>OU015495.1:164924311-165596811 GCA_907164885.2 Dolomedes plantarius | reverse complement strand
ATGAAAACTTATGAAGTGGATTTCACATCCTCCCACCTTGAGATGTGGAAGTTCCACAACTCAACAACTATATTAGAGATCCAGCGTTTCGGGAATTTTGACAGTCCGCCCTAGCCTTGTCTTGTTTTGAACAACTGCACAGTCGATGGAGTTGTCGTCAGAACACTTAGGAATAGCATCCTTTATATAGGCGATATTTGTAGATAATATACTTTTATCCAGTGGAAAAGGCGAATCGTTAGAAGAAATCTCCAAAGGGAAGACGTGCCGAATCGGACGCAGAATTTCTCCACGAGAAGTTCTAAGTTTGATGAGTCGACACACATCATCTTTCCCTGGCAGTATTTCTATCACTTTTCCCAGTCGCCAGTCGATTCGATTAGCGTTGTCACTTTTTATGAGAACAATATCCCCGGGAGCTATCTTTGAAGTTCTAGTCTTTTCCGACCTCCTTATCAAAGATCCAAGATATTCGGACCTGAACCTCTTCCTAATATCCTTCTGCAAAGCTATCCTGTATTTGATGCGATGGTTGAGACTTTTATGATCAGTAGCATCACAGTCTGAATCACCAGAGAGCTTGATATCCTGAAGAAACATGGCAGGGGTAAGTGGAACAAATTCTGAGTCACATTCGTCGATATAAGTCAAAGGGCGTGAGTTGATAACGGATTCACAATCACAAATAACAGTCGCCAATTCTTCGAATGTCAAACTTGCTCTTCCAAGTATTCTTCTCAGAAGACTTTTAAGAATACCAATTAGCCTCTCCCACCATCCACCCCACCAAGGGGATTAAACTTCCACCTAATTGGATGAAGAGCATTGTCGTTGCAGATGCGGTCCCAGTCTAAACTTCTAAGCAAATTGGAAGCTCCGACGAAATTAGTACCATTATCACAGTACATGGTTTCACACCGGCCTCTCCGAGCTATAAATCGCCGTAGAGCTAGTAAAAAGCTTTCGGTTGATAATGATGAAACAAGCTCTAAGTGGACAGCTCTATATACGGCGCAAATAAAAATGCATACTCACGCTTTCTTTCCATCCTTCAAAAATAAAGGCCCCGCCAGGTCAGTTACTACAAGCAATGCAATGCTAGTGACATCACTTTTCGTTAAAGAGTTTGATATTTCGGACTTCTGGAAACTGGATTCTATTGGAATCAAGGATCCTATTGAAAAGCTCTCTAAGAAAGATCAAGAGGATTTGATTACTGAAAATTTTCTTCAAACTGTTAGGTACAACGAAGATAATCGCTATGAAGTTCACTTGCCTTGGTTTGATAACTGTGTGCATTTACCGGACAATTTTGAACAAGCTAAAAGAAGGTTAGGCACCACAACCAAGAAGTTATTTCAAGAAAATTTGTACGATAGTTATGAAGGCATATTTTTCGAATGGCTGCGTGAAGGGATTATCGAAGAAGTACCAGTTGAAGATAAAGATTTGGCTGCTAATTATCTACCTCACAGACCTGTTATCAAAGTTAGTAAGACAACTCCAATTCGCCCGGTTTTTGATGCATCTGCTCGATTAAAGGAACATCCGTCACTAAATGACTCCTTCCATAGTGGTCCAAACTTGATTGAGCTCATTCCTGATATTTTGCTGCGGTTTTGAGAAAAGAAGATTGGTGTAATCGCAGATATAAAAAAAAACCTTTTTGCAAATTGGCCTCTGTAGAGAAGACAGAAACTTTTTGAGATTTCTATGGTGGAGAAATAAGGCTTGCAAAGACTACAGGTTTTTTCGTCATACCAGAGTAATTTTTGGCGTTCACAGCAGACCATTTCTATTAGGAGCTGTATTGAAGTATCATCTTGAACAAAATGCTGACGTTGATCCTTTTGTAACTGGTTGTCTTTTGAAGAGCTTTTATGTGGACAATCTTGTAACCAGCGTCCACAATCGATTAGATTTGCAGCGATTGATAAGTGTTTCTAATGAGCTATTATAAAAAGGTGGTTTCATTCTGCGGGATTGGGAATCTTCACTAACAGAAGTTGGAGGATCCAATAAAGCGGACCTGCTAGGCCTTCAATAGAATAAAACTGAGGACTGCTTTTCGCTAAACATCAGCTGGTTCAAAGAAGTAAATGTCGACAACATCACTAAACGTACAATATTATCTGTTACTCACAAAGTATTTGACCCATTTGGATTTGTCTCACCTGCAATGCTTTGTCCCAAGATTATGCTACAAAAACCTGGAAATTGTCGTTGGGATGTGATGAAGAAATCACTGGATCCCTTCGACAAGAATTTTTACAGTGGTTTAGGGAACTAAAAGTATTGGAGAATGTTACCGTTCCTCGCTGGATCAACATTACTTCAGAAAATATGAAGAACTTCTCCATTCATACCTTTTGTGACGCAAGTAGGGATGCATATGCCGCCGTTACGTATCTTGTACAAGAGGGAGAATGTGGAATGGTGTATTTTTTAGCCTCGATATCTCGAATATCTCCTCTAAAAGTTGTGACAATTCCAAGATTAGAGCTTCTTGCTGCATTGGTGGGAGCAAGATTAACGAAATCTGTGTTAGATGCTCTTGGATGGACGGATATTAGATGTTTTTATTGGAGTGATTCCACTACCGTTCTTACTTGGATCATTAAGGATGAAAATTGGTCTATTTTCGTAAATAACAGAGTTCAAGAAATACGGAATATCAGCCAAGTTTTTTCTTGGCGTCATATTTCTGGATTTGAAAATTCAGCAGATTTGCCCTCCCCAAGTATTTTAATGAAAACCAGATGGTGGGAGGGACCAAAATGGCTTACTTTATTTGAAGACGAAGGACCATGCAATGAATATGAGCTTGATGAAAATGAGATACTAAAAGAGAAAAAGAAAAGCTCAGTAATAGCTTTGGTATCTGTAAATCAAGATTCATCTGCAGGATGGTTTTATCAGCGCTTTTCAAAATATGAAAGCATTGTGAAGTTAGTGGGATGGATTTTGAGATTTGTAAAGAACTGTAGATGCGATGTTCAGCTAAGAAACAAGGGAGATCTGGATACTGAAGAATACAGGGCAGCAGAGAAACAAGTGATAAAATTGCTCCAGTTTGAATCTTTTGTGAACGAGCATAATGAAAAACTAAAAGCTTTGAGTGCGCATAAGGATACCCATGGATTAATACGGCTCAAGACGAAAATCGTTTTCCGTCAGGATACAGAAGATTTTAGGGAACCAGCTGTTCTCCAGTCCAATCATGCAGTTGTCAAAAGACTAATATTTTCTCATCATATCAAAAATAGTCCTGCTGGAACTCAAATTTTGCTTAATATTTTGAGAGAACATTTCTGGATTTTGAGTGGAAGAAAAACAGTGCGTTCTGTTACCTCAAAGTGTGTCTCTTGCAAAAGATTTTCTTCTAAATGTTGTGATGCTGTATCTGCTCCTTTGCCTGAAGATCGAATACGACAAGCAAATGTGTTCGAGATCTGTGGAACTGACCTGGCGGGGCCTTTATTTTTGAAGGATGGAAAGAAAGCGTGGGTATGCATTTTTACCTGCGCCGTATATAGAGCTGTCCACTTAGAGCTTGTTTCATCACTATCAACCGAAAGCTTTTTACTAGCTCTACGGCGATTTATAGCTCGGAGAGGCCGATGTGAAACCATGTACTGTGATAATGGTACTAATTTCGTCGGAGCTTCCAATTTGCTTAGAAGTTTAGACTGGAACCGCATCTGCAACGGCAATGCTCTTCATCCAATTAGGTGGAAGTTTAATCCCCTTGGTGGGGTGGATGGTGGGAGAGGCTAATTGGTATTCTTAAAAGTCTTCTGAGAAGAATACTTGGAAGAGCAAGTTTGACATTCGAAGAATTGGCGACTGATATTTGTGATTGTGAATCCGTTATCAACTCACGCCCTTTGACTTATATCGACGAATGTGACTCAGAATTTGTTCCACTTACCCCTGCCATGTTTCTTCAGGATATCAAGCTCTCTGGTGTTTCAGACTGTGATGCTACTGATCATAAAAGTCTCAACCATCGCATCAAATACAGGATAGCTTTGCAGAAGGATATTAGGAAGAGGTTCAGGTCCGAATATCTTGGATCTTTGATAAGGAGGTCGGAAAAGACTAGAACTTCGAAGATAGCTCCCGGGGATATTGTTCTCATAAAAAGTGACAACACTAATCTAATCGACTGGCGACTGGGAAAAGTCATAGAAATACTGCCAGGGAAAGATGATGTGTGTCGACTCATCAAACTTAGAACTTCTCGTGGAGAAATTCTGCGTCCGATTCGGCGCGTCTTCCCTTTGGAGATTTCTTCTAACGATTCGCCTTTTCCACTGGATAAAAGTATATTATCTACAAATATCGCCTATATGAAGGATGCTATTCCTAAGTGTTCTGACGACAACTCCATCGACTGTGCAGTTGTTCAAAACAAGACAAGGCTAGGGCGCTTTCAACAGTTTAATATCATCAAGCCAATGGTAACCTTTTTTGCTAATCCTTTTACTTATCAAGTAAATGTAACCGAACTAGCTACATACATTTCAGAGCTTTTTCAAGTAAGGATAGAAGAACTGGAGATAGAAATTTTGGATCTTCAAAATTTCTGGAATATAGTTGACAGAAACAATTTTCCATTCTTGAAAAGAGCAGCATATAAAATAAAATCGTTTTTCGGTTCCACATTGTGCGCTCCCAAGAGCTATTTCCTCCTTGGTTGGTTGTCTTGTGAACCGCTACGTGCTGCTCTAGCGGGTAACTTAAATATACCAAGAAATGGCATTGTTGTTGTTGTTCTAAAGATATTGAGATTTTATGATGTATTTGCTGATCTATTATAAATAAATTGTTAACACAGTGTGTCCATTTTCGTTCCTGCGAACGACGAGTGCCCTGCACTCTTCTTTATCTTATAGATAAGCAACTTATACAGCCCTACGGCATTTTACTATTATTTTTACAGTCCACTGCTTGTGAAGCTCGACATTTGGTCCTAGCGTTACGGAGGTACCATGAATATAACATCGTTAAATCGCCAAAGATGAGTTTTAAAAAATAAAATAAAACAAACTATCTAAGTTTATTGAGGAATTTAAACTGGAAGTTCAAGATGCTATGGAAGCAGTAATAATCATCAGAAGCAAGATTGCAGCTTCATCAGAATTAAAATATTCCATTCGTCAACTAGTGACTTCATACACGAATCTTCCGGATGATCCAAAGAATGACTTGACGATGACGGAAGAATTAGATGACCAGATAGAACAACTGGAGGTAAGATTGAATGTCTTACTTTCTAAGCTAGATTCTCCTAGTGTCAAAAACGAAACTGATTCAATACCTTCTAAGTTTAAAATTCCTGACTTGGCCTTACCATTATTTTTCGGCAAGTATGAAGAGTTCGAAAACAAAAATTTAAGCTCTACTCAACGTCTTTGTTACCTGAAAGGCTGCCTACGCGGCGAAGCTAAACAACTTGAATCATCTCAGGACACTTATGAGTCCCTTTGGATCTCTTTGACCGATAGAATTGATAATAAAAGAGCAGTCATAGACTCTCATATCTCATATTTATTAAACCTTTCAAAAGTTTATGATTCGCCCAACCAGTTAATGCTGTTGATAGATAACACAAAACGAAACTTACGAGCTTTAAGTTTGTTGAATTATAAAAGAAACGATTCATTTGATGGTTTTATTTTACGGATTTTATTTCAAAAAGTAGATTTAGAAATAAGAAAAACCTTTGAAATGAAATTAAATAAAGACGAAATCCCACAATTAGATAGTTTTCTTACTTTTTTGGAAGAACGTAGTAGAATATTTCAAGGATTATCGCCAAAAGAAGAAAAGAGAAAAATCCCCTTTCCGCCAAAATATTCTGGCACCAAGCCAAATCCCGGTAAAACTTTTCTATTCAAGCCAAAATCAAAGACTGTTTATTAGGATGCAGAGACTCTCACACAATTTATAGATGTCCCAAGTTTAAAGACATGGGTGTTTTAAAACGTATCGAAATTGTGCAAAAACACAATTTGTGTATTTCTTGTCTAAATAATCATTTACCAAATCCTTGCAAATCGAAATCATCCTGTTACATTTATAAAGGCTTTCACAACAGTTGGTTGTATTTAGACGAACAAAACAAAGAAAGGTGCGATTCTGACTTATTGGATGCCAATGAAAAAGTAAAAAACCGCAATGAGAGCGGATAATTTTCTATCGTTTCTCTCCCTTCCTTCCCTACCTCTCCGACACTACTGTTGAATGAAATGATTACGTGCAAAGGCAAAACATGTGTGGTTTTAAATACCGCTATAATTTACTTGAAGGATAGGATGGGTGATTTTAAACCATTCAGGGCTGCACTTGATAGTTGCAGCTCCATGCATTTGATTACTTCCAATGCTGCAGCTATTTTGGGGTTAAGAAAACAAAAAATTAATATTCCGATTTCCGGATTGAATGAAATGAAAGAAATGCTAGACTGTATAAGACGGTCGGGTAGATTTTTCGCCAATTTGGCGAGAGGTTTTTGTTGCCAGGCTTGGACGATTATGGCGCCAAGGTTGTTTCTACTGCAAACTTCTGACGTATATGTCATGTGATTGGTACAAGTATGATATCGGGAAGAGTTCCGTAAACTGTGCCGCTTGGCGCTATTTGGCGCGGTTTCTGAGTTTTCCGCCAAACGCGGAAAACTCAGAATAATGCAACCTACCTAAGCGACGCCATTTTTTCGGCGGCACTTAAGCTTAAGGTAACCGACTACCTTCGGAGCACAACAACAACAACCCCCCCCCCCAAAAAAAAAAAAAAAAAAAACATACTTGCGTCAATTTCTGTCTTATTTTTCAAAGGGGTATAACACCAAAACACGAAAATGATGAAAAAATAGACCATGACTATGCAACTTTTAAAAATATTTATAACTTTGGGTTGAAATTTAGCAAATTTTTACAAAAACGGCTCTAGCTCTAAAAAAAATTATGCATATAACATTAATTTATTTTTGTCATATGTACATCAGTACCTCCTGAGTTAATGAACTAAAAGCTAATCGATATCGTAAAATCTAAAAATATTACTTGATCATTATATGCAATTCTAGTAATTTCTCAGGAGATTTTCTAAAAATGCATCTATAAATCAACAAATAAAATACCCCTAACCAAATCTGTATTTCATTACATTCTAAATAATAAGAAAGACATACGGGAAAAATTTCATAGACATATCACAATATTTGTTTACATTTTTGATGAAAAATGAGTTTTTCAGAAAACATAATTAGTTTTCAACTTGTATTGAAATTTATAGCTGCTGCTGACCTTCGAATCGCTCTCATTTCATTTCTAATGATCGTACAGAAAAAATGCAAGCAGATTTAGAAATAGAAATTTGCAATCTTTAAGAAAAAGGTTTAAAAACACTTTCGGAATGTTCGTCAAACACGACGTTTTAAAGGTTGTCGGATACCTAGAAACAAAATCAATAAAATTTTATAACTTACCAAAAAGCCATCTTTTGAAGAAACAATTATGAAAGGGATTTTTGGTAATCTCAATTGAATCTGCCATTTTTTTTAGGATATCCCCCAAAAATGCAATTCATAAAATTTCTTGTCATGAAAATACCCACAAGAACCATTTTCCTATTTTTAAATAATCACATTGCTGTGATAAACTTTTAAAAATGAAAAAAATAAAAAGTAAGCGATGCATAGCGAAAAAAAAACAGAAATTGGCAGAAGCAAAGAGACTTACCTGCAATCCCTTCATACTCGGTCGAAATGTCCGTTCAAAAATAACACTATAGAATTGATAACGTTTGAAATAACCACGTCATTGAAATTAAATTGATTGGCCTTTAGATATACCACGTGAAAAACATCGCAACAGAAACGAATGAGAATATACCATATTGAAATATTTATCGCCCAAAAAATCGCCAAATTTTCCGGCACAGGACATGGGACTTCTCCCATGATATCTCCCCCCCCAAGAGATTTCTCGCCAAATCTGGCGACCTTTGTTTTGGTTGTTGTGTTGCCGGTTTTTACTTTGGTGTAATGCTCCGTCAAAATATTAAATAACAGTTGCTATTTAATTTTTTGACGGAGGTTGGGTTGTTAAAGAGCTCGAATCGCAAAAACTGTGGGTCAGAGATGAGGATTAAAGTTAAAAGTTCTTATTCTGGTGGTTTTACATTTGTTTGTAGGAAAGTTATTGGGGGGGGGGATCAATGTAACACTGAGAAATCTTTTCGGCATGGTTCGTGGTTACAATCGTAAGGCAGATTTTAAATTCTACCTAGTGATGTACATGTTTCGGAAATCATGTTTAGCGGCAAATGTAGATTGTTTTAGTAAATTTATTGAAATCTTTTCGGGATTAACTGGGAGGAGTACAAAATTTCGGTACAGATACTTTTTTTTAAATTCTATTGCCAACGTGTATTTTTTTCTATTGTATTGTTCTTTAATTTATGTTTAATCAAGAAATATATATTTAACCAAGATGTATTTTATGTTTATTTAAATGAATTATTATTAGTTGCACTATACTGACTTTTTGTCGCGGGGAGGTTGGGGGGGAGCAGTCCCCCCCACTTAACAAATTTCTTATTAATTTTTCAGCTTTTATTTTTTGTATTTATGTGTTTTTTGTGCTTTTCTGCAGTTGTACAGTTAAAAAATGCGTATTTTGGGGACTTTCCGGAATTTCCCGTTACAAAGACACGCGTTCTGCTTGGCTACAAAAAAAAAAATCGCCAAAATAGCCATGGGGGGGGGGTATATCATACTAGTTCCATGTGATTATTTCGTGACGGATGTATCACATAATTTTGACAGGTGATTTATTTCGACAAGTTAGTTAGGTGAGTTTAAATTTTGTGTATTATTCGATGGTATTTGTGTGTTGGGAAGAGTTCCGTATCCTGTGCCGGGAAATTTGGCGATTTTTTTGGGGGGCGAAAAATATTTCAATATGGTATATTATCATTCGTTTGTGCTACGATGTTTGTTTATATAGAAACTCTTGCCGTAAAAGCTGAATAACTAATGCCGAAAAAGTGTAACATTTTCCCGGTAGATTCTCATAGAAATGTTCATACAGCAGGAGCTCATTTCATGTGACCTTTCTTGACGAAGTCTGAGGACCCAATCCCACCCACTCTTATTGGGTATTTAATTATATAGGCACTGGACAGTTTAATTAATAGTAAAAACAGTTATATATATATATATATATATATATATATATATATATATATAAATTTTATTTGTTAGATTTTGTAACATGTTTGTTGTGTTTATGCGTTGTTTTATTTTATGGGGTTTATTTTTCATTTCTAGCAAACCCTGAATCGCGCCAATCCGTTGGAGAGTTTTTCTTTACGGCAAGTAATAAAACGCGCCAAGTCTTTAGCGAAAAAAAATCGAGCCAAATGTCGCCAAATCTGACCGTCTTATACAGTTTTACCGATTCTTGTTTTTCCGCTAAATCTCTCATTAGAACTGAATTATCGGATGAAAATAAAAATAAGTCTTATTGCTTAGATTTGATACTTGTCCCTAAAATTGCAGATCGTCTTCCGTCAACATATGCGGATGTATCTAAACTCAAAATTCCTGATAATATCAAATTAGCTGATAATGAGTGGAACCAACCCAGTAGGGTAGATGTATTGTTGGGGGCAGAGTTGTTTTTTGATTTACTAGGTTCAGATAAAGTTCGTATTAGTAACGTTAGTAGAAACCATATTTGGTCACATTGTGTCCGGAAGTGTTTGTAGCTCTAACTTAAGCTCCGATATCTCCAATTCTTGTTTTTTATCGGTTGAGACTGATTCACTTAACCAAACACTAAGTTCCTTTTGGGAAATTCAACATATTCGAGAAATTAAACCTTTAATTAGTGATGAATTAAATTATTGTAACGATCATTTTCTAAAAACACATGTTCGGAAACCTGATGGCAGATACGTTGTCGAACTGCCATTCCAGCCTCATTTGTTAGGAAACATTTCGTTAGGTGATTCGAAAGAGATAGCTTTGAAAAGATTATACCAGTTATGGAATCGCCTAGAGCGCGAACCTGAGCTAAAGAAATTATATATTGCATTTTTAAAGGAATATGATTCTTTGGACCATATGGAAGAAGTAAAGGATGAGGAAAATTTTGATGATGGATACTTTCTTCCCCACCACGGTGTTTTACGTCCATCTAGTTGTTCAACTAAATTGAGCGTTGTTTTTAATGCGAGTAGCGAAACCTCTAACGGAAGGTCCTTGAATTATTTACTGTGCAAAGGTGGCATAATTCAGGACGATCTTTTTTTCAATAATGATTCGTTTTAGAAAACATATTCTGGCGTTTACAGTTGACATAAGTAAAATGTTCCGTCTATCGGGTTCATTGGATCCTATAGAATTTAAATAATTGCAAACACAACTCACAGAGGTTCTCAGAAGGAGTCAGATGCCTCTTCATAAGTGGCGTTCGAACGCTTTTGTTGAAAGCGAAGACCAGCAAGATTTCCCTTTAGATCGTAACGTACAAGAGACTACCGTAAAAACATTGGGAACGCTTTGGGACAGTAAAAGTGACACATTCACCTTCAAGATTAACGTGAATTTCAGTCCCAGCTATACCAAACGAGAGGTTCTTAGCCAAATTGCTCGTTTATATGATCCACTTGGACTCCTAGGTCCTGTTATTTGTCAAGCGAAGATCTTTATTCAACAATTATGGTTGCTGAAGTGTGACTGGAATGCAAAAATTCCAACTCATGTAGCTGAAGAATAGGTCAACTTCCTTAAAACTCTTACTGTAATAGAAAGTTTCCAAATACCAAGGTGTGTGCTCATCAGCAATCCAACCATGATCCTGCTTCATGGCTTTGCGGATGCGTCCGAAAAGGCATTTGGCGCCGTCCTTTATTTGCAGGTGATGTCAGATTCTCAAAGCCCAATAAGCCATATTCTTTACAGCAAAAGCAGAGTTGCGCCGATTAAGACTGTAAGCATTCCCCGATTGGAACTTTCTGCTTGCCTTCTGTTATCCCAACTTGTACACAAGGTTGTGATGGCTCTTAAGCTCAAAATTGACGGCATAATCCTGTGGTCAAATTCTACAATAGCCTTAAGCTGGATTAGGTCATCTCCACACCTCCTCAAGACCTTTGTCAGCAACCGCGTTTCCCAGATACAGGAACTATCTAAGGACTATGAATGGAGACACGTTTCTTCAGAAAGCAATCCTGCGGATACATTATCACGTGGTCAAAATGCAGCTGATCTTTCCGTCAACAAGCTATGGTGGGAAGGTGGTGATTTATTAAAACAGGACAATATGAACGATTTACCTCCACAGCATCTCACTACGAATGATGAGACTGTCCTTAACGAATTCAAGTCGTCAAAACTAGTAGTATTGACTACTGATTGACTTTAATTTCTTTGATGACTTTTTAAATATTTCTAATGACTACATTAGACTGATTAGAATTTCAGCATTGCTTTGTAGATTTATAATTAATTGTCGAAATTATCCTAAAAGGCAGGGTTCTCTGAGCCCTGAAGAGTTAAAGGCAGCTAGACACCTACTTATAAACATATTCAGGGTTAGCAATTTGGAGCTGAAATTACAGCTTTGAAAAAGGCTTTCTCTGTTCCTGTTAAAAGTAAGTTGAGATTTTTAAACCCATTCCTAGATGAACAAGGTCTGATCAGGGTAGGTGGTCGTTTAATCAGTTCTAACTTGAGTTATGATAAATGCCATACCAGAGCCAAATTTGGTAAATGTCAAGGAAAATTTGCTGGACCGGTGGCAGAAAACCCAGAAGATCGTGCAGGTGATTTGGAAAAGGTGGTCAAACTCATATCTAAATCACTTGCAGCAGCGATTTAAGTGGCTTTTTAGAACCAAAAACTTGTCTAAAGGAATGATGGTTCTAGTTAAGAACGACGACTTACCAATTTGTAAATGGTCTTTAGGTCAGATTACCGACCTAAAGTATTATTCGGAAAAGATAGTAATGTAAGAATTGTTATAGTTCGAACCCCTCAAGGTCTATTTAAGAGGTCAATTTCAAATATTTGTATTTTGCCTATTTAAAACATTGTAATTTTAATGTAGTGTTTCATATTTGTGTATGTTAAGTCTTCACTCTGTGTATTATTTCATTGTATATTATTTTATTGTATTATCTCATGGTGGTATTGAAATATGAGGATATTTCAATGGGGGCCAGTGTGCGCTCCCAAGAGCTATTTCCTCCTTGGATGAGATTTTATTTCCTCCTTGTGAACCGCTATGTGCTGCTCTAGCGCGTAACTTTAATATACCAAGAAATGGCATTGTTGTTGTTGTTCTAAAGATATTGAGATTTTATGATGTATTTGCTGATCTATTATAAATAAACTGTTAACACAGTGTGTCCATTTTTGCTCCTGAGAACGACGAGTGCCCTGCACTCTTCTTTTTCTTATAGATAAGCAACTGATACAGCCCTACGGCATTTTACTATTATTTTTACAGCCCACTGCTTGTGAAGCTCGACACACATACATGTGTGAATCATTGTTTTCGACAGTGAATATCATAAAATCAAAGTACAGATCACGACTTACACATGAACACCTTGACGATTGCTTACGTGCGCGAGCAGGAATATCATCATACTATCCAAATTACGAAGCAATGGCCAATGAAATGAAATGCCAAAAATCACATTGACTTAGAGATTTAAATTTTTATAAAGAATTTTTATACTTTGTAGATTTTGTATGCATTGTTTAGTAATCATTTATTTTAAACAAGAATATTAACAGTAATTTTTATATGTTAAATTATATTTTTGGAATTAAATGTTTTTTTGTACATTATGAATATGTATCATTAACTATGTCCAACTATAAATTCACCTTTAAAAAATAAATGGTGCCTGCCGTCCGACTGGTATTCTAGAATGTGCTCTTAGGTACAAAAAGGTTGGGGACCCATGCCTTAATCCAATGAAGTACCGGGAGACTAAGGTGAACAAATTAAAAATTTCTAACCCCTGGTGGGTAAAAGGGCAAATATCCATTTTATATAATGCATAAGGAAATATTCTGTCTTACTCTTTACTTTTACACGCTGCTAGAGCGTCGCCTATGTTTTTTCTCTTTTCTCTCTTACTGCTAATCCGTCCTTTGCTTAAGTCCGTCACTATACGAGGAATTTGAATAAAAGTGTTGCAAGGATTTGGGTCTCTTGTGCTTCTCGACTCATGACTCAGTCTGTGTTATTGCATAGATGTGTCTTAAAAACTACGTTCATAGATTCTAGCCGGCTGGAGCTGGTGATAAGCAAATTCTGAATTTTTCTGTCTTCATCAGCACTGACAAACTTTCAAGATAGTTCCGTTAAACCCTACCTCAGGGAAATAAACAGGAAAGGTGTATTAAATAGGCCGATGGGTGGTTATGGCAGTAAAATGGATGGGAAAAAGAATTTTTTCTTTAAGTTTATTGACAATAAAAATGCCTCCGTGTTTCAAATGACAGCTTTAAATTTTTGATTCAAAATTTTGCATTCAGTGTTATCGTTTTTCCTAAACGGATTTAGAAATTTTCCTACAATATACACATAATAAATTTTTCAGTATTTATCTCTCTTCTTTCTTTTCTTCTGATAAACAGATGGAGCCTATCGTTATCTACCGCGACAGGTCATTTGATAGGTTTTTTTTAAATTCAGTCCTAAGTTCTTTGTTTATTATAGTTTTTTATCTATATCTATAAAGGAAGAAGTCCTGACTTATATATATATATATACATACACGTATCAACGCCCAGCAAAAACTATTGGAGATATAGATATCAAATTTTAGGAGCTTATTACTTTTGTGCTGAAGGCGTCATTTAAGAAGCGATTTTTCAGAATTCGCCCCCCAAGGGGGGGAGGGGGGCAAAACGTGTTTTTTACATATTCCTTTATATCTCAAAGAAGAAAATCGATATCCATAAGATTCTTGCTTTAAAATGTAAGAAATATGAATACCTAAAAACCAATTTCAGGATTTTTCAAAATTCGTCTCCCAAGGGGGAGAGGGGGGCTAAACGTGTTCTTACGTGTTTTATCTATATCTATAAAGGAAGAAGTCCTGACTTATATATATATATATATACATACACGTATCAACGCCCAGCAAAAACTATTGGAGATACAGTTATCAAATTTTAGGAGCTTATTACTTTTGTGCTGAAGGCGTCATTTAAGAAGCGATTTTTCAGAATTCGCCCCCCAAGGGGGGGAGGGGGGCAAAACGTGTTTTTTACATATTCCTTTATATCTCAAAGAAGAAAGTCGATATCCATAAGATTCTTGCTTTAAAATGTAAGAAACATGAATACCTAAAAACCAATTTCAGGATTTTTCAAAATTCCTCTCCCAAGGGGGAGAGGGGGGCTAAACGTGTTCTTACGTGTTTTATCTATATATATAAAGGAATCAACACCCAGCAAAAACTATTGGAGATACAGATATCAAATTTTAAGAGCTTATTACTTTTGTGCTGAAGGCGTCATTTAAGAAGCGATTTTTCAAAAATCGCCCCCCAAGGGGGGGAGGGGGGCAAAACGTGCTTTTTACATATTCTTTCGTATCTCAAAGAAGGAAATTGATGTACATAAGATTCTTACTTTAAAATGTAAGGAACACGAATACCTTAAATCCAATTTCAGGATTTTTTAAAATTTGGCCCGAGGAACGGGGGGGGGGCTTAACGTGTTTTTTACGTATTCCTTCATATCTCAAAGAAAGAAACAGATATCCATAAGATTCTTGCTTTAAAATGTAAGGAACACGAATACATTAAAACCAATTTCAGGATTTTCAAAGACGGCCCCCATGGGGGGGGGGAGGGGGCAAAACGTACTTTCTTACATATTACCTCATATCTCAAAGAAAGAAACAGATATCCATAAGATTCTTGCTTTAAAATGTAAGGAATATGAATACCTAAAAACCAATTTAAAGATTTTTCAAAATTCGGCCCCCTCAAGGGGGTTAGGGGGGCTAAACGTGTTTTTACGTGTTTTTTACATATTCCGTCATATCTCAAAGAAGGAAACAGATATCCATAAGATTCTTGATTTAAAATGTAAGAAACACGATTAAATGTAACAAACACGATCAATGTCACGATTTTTCGACATTCGCTTTAGATTTTGAAAAAATTGCTAGAAACAATCCAATAATTTATATTTCCTATATATCACCATTTTGAACACCAAATTGGTGGTAGGAGACAAGAGAGAGATCAACCTTAATTAAATGAAGTGTGGAAAGGTGTGTGTGTGTGTGTGTGAATTGTATATATTTCGGTTGTTAATACGCATACATCTAGAGCTCAGGTTAACTCCATTCATTTTTATTATCCTGGGCAACGTCAGGTAATTCTTTGTTTATGAAACCGGCGATTTTCACAAGGGTTTACGGGGAAGCCCTCAAACTCCTCGAAGGGCCGGGATCCAATGGGTTATCAAAATTGAAAGAAAATTTTAATGATGACATTAGCATGGGGGGGGGGTTATTATAATATGCTGATGGGATGATGACCAGTGGAGAGGGGTATAGATTGCCATAAAATACAAATATATATAGCATACAAGTACGATTTATTAAGGGTTCACCCGTGCAACGCCGGGTATATAAAGCTAGTTATACTATATACTGTAAACTACATTTTACAAATAATATTATACTCCTAAAGGGTCCATTATTGCCACATCCTAGGACCCATTAAAACATTAATCTAGCCCTGCCCCTCCATAGCAAGAGATGGTTAGCTTTCGAACATCTCGGTCATCTTCTGCTGTATGAGTGATAAACCGACCAGTAATAGAGTATTTTGACAAAAAAAAGATATATCTAAAAGTAATGTTAATTGAAATAATTTTTTTAAATAGTTTCCGTCGTGTATTATGTGTTTCCTGACCCACGGCCTTTATACTTTTCAAATGTGTTCGGTTAAAAAATATCAAAATTAGCAATTAATTTAATATTCCAAAAATTCCCATTACGTGGTGATCGAAAAGCTCCGTTTTCGCTCTGAAAAAAAAGACCTCATTCTTGTAGAAAAAAATATACTTTCCACAATACGTTTGAAGACATCACGCTAGTTTTTCTGTGAAATCCGATCTTATCGAACTATTTCACCGTCAATTCTGCCACTGACATAAGTTATAATGCTTCAGTCATTAATCAATTTTTTTTATGATTAGCACTATTTTCATGTGAAATAATCTGTGTTTGACAATTTTTTTTCTAAACCCGTTGCGAAATGTAGTCTCTTTCTGACCGAAAAGTTTGCATGGTACACAGAAAACGATTCTTGAAAATGGTGAGAATACAAGCCACGAGCTTCTATATATGTTCCCCGTTGCTCATTTTTCTTTGAAACAAACATATTGCATCTTAACTTGCAAATTTATTATACCTTACGTTTGTTCAGTTCTTACTGAACGTGAATAATCTCCATTTAGATTTAGATTTATTGAGGTTTTCTTGTTGCTGTTCATAATTTATTAAAAGTCAGTTAGATGGATCATCAAGATCAAAGATAGCTGAAGTTTCAAACCCACAACATTTAAATTGTTGGCAAAAAATTTTGACGATTAGATTGTCTGTACTATTTTATCTTGTTCTATCTTCTTTGCAACATATAAAGTCGATAACGAAATTTCAGTCTGGAGAAGCAATGATTTTTGTTCTGTCTGCTGTAATTCCTGCTTTGACAATGGATAAGTTAAATCACTATTGCTGATATGGTTTGTATTAATTGTATGAGTATTTTTCCGTGAAAGCGCTGGGTTTTTTTGTTGTTGTTGTTGTTTGGTCAATGCTAATACTGTCTCTAGTTGTACAGCTTTTCCGGTACACCATTTACATAATTAATCCTTCCCAACATTATTAGGGTATTTAATTTTAAATTCAAATCTAATGGTCTTAGAAGACAATAAAGTGTGTTTTTCGACAACTCTTGTCTCTATTGCACACTTCTCGTTCACAATCGGCATCTTTCTTCATCCCAATACTCGCACTCTCCGCAAATGCTGTGGCCAGTTCCTCGTGCTACTTTTCGAGGTCACAGAGCTTAAATTGTATACATTTTTGTTGTTGTTTGTTGGATCTTTAATGAAATTTTATAAATTTTATTCAAGATTTTTCGTGAAACGTATTTTAAGTTTCCAGACAAAAATATCTTTTTTTTGGAAATTATATTTTGTTTGGGTGGGTTCTAGTAGAGCGTAGGTCCTAGGCTTAGTCTTTTCAACCTATTAGTAAATCCAGCCATCTGAAGGGAGGTTAGTTGAAAACGCTAATGACCTAGTAAGTTTAATGAGAACTCGCTTAAAATACATCCAGTTCTATGAAATAAGAAGATTTTACAGAGCATAAATAACTCGTTTATGATTCTTTACGAGCGAATATTTTCGACATTTTAGGAATTTATTATGTTTAAATAAACCAAACCCTGAAGGAAGGAGGAGATATGACCTTCCCTCTGCAGTTTCCAGTTTTAGAAAGCAACATAATCCGAGAGTGGAAAGTAATTTAAAAAAATTTTTTTTTAAACGGAAAAAAGATTAGGTAAAATGTCACAAAAACAGAAGTTAAAGGAAGTGAAAATTTAATTATTTTACAACGCAACGTTCTGAATCCATAGATCTGGCAAAAATCATTGTGGTAATACTGAAAGATGAAATATCGAAGTTTGATACAGACAATTTATGTAATAGGTAAACTAACGAACATATTTAATATAATTTAGCTTAATATATATATAGATAATTAAAGGAAGAAATGTTCAGTGAACTTAACGAATACGGAAACAACGACTAGAAATTTTTATTCTTATAATTAATGTACCCATTTCAGTAGCAACTGTTATTGCCTGATCTTTAAATAGACTGACGGTAGCGCTATATACATGCTTTAAAAAGATAAAAGCAGGTTATTTGAAACAAGAAGAGATTTTGTAATGGGATCAGTTATTATGCATATATGTAATAGGATTCTGGATATATTATGAGAATTCTTTATTATGGAAAAAAACATTAATTATTACTCAGTTGCTTGATGATTTGACAATTAAATTTGATGGTTTGTGCCGAAAAACTTGCATACGAAAATAATTATTTTGCATGTTTGCTTTGACGTCCTTTAGAAAAGCCAATTTCAGAGTGAGTGTTTTATGCTGAGAACTGATTCTGATCACTCAACTCTTTTGCCACCTTCAAGAAGGCGCAGACAATTTGTGTAGGATATTTTTTTATAGTTCTGTACATGCCTTATTGCAAAACATGAGATTTTATCAAAGTTATTAAATCTACGAAAAGGATTACTATTTTTAAAAAATCATTCACTTTTGAGAATTGACAGTAAATTCTGATTTTTCGTTGGTACTTTGAACAAGCATTGCATCCCAAATGACTGAAAGCAATTTTTGTAAACACTTCAAGAATAATCACTGATCAAACATAAATACTCCATAAAGTTATCTTCCTAGTCAGTTCCGGGCTAAAGGATTGTAAAAAGCAACATCAACAGGTGACGCTTTTACCATGAGTTGAAATGAGATTGATAAAAATAGAAATAAAGTCACTAACAATGTTGAAATATTGATAAGAAGTCTTCCTGACAAAAAAAGGATTAAAATAAAGTTCAACATCTTTACGTTTCAATACAGAGAACTAGGTTGACGGTAAAATTTGTAGTCACCCAAATGCATGTTGTATCATACGCCTACATCTAAAATAAAGATCTTTTTCCCCTTACAGAATATGTAGTCTCCATAACAGGGTTAAAGGGCAAACTAGAATTTATTCATAAAATTCACTCTCCCTTTTTATTGATTCATTTATTTGAGTGCTTATGAAAGGAAATTTTATGCATCCCTCTCTGCACGTAAATTATATAATTCCATGTGTATAGAAAAGCAAATGAAAATGTACAGAAGAGGGTGCTCAATTTTTCGTTCGTATTCTATCGTGTTAAAATTTATTTATGTCATTTTAGCAAACCAATTAACTGTATAAAGATTCCGTCGAATGCTTATATCAATCTTTTTACCAGATTGATTGCTATTTATAGTTTGTACATTTTTATCTGCTGCAATACGTCTCTTGATATTTTCAATATCGTTTCTCATAGCATGAGCTCAGTTGAATATTTGAAGCCATTTTCTGACGCCATTTTGGCTCCAGAAAGGAAGCCAACTTGGAGCCATTTTCTGACAGCAGTGTATTGAATATTTTTAATATAATGAAATCCACATCTTTGACAACTATCCTACGGATTACGAAGATTGGGGAAAACACTTCTCCTGACCATTCCGTCTCTGATGTTGCTACTGCCGCTCCTGTGAAAGATTCTCCCTTCTGTCTCGGTAGATAGAAGACTTATTTGGCGAATGCTGTTATGGAATGCGATTTAGATCCAGCTGTTGCTTTTCAAAACCTTGACCCTCATAATCTTCAAATTGAAGAAATTCCAAACATTCTAAACTTTCTCAAGATCTGCGGTGATAAGTCACCTGAATTTAAGGACTTCAAGAGTTCGATCGACTTCATGATACAAACTCTGGATGAGACTTTGGCGAACATCTGCAGCTCAACTGGACTCGACCATGACTTTGAGATCTGCAAATTATCAGGTATGTGGAAGTACATTGTTGCTTTCACCCTTAGTCCTAACTTAGATAATTTAAAAAACCTAATTGCTCTTGTGAGTAAATTTAATACTACTCCGGTAGTTAAAAAATCTAGAAAAATAATAGAAGAAGTAATGAAGGTAATGAGCCACAAGATAAACGAGTTGCTCGCCAAAACTTATTAGACCAAGAAAACTCGGATGTCATCGAAACAAGAAATAAATTTGCCCCCTTGAGGAAAATTCTGATGAAATTGTAACGGATGATACCATCCAAGTAGAAAGAGAGCCTAAACCAGAACCATTCTTTATTAAAATGGTTCCAGGTTATCAAAAGATTATCGAAAATATAAACAACCTAATCCAATTTAATTTGCCCAAAACTGTCTCAGGGCATTTTCTTAAGATCTCTCCCACCGCCATCGATCAATTTAGAAATATCCAAAGGTACCTTTCGCCACTATAACTGAATTTTTTAGAAAAAACCCCAAGACTGAAAGGCCTCTTAAAGTCCTAATAAAAGGTATCCCCATTGACATTCCAGTAGAGGAAGTCAAACAAAAACTCGTAGAATTTGGTTTTGAGGTGAACATAGTTTCACAACTCAAACGATTTAACACCAAGGTACCTCTCCCGATTTTCCTACGCCACCTCAGACAAAATAAGACTCTTGAGCATATATATGAAATCCGACACTTTTTAGGTTTTGTAGTTATTTTTGAAGCATACAAATTCAAAGGTACCAAGCAATGCTTCAACTGCCAAAACTTCCACCATAGTAGTGAAGTTTGCCTTCTACAGCCTGTCTGTATGAAGTGTGCTGGTGCACACTCCTCAGCAGCCTGTACTAAACCACGTGACACCCCAGAAAAATGTGCTAATTGGAATTGTGATCACCCATCAAACTATCGTGGTTGCAGTTCTCACCCGGAACAGGTAAAAATTAGACGTAACCAAATTAAGACCATAAAAGAAGCGGCCAAAGCCGGTAATTATACTCCCCAACTAATTGTCCCAACAAACTCAGGAAATACCTTTACTAGCAAACCCGTTAATTCAACAATTTCTTACAGCCAGGCTGTTCAGCCCAATAACTCCCCTCGTCCCCCTATAACGACTGAACAAACCACTAATATTGTAACTCCTGCTAATTCTACTACTAAACTCCAACCTCTAGAGTAACGCCAATGGGAAACCTTGACGGCACACTAAATAATCTTTTAAAAATTAGGGATGTTCTTAAAGAAATTAAACAACTCTGTTACGAAATGAATATACCAGATTTTAATTACTTAGTTGATAAACTTAACTCACCGTCTATAAATAACGTTCTTTCTGCTGCCTCACAAGAGGCAACCACCTCTTCTGCCCCTTAATGCTCCCCTCTACTTCTTCTACAATTTCTGTTCTGAGCTGGAATGCTCATGGCTTGCGTACACGTATTCATGAGCTTCGGGTGTTTGTTCTTATGAACCCCGTTGGCCTTAATCTGGTACAGGAGGTGAAGTGTCCCACCCCCCGAACTCTTAAAATTCAAAACTACAGTCTGTACTTCACTCTCCGCCTTGACCCTAATACTAACGCTCCCCTACGTTTCGGTGGCACGGCTATCTATGTCAAACAGAATATTAAACATAACCATCTCCCCAGAATTAACTTACATGTCAGTGAAAACACAATTGTTAAAATTTGGATAAACTCTAGTACTACTCTCACCCTTGTTTCCACTTACTTAAGAATTATCGATGGTAGACCCGTAACTAATGAACTTTCTCAACTTTTTAATCTTGACCATAAAGTTATACTTTTTGGTGACTTTAACGCTCACCACCCCCGTTGGAACTGCCGGAATGACCGTTCAGTAACCAGATATGGTACTGAAATTAATTCCTACTCAATTGATAACTCTATTGATATTGTTTTCCCACTTTATCCCACCAGGCTTGGTGTTTCAGTTTCCGAATCCATCATTGACTTTGCCATTTTAAACAACATTCACTATCCGTATGAGATCAATACTATTAATGATTTATCCTCTAACCACTTACCTGTTAAACTTGACATTAACTGCAACCCCGTGCTCCCTTCTATCAATTATCCTTATCATACTAAATGGCAGTCCTTCACTAAATTTGTTAACAAAATCCTCCCCATCCTTTAATGATATTAACAGCCTTCATGACATAGACGCTGCTGTTGCCTCTATCACTAAGACCATCCAAAGCGCGCTGGAATCTGCTATGGTCCACTCTCGCCAATATTTCTATCATAAACTACCCCATTATATTGTTGACCTAATTAAATATAGGAACCATTTCAGGAAAATTTGGCAGCAAACTCGGAACCCCAGAATGCTTAATAATTACAAAAATCTTGCCAATCAGGTTAAAATTAAAATACAAAATTTCAAAAATAATAAATGGAAAGATTTTATTGAGTCACTAGCTCCCACTGATAACTCAGTTTGGCAATATCTTAAGAGAATTTGGAAACCCCATAAGCCCCTTCCAACCTTTAACTCCAGTTCTGGTATCTTAACTAGTGACTCTAGCAAAAGTGAGGCCTTAGCAGCTAATTATTAAACCCAATTCAATCTCCACTCTAGTGTTTTTTGCCCAAATACAATTGATATATCTATGATATCCTCCAGAACTTTCAGTCCAGTAATCACAATAGTGAGATCGAAAAACCACTGTTAGCGAAGTCTTAAATGCAATTAACTCCCTCCCTAATAGAAAAGCCCCTGGTCAAGACGGTATCACCAATAATGCCATTAAAAATCTCAACCTTCATTATGCCAACTATTTAACTGATTTAATTAATAACATCTTTAAATTTAAATACTATCCGCATCCCTGTAAATCGGCCATTATTTTCCCAGTTCCTAAGCCTGGTGAGGATCCTTCCCTTCCGAAAAACTACAGGCCCATTAGTCTCTTATCTTCTCTTTCTAAAGTGGTTGAACACATTTTTTGTAGCCGTATTCATAATTTTATCGATAGCAATAATATTCTCTCTAATGCCCAATTTGGTTTCAGACCTAAACATTCTACCACATATCAGCTGCTTACTGAGTACTTCCATGATGGACTACAGAACAGAATGCATACTGGTGCTGTCTTCTTTGATATTCTTAGAGCTTTTGATACTGTCTGGCACAGTGGCCTTATCTATAAACTCATTAAATTTAAAATGCCAGCTGCCCTAATTAAACTTATACAATCCTGTCTTTCGGAAAGAACTTTTGCTGTAAGCTATTCTGGTACCACTTCAGCCCTACGCCCTTTTAATGCGGTAGTTCCTCAAGGTTCGAAACTCGGACCGGTCTTATTTAACTTATTTATAAATGATATCCCCACCACCCCGAACACTTCACTTACCCTCTATGCTGATAACGCAGCCATTCTCTCTAAAAACCATAATGTCAGATATATGCATACTTACCTCCAACGTCACATTAACATTCTTGAGCGCTGGTTTGATAAATGGCGTAATAAATTAAATCCCAGTAAAACAAAAGCTATCTTCTTTTCATACAATAGGATTCCCCCACCCCCAGTTAACGTTTATGGTCAGCTCATCCACTTTGAAAGGGAAATGAAATATTTGGGTATCTTCATGGATAGTAAGCTTACTTGGAAGAAAAATATTAATCATAATATCTGCAAATTTTTAAAAGCTAGAAAAGATATCGCCCACCTCCTGTACCAGAAGGAGATGAGTATAGAAAATAAACTTCTGCTTTACAAGACAGTACTTCGACCTATACTTCTTTATGCAGTACCTGTATGGGGGCAGCGGCTAACAGTCATGTCCAGAAATTGCAATGCACACAAAATAAAACCTTACGTCTAATCACTAAAGCCAATAGATATAAAACTAACTACACCCTCCACAAAGATCTAAGTATTGAACCCATTCGCCTGACTATAATTAATCTCGCCACTAAATTTTATAATAGTCTTTACTCCACCCCTAATGAAGAAATTGCCAATCTTCCTGATTATGACAATAGAGAATTTAATAGTAGACCTAGAGCGACTCTAGTGCTTGACACTGGGATTACTCCCAACTCTTCTTTCCCATAATTTAAAATTTATTTTTTCTTTCTTTATGTCATTCCGTTTTCCTTAAATTCTTTCTTGACCGCTTCATCCCCCCCTCATTTTTTCTAATTATATGCAGTCACATCCTCTTACGCTTTTTCAAAAAAGGTAGTGTGTCGTCTCGTTGGTGTAATATGCCTCTGCGAATCCTCATGGTCAAATTGTGAGCCATCCTCCCTTATAATATCTTCTTCTAAGATCCTGGATCTTGTTTCGTCAACCAATCAGGTTGCGGGACACATTTTGCTCTCGACCAGTAATTAAGCTTGATCTTTTTTAACCTCTGTAATACAAATTCATCATCTTGCTTCCTTTTTCGGACTGTTTTCAAGCACGGGTTGCTTGATATTTCTTTCCCGTCCTGGGTTTGATCCCAGCATTTAATATCTTTACTGCTCGCGGTCCTCTGTGGCTCGTCTTCGACTTTTGAGAGTTTAATCTTTATATTTTGCTTTTTATTTTATCTTATATTGGAACTTTTTTTTCACAAGTCTTGCTGATTTAATTTTGTGTAAACTTTAACTTACTAAATTCTAACTTTTTTATTTTTATTTTTGTAACTTCTTTAATTTATTTTGTAATTTTTTTGTAAAACTTGATTCATTCCTTCGTGGACCATGCGTGAAAAGCTTCAGTGCTTCCCATATCCATACCGAGGGTAAAGGGCTTTCTTAGCCCTATTTGGAACCTCACGAAAACTTTTTGTCCATGTCTATGTGTGTACAGAAGATCGTTTGGACTTTATGGAAACGATTTTGTAATTTATTTTTGCCGTTTGCATTTTGAGATAAAAATTTGGCAACTTCAGTATAATCTTCTGCTACTGTTTTGTTTTGATTGGAATGTAAAATAAAAGATTTATTTTGAAAATAGCTGCTAAAATTAAAAGATGGCCCGAAGGTTACGTAACTGCGCTTTCCAAGGAGAAATATTCGTGTCGACAAATTATAAAGCGGTGTAAAAATCGCGGTTATGCCACTTCAAAATAAAAGGTATTTATAAAATATCAAATTTGAAGGGGAAAAAATTCTAACTGAAAGTAAAAATGGAAACATGACTGCGAAACCTCATTCTAATGCTGTTCGAACTCAGGTAAATATCAAGAAAGTGAAATCTCTGATCCTAAAAGAAAATCCGCCGACTCAAAGATCCATTGCATCGAAACTAGGAATGTCTCCTGGCACTGTAAGTAAAATCATTCATAAAGATTTGAAGTTAAAAAAGATGTTTAAATGTAAAGTTCATCTGCTTTTTGTCAAAGCATATTGCTGAAAGAAAAAAAAAATCGTAGGAAATTATATGAAAAACACCTAGCTGCTGAAAAATGAAAATTTGTGGTAACAATCGATAAGGCATGGGTGTATTTAAGTGACTGTAATAAAAAAATATCAATTTTCTATTGCTCAACTGACGGGGATGACTGTAGGTGTTAATTACCTAGAAACAATGGATGCATGCATGGGTTGGAACAAGCAAGGAATACAACGCATTGAACTTAAACATACATTTATTTGATAACCCAAATTTCAATTAACTTGTCAGAGCTATTAATATAACAATCCGTTTCATATTAACAATTTTGACTTAAGGAACCCAGAAGCAGAGGCAAACTATATAGTCAAATATGATTTTTAGAGTCTATCGGGGAGGCACTTACTATAACGGATGTATGCAGCAATGATCGTAGCATCGGCGACCGGGACCCAGTATCATCTCCAGTGTAGGAACACCTTGGCGGGATATTCGCTCTTCTCCAAGGCTATGGGGCAGACGAGAGTGTCTGACATCTAACTCTCAGGAACCCAATCTAAAATCCGTCTTCTTCTTTTTCAAATCCTTCCGTCCTTAGCGGAGCTGTTGTCCGTTTACAGGGGGGGGGATTCTGGCACGCCCCTCACTTTCATTGGGCAGTGGGCTGCTTTTCTTTCAGTGGTTCCTACCCCAATTGGATCTTTATTACACCGCCTCTGTCGCCTCTGTCCATAGTCTATGAAGTACCTCCCCCAACATCATTTTATTTTGCAAAACAACTTTGACCCTTCTCATCTGACGATTTTACTGTGGGCCATAAAATAACGACCATCCATCTTGTAAAATTTAGACTTTAGATCGCTATCACTGGCCACACCGACAGCTATTCTTCTATTTTTTATTGGTTTACAATCCTGTATTTAACCCTGCCTCTGCATCCTTTATAATACATTCTTTATTGGCCACACACCGTGGGGAATTATACCATTTTCACTTCTACAATGACAGTACGAAATGGCCTCGTAAGTGTACAGAAAAGTTCCCAAGGAGATTCATGATAGTTGCAGGATTTTGTTACAACGGCAAATTAAAAATACAAAAAGGCTCAAGTAAAGCTAAAATTAATTCACTCTACTATCAGCAGAATATTTTAGAACCAATTTTTTAAGAAGTTCCAGCCTGATATGGAAAGGACATTGATAAAGTTGAGCTTCATACGGACAAAGCCTCTAGACACACGTCTAAATCAAATGCCGCTTATTTACTCGTAGCAAAGAAAGAATCAGAAACAGGAATAAAGTAAATCCCATTTCATGAAATACCTGTAAAATCTGACGCTTCTCCAATGGACTTTTGCGCTTTCGGTTTATTAAAACGAGCCTTAGGAAAACTGCATCCAAGAACACTGAAGAGTTTGGAAAACGGTCCAAGAGGAATGGGATAAAATTGACATGACAGTACTAAGAAAAAGTTTACTTTCATGGAAAATTCGAGCTAGAGCTATTGTCAAGAACCATGGCTATCAGATAGAAGCAAATCACCGCAAAAAAATACGGCATTTATACATAAAACTTAACTATCAAAATCGTTTCCATAAAGTGCTAACGACCTTCTGTAAATGCAGGAAATAGAGAAAATAAAAAAACCACATATAATTATGATTCAAGTGTCGTCCGAAAATAACGCATTCTTTAAGATAACCCCATGAATCGAAATTGTATAAAACGAAGCAGCAGTTATAATTAATTCCTATGAATAAAGAAATAATTAAGCGTTCTCGGACCCTAAGATAGATGCGCAGCTAAATTATTTCTAACAACGCATAACACCTTAAATATCACTAAAATATAATATTAGCAAGTATTATAAAATTGTTACTCCACCTGTGTAATGTAGAAATAACGCATAAAACTTAAAATATCACAATTATAAAATTTTATTCGACCACATAAACTGAAATGACGGGCCTCAGGTAGCCTATCGTTAGCGCGTCGGCTCGAATCCCGACAAGCGTCGTTCAATACCTTCGTGTCTAGGCCGGATATGGCAACGTTAAATCCTTAGACCGGAAAGTTATTCCATGAGCTCACTGGGTGGGGAAGGTATGATCCCCCAGATGTCGCTCCTGGTGGTGCTCGGTCAAAATTGGGGTGGCACCTAGCCAAGTCGGACGTCGACCCTTGTGATGCTATTATAACAAAAAAAAAACCAGAGCCTCACTACTCACCCCGAATCCTATGGACCTGGTCTGGATCTTCGGCCACGGGGCATTAGGAACAACAACAACAACAGAAATAAAGTATGAGGACCAATAAAGTATGAGGACCAATAACGTTTTAATACAATCCAAAATTGTATGATCAAAGCCTGGTCATCCTAACTTTGAAAGATGTATCCGGAGTATGAATTCAAGGACAAATTAAAATTAAAGGGAAAACGTCATAGAAGTTTAAAAAAAAATCCATCAATAACCTTTTCTGAATGTGGTAAACTGACTAAAATTAATTATTTCAAAATAAGCAGAGAGGTCTTTGGGAACGTGTGAATAATACGTCTTCTGTAAAATAAGACACTGTGTTGACAGTAATTTAAATTTATATTATCGATCTTTGTCTGCACTGAAAAATATTTGAATTCTCTTAAGACATGCACAGAGAAAAGAAATGTTTTATTTATTTATTTACAAGAGGCAATTAAGGCAGGCTAAGCGGATTATGAAATTTGTAAAATCAAAAATATTTCATTGAAAATGTTGACAGTGAATAAATGAGCGATAACAACATCTGGCAAATTCTATATTAAGCAAAAGCATACGAAAAATGGGATCCATCTAAATTCCATTATGGCCTCCAAGATTTTGTATCTAAGATTATCGGTTGACAATCATGGTGAAAAAGAAAATCTTATCTGAAAGCACCTGTTTCTTTTTATTTATAGCGATCTTACTCTCTGTCACTAGCATAAACAGCAAAAAATGAAGCACGTGCTAGTGTTGCTCTCGGGTAAGTAAACGCTAATTTAATTATTCGCCTATTTCCGTATAAGGTAGCTACCATATTGTAGCTTTAAATATGTGGTGAAACAAGGAGACAACATCAATTTCATATCACGTTAAAAGGGTTTACATTTTTTTAATTTCATGAGATAAAAATAGACTTCGGCTTTCAAAGTGTTTTGTTGAATGTAATAGACAATCTCTCTCTCTTTATATATGCATACTATGTGAATGCCCGTGCTTCGCTATGGAGTACATTATAGGATAATTACAATGCAAAAATAATGAAATTGTTTTTTACAGGATTTCCTTATAAACAATATGTTTTGTTTCTTCATTGGTAGGAACTAATATTACCAGACTCGTTCGCAAACTTACGCGTGAGCAAGCTACGTAAAACCGACCGTCGGAGAAACAATTTTCTCTTAAATCTACGCCAGCGTATTTCAAAGTTTGGCCGTGAGACTTATTTATCGTCATGGCGAAGCATACTTTGAGGAGAAATTGCAGTCTCTTAAAGTCAAAAGGGAGGTCATTGAGCATTAGAGGAATGCGTGGCACAAACACTTTTCTCCTTGGACACACCCGGTTAAAATAATGCCTGCGATTAAATTGTTATGCAGGGCTTTGACTTGTAGTCTAGTGCCATTACACAATTTCGGTGGTTTTAAATTCCGAAGGAGCATTACGGGTGTGCCCTTCCGCAAAGAGAGCTTATGGTATGGAAGACCCGATGGTTTAAGGGAATTGTAAAACTCTACCGAATAGTTAACGGCCTCACCTGAATTACAGACAGTGTCTATCGACTGTCAAAATTTCAGCTCTTTAGGCCCAGCGGTTCGATTTGTGCGAGGTCTGTCAGTCAGTCACGGAACTGTTTTATATATAGGTTTAATTTAATATCCATAAAACATACCAATTTGAGTTAAATTCTTCATAAACCTTAGAAATAATCACCGGAACCACCGGAACGAAGCATCAGTTAGCCTGAAGCTAATCGAAAATCTTTTGCACAACTATGAATTATGGGAAGCTGATATTTTAAACATGTTTCTTTTCCACGTACTCTTTTTAAATACTTTTATATGTTGTGCCGATTTAATATTCCTGCGCTCGTCACAAAATTTTATATAATATCATTTGACTCTGTATAAGCGCTGAGAACAATACTCGTTTATTTCATTCATATTTTAGCTCTCGGAAGCTTTTTCCTAATCTCTGAAGTTCATGGACAGCAACCATCAGACTTAGAAGGTAAGTTCAATGTTTAGTAAAACAGTTATAATTTCCTCCCATAGAAGCAACTCAATAAACTACACATATTATATACACTGCTGGCAACCCAAATTGCAACACCAAGAAAGACAAGAGATATCACAACAAGATTTATTTTGTAGATAACATGTTGACCAAGTATCAAATGATTAAATTTATAGACTTCTGTGAAGTGTGGTTCCTGCCAAAATCAGTAGCCAGAGTAGCCGCCATTGTTGGAGATCACCGCTGCCACACGCCTCGGCATTGATTCAAAGAGACTTTGGATGAGTTCTTGGGGTACAGCTGACCAAGCAGCTTCCACACGTTGCCAAAGTTGATCTGCTGTGGCAGCTGGGGATGGAATCTGAGTCAATCGTAGAGGAACCATGGACCACATGTTTTCTATCGGCGAAAGATCCGGAGAGCGAGGCAGCCAGGAAAGCAATTCAATCTGGCGATTGACGAAGAACCGTTGGACAATGCGTGCCACGTGTGGTCGCGCATTATCCTGTTGAAATATGGCTGTGGGCAAGCCCTGAAGGTAAGGAAGGACAACTGGCTCCAACACCTCGGAGATGTAGCGCTGGCTGTTTAAAGTATCGGCAATGCGTACTAGAGGTGTGCGAGAGTGATATCCAATACCGCCCCATACCATAATACCCGGTGCAGGACCAGTGTGGCGGTGCATAACGCAGCTGTTCAGCATCCTCTCTTCACGGTGTCTCCAGACTCGAATGCGACCATCGTGGTGTTGCAGACAGAAGCGTGACTCGTCAGTAAAGACAATTTCATTCCATTCTGCCGTCCACATCCTTCTGTCATTGCACCATTGGCGGCGGAGACGTCTGTGATTCTGCGTCAAGGGTAGACAAAGCAATGGACAAAGCAATGGACAAAGACAAAATTGTAAATTTCATGTTATTTGCATGTTTCCTTCAGGGTTTTGCATTTACAGTGGCCAGCAGTGTATATATGCAGTAGATTCCGGTTAATCGGACCACATCGTACGCGATCATTTTGGTCTGCTGGCCAAACATTACACTGCTGGCCACTGTAAATGCAACACCCTGAAGGAAACATGCAAATAACATGAAATTTACAACATGCATTAGCGGAGGTGAGATATGCAAATGATTAGAATTTCAGCGCAGACGCACATCACGCGCGCCTGTGCCACCACTTCAAAGCGCTATATAAGGCTTGGAGATTTCGAAGATTTCAAGTTCGGCAATAGTGTTTTTCTTGTGGTTTTTTCAAAAAAACGATCAATTATGCCTCGTCGAAAACAGCGATCATCTTTTGATCAAGTATCCGAGTTCGACAGAGGAAGGATAGTGGCCTACGGAGATTGTGGATTATCTTTCAGGGAAATCGGTAGTCGTGTTGGACGAAACCAAACAACTGTAATGCGGATATTTGATCGTTGGATGCAGGAGGGTACGACGGACCGGCGTGTTCGATCGCATCCACCTCAGCGCACCACTTCACGTGATGACAGGCAAATTGTGCGCATGGCAGTGACGGATCGCTCAGTCACATCACGAACCATAGCACAGCACATGCAGTTTGTAACGCATCATCCAGTGCCTGCGCGTACCATTCGACGCCGTTTACAGCAGAATGGTCTGTCCGGAAGACGTCCATTGCTTTTTCTACCCTTGACGCAGAACCACAGACGTCTCCGCCGCCAATGGTGCGATTACAGAAGGATGTGGACGGCAGAATGGAATGAAATTGTCTTTACTGACGAGTCACGCTTCTGTCTGCAACACCACGATGGTCGCATTCGAGTCTGGAGACACCGTGGATAGGTGATGCTGAACAGCTGCTTTATGCACCGCCACACTGGTCCTGCACCGGATATTATGGTATGGGGCGGTATTGGATATTACTCTCGCACACCTCTAGTACGCATTGCCGGCACTTTAAACAACCAGCGCTACATCTACGAGGTGTTGGAGCCAGTTGTCCTTCTTTACCTTCAGGGCTTGCCCACAGCCATATTTCAACAGGATAATGCGCGACCACACGTGGCAAGCATTGTCCAACGGTTCTTCGTCAATCGCCAGATTGAATTGCTTCCCTGGCCGCCTCGCTCTCCGGATCTTTCGCCGATAGAAAACATGTGGTCCATGGTTGCTCTACGATTGACCCAGATTCCATCCCCATCTGCCACAGCAGATCAACTTTGTCAACATGTGGAAGATGCTTGGTCTGCTGAACCCCAAGAACTCATCCAACGTCTCTTTGAATCAATGCCGAGGCGTGTGGCAGCGGTGATCTCCAACAATGGCGGCTACTCTGGCTACTGATTTTGGCAGGAACCACACTTCACAGATGTCTATAAATTTAATCATTTGATACTTGGTCAACATGTTATCTACAAAATAAATTTTGTTGTGATATCTCTTGTCTTTCTTGGTGTTGCAATTTGGGTGGCCAGCAGTGTAGCAATATTTTGCAGACATCCCTGATAAATTCGGTCAGATTGAAACTCTAAAACAGTAATTCCCAGCCAGTGTGCCGCGGCACTTTTTTGGCCATGAGATCGGCCAAGGGTTGCTCAATAACGTCTTGGGGAACAGGAAAATATTAGTAGGGCCCACTTAAAATATATATTAAGTTGAATTAACTGCTCTCAAGCCCAACAGATTGTGACACAAATCGATGCACTGGTTCCCGAGGAGGAATTAATTAATCTCATGCACACAACTGCTACGCCAGTTAACAAACTCCAGCATGAATCGCAAGTCTCCCATTAATAAAACAAAACTCTTTACAGCGATTCTGTTATAGTCCTCTTTTGTAATAGTATACTGAATCCAATGGCTATTTGTGAAACTATTCTATTCTGCTGTTTGTTACTTATATCTTTCAACAAATTAATAAAATCAGGAATGGAGTATTTATTTGAGCTTAAATTTAACATGTTCCTGATATAGTCCATTTTGATTTTTTTTATCTAAAAAACTAAAATTCTATCAAGGGAGCCTGGAGTTTCTAATCTCATTCCGAAGGGTGCCGCAAACTTAAAAAGGTTGTTAATCCCTACTTTAAAACTTGCCGAAATCTGAAGCTTTCTTACTCAGCACTTTAGAAAAAGATAACCTGTTCATGAAGACAATGGACATTGTCTAATCCACCCTCTAATCCCCCCTGCTACAAAAGAAGTTTAAAGGATGCTCAGTAATTGCTCAGATTTATTGAGATATACACTGCTGGCCATTAAAATTGCAACACCAGGAAGGTAGGAAATAACAAAATTTACTTATTGTACGTATTCAGAAAAGTAGGAAGAAAGCATGATTAAATTTGTAGGCAATTTGGGTGTGTACAGGGTACAGAATTAGTACACACAGCTGCCGCCTCTGGCAGCTAAAACGGCTCTCACCCGGTTAGGCATCGAGTCGAACTGGGCTTGGATGACATACGGGCAAGTCCTTCCATTCTGCTTCAAGTCTATGTCACACTTCATCAATCGTAATGGCTGGAGAGCGGTGGAGGCCTAGTCTCTCAGCAACCCATGACCAGATGTTTTCAATGGGTGAGAGATGTGGAGAACGTGCTGGCCAGGGCAACAGTCGAACACCCTCTGTGTCGAGGTAGGTTTGGTACACGACGGGTAACATGCGGTAATTTTGTTGAAAGATGACGTCTCCGAGGCCTTGAAGATAGGGCACAGTCACTATCCTTAAGATCTGAGAAATCTAACGATGGCTGTTCATATTACCGACGACACGATCAAGAGGTGTACGTGTTGTGTACCTAATGCTTTACATACCATCACACCAGGCGCAGGGCCCGTATGGCGATATCGAATGCAAGCAGGCCACGTGCGTTCTCCTCGGTGCCTCCATACACGGATACGTCCATCATGTTGCTGCACGCAGAACCGGAACTCGTCTGAAAAGACGATGTGGTGCCACTCCTGTATCCAGTTTTGTCTTTGGGCGCACAACTGTCGTCGCGCGTCTCTATGATGCAGTGTCAAGGTAAACCGCAATAATGGTCGTCGTGCAGATAATCCGTGCTGCTCCAGACGTCATCGCACTGTCCGTGCGGATACTTGTCGTACTTTTAAATAGGGTTCTTGGAAAAAATATACATTGCTGAACAAAATAGCGGATTCTATCAATAGCTATTACTGGAGTAAAGATATACCATTTTAGACATCCCACGTAAAAGAGGCGAGATACATGAATTACGCTAAAATGCTTATAGCGGAAGATCCTAAGATTAATATTAACATTACAAACATTAAGGTGATTACATCCTTTAAATTAATAATTTCTCGTATTTAAAGTAAGTGCAATTAATACGAAAACTGTAACGATAAAATCCACGTTACAGATTACTCCCTCCTGTCCAGAGATGAAAAAAAATTTTGACAAGTTCCACTTGAATGTGGATGGTACCAAAACATAAAATACATTTGACATACAATAAATAACAAACATAGATGTGATTACAAAGAAGTATAAGACAGTAGTAACAAAAGATAGTCAGCTGTTGATGGCTAAATTCTCAACAATTCTTGACAGATACAATTACAAAAATTTATTTACATTTATGCGTGACTGAAAATTATAAATTCATATTGCAGCAAACAATGTAACATGGGAAAAGAATCGTGGTCTACTAGAATTTTATGTACATGGACATTGTCCAGAACCATGAGTTTGGGATAAATATTTCCAAAAGTTGGATGTCATATTCAGTATTATGCATAATAATTGCTACACACAAAGAGTGATATGAACACACAAGAGTGATATTACACACAAAGAGTGATATACCTGACTTACTTCATACTTATGGAGGAAATAGAGTTTTTAGTTCTTCCAAGGTAACAATAAAAAATGATTTTTAGAAAATTTTGAGAAAAAGGCATAGAAATGAAGGATTGTACCATCTGCAAAATCTCAACAGTAGAGAGAAAGCTCAAAGAAAAAAAAATCCAGTTTCCTAATTCTATAATCCTAAAATTATGAATTATTGAGAGTGAGTTATTTAGTACTCGGTTTCATACTGACACCCTGCCGGAGAGAATATAGAGTTCACACCATACAGGGATATAGAAAGGGCAACGAGTATCAGGGGCATTCCTAAGTTTCGCCTTTCTCCCACATTCAAGAGGAATAAAATCACGTAACTGTCTAAGTGTCTATCACGCACTTCGACTTGCAGCTAGAATCGTTTGCTCTTCTCTGCTCCCCTTCCCATTACGCTTCTATTCTCAGAACCAGTGATAAAATGCCGTAAAAAAAGAAAACTAATCTGTTTGGGATGAATTTATTAGTAGATGATATCAGGTCAAGAGAGATAAATTTGACTCGCCTAACATCAAAATGAGATGCAATTGAGGAAACGTGGAAGTAATTGAAGGGATCTTAAAGACTTGCGTCAAACTTTATATTTATTTTTATAATTTTTATTTATTTATTTTCTTTGCCGGAACGTGATTCTAATAACCCAATATAACGGCCTGATCTTTAACACCTTCAAATGAAAGTATTGAGTTACTAATTCCTTTTTGATCCGATGGTAGTATTCTTTATAGTTCCTTTTGGGAGAGCTTTGTTTGTTTTTCATAATATGGAAATGTGTGTAATTGAATTTTGAGTTTAAAATTGATAAGTATAGTGATCCAGATAATGGGCATGTTTGTGAGATTTCTTTTTTTTTTTCCAAAGCGGCGTCACTTGCCGTTAAATATTGGCCTATACTATGCCGCAGTTTTACTGTCCATTTTATTATGGGGGCACCATATAGGCGGACAGCATTACCTCCTACGAAGGGACGATACAAACGGAGGCATTTTTTCGTGGCTCAACGCCGTGATTCGATCTGAGCACCCTCAGCACCGCAAACCAGCGCGCTGTACCACAGAGCCGCCACAAGCCCCTTGTTCGTGAGACTATCTTCTTTTTAAGTACTTCTAATCTGTTATTTCACTTAGGAACATTTGTTTCAATTAATGCTTAAGAACAGGTGTACTTGTTGGAACGCATTTCGAAGCTGTTCAGAGACTAATTTAAATGACAGTTGTAGAACGTTCGAGTATCAATCGATTATCCATGTTAATAAAGAGAAAAAAATGTTTATTTATTGGGTCTGATAGTTTAAAAATTACAGATAACTGAAGTGTTTAATATACAACCCCCTTCTTCTCTATCTCTCGCTGTATATATATATATATATATATATATATATATATATATATATATATATATATATATATATATATATATATATATATATATATATATATATATATATATATATATATATATATATATATATATATATATATATATATATATATATATATATATATATATATACACACAGTCGGACCTCCATTTAACGAAGTCGCTAAATCCCGAAAAAAAGTTCATTATATGGCAAATTCGTTAATTGAGATTTACCTTTTAAAATACTTTAAACTAAACAAGACAGATTTTAAATTCATAAACACTAAATGTTATTAATAAAAGTAATTAATCACACCCTTATTTTGTAAATTAATGTCTATTTGTTTTATATATCTTACCCATCAAACAGAAATCTTAAAGGAACAAGAATAAAACAAACCATTGTCCGGGAATACACTGTATTTTCAATAACAAAAATTATATTAAAATTAAGGAATTTAAATGACATTATCGCATTTATTATACCAAGAAATTTTAAGCTTACATTACCACACGCGTCCTTACATTTAATTACTGAGAAATTTTGTTAATTTTGTCTGAGTTTTTTGTTTGAAAAAGTGTTTTCTGTCATAATACGTCTCGCATCTTTGCAATACACCAAAAACCCCTTCAGGCGTATTTTCTTCAAACTGTAATCCGCGTCGGAACGTGTTAAAAGAAAGTTAATGTGTGAAATGTGTTAAAAGAAAGAATTAGTTTGAAATGTTCAGAAATATTTTGAGAAATATGGAGAAAAAAATTTTGGATCACAAGAAAAAGTTCGTTAAATGGAGAATGCACTACGCTATGTGGAGGTTATTTTACGAAGAAATTCGCAAAATGTTCTTGGTTCCAAGGAAAAGTTCGCAAAATAGAGAAATAGAGGTTCGTTAAATAGAGGTCCGATATACGTGTGTGAGTGTGTGTATGTGTATATCAATAATGAGATCAAACCTGTAATATTTTACCTGTAATATTTTTCTGTTATATTTGTATATAGCGTTTAATTTTTTAGTATATCTTTCATTATTTCTTTCATATGTACAAAAAATTTATGGATAGACACGGAAGGAATCAGCCAACGGGGAATTCATTAATTTTTTCGCTAATCTTTCATTATTTTCTTAAATTACCTGAAAAAGGAATAGAAAGATAGGGGATTTTGGGTGAACCTTCCCAAAGTATATCTGTAAATAAACCTGTACTGCGCTGTGGGCTTAGAATTTTGCAAAGTGACCACATATGCTTCGACAGACTGTTCTTTGGAAACTTATTTACAAAGATTTTATGGCACCAAACCTTTATTACTTCCGCATATGGCAGTGATAAAATGTAAACATCTTCTTGTCATGAAATCGAATGATTGAAACATTCCGCATTTCTTGCAGAAGGCTGCGCCTGCGATACAGATATAATAGCGAGCACAATCATCTGGGTCGGCAAGAGCCAAAAGCAAATGGACACTTGAAGTCACTACCAGCTTGTTAGAAATCTCGTTTCCACTCTGAAAAAAAAAATGCATGCGAATGTTAAAATATCGATACAAAAATGATACCAAGAATTATTTTTAGATTTTTCTCTGCTGGAGTTTTTTCCAGCGAAGCTTGGTCAGAAACTTTTGATTATTATCACTCGTACTCAATTCTTTTTTTCTCTCGGGCCACATGCATATGTTTGCTGCGTTATGCGGTCCGCAACACACCTCATAATATAATTCTGTATACCTGACATAGTACATTGTATTTCATAATATAATAATGTAAAAGGTAAAATTCAAACCTAATTGTATTCAAGCGTTTATTTAAATATGAGTGTGATTTATAATGTTGAGACAAACTTTTGACTAATTTAAACAAATCAGCTTTACACTTGCTACGTGGTACTCTCAATACGTCATCAAGGTTAGAATCGATAAACCGATTTCTATATACGTTCTTCGCAAATTTCATTTTCGAATAAGATGATTCACAAAGATACATTGATGCGAAGAACGTGAGAAGCATGTGGCATATTTTTGTAGTTTTGTATTTTTCAGGCCCATAATTACAACATTATGGTTATAAATTCCCTCGCCTGATAATGAGTGTTTCGGGCCGCACATAAGAGCTTGGTGGGCCGTATGCGGGCGGCAGGCCGCACTTGAGTACCCCTGTTATTTATGTTTTTCATTGCAACTGTAGTTCTGCCGATGTAGTGAAACTTGCAGTTGCAATTCCTACTCCATAAAAATCTTCTCCGGGCTTTCACTGACTCAATTTTTGCATAATAAAATTTTGCATTAATTTTTAACTGACCGTTAATCATGATTTTATTGACATTATTGACACAAAAAGCATGATAAAGGAATTTTCAAATATACATAAAAATGGCATTTTTTTAAACTTATATATTTATGAAAGCGTTAAAAATTCGTCAAGTTAGCAAAGTACGGAATCTTGTGTCACTTCAAGATTTCATGCTACTAAATGAATAAATCTTTAGGTAGTAGGGAGTTACACTCCTTCAGTAAAGTTTTCAAAGTTCTTGGAGGCGCATTGCAATAACTCTTGTTGAACAGCCTCAAAATTTTGTGTGGATTTTCCTTCGATAGATTTTGTAGGCCCTCGTAAATATCGCCGGATTTGAGGAACTCGTCAACCTGCACAAATCTGTGTTTTTCAGAGTTATCTATACTTATATATTAAGAGAGAGAGCGATTTTGTACGTGGAGGGTAATCTCCAGAATCACTGCACCCATTTGAAAACTTCTTTCACTGTTTGAAAGGTACATTATTCCAGATGGACATAGGCTATATATTATGTATATCTGATCAGTATAAATAAAGTTAGGGGCTTAATCCTAACAATCTCCATTGTTACCGCTACTGTCCTCTACCGCTTTTTGTGGCGAAGTCTTCAACGATCCTTATCGTGGTGCTATCGCGGTGGGCTTCTGTTCTGACGTTAGCGGTTCGAATCTAGCCGTTCTCCGGCACGCCTTTTTCTTTTAAAAAATTAACTTTAATTATTAACTAACATAATAATAATTTAAGGTATTATTAAGGTTATTTTTAAGGTAACAAAATATTTACAATTTATTGGCTATCAACTGGAAATTTATTGGTATAATATTTTGTTCAACCTGGACAAAGTCGGGACGGGCCGCTAGTCATCCATAAAAACACTGTCAGGACAAACTGCGCTTTAAAAGCCTTGTGCAAGGCTGTATAACTACACTGCTGGCCATTAAAATTGCAACACCATGGAAGAGGGATGATACAAACGTCAAATTCGCATGCAAGGAAGAAGATGCTGGTATATGCAAATAATTAGCATTTAAGCACATTCGAACGACGCAGGAGGAAGAAACGGGATCTCAAACTCTGTATAAAAGGAAAGTTACGCAGCGGGTTTCTCATTCGGAAATCGCATTTGAATGTTGGTTGTTTGTGAGAAGATCGTGTTATGTGTCATATAAGGAGAAATGGCTAGCAGTACGTGTCGTATTTCAATAGCGGCAGAATCGTGGCCTATCGGGACTGCGTTTATCGTTCCACGACATTACTACTCGCATTGGTCGGAATCCAACGACTGTCATGCGAATATGGAATCGGTGGGTTGAGGAGAATCATACTGAACCCACGCAAGATCTCAACGGCTTCCGGCACTAACACCCGAGAGGACAGACATGTTGTCAGGCCAGCCTTGTAGGATCGTACAGCCACATCACGTAACTTGAGTCAGGAAATAATATCTTCTGTATAGATATTTCAGTATAGGTATTCAAAGAAATCATCAGTATAGATAATGGCGCCTCACCATGCATTGTTTCAACTTCATCTAGCTGGTAAATATCAATTTATTTAATGATGTTCTCATGAACTATACTATAGAACTATACTAATGATGTTCAACTATACTAATGATGCACTCAGGAACTATACTAATGATGTTCTCATGAACTTTTGAACTATAGTTTAATGTGATTTAATTTTGTGATTAGCAACAGTTTAATATTTTCACCATTCTTATATACTTTACCTTTTGTTTGTTCTCATTTTGACAAAGGTTGACTAATAATCTAGTATGGCTTCTAAGAATGCTTTTCAGTGCACTCTAACACCCTTTGATGGTGATGATGATCTTATCGAATTCTTTTTTGAGCAGCTGAACGATATAAAAGAGTTAAATAAGTGGTCGGAGCACCAGGTTCTCACCTTCTTGAAATCTAAATTGATTGGCAATGCCCTAAAATATTTTATAAGTTCAGCAGATGCTAAGAGTTGCACCTCTACTAATCAATTGAAGCAAATTTTTGTTGACTTTTTTCAACCGGCCAACACTCATTCTTTACGTGTAGCTTTAAATAATCTGAAATTAGTGCCAGGAGAATCCATAAAAAATTTAGCATATCGACTAGATAATTTGGTTAGGAAGGTGCATCCTTCAATTAATGAAAAAACACAATTGGATTCGATTAAATTCAATCATCTACTCAATGGCCTACCTGCCAGCCATAAACTAAAAATTTCAGAGAGTGGTCTGGACTCTTCTGATGATGCAGTAAAAAAAGCCCAGCTATTACAGGACATTCAGATTCAGTCTGAAGTTCTGATTCCTTCAACATCTTCTCAGCCATCATTTGCTGAATTAATTGCTGAGGTTAATACTCTTATAAACACAATTGATAGAAATTAAAAATACTACTTGTTCTGCAACTGAACCTTCTAATGTTAGTGATAATTCTAACAAGAATTTTAGGTCAAATAGACCAGCCCCTTACAGACCACACTCTAAAAATTTTAGAGCCAACCCAATTAAAAGAAATATCATGTGTCATTTTTGTGGTAAAGTTAACCACCTCATGAAACATTGCTTTCAATTTAAAAACATGCTGTCTGCAAGATCTGATATGCAAAATAATGTGAATCATGGTAGAGGTCGTGTAAGACCCAATACTTATTTTAATCGCAGAGCGAATCACAATAGCTTGAATCCTCGTGCAAATGTTTTTGTGCCATCACATAATCATAATAATAATAATAATGGTAATTTAAACTAAATTTGGAGTTTCTCAACACTGAGATGGAGAGCTCCTTAACTAACTCTAATGTGTATTCTCAGTCTCTATATCAGGATAATTCCTCTCAGGTATTAAGTAATAACTAGCCGCTGCGCGACCAACATGGTCGCTTTTAGTTATATATTTTCTTTTGCAAAACAATTCAACTGAAAGTAACATATGTAAGGAATGTTACCATTACCTGTCAACATGAATTTACGTTGTTAAGGGTTAGTGGGAGTTTAGCCAAAAAATTTAAAATCATTGCTAAATTCACTATAAGGCTGATTCTAAAACATCGTGATTAAAAAATATGAATTTCCATTACTTCAGAACAGAGTTAAAGATAAGACTGAGAAACCCAACACCAATGGTTTTAAAAATTACATCCCTCTCTGTATGTACTATTTTTCAAAATGAAGATATATACACTTTATCATTACATCAAATAATAAATTGTTGGGAAAATTTCTTCACTTATAAAAAGGAGTAAAATTTCAGCAAGTACTAAAATATAATGTAGATTACATCACTCTCTGTATGTACTATTGTATGTACTATTGTTCGCAATTCAGAGATCTCCACTTAATCATATCAAATGAATAAATTAAAATTATTTTGTGAATAAATTAAAATTATTCGCGAGTAAAATACAGCAATTAAATTGTACCAAATTACGTGCTATCGTCGAGCCACTACACACGCGCGCGGACGGCCGCTAATGTTTACATCCGGTAGTTGTAGCCGTTGCCATTCGGAGTGTAGAAATATCGTCGATTTTTGTGCCGCATACCTACGCGTTTTATATATATAGATGATAATGCTTCTTTCTTTTCCTTGCCTTTGGTATATGTACACTTAAATAATAATAGATTAATCTCTTTGGTCGACTCAGGATCCAATTTATCTCTTTTTGATGAAAATATTTTCCACTTAATTAAAACTCAGGTTAAATATAGGTTAATCTCTAGATCTGTAACTATTAAAACACTAAATTCTAATCTTAAATACTCTGCTTGTGTTGAGTTATCCCTTAAATTTTCCAGAAAGTCATTCAAACACACCTTTTTCTTAGCTGACCTATCTTCTTCCAAATTTGATATCTTAATGGGCTATGACTTTCTTAATATGTATAATGTAATTATGGACCACAACATAAATTCAATAGTAATTAAAGGGGAAGCAGTACCATTTATTCTAAATTCTTTTGACATTAATTGCCAGGTAAATTCAACCATAACTCTTACACCTATGCTAAATGCTTCTAGTAATAACAGAGGGGAAACTAAAGTTAAAAGTCTACATCAACCTACTAATAATTACTGCACCAAAGTGCTTTGTCAACGAAGGAAAGGATAACTTAATTTCTAATAATGTTTCTCATGATTATGCTGATGATATGAATACTAATGCCAAGTGTTTTGATGTACATAATGATTTTAATGAGAGTAATGTTTATACATGTGTTGCCAATGATAATTTAAGTGATATGCCATCTTGTGTTGTACAATTGTGTGAAAAGGTAAAATTAGAAAGTAAATGTAGCCAGTATGTTAAAGTAAAAACTAATACGAATTTTAATGAATGTATGTTCATACCTAATGTTAAATGTACCATTTAAACATGCTGTGTTACTACACCAGCTCTTATATAATGGCTCTCATCATTCATCGACTGATTTTTCCCCTTTTCTTCTGCACTTTGGCACAGAGGTCGCACTTATATTTGATAATTTTAATTATACAAAATCTCATGAACAGCTTGATAAACCTCAATACCTTAATAAATTACTTCAAAATATGCATAATGTCCAACTCCTGGTTTATCAGAATTTAAATGATAAACGTCTTATCCAATATACTAGGCAACATCTACAGGCGAAATTACGTATACTTTCTCCAGGAGATATCGTGTATATTGAGTCCAAGTACAGGTTCAATAAGAAATTCAATGGTCCTTTTGAAGTTATTAAACGTCATTCTGTAGTCACTTATTCTGTTAGACTACTAGATAACCCTTTGGCTCCCATTACTAAAATCCATATTGATCGACTACATGTTGCCCCCGCTAGAAAACTTCATCTCAGGGATTCCCCTGATACCCCTTTAATGTTTGCCCAACCCCCTCCTTCTCAGCAAAATAGGTATTTCTTAAGGTCTACAGTTTTATAGTATGTTTTCCGTTTTATAGTTTTCTTCCCACTATTTTCTGTTTCCTTCAGTGTATTTATTTTGCCATCATTATTGAAAATTCAAAATTTTGCCTATGTTCTGAATTTTTGCAATGGTTCTTTAATATTATAATATTATTATAACTTCTTACTTAACTTAATTAACTTCAAATTTAAAGTTAGAAACTTTAAGGTTAAAAATATTAGCATGAATTTAAACTTCAACTTGGGTTTTAAAAATGATATCTTGTTTGTTTCATCCCCTGTCTATTAAATTTTGGTAACATTTACTGTTAACATCAAGCTTACTATTGCCTGTAAATAAGATCTTAGCTAGGAATTATCACTACAAATCTAATTGAATGTCGTATAGTACTTGACTTATTAGTTATATTATCATTTCTTAGAGTGTGTTACATAATGTGTTTTAGTCGTTGATTTATCTTTGTCATTATATATGTCTATTTTGTTTGTGTACATTTTTGGTTTGTAAGGGTCTTGATATAGCATTGGTATGGGTAGTCATTGGCTGATATTCCATTAGTGTATTATTTTTTTTTCACTGACACATTTAAAAGTGACATTTTTATTGTATTATTATGAAGTTACTTTACTTTATATGTTAACATTCCTAGTTATGCGTTCAAGTGATAATATTACTTTCTGTATTTCTTATTTGATGTGAAATTTATTTATTCTATTTGATTAATGAGAAATTTATGATGCAAGCAAAACATTACGTTTTACATTCACGAACTTTGATGTGCCATTTAATCCTTTCAGGATTTTTTTATACTTTAAATATGATATACAAACTTATGTTTTAAATATATATTTCTTAACTCCGCACTCAATGGTCATAGGAAATTTAGACTTCCATATAGATATCAAAACAGCATTAACCCACCAGAAAATATCATAAGGAAGCCCTATTAACTTAAGTAGGAATAAACAAGCCCTATTTATAGCTAATTACCAACTAACGAACCACGCAAAAACCTTCATGCCCAATAGTCTTATTTATATCGAATTTGACAGTTATAAATAATTAGCAACAAATCAGCATTAGATGATGTAGCTCCCGCCCCACAAAGCTAATCCAATGAACTGCCAGGAGACACCTACTATGATGAGATCTAACTAATTAAAAAATTATAACCCCTGGTGGTCAAACAATGAAATAACAATTTTACATACTACCGAAAAATCTTGTTTTGCTCTTAACCTAACTTGTCGCTATATAAAATCCCGCTGCTGCGGCCGGACTAAGTGGACAACGCGCACGGAATTTCGGAATAAAGGCTCTGTTTCAAGGGCTCTGTGCTCTTTTCTTTCCTCGGCCCACGACTCGCAAACCATCTGATAATGACATATTACATTATATAAAAGTTACCGATTCCAGTTCTTTTCTATCAATTACGTGAATTTATAATGAATTACAGCATCATAATTCATGTATTATAGGGGGTTATCAAATGAATGGAAACTGACCGTTTTGACAAACTTTTAAAAAATAAACTGTAGGTTCACCTCCGAATTTTGAAACAAACATGAATTCGACATGGGATAGATTGATATAAGAACAGTGTCATCGCTAGCTCAGGACACCACACAAAATATACACTTATGAACTGTTTAAACTCAATTTATTACATATCTCAATAACGGACTCAGCCCCATCGGTTACGCGGTCACAAGCACCGCAAAACACGTCTCTCCCGAAGGGGTCTCTCGATGAACACTGATAAACAAACACCCTTCTTTTTAAAAGGGAGCTTTGGGGCGCTTGGGGGGGTTGGTTCAGAACATTCCGCCCCGCGTTGCAATGGTAACATTCAACCATTTAATTATATAACTATGCCACACAAAACGTAAATTAAAAAATATAAATAAGCACAAGTATGAAAACATTAAACTACACATAACAAAAAATACTAATATAAAGATTACATATTAGCAGGTAAAACACAGATTTTAGTAATGGGCCTTTTAAAGATTCCAGACTGAGTTTTCACTTTACCAACTCTGACCGGTCTGTCATCACCAAAATAGAGCTCAATTATTCTATCAAACACTAATTTTTCGAAGGATTGATAAAATAGTGAAATTTACCTTTAATGACAAAAAGACAGTTAAATTCTAACCAATATTAACTAAGTATACGAGAGAAAGGTTAATTAAACAATAACAGCACAAAGTATTACACAAGAATATACCTATATGGAAAATATTATAAAAACGCTCATTTTTCAAAAGAATTGTTAACAACACAATGAATAAAAGTTCGACCCTTGAGTAATCTTAAACACTAATAATTTTTTTCTCAGTTAAACAGTTTTCCTTTTTTTTTCTCTTATTGAAATTTTTCTCAAATTTTACACATTCATTGCGAGCATTTTGTGCTCGTGATCTAGTCTTTAGAACTATAGGGTTTGTAAGGTCAACAAAAAACTTTGTAGTGTACTCTCTAGTTACATAATACACATCAGCATTTGATTTAGTGTAACTGTTACTAATACTAAATAACTCTTGATGAAATTAATTAGAATCTAAGGTAAGCACATGTAAGTCACTTTGTTTTGAATGTTTGAGTTCAGACGTGAACTCGTCTCGTATGACTGATGTAGGAATTTCACGTTCGGGATACTCTCGGTCAGTCAGGAAAGTAGGATCCTCGAACCACAGTTCACTCGTAGCCAGTTTCTCAGGATTCATTTCTCTCGAGATAAGGTCCGCTGGATTGTTCTCGGGAAACACGTGACGCCACTGTTGCACTGTTGTCAGGTCTTGTATTTTGGCTACACGGTTTGCCACGAACGTTTTTAGTAGGTAGGGCTCTTTTCGTATCCTTGAAGGTACAATCATGGAATCACTCCACAGATAGATGTCACTTGCCTTAAATTGTAAGGCACTCTTCACTTTGGTTATCAACTTTGCTAAAAGAACAGCTGCACATAACTCTAACCTTGGTATTGTAGCCCGCTTACGAGGCGACACACGTGACTTGCTACAAACCAAGTTCACTTCGAAAGAACCATTTTCTGACGTTGATTTGCAGTAAATGACGCATCCATATGCAGACTCGGACGTGAAGCTCAATTCCGTGAAGCTCAATATGCACTGATTTTTCTATCAGTATACACCTCTTAACACTCACGTTATTTATTGCTGGCAAGGATTCAATGAAATCTTTCCACTGTTACGCTTCCGTGTCAGGAAGCGGATCGCTCCAGTCTAAATTCAAGCACCACAGTTTTTGTAAAAAGATCTTTGCTCTCGCCACCACCGGACCTAAGAGTCCAAGGGCGTCAAAAGCTCGCGCAATTGTGGAAAGCACTGATCTCTTCGTAGGCGGAACCACGTTTTCCAGCTGAATTTGGAAAGTAAAGTGGTCAATGCTAGGTTTCCACGAAACACCTAGCGCCTTTGTTTCTTCTTGAAAATTGTAGTCACTGTCAAGCCCTGTTTTTAATTCAGGGTTATTACTACACCACTTGTGTAGCATCATGCCTCCGCTCTTGAGAACCCCTATTAACTCCGATTGAAGTTCCTTTACTTCGCTCAGAGTGTCGGCACCACTCAGGACATCGTCCATGTAGAAGTCTCTCTCTAACACTGGTGACGCTAAAGGATAATTCTCATATTTATCTCTGTATTTTCCTAAACTCATTGGATCTTCTTTTAATGGCATTTTTACTATATATCTCCCCGTACTATCTCTCTTAACGTTTTTCTCATAATGCTCTTCACAAATTATTGCTTCTTTATTTTTGGGTACTTCCCTCCTCGTACTATCTCTCTTAACGTTTTTCTCAAAATGCTCTTCACAAAATATTGCTTATTTTTGGGTACTGCCATCTCCACATTTTCTATTTCCCAAAATTTTTCTAAAGCTTCGTTTAAACCAGTATTATCCCCAATGAACCCACAATGTACATTTCCCTCAGTTGCTATGGGTATGCTCCCACTAACTGCATATCCAAAAACTGTATTCTGTAGAATCAAATTACTATTAGCAGGATAACATATTAATGTTAGGAGCCCCGGCCTGCCTGAGAGCTGGCATCGCCCCATAAAAACGAAAATTAACGGACCCCAGTCCGAACCGTGGGACAACAAAAGACAAAATACTAAAACTCTTAGTAACAACTAAGGCGTGCAGCCGACCCGACCGCAACAAAACAAAACGATGAAGCACAGCAAGGAGAACCACGGTGAAAAAAAAGATTACTTGCAGGGAGTTAGAAAAGTTACGATGAGATAAACTAGAACACGTTAACATGACGATGGGCAAAAAACACAACAAAACCACAACTGAAGAGCAGCACACACCAATGTTTAAAAGACGAAACCAAAGAAATGTTCAAAAGATGAGAGACCCCTGTCTTACTCAACCAAACAACAAAAACCAAGGAGAGTCAAACGACTCCAAACTTCAAAAGACACTCCAAGGAGAACAAAAAAGAGAAAAACCAAGGAGAGCCATTGTCATATCAAAAGTACGGGTACAGTACAAAATGCGAACAAAAAACAAAACTGATGCAAATGACGAGGGCAAAAAGAATGAGATGAAAAGAGCAGTTAATAATGAAATATTTCCTCTTCCAGAATATTGAGTTGATGAATAAATTTGGATATGTTCTGACGAGAAACGGGATTGAGCAACATACGGGAAGGATGAATTTCGGAAAGATTATGTGGAAACAAGCTACGGCGGAGGTCATTAAAGTATGGACAATTATAAACATAATGAATGGGATCGGCACAAGCCTCACCACAAACGCAAACAGGAAATTTATTGAGGAAACGGTGATAATAGGACGGAAATTTGCCATGACCGGTTATAAATTGACTCAAAAAGTGACCAGAATAATTCCTGAAAACTGAAACGCTGGGGAAAAGAGAACGCGTGTGACCACTGACATCCAAAGACTCCCAACGCGCTTGCCATGCTAGCCACATATGCCTCAAAAGGCGGCGCCGACATCTACCTATTAGCAGGATAAATCTGACCTGGCTGTAACAGCTCATAAAAGATTTCAGCGCTCAAAAGCAGATCTACGCGACCTGGCACATTAAAGTTTTCATCCGCTAGTTTTACATAGCTTAATTCTGGCACATTTACCTTAAGCATTTTTGACGGCAAGAAATCTGTAATTCTGGATACAACTAAAAATTCTAATTCTCTTTCAAAATTTCCCTCAAAATTGGAAATTGTTGTACTAACCACATATTTAATTGTGGTGGAGGTATCTCCTATCCGGCAAACTGTCATATTGGTTCTATCTCTTTTTAAACCGAGACTATTCGCACAGTCTATGGTCATGAAATTCATGGCCCCTGGATCTAAAACTGCTCATGCATTATATAATTTTCTTCGATTGTCCCTCAACAAACAATTCACAGTACTGAGCAAAACGGTTTTACATTTATTTATCCCTCGAACAGAAAGAACTGAATTATTGTCTTGACTAGTACTCTGGAAGGACGACCCGACCCTATCTGTTGCCGCTGATAAGGGATGTCTGGGGTCAACGTTCTCTGCATTGGGAGAAAGGAGGGGTTGACTCGTATCCGAAGATGCTCTCTCATTCGCAGGGGGGGGGGTGATGTTCAAAGACAATTTTCTCTTTCGCATAGCATAGCGAAGAGTGATGCTTTTTTCCACAAAAGTAACATGACCTTTTTGACTCACAAACTGATTTCTTGTGAGATCCTAGACAGTTGAAACATAGACGATTTCTCTTCACCACCTCAATTCTTTCATTGATAGATAATGCTTTGTACTTTGGGCATTTAGATACAATATGATTAATTTTTTCCTCGCAATATAGTATGCATTGTGAATCTTTCACTTCAGATAAAAATGATTTAGACACATTTCTCGAATATGAATTTTTCTAATAACTGGAATTTATGGTCATGGTTTTTCCTCGTGAAGCAAAATATACGTCAATCTCCTTAGACAGCTGAATCAGCTGAAACCACGTATCAGCCTTCCTTACGCTTATAAAAGAAGCAGTCTCTTTGTCTAATGTTTGAAATAGTTTATCGGAAATCAAGAGTTTTTTTAATGTTTCGAAATCTGTCACTTTTCTCAATTTTAGGTAGTAATCAAGACTAGTTGTTAGTCGAGATGTAAATTGTAAATGCGTCTCATTTGTCTGACGTAAAGCCTTTCTGAATTGGTCTAAAACATCTTGCGGCGACGGTTCGAATTCCCGTAAGACGATTGTTTTGACTTTTGAATAGTCGCAAAGCTCATCATCTGTGATGTATGTCAGCACATTTGAGGCCTTCTCACCAAGCAAATTTATGAGAATCTCAGCTTTGAACTTTTCTGGCACGTTTTTCGTTTGAAAAGCCCTCTCTAACGATGCAAAATATAGCACCCATCCTTCGGGTTTGCTAGGAACTCTTAAAGTTAAAGTTCAAACACCTTTCACAAGCGACTCTAAAAATTCACCTTTCTCAACCGGATTTTCTTTTTCCGGGGAAATCTCTCTCGATTCAGCTCGGATTTTAGCCAATTCTAGCTCGGCTCGTGTTTTTTCCAGCTTAAGTTTTTTGAAACTCTATCTCTTTATTTTTTAAATCTAACTCTCTCTGCTCTTCTGATTTTCTAGTATCCACAATCTCTGTAATTAATTCCTCAACATAATCAGGATCATTTTTAAATTTCTCAGAACGCTTTATAATATTTGTCAACTCGATCACAGACATTTTGTCCGTTACTGCTTCATTTAGATTTACGGCAACAAGCCGAAGATCATCTTTTATCGCGTTCTTAAACATTGTATCAGTAACTCAGTAAATATGCGTTAAATCTCACACCAACACAAATTAAGTACTCATTAACTCACAGTTATAAAATTCAGAACTCATTAAATCACAGATATAAATTCGGCCCTCATTAAATCACAGTTTTAAAATTCAGGACTCATTAAATCACAGTTTTAAAATTCGGAACTCATTAAATCACAGATTTAAATTCAAGACTCATTAAATCACAATTTTAAATTCAGGACTCATTAAATCACAGATATTCACTAATGTACTATAAAAGATTCCTACTTCTCTTTCCGGAGCATCACAAATCGAAATCCTCAATAAACCGGAGGTTAACACACAAAAATATCCAAGGTTGCCTTCTAAGGTTCTGACGGAGCAGTTTATAAGATATTGGAATTTGGTACCATACATCTTGCGACATATGTCCTAGTTTTCTCAATGATGTTAAAGAGGAAGAACATAATCGATCCTTTTTCTCTACATGTTCAATGACGTTATAATCACGATAGATACAATACTTCATCCTCATGCTCCTCAAACCACATAATGACACGTACCCCACAATGCACAAGTGCGTTATCGTCTTGGAATCACGGTCGGTCACCGTACCAAATCGAATACAAAAATTGCCCGGCTTCACACTCTTCGAGAAAAATTAGTATGATTCGAGAAATATACCACGCAGAAAGAAAACGAAACCACCTTCTTAAAACACAGCACTTTTTAATATTCCACTTCGAATACGTGTTGTCATTAGTACATACAGACTGCCGATAGCAAAACAGATAAAAAAACACTTGAGAACTGTTGCCATCTCTGGCAACCAAAAAGAAATACAAAAGCCGAATAAGTTTTATAGTAAGGGCCTGTTCACATAGGAGTCCGTTGCGTTGCGTTAAGGGAAAGATGACGTTGAGACGAAAATAAACCAATCAAAGGCGTTAAAAATTTCATTGCTAATCGTCTGGAGGCATATGATTGGTTTATTTTCGTCTCAACGTCATCTTTTCCTTAACGCAACGCAACGGACTCCTATGTGAACAGGCCCTTAGACTGAACAGTCTAATTAGAGAAATAAGGCCTGCACTGTCGGATGTATGTGGTTTGCCAAAATGGTTTCGTAAACTTCCAAAATCACAGAACGCTGAAGAACAATTAGTCCTAGGGAATATTAATTGCAGGGATCCAGCATAAGAGAACCATCGCCATGCTTTACAGCGGGAACCAAGCAATCAGTGCATGACGGATGATGTTCGCCTACGGTATATTCTACCCGACGTTAGAAACAATGTGAATTTTCATTTTTGAGACTAAATGACACGTTATGAATCATTTCAAATCCAGGTTTTATGTTCATACGACCATCTGACACGTTTCTTGCACTGTTGTCTGTAATGAGTTGTTTCTGCTTTGCAGCATGACCATAAATACCATCTTTATGCAGCTCCCGACAAACAGTTAGAAGTGAAACAGGTTCATTACGGCTCGGATTCACATCTGCCATTATTTGCCGTACTATATGTAGTCTTAGGTTTTCGTAATACAAAACCGTACCAAGTTCCGACTTAACCTCGTTAACTTTTTTTGTAGCGTCCACGCTTTTTATTTTCCTGTAGAGGCCACGCGTAGTTTATTTTTGTACCGCATCATGATATTTCATACTGTGCCTCGTGATACGACAATTTTTGCCCATTTAGTTTCAGAGACACCCGCAAGCCTTGTGTCTATTATCATACTTTTCTGCAAGTCACTCAGATCCAACATGTTGCACATTAATTCTACAACGGATAATTCTATATCAACTGTACTACTTCTGCGTGATAGCTAGTATCCATATTTCAAATTATATACTTTTATATGTATGTATGTTTGTTTGTTCACCGATGACGTCGTTGTCATGATTTGCATACTACGCAGCGCCCGCACCTTTTTAAAGAGGTAAATTAAAGTATTTTGTCCCTAAAAATGTCATAACAAAATGTTTTTTTACAAGCATATGGATTACTCTCATATTTTGTTTTAGAAGGCAACTTCAAGTGTCCGAGTTTCATGGGCGATTTTCCTCATCCAAAGGACTGCTCCAAATTTTATTCCTGCTTTATGTTCCGACACAGATTAAACACGTGTTTCAACAATCAGTTATTTGATGCAGTATATAGAGTATGTCAACCTGCAGATAAGGTGGATTGCGGATCAAGAGAAAGACCACCAGGTAAGAGCACTTACGAATAGCTACAATTGAAAAGTATTTAATATTGTTATCAAAAATATTCTATTTAGTTAGTACTAAATAGAAAACAGTCTTCATTCGTGATCTAAAATGGTTCGTTAGTACATTAAGAACGTTTTCTGCAATTCGATAGTAGTGATTAGTATTAGTTGTTTCTTATGTATCCTGGGTGAAACACTCCATACTATGAGGCGCTAAGAATGCGCCTCTGGTATTATGGTACTAGAACTAGTCCGGCTTGGCCAGAACGAGTGCTATTTCTAACCAGTCGTTGGTTTGGCTAAAGGCTGAAAACCCTGTTCCGAATTTCAAAAACGAATATTCCTACTAGACCGAAAAGTTTAACTCCTCTAATCTCTCTGTCAAAAAAAAAATTGTTCCATGAATGAGCAACTTTTTGAAACCAATAGATCATGAACTGTAGTATAATTAGAAAGCTTTCGATAAAGCTGAAGAATCCATTTTAACGAACAAAACAAATGGGTATCAACACAAATGGAAGACGGCCAGGTGTTAAGTAAATAGTTCCAGGAACTCCAGTCTAAGAATCAAGGAGGAAGGAGTCGGTGGTCTTGGAAATTATCGGAGTCGAGTGTCTGAACACACTTTTTCCCCCAATGCGGCAGGTACTTGTCTTGACGACATTCACCCATCAACATCGCGAAATCCTTATAGACACTTTATTATGGGAGCACTAATTAGGTGACCTAACATTGCTCCCTCAAAGGAGGAAGAACGGGAATGTCGGTGTTGTCGGAATTCGAAATCTAGCCCACTGCGTAGAAGCTCACGACACTAAACACCATCCCATGTGGGTTGCTTCTCGGAATACATTGTAAGAATTAATGAGAGAAATAAAGGGCAGAAAATATTCAGTTTTCACGACATTGATCGAAGGTCTAGTCTAGTAACAAATATATTCCGACGAAATTATCAAAATTAAATGCAGTGCTGTATAAGCCTGGCCACACACCGAATGCAACAAAACATTGCGCAACGTTTCTGTTTCGAGCTTTCTGTATCGGACGCATCGTCTGCAATGTAATCAAAGGGGAGTACCACACACCGGATGCAACATTGTTTTGATACACGTCGCGTCATTTCGGAAACGTTGCTGCAACAAAAGTGTATGCTTCGTTGACCGATGTTTCTCGACACACAGCTGGTGAAACATTTCATCTGTGCATGTGCGGGAACAAGCGCATTTTATTTTCATTAAGGGTACAGTGGACCTTCAAACCTAACTTTTTTTGTTTTGAATGGATTTGCTTGAAATTTGAATAAGTGATTAGTACCATAGATATGTAAAATTGGTTAAAATTTAAAGATGAAATATTAATAATTTGTGAATTATGAATTATTAATTATATCAAAAATTGGTCTAATTAAAAATGTTCCATGCGCATTTCTTTGGCATTCACGCTTTCTTTTTAATATGATAATTTTAATTTACAGGATACCTTATACATCTAACAATGAAACTTATTGCTTATTTTAAGAATTCATTAAAAATATAAAGAGAAAAAAATAATAATAGTGAAAACACCCTTTTTATTAGGCAAAATACCTATAAATCATCTTTTCAAGTACAAAATTTAGAAATTCTGAGCTACGAAGCATAATTTTTTTCAATAAGATTTATTTGATATACAGTTAAGTATATAAAACTTAAATTTCAAAGCAATACGATAATTAGAAATGCACCTGGAGCAGTTTGAATATTCGTATGCATAAAAATTTTTATTTTGAAAAAAGCACATTTAAAGTTATTGCTATTAGTAACCACATATCTAAATTAAAAACGAATGCCTATAACTAGGAAAGTAATCACAGTCTTTAGACTAACAGCTTTAAAAAGTTGGAGGAGGGTAATCCCTTCTTTTATACCTGATAAACCAAGAGGTGATGCAGTTCCGGCCTTCCGTCTGTCTACGGGACACGATTGCCGACCATCTGAACCGCATTGGCATTTCAACCGAGCCTTTTTGCCCACTATGTGATTCTTGAGAAGTAAGTAATATCGCCGCCGTCCACACCCGAAGGTTATACGGCCCTTCAATAATAAAACTAATCATGCCGACGGCAATCCAACCCAACTGGGTCCCGAAATTTTTCTTTTTGTAATTCGTTTACCTGTCTTTTTTTTTAAATCTGAGGGGCTATCCACCTTCCCCTTGTAGGGGGAAGTGTATATTCATAAGTTCCTGCATAATATTCTTGATGTACCTTCTACAATAATAATCCGTAAATAATTTACTAGGGGCCGAATCTTGAAAGCCCAAAGGTAGGTTTTTTCGTGCTTCAGCCCATTTGCTACAATTGTATATACAGTGCTTTATAGTTTGTATATTGCCACACTCACAAAGATCTGTTTTAGCAAAAAAAAAATCTGTTTTACCCTTCAGATTTAAAAAAAAGATCGTTTACCTGTCTTTTTTTTTTAAATCTGAGGGGCTATCCACCTTCCCCTTGTAGGGGGAAGTGTATATTCATAAGTTCCTGCATAATATTCTTGATGTACCTTCTACAATAATAATCCGTAAATAATTTACTAGGGGCCGAATCTTGAAAGCCCAAAGGTAGGTTTTTTCGTGCTTCAGCCCATTTGCTACAATTGTATATACAGTGCTTTATAGTTTGTATATTGCCACACTCACAAAGATCTGTTTTAGCAAAAAAAAAATCTGTTTTACCCTTCAGATTTAAAAAAAAAGATCGTTTACCTGTCTTTTTTTTTTAAATCTGAGGGGCTATCCACCTTCCCCTTGTAGGGGGAAGTGTATATTCATAAGTTCCTGCATAATATTCTTGATGTACCTTCTACAATAATAATCCGTAAATAATTTACTAGGGGCCGAATCTTGAAAGCCCAAAGGTAGGTTTTTTCGTGCTTCAGCCCATTTGCTACAATTGTATATACAGTGCTTTATAGTTTGTATATTGCCACACTCACAAAGATCTGTTTTAGCAAAAAAAATCTGTTTTACCCTTCAGATTTAAAAAAAAAGATCGTTTACCTGTCTTTTTTTTTAAATCTGAGGGGCTATCCACCTTCCCCTTGTAGGGGGAAGTGTATATTCATAAGTTCCTGCATAATATTCTTGATGTACCTTCTACAATAATAATCCGTAAATAATTTACTAGGGGCCCAATCTTGAAAGATTAAGTGTATATTCATAAGTTATATATTATTAAGTGTATATTCATAAGTTCCTGCAATAAGCTTAATAAGCTAAATCCATTACAACGGTCAATTTATGCAATTAATTTGTATGTTTAATAATATTAATTGCTTCCTAAATCCATTACATCTTGAGAAGTAATGGAAATGGACCACCTGCTCCAATGTGGAGCTCTTCGCGGATCCACAGAGGTGTCGAGATATTGGGAAGCAAGAACGCTCCTAGGGCAATGACTTCGGTCTTCTGTTTTTATTTCATCGTTCCTTTGTAATCTCTTTTGCCTTGCCATTGGAAATTAAAAAAAAAAATCCGCACTCGGTGGTCATAGGAATTATGGACTATCATACGAGTAGTTTAATGCACAAATCGATTAACTTCACTTTTTAAAATATCTTAAATTTAAGTGCCAAAGCACTTGGTTCAGTCATAGCTTTTTTATTTATAACAAATTTCCCAAATAATAAAAATTAACACCCATTAAACGACAAATTTTTTTTGGCCATTGACTAATAAATCATTTATTTCAGAAGCCATTTTGAGTATAAGAAATTATTAAGTTCTATTGTTAGTTATTATAGATTATTATCCTTATACCATACGGTATTGTTATAATATTTATTTGAATTTATATTATAAAGGGAGTTAAATACAACGGTCAATGTATGCAATTAATGCCAAAAAAAATATATATATATTTATAATAAATGCAATGGTCAATTTATGCAATTAATTTGTATGTTTAATATTCATAAAACATACTAATTTGAATTAAATTCTTAAAAAACTTCCATATCAATTAGTCAAATGGTTAAATTTTATCTTTACTGTATTTTAATATTTTTTTGTCCATTTATTTCGTTGTTATGCACGTGACACAAAATTAATTTAAAGTATCGCAAAAAGAAAAGAAACCACGTGATCAGCACTAAATAAATTAAATTTTAAAAATTAATCTTTAAAAATTCACCAAAAATCAGAAAATGAAGGTAAAGATTCGAAAAAGATTTCATTTTAAAGGAATTTTTATGATCTTTCTCGTGATAAAAATTTTAGAGCCCTCAGATTAATATTTTAAATGCAAACTTTAAAAAAGTTACAAAAATAGCTTAAAAATTTAATTTTTAAAAATCTAAGAATAATTTTTCAACATTCTCTCTTAGTGCACCCCTACACTATAAGAAGAATCGCCATGCAAAATTTCAGCCCTTTAGGTCCAGCGGTTTGGTCTGTGCGTTATCTGTTAGTCCGTCAGTTAGTCAGTCAGTCACGGAACTGTTTTAGGTAGTATATAGATTGGAATTTGGTACCATTCATCTTGCAACATATGTCCTAGTTTGCTCAATGATGTTAAAGAGAGATAACATAATCGATCCTTTTTCTCTTTATGTCCAATGACGTTATGGTCACGATATATGCAATACCGCATTCTCATGCTCCTCAAAACGCAGCCAAGTGGATGGCCGAATGGGTAGGTACTGGCATCCGGTTCAGATCCTGTGAGTTCGAGTCCCAATGTTGGCACAGATGTTTGCGGCCGTTCGTGTAGTAAAAGGAATCGGTTTTAAAGTGTAGGTCCCTGTCTAATTAGCCCTCGTGTAGCAAAAAGTTGACCGTAGCGCTCCAAACCAAACCAAACCAAAAGTCACAGAACGCTGAAGAATAATTAAGGGTCCCAGGGAATTCTGATAGTATAGCAACCCCAGCATCAGGTCCCGCTCTAGGGGTGGGCAACCTGGACATTTGTCCGGGGCGCCAAAATTTAGGGGCGCCATTTTGGCTGTAACTGTGAGAAAAGTATTGATGTGTTAAATACCCAATTAATAAAAAAATTCTCAAATCGATTTTTTCGTTGACTAATAATTTACAGTACGTAACATATTTATATTGTTTATGTCTAATAGCTAAAAATATTTACACTATTATTGAAAAATAAACGCAGAATTTGTAAAGGACGCTGCTTGAACGTGTTTTAACATGCATATACTTCTCCGAATAGAAAACATTGGCACGCGAGCAGAGCGCTGCTTCAACTTCTGTTCGAGCATACATAGACTTGCTTACTACCTCTTGTGGCAACAGAAGAGATCTCGCCTTACGCAATGCGCATTGTGCTTGCGCATAACCAAATAGAAGAGCTGTATATACTTTGGCCGAGAGCTGTGTGTGTTCCACCGTCGCCTGTAAGATACGAATAAAGTTAGTTGTTGTGTTTGACTATCGATGTATTTCTTTCCCGAACCGACTGATATTTAAGTACGCAACATTTGGCATCCCTGACGGGATGCGAGTATTATTCCGATAGTCAAATTAAGTTAAATTTAAATACGAACTAAAATACGTTTTATTAAGAAATGGAAACGTCAAAACCAGCAAAACCGAATGAGAATTTTGACAACGCCAGACAGCATCGAAAGTCATGTAGAGCATCATTTACAAGAACTGTAAATAAGTTAGCAGAATTGATTGCTGAAGATAAACCTGACTTAGATAACATGGAAATGCTGTTGGATCAATTATTGGAAAAACAAAAAATGCTAAGAAGTGCTCAAGAGAAGTTTTTAGAATTATTGCAATTAAAAGGCTGCACGCAAGATGAATACGATAAGGAGTACGAAGCAGCCATGGATTATTACGAAAAGGTATCTGAGATCAAAGTGAAGTGCAAACAGAATTAAAGCAAACCTAAATATGTGCGCCGAAAGTGATAAGTCTTCAGAAGCAAGGACTGTTGCAAAACAGAAATTACCAGAAATTGAGCTTATGAAGTTTGATGGAGATCCAAGAAACTGGCTCACCTTCTGGACTCAATTCAGCAAAATTAATGAAGATAAACGAATTGATGTGCGTGACAAGTTCCAGTATCTATTGCAATCTACAAAGCCCGATTCAATAGCAAGACAAATTATCATGAGTTTTCCTGCAACTGAAACAAACTACGGAAAAGCGGTCAGCTACTTAAAGGAGAGATTTGGCAATGAAAGTACTTTAATACAGATTTACGTGCGTGAACTATTGAAGCTTGTTATAAAGGACAAAACACAAATGAACTTGATGGAACTACACGATAAACTACAAACGCAGTTACGTGCATTAGAGTCCTTGGGCGTCACTCAAGATAAGTTTGCTTATATGCTCTTTCCCCTCATCGAATCAGCACTCCCCACGGATTTAATAAAGATATGGGAAAGGCAGAGAAACACTTGTATTGAAACAGGTAAGAGTGATTTAGATTTATTAATGGATTTTCTAAAAAATGAGATGGAAACGGAGTTCAGAATTAAAATGACTCATGATACTTTTAGTTCAGAAAAAACTAATGTTAAGAAAAATAAGTACTCTGAACAAAAACTTGGTATACCGACTACATGTGAACTGCTTAATGCTAATATTAAGAGTAGTAGTAACGCTAGTGAAAATTTAAATAAGTTGATCAATCATGTTGATATGTCAGATGTATTTTTACAAACTATTGTTGTAAGAATTCAGAATGGTTCCAAGCAAATGCTTATTCGAGCTGTTTATGATAGTGGGAGTATGAAATCTTATATTTGTGAAGATGTTGCTCAAAGTATGAAATGTAAGTGCATTGCAGAAACAAAAATTAAGCAATCTCTGTTTGGTGGTGTTGAAACCCCTGAAAGCGTATATAGAAATTATTTAATTGAATTAAGTGATATTGATGGTAGAAATAAGTGTAAATTACAAGTACTTGGTCAAAACCGTATTTGTTCTGAAATTAAACAGGTTCCATGTGGTCCTTGGTTGCATGAACTAAAGTTACGCGGAATAAAATTAAATGATTTGGAAAATAATAAATTGGGGGTTAATAAAGAAATAAAATTGTTAATTGGTGCAGACATTGCTGGAAAATTGTTAACTGGAAAAATTGTGAGTCTCAAATGTGGCATTACGGCTATAAATACAAAATTGGGATGGACTGTTATGGGAAAATTAAATGCGAATCCTGGCACTGAGCCAAATTCTGCGAGTTCAGCTTCCCTTATTTCGTCTCTGCTTGTAAAGGATCGTTGTATAAGTAATCTTTGGAATCTGGATGTTTTGGGGATTGCAGAACCTTCGCTAAGCAAAACTAAAGCTCAGTTACAGGAGGATACGCAGAAATATTTTGAAGAGACTCTTAGTGTAAACAGTGAGGGGCGATACGAGGTAGCATTGCCTTGGCTTCATGACAGTTCACTTTTACCCGATAACAAAATAAATGCTGAGAAATCTATGTTAAGTGTCAAAAGAAAATTAACAAATTCTGGAAAATTTAACGATTACTGTAATGTTTTTGAGGACTGGTTAGCTCTTGGCATAATTGAAAAGGCACCAAATGATAAACTAAGGGGTGTTCATTATTTGCCGCATAGGGCAGTGATTAAAGAAGCTAGTACTACGAGTATTAGGCCAGTTTTTAATGCTAGTTCCCATTTACCAGGCTTCCCATCATTAAACGAGTGTTTGTCTACTGGACCAAATTTAATTGAAGCGATTCCATCAATTTTAAATCGTTTTCAGATGAATTACGTAGGTGTTACCTCTGACATTGAGAAGGCGTTCTTGCAGATCGCAATCAGAGAAAAGGATCGCGATTTTTTAAGGTTTCTTTGGTTCAGTCGAGAAAATCGGGAACTGGTGGAGGGATATCGGCATCGAAGGGTAGTGTTTGGCATTACGTGCAGCCCATATTTATTAAACGCAACTTTACAGTATCATTTGAGTAAGGTTCCGGAAAATTTAAAGCACACCGCAGATATACTGAAAACAGCTTTCTATGTAGATAATTGTGTGACAAGTTTGAAGTCTGAGCTCGAAATGAAAAAGTTCTTCTTGGAATCAAAGGCAATTATGGCTTCAGGTCATTTTAATCTAAGATGTTGGAATTCGAACTTAAGTAGTGAAATATTTGAAGAGGTTTACTCCACAAAGGAAAGTGTACCTCTCTTGGGCCTTGTATGGAATACATGTACTGATACGTTATCATGCAAAGTGGAAGAGGCTATCGATACCCCGATCACAAAAAGACTGGTTTTAGCCGTAACCAACCAAGTATTTGATGTTATAGGCTATACGGCTCCACTGGTGTTAATTGCAAAATTTATTTTGCAGGAAACCTGGAACTTAAAAATTAAATGGGATAATGTCCTTCCTGATGATTTAGCCCAAAAATTTAAATTATGGAATAAAAGATTGCATTTGCTTTCAAGTATAAGTATATCTAGATGGTTCGGTCTCCAATCCACTGATGACTCAATAAGCTTACATCTTTTTTGCGACTCCAGTAAAAGGGCATATGGTGCATGTGTTTTTTTAAGAGTCGAAAATGACAATGGGGTCAGAATTAGTTTAGTGCAGGCAAGATCTAGAGTAACCCCTTTAAAACCTATTACCATACCTCGCTTAGAACTTTTAGCTTGTAGTATAGGGGCTAGGTTGTTATCTTCCGTACTCAAAGATCTTAATTTAGAGGGGGTAAATATTTATTGCTGGACTGACTCGACAACGGCTTTATGTTGGATTCAACGAGATCAAAATTGGGCAACATTTATTCATAATCGCGTTCTAGAGATTCGTTCTTTGACCTCTAATGCAATGTGGCACCATATCTCAGGTTCTCTTAACCCCGCCGATTTACTATCTAGAGGATGTTCTGCAGAACATTTAGTTGAACGAAAATGGTGGGAGGGACCGGACTGGTTGCGCGAAAGGGAAGGAAATTGGCCGAAGTCGTATGAGGACCCAAATGAGGACTTAATCAATGCTGAAATTCGTAAAACTGTTCTCGTGACATTGGTGAAAAATGATGAAAATCATAAATGGTATTATAAATATTTTTCTTCGTTTAAGAAAATTGTAAGAATGTTATCTTGGATTTTTAGATTTTATAACAATGTAAGGAAATTTGACAAAAATCTCTCAAAGGACTTATCTGTGCATGAAATGGAAAGAGGAGAGAAAGCGTTAATGCTACTGATTCAAAGGGAATCTTTTAAGGGAGAAAATGATGACAAATTAAGACAACTTAGACCAATAGTTGACTGTCATGGTCTTATAAGAGCTCAATCAAAGGTTGCTTATAGAGATGATAAATATGATTTTAAGTTTCCTATCATATTACCTTCTGATCATCCTGTTGTAAAATTGTTAATAATAAGTGTGCATAATGATTTATTACATGCTGGTACTTCATTGTTAATGTCAAAGTTACGAGAAAATTTTTGGATTTTAAAATCACGTAAGACAATAAGAAATTGCATAAGAAAATGTGTAAGATGTCAAAAATTCAAAGCTAAAAAATGTGAGACAATCCCAGGAATTTTACCAAGTGATAGGGTTCGCTATGCATGTATGTTTGAAATAGTAGGATGTGATCTTGCTGGTCCATTGTATTTGAAAGATGGTCGAAAATCATATATTGTACTTTTTACTTGTTCTGTATATCGGGCCGTCCACTTAGAATTGATAACTTCGTTATCCACTGAAACCTTTTTCAATCTTTAAGGCGTTTTATCGCTCGTCGAGGGCGACCTAGGACCATATACTCAGATAATGGAAAAAATTTCAAAGGTGCAGATAAATTTTTGCGAGCTATTGACTGGGATGGTCTCCGTTTTAAGGCTGCAGAACAAAAAATTGAATGGAAGTTTAATTCTCCATCCGCAGCCTGGTGGGGCGGATGGTGGGAACGCTTAATTCAAATTGTAAAACAAATCTTAAGAAAAATATTGGGTCAAGCTTGTCTTGATTACGAGGAATTACTTACTGTACTGTGCGACTGTGAGAGAGTTGTTAACTCCAGACCTCTTACCTATGTATCAGAAGACATTGATGATGACTTTCCTATAACCCCTGAAAAATTCTTGCACGAAACTCCGCATTCAGGTGTACCAGATATTGATAATGTGGATAAAGTGAAATTGAGTAAAAGAACAAAGTATTTGCAAAGGCTAAGAGAAACATTAAGAGTTAGATTCCGTTCAGAGTATTTAGGGCAGTTACGGCAGCATGCCTTAAAATGCTATAAAAACAAACCACTTAAGGTGGAAGAAATTGTCCTGCTTGAAGATACTAATAAAAAACGTTCTTTTTGGAACCTGGCTCGTGTTTTAAAGGTTATACCTGGTCGAGATGGCCAAATAAGATTAGCGCTTATAAAAACTAATAATTCAGAATTATTAAGACCGGTTCAAAGATTGTACAGATTAGAACTGGAAAATGCAATAACAGACGATTATGACGAGCCTACACCTTTAATAACTAGTAGTGGCAGAATTGTTAAAACACTTTTAAGGTAATTTTGTATTCAGACTATTTTATTTCAAAATTCACTTTACTCGGTTTCACTTCTTTTTATTATCTGTTCAAATGTATGTTATTTGTATAAGTATTGTAAGCTATATATATCATTCTGTGTATGTTTATTTTGAGTGTATAGTTACCCACTCAAAAGGTGGGAGTGTATGTGGCAACAGAAGAGATCTCGCCTTACGCAATGCGCATTGTGCTTGCGCATAACCAAATAGAAGAGCTGTATATACTTTGGCCGAGAGCTGTGTGTGTTCTACCGTCGCCTGTAAGATACGAATAAAGTTAGTTGTTGTGTTTGACTATCGATGTATTTCTTTCCCGAACCGACTGATATTTAAGTACGCAACACCTCTAATTATAAAAGAGCGGTTTCATTACATAATAACACTAGCTGAAAACCCGCGCTTCGCTACGGAGTACATTCAAATTAAATACAACGGTCAATGTATGCAATTAATGCCAAAATATATATATATATATATATATATATATATATATATAAAAAAATCGTAAGGGATATTTATTTTTTTTGGATAATATCCAATCGTCTGCTGCATTAGAAAGAAAAAGAATATCATTTTTGTCTATTTAGTTGTTACGCACGTGACGATAAATTTATTGAAAGTACCAGAAAAAGAAATCACGTGATCAGCATTTAATAAATAAAATTCTAGAAATTAATCTTTAAAAATTCACCAAAAATCAAAAAATCAAGGTAAAGGTTCGAAAAAGATTTCATTTTGAAGGAATTTTTATGATCTTTCTCGTGATATAAATTTTATAATCCGCAATGTATTATTTTAAATGCAAACGTAAAAAAAGTTTAAAAAACAGCTTAAAAATTTAATTTAAAAAAATCTAAGAAGAATTTTAGAAAAATCTTTCTTAGTGCACCCCTACACTATTAGAAGAATCGCCATGCAAAATTTCAGCCCTTTAGGTCCAGCGGTTTGGTCTGTGCGTTGTATGTCAGTCAGTCAGTGAATGAATGAATGAATGAATGAATGAATGAGTCAGTTACGGAACTGTTTTATATATATAGATAGATAGATATAGATTAAACGTTTGTCATTTGGAGAAACGTTTAATTGACAAAACGTTTACAATATAGACGTTTACAATATAAACGTTTACAATTGACAAACGTTTATAGATACACATTGGTATCTCAAAATTAGAGTAAGAGATGAAATAAAAATACAAAAATAAAAAAAGGATTTTAACTAAAGAATGTTTTTTTAATTACTTTAAGCACCTAAAATAATATTCAAATTAATATTACGTTACTTAATAATTGTGTGCACGTCCGCCATCCTGGATTTTTTTGCGCCAACTTGGCGATTTCACCGTGTTTTGAGGAGTGGAAAAATTCTCGCCAATGTGTTTTAAGCGGTGTTTTCAAAACTCTGGACTTTGAATTTTTTTAGCTTTTTTAATAAAAACCACCTGTTTAAATTATGAAACTTAGAAAATTTTTTGAAAAATCATTTAAACGTTGGACTTAGATTTATTGTTGGGTTTTTGATAAAAACCACTTTTTTCTGAAAAAATCATTCTCAAATATTGGAAATTTTGGGTTTTTCTTTTAGCTTTTTTAATAAAAACGACCTTTTTAAATTGTGAAACTTAGAAATATTTTTGAAAAATCATTTAATCGTTGGACTGAGATTTTCTTTTTGTCATTTTTAATTAAACACTACCTTTTCAAATTATGATCCATATGAAAAATTTGGTCAAATGAATTTTACTTACAGATAAAATTTCAATGCCATCTATTCAGTTTGCCCTAACTCTTTGACTAATAGCAATGAATCACCAAAATATTATGCCAATATATTGTTAATTAGAAAAAAAAATACAGCATTTTCGTACCACCTAAATAACTTGCAATTTAAAAATTATCTAAAATTCAGCTTTGAAAAATGTAAAATAATTATGAACCCATAAATTTATGGTGAGGAACCAGATCCTCTTCTTTTTTTTTTTTCTTTTTTTTTTTTTAGGGCATTGTGGTAATGAAATTTTACTTCAGATTTGACCTTAACCAAATATTTGGTGCATACAATAAAATCGGGACAAGGATTATTTGACCATTTATCCTGCTGTGTTGGAAATAAGAAAAAAAAAACCCTTTTCCTAAACCAATAACTTAACCTTAACTAACTTTTTAACTTAGGTTCCTGGGAGGAGAGAAGTTGAACTTCAGTTATTTAAATTTATTTGTAATCCACTACAACTTGGAATTATAAAATATTTTAAAATATATTGTATTTAAAATGTATACTGTATTTTACATTTTACGAAAAAATGATGGCAGATAATTTTTACTTCAAATAAATGAAATGGTGTATCATTATAGTATACTAATTGACAATCGATAAACAAAATTAAAAGCAACTTAAATTTAATAAGTTAACGAAAAACTGATAATGGATTCAAAAAGTTTCAACAAAAAGACTCTTAGTTTTAAAAACAATTTACTCTTTTGAGTCTAGTCAATTTGACTCAGATTTCCAGGTCAAGGCCAAGATCTGACCTAAAATTATTATACTGTAATTAAAAGATCACATCAGAAATAACTGTTTGATCTTAAAATTAGAGAATTTGACATTGGGTTATTTTTACCAGAACGCAATAATTATCTCCATGCGAAATGCGCCAAACCCTGGCGGAAAAATCCAAGATGGCGGCCGTGCACACAAATCTAGAGTATCCCCCCTAACTTTATTTCTACTGATCAGATATACATAATATATAGCCTATGTCCATCTGGAATAATGTACCTTTCAAACAGTGCAAGAATTTTTCAAATAGGTGCAGTGGTTCCGGAGATTACCCTCCACGTACAAAATCTGCTCTCTCTTTATATATTAGTATAGATAGATAGATAGATAATAGAAATAGGTTAAGAGTTGAAATAAAAATACAAAAATAAAAAAAGGATTTTAAGTAAACAATGTTTTTTTTAAATAATATTAAAATTTTTTTCAAATAATATTCCTAAAATAATACTCAAATTAATATTACGTTAGTAAATAATTAAAGTTAATTTTTTAAAAGAAAAAGGCGTGCCGGAGAACGGCTAGGTTCCATCCACTATCGTCAGAACTGAAGCCCACCGCGATAGCACCACGGTAAGTATCGTTGAAGACTTCGACACAAAAAGCGGTAGAAGACAGTAGCGGAAACAATTGAGATTGTTAGGATTAAGCCCCTAACTTTATTTCTACTGATCAGATATACATAATACATAACCTATGTCCATCTGGAATAATGTACCTTTCAAACAGTGAAAGAATTTTTCAAATAGGTGCAGTGGTTCTGGAGATTACCCTCCACGTACAAAATCGCTCTCTCTTTATATATAAGTATAGATTATTCTTGCTATTACGGCGGTAGAGATAACAAGTGGAAGTTCGTAAAATTTACTTCAGTGCACTTTCTTGACTTTTAAAGGTAAATACGTCGCAGTGCTGTGACATGGTTCTCAGAAATAGAACCAGATGCAAAACAGGTAAATATTGTATCAAATTTGGATATATTCTATAGGTATAATTATTTATATTTTTGTTTTATGAAAATAATTATATGAATCAATAATATAAGACATTTATTAATTTCATTGCTTCGATAAAACGCGCTTTATAATAATATATTTGAATAATTGAACTGAATAAAATCTCAAAATCATGAATTATAAAAGTGTTTTTAATGACTATTTACGATTTGCTGATATATTTGTTATAATAAAATACATATATAATAACACTAGACTTTCTTTGCGCTCACAGGATACGAAAAATATTTTGTGTAGCGCATTCATTTTTTTTTTTATGTCGATTGACGGAATATAATTTTGAAGTTATGTTAATTGCGATTTTAGCTTATTTAGAACAAGGATAAATATTTTTTTTATATTTTATAGTTTACATTGTTTAATTTGAGCTACGTGCGTGCATCTTCCAGAATGTCTGATGGTCAAAGAAAACTGTCTAGTTACCAGTACAAAAAAAGAAGGATGGAAAAGGAAACCGAAAGGCACAAACAAGCTGGCGCATTAAATAATTATTTCCAGCATTGTACCAAAACAAATGACGACTCTGAGAATTCAACATCAAGTCCGGTTATAAAAGAAAATCCGGAATAGTCAGAGGATGATGACAAACAAATGGATGAAGTTCTTAAATAATTGGAACTGACGACACTCTGACAATCTTCACCAGATGAAAGCATTGAAAAAATTGACACCAACATGACACTCGCAGAAAGAGTTCTACAAACTTTGAGTACAGATCCAGAATTGTGGCCAAGAATTTTGGGAGACGCTTTTTAGTAAGACAAGATCCACCCAAACCATTCCATAATTACAAATTTCCTTCCAATGACATTGGTCGCATTTTAGCGCAAATTATTATACACGAATTTTAAGCAATGGAGAGCAAGTTTTACAAGACTGGCTAGTCTACTCTCCTTCACAAAATTGCCTTTACTGCTGTTACAAAATTTTCGGCTGTATAGTTAGTTCTCTTTCAAAGGAGGGTTTTAGAAGTTGGAAGCACCTCGGCGGAAGAGCATGAAATTTAAAAAAAAATCATATTCAGGCCCGAAAATCATGGCTAGAAATGAACCAAAGGGTAAAGTGTTGTAGAACTGTAGATGCGGCCGCTCAAAGAATTATTAATGCCGAAACAAATCTTTGGAACGAGGTGCCTCTAAGAATCGTAGCAGTTACTAAAATGCTTGGTAAAAGTTGTCTGGCTTTTCAAGGTACAAGCGACAAGTTTTTTGAGTATAATAACGGTAATTTCTTAAAAATAGTTGAGTTGCTATCTGAATTTGATCCCATTATAGAAGAGCACGTCCGTAAAGTGCTCAAAAAAGAAGATACTAAAATCACTATCTTGGAAAAATATACAAAACGAGATAATAGATCTGCTGCATCAAAGTGTAAAGTCTCTTATTATTGATGAAATTAAAAAAATCAAATATTTTTCCACAATTTTAGACTGTACTCCTGACATTAGTAAGGAAGAACAAATGACACTTGTAATCAGATATATTTCAATCAATAAATTTGACGCTGATTGTTGAAATGAAAATTAATAAAAGCTTTTCAGGCTTCTTACCAGTCGAAAGATCCATATGAAAACAAATGTCTTATATTATAATTGGAGAACTTAACAACTTGGGTTTAAATTTGCGGAATATCAGAGGGCAGGGGTACGACAACAGGTAAAATATGACGGGGGATAAAGCAGGAGTGCAATCTATATTTAAACAATATACACTCAAGAGCCAAAACGTTATGACCACCTGTCAATAACGAGTTGGCCCACCTTTGGCGCGCAACACAGCTTCAACCCACCTTGGCATGGATGCCACAAGTCCTTGGTAGATGGCCGGAGACAGATTGTACCAGATGTTTAAGCAACGGTCACGCAAATCCGAGATATTGCGAATTGGTGGTCTTTGAACTCTGAGCTGCCGTCCCATGACACCCCAAATGTGTTCTATCGGATTGAGATCCGGTGAGTTAGGCGACCAGGACATTAACTGGAATTCAGTATCATGTTCCTGGAACCACTCCAACACAATTTTAGCCTTGTGACACGGGGCGTTGTCCTGTTGGAACATTTCATTTCCAGCTGGAAAAACAGAGGCCATGTAAGGGTGCAACTGGTCCGCAATGATGTTCAGATACCCTGTAGTATTCATGGTCTGCTCTACCACAACCACGGGTCCCAGAAACGCCCAAAAGAACGTCCCCCAAAGCATAATACCGCCACCACCGGCCTGTGTATGACCTACTGTACATTGAGGGAGCAACAGTTCGCCTGGAAGACGGCGTATCCTGACACGGCCATCGGCGTGATGAATGACAAACCGTGATTCATCTGACCAGGCAACTCTCTCCCACTGATCCATGGACCAGTCGCGATGTTCCTGGGTCCAGCGCAGGCGCAGTTCGCGATGACGCTTGGTCAGCAAAGGCACACGAGTGGGACGTTTGCTGCGTAGCCCCATATCCAACAGTGTCCGCTGAACAGTGTGCTGCGATACTATTCTACTTGGCCCTGCATTGTATTGGGCTGTCAGCTGAGCCACTGTCTGGCTCCGGTTTTGCTTCACCATGCGAGACATTCTCCGACGACCTTTTTTTTGATAGCGTGTGGACGTCCAACACCATGTCGTCTACTGCTGGTTTCACCGTCATTCATCTACTTTGCATAAGTACTAACAACTGTAGGTCGCGAACAACCCACGAGTCGTGCAGTTTCGGAAATACTTGTTCCGAGCCTTCGAGCCATTACAATCTGCCCTCTATCAAAGTCGCTTAGATCCGCAGCCTTTCTCATCACACACAGAAGTAAGTGAAAGAATGATTCTTCAGACTCTCCAGCAGCAGTTAAATACCACTTACACCTGATCACATGCCTTCCACGTCATCCAAGATTTCCGCAAGAAATGTGGATTGTTTCAATCATTCGATATCATGACAAGAAGATGTTTACCTTCTATCGTTGCTATTTGCGGAAGAAATAAAGGTATGGTGCCATAAAATCTTTGTAAATATTTCCAAAGTAAATATTTCCAAAGTAAAGTGTATCAAAGCATTTGATGTCACTTTGCAAAATTCTAAGCCCACAGCCCAGTACATTCACATTAAACCCATTGTTTTGAAAATTAGTCCAAGAAGCTGCGAAGGTTAAAAGAGGGTGAAACAGATTCTTCAGGTACAGTCTGTAGAAATCACATCTTAAGCTCTGCGCCGTAGATTATAGCCTCTCAAAAATTGTTAACTCCAGAACAACACCTCAAAGGTTATAAAACAATCCCTCAAAGAGTTACTCCAAATGGTTACGCCAAAACAATCCCTTACATAATTTGTTTGTTTGTTTTCCTTCGTCATTTCAGAGGATATTAGAGGCAAAGTGAAAACATTTTGTGAACTTTGACTGTCCGATCAGGCAGACTGGTTTCTGGATTATATACCTATGTTTAAAGCTAATATAAATATTCCGAAAATTTGCAACCACGATCTAACCTTGAAATATCTTGCAGAGATTCCGCAGTCCTCGGAGAAAAAACTGTAATTCTCTAGATTTTAATGCGCAATATTGTTTTATAGCAATGTTATTGAAAAATTGTAGGTAAAACGGCCAAACCTTTCAGCTGCAACCAGAATTTATTAATACTTGTAATTTCTGACATTTGCGTATTCCACAAAAATCGACCTTATGAAGCTTAAATTCTTGTTTCATCCTGAATGGAACTTTTTCATGGTGAAATGACACTATACAAGTTGTGTAAACTTGCTATACAAGAATATTTTATCCTAACAAGTGACAACTTTGCAAATAAATCCTGGTTTTTAAAAAGACAAAAGATATTCGCTTAAACAAACATTTGAAACATGAATACGGAAAGTAATGGTTCATTCAACTACCAGTTCTATTTAAACCTATTGCTACAAAATATGACGGTAGCACTCCCAGAAACTATCAACCCGTCACTCAAATAGTATTGTCTTACTTTATTTACAAATACTCGTATACTATGGGGAAGCTCAACCTCTGTTGGCTGATCCTTCCCCTTTCTGTCTATTCCTTTTTTAAGTATTAAAAAAATAATGAAACATTGGCGAGAAAATTAATGGATGGAAGAAGGGGTAAAAATTAAAATGTCCAAAATTTCAGACAGTAGAGCCGAATCCATAGTTTTTGGGATCACTGAGAGGAATCGTGACACTCCCGATGCCGTTTAAGTACAGCCCCCATCAAAATTGCAGGGAGAGGAGAGGGGGGAAGAAGGGGGAGGGGGAAATAAAATGTCCAAAATGACAGAGAGTAGTGTTGAATCCATAGTTTTCGGGGTTTGCTGAGATGAATAGGGAAACTAAAAATGTTGTTTGTAATCAAGTTTTGAGTTAAATTAATAATATAGTGAATTTGTAATTTTACTTTATAATTTGTATACTGTACATATACTTTTAAATATCTGCATATAAAATTACTTAGATTTTACACTAGAGGTAGAATTCCTTGCTATTCCTGATTAATAAAAAATTGGGATAAGAATGAATATACACTGCTGGCCACCCATATTGCAACACCAAGAAAGACAAGAGATATCTATCTATCTATATATATATATATATATATATATATATATATATATATATATATATATATATATATATATATATAAACAGTGATTTCCGCTTACAAGAATCACGTTTGTTATTACTGTTTTTGATTCTTATAAGCGGTTGATTCTTATAGCCGAAATTCACATTTTTGGACAGGCACAAACACACCTATCTTTATATATAAAAGGCAAAGTCTGTGTGTGTGTGACCGAGTTTTTGTCTGCTCGCGGCGCAGCGCAAAGACGGTAGGTCGGACAGTCTTGAGATTCGACACGAAGATGCCTCCCGGGGTCTCATTATGCACCTCGAAGCCCTTTTTTCGATTTTTTAATTAGATTTTCCGTAATTAAATATTTAGTCGCGATTTGGAGCTCCCGGACGAGTAAAAGCTCCGTAAATCCTAACGAATCCGTCCAAGAATTTTTTTTTTCGGACGAGCCTATACGGCAAAGATGACACTATACGGAAATCACAATTAAAATTGTCTGTCTTAATTTATCGATTAATTGTGATTTTTTTTTCGATCGCCTGTACGCACCCGTTTTTCGGAAAAAAACGCGATTTTGTCCGTGACCCTTTTTTCCAAATTGTCGAATAGATACGTAAATGTCGTTACATTTTTACGAAATTTTTATCTCAGAGACCCTAGACATCACAGTTTCGAAAGCCAGAACCAAAATTAATTTACAAATTGTAGTTATTTTTTAATAATTTATTTTATGATTCGGAAACTCTTGCGAGAAATCTCATTTTGGAGATTTCCTTCTTCATTTCCGGACGAAGGTAGCGGGTGAAAATAGGAGAAAGACCAGTTTTTCGACGTCATACACGTGATGTGTTGAGGCGTTTGTTTTCTATGAGGGATTGGGTCGTTAAAGGAAATCGATTACTATTGCAGTGATATTCGATTAGTAATCCTATGTCAAAAATTTTGCCAAAATGTGCCAGAAAGGATTAAATTTATATGGGTAAAATAATGTATCGTGGTAAGGAAAAGGATGACAGCGACGCCCATTAACAAAGGGTTAAGGCTCCTAAAAAATTGGTAATTACATTACCCGAGCAACGCCGGGACGGGTACAGCTAGTATATACATATATGAGATAATTTACCATAAAATACTCTTTAATTTACGTTAATTATCTTAAAATTATTTTTTATAATTTTAAATATACAACTTAATTTCTAGACCTATAAGTAGATATACATGATTATAGTAAGAGAAGTAAAAAATTCGTTGTTACAACATACCTGCTTAACAGCTTTAACATTTCAACTACAGGAACGGTGTAAGAAACAGTTTTCTATGGTTGTTTGACGTAATGAAGTCTTCAGGAGGCTGTTTAAACCTTTTTTAATATCAATAGTCTCAGACGAAGATTCACCTTCTAGCTTTCGTTCCATGGTTAAATAACGTGCTGAATCTACTAATGTCACGTTTTCCTAAGTGATAGTGGACACTTCGCCGAAGATTTATGTGTTTCAGGGTCCAGGAAGCCGCAACCAGTATGTGGGAGATGAGAAAAAAGAGTCCCTGTCTTTGTTTGTCAGCGGAGAAAAGTGAAATCGGACCCGGACGGATAAAGATGCTCATGGGTCAAGCTAATAGGACAGTGTTTAGCTAAAGCGTTTAAGGGAAAACTATTATGTTATGTCTAACAAAGAAAGGGATGCATTTTACGACTGTATTCCATCCCATCTTATCAGTCTTTCTTTAAAAAAAATAAAGAAAAACTCCGTGCCTTTTGAGGGTTTAAGTGGCTTTTTTGGAAAAATGAAAGGAAAGGGAAGAGTGTAAACTGATTCTTAAAACCGGTGGATTGATTCTTTAAAGCGAAAATTTTATCATGCAAATAATACATTTGTTTTTGTTTTTGCGATATTGATTCTTATAAACGGTTGATTCTTATATCCACTGATCACTATAAGCGGTGGTTACTGTATATATATATATATATATATATATTATTATATACAGGGCCGTAGCTAGGCTGGTGCAACAGGTGCAGCCGCACAGGGCCCACTTGGAAGGGGAGCCCAAAATGCTGGATATTTATGTATTTGGTCTTATTATTTTTCCAAAACCTAATTAATTAAGGGACCCAAATGCAAATTCTTGCACAGGGCACAGGAATGACTAGTTACCGCACTGTGTATATATATATATATATATATATATATATATATATATATATATATATATATATATATATATATATATATATATATATATATATATACAGAGAGAGGGTGAGAGAAGAGGGGATTATATTATACGCTTCAGTTTTCTGTACTTTTTAAACTATCAGAGCCAATAAATAGAAATATTATTTTTCTTTATTTACATAGATAACAGCTTGACACTCGAACATTCTACCACTGTCAATTAAATCCATTAAATCCATCACCGAACATCTTGGCAATAGGTTCTAATGAATACTCCTGAGCTTCAGCCTTAATTGAAACAAATGCTGTGAAGTGAAATAAGAATTTAGAAGTACTTAAAAGGAAGATAGTCTCACAAACATACCCATTTTCTGTATCACTATACTTATCCATTGTAAATTGAAAATACAATTACACACATTTAAGTAATATGAAAAACAAACAAAGCTATTCCAACGGGAACTTTAAAGAATACTAACATCGCAAGGAATTAGGATTAAAAAGGAAATAGTACCTTAATACTTTCATTTTGAAGCTGTTAAAAATCAAGCCGTTACATTGGGTTATTAGAATCACGTGCCGTCAAAAAGAAATAAATAAAAAATAAATAAAAAATAAACGAATAAAATAGAGTGACACATTTATTCTTCATTAAGATCACTTTACTTCCATTACTTCCACGTTCTCTCCATTTTTCTCATTTTGATGTCACTGGAGTTAAATTTCTATAAGAAATAATAAGAATACTAATAGAAGTAATAAGAATACTTTATTAGAAGAATAAAAATTATTTAACCTTATTCTCCTGTAGATAAATCTACTACCTCTACCTCAACTGTTACAGTTAGTACTGCAACTGCTACAACACCAGATGGTAAGTAAAACAAAAGAAGTTTTATGATTTTCACAGAGCATAATTAAAAGATTTTCCTCTCACCTATAAATCAAATTCAAAACGTCTCACGTATCTATACCCGTATAACCTTCTATACATTTTATACTCGTATCTATACTATCTATACTCGTATACAACCTATCTATACTCGTATAACCTTCACTGAATATAAAAGAAACTATGCTAGTGGTTCTAGAAATATGCAGTTTTAAATTCCTGACTTCACTCTTAATGTCCAAATACGTTAAATCTGATAACAAAATTAAATTTTAAATAATGTTAAGGAGAGTGAAACACAGACGTACGCGTATATAATTCGCGAGTATTCTATGTTCCGTGTAGTAGTCATTCTCTCAATCTTGATGTTAATGATATGGCAAAAACATCCTTGGAAGCCACTAATTTCTTCAACATGGTCCAATATATATTTTTTTTTGCTTCTACTTTTCGATGGCAATACTTTTAAAACATGTTCAAGGTATAACTTTGAAACCATTGAGTGACACTAGATGAGAGAGAAGGATAGAGGACTTAAAGCCTTTGAGATTCCAATTGGGAGATGTATACGACGCCTTGCTAAGCATTGACGAAAACCAAGAAATTGATAATTTAATAAGAGACGAGGCCTTGGGTTTATTAAATTGTATTAAACAATTTAAGTTGTTGTGTTCATTAGTTGTTTGGCATAAAATACTAAATTCCATTAATCCAATAAGCAAGTTTATGCATATAAAAGATTTTGATATACCCTCTGCATTTGATCTTTTACAAAACTGCAAAATATTTGTTAAGAATCTTCGGATTCGTCCTTCGATGAAATTATTGATGCAAAAGAACTTCCTACCGAAATTGACGTGGAAGCTAATTTTGGATCAACGATAACACACCGCGTTAGAAGAAGAAAAAGGAAATTCTCATACGAAGCACGAGATGAACCCATCAAAGATCCAAAAGAAAAATATAAATTAGATTTATTTTTTATTTTACAATAGATCAAGCACCAAATGCCCTAGATGCTAGATTTGAACAACTTAGTAATCATAGTAACTATTTTCAATTCTTATATAATATATACGATTTAAATACCATGTCCAAAAAATTTTACTAAAACACTGTAATAATTTAGAATGTATTTTAACTGATGGTGATTATGTTGACATAAATGGACTCGAATTAGCAGAGGAAATTTCAGCAGTATATGCGCTTTTGGGCAAAAAAGAAAGCCTAAACAATGTACTGAGCTTAATAACAAAGTTTAATTTTGCCCCAAACCTTATTATTGCTTTAAGAATATTTACTGCAAACGATACCAATAACTGTAGCAAGTGGCGAAAGGAGTTTCTCAAAGTTAAAATTAATTAAGAACTTTTTGCGTTCGACTACTACACAAAATCGTCTTATAATAATAAAAAATTATATGGTTAACAATTTGTAGCTAGGTACAGATATTTCTTAATTCATTTCTACTGTTTTGTACTGCTTGATTATCAAAGTTATGTTATGTTATTTGTTTCTTTCTAAATATATGCTTTTATTAAAATTTAAATAAAATGATTTGATTTTTATTGAAAATAAAAAATATGTACCTTTATTTAACTATAAATATAAATAAATAAATAAATAAATTATATACATATATATATATTTATATTTTTTTTAAGGGGCGGCAATTTGTCTTTTTGTCCGGGGCGGCGTAACCGCTAGAGCGGGCGCTGCCAGCATCAGAGACCCATTGCCATGCTTTACAGCGGGAACCAAGCAGTTAGTATATTACGAATGATGCTCTACTCGTAGTTAGAAACAATGTGAGCTTCCTTCATGCGACTAGATGACACGTCACCAATCGTTTGAACTCCCGGTTCTATGTTCATACGACCATCTGACACGTTTTCTTGAGCTGTTGTCTGTAATGAGTTGTTTCTGGTTTGCAAGATCATAAATACCATCTTTATGAGCTCCCGATAAACAGTTACGAGTGAAACAGGTTCATTACGGCTTTTATTCACCTCTGTCATTATTTGCCGTCTCAGGTTTTGTAATACATAACCGTACTAAGTTCCGCGTTAACCTCCTTCACGTCTTTATGTAACATTTACGCTTTTTTTTTCTTTGGAGGCCACGCGTAGTTCATTTCTGTACCGCGTCGTGATATTTCATACTGTGCCTCGTGATACGACAATTTCTGACATTTTAGTTTCAGAAACACCCGCAAGTCTTGTGTCAATTATCATACCTTTCTGCAAGTGACTCAGATCCAACATTTTACACATTAATTCTACAGCAGATAATTCTACATGAACTGTAAAACTGCTGCGTGATAGCTAGTACTCATACTTCAAATTATATACTTATATATATATATATGTATGTATGTTTCTTCGCCGATGACGTCGTCGTCATGATTTGCATACAGCACAGCGCCCGCACCTTTTTAAAGGGGTAAATTAAAGTATTTTGTCCCTAAAAATGTCATAACAAAATGTTTTTTTTACAAGCATATGGATTACTCTCATATTTTGTTTTAGATGGTAACTTCGAGTGTCCGAGTTTCATGGGCGATTTTCCTCATCCAAAGGACTGCTCCAAATTTTATTCCTGCTTTCTGTCCCGACACAGATTAAACACGTGTTTCAAAAATGAGTTATTTGATGCAGTATATAGAGTATGTCAACCTGCAGATATGGTGGATTGCGGAGCAAGAGAAAGACCACCAGGTAAGAGCAACGAATAGCTACAATTGAAAAGTATTTAATATTGTTATCAAAAATATTCTATTTAGTTAGTACTAAATAGAAAACAGTCTTCATTCGTGATCTAAAATGGTTCGTTAGTACATTAAGAACGTTTTCTGCAATTCGATAGTAGTGATTAGTATTAGTTGTTTCTTATGTATCCTGGGTGAAACACTCCATACTATGAGGGGCTAAGAATGCGCCTCTGGTATTATGGTACTAGAACTAGTCCGGCTTGGCCTGAACGAGTGCTATTTCTAACCAGTCGTTGGTTTGGGCAAAGGCTGAAAACCCTGTTCCGAATTTCAAAAACGAATATTCCTACTAGAGCGAAAAGTTTAACTCCTCTAATGTCTCTGTCAAAAAAAAATTGTTCCATGAATGAGCAATTTTTTGAAACCAATAGATCATGAACTGTAGTATAATTAGAAAGCTTTCGATAAAGCTGAAGAATCCATTTTAACGAACAAAACAAATGGGTATCAACACAAATGGAAGACGGCCAGGTGTTAAGTAAATAGTTCCAGGAACTCCAGTCTAAGAATCAAGGAGGAAGGAGTCGGTGGTCTTGGAAATTATCGGAGTCGAGTGTCTGAACACACTTTTTCCCCCAATGCGGCAGGTACTTGTCTTGACGACATTCACCCATCAACATCGCGAAATCCTTATAGACACTTTATTATGGGAGCACTAATTAGGTGACCTAACATTGCTCCCTCAAAGGAGGAAGAACGGGAATGTCGGTGTTGTCGGAATTCGAAATCTAGCCCACTGCGTAGAAGCTCACGACACTAAACACCATACCATGTGGGTTGCTTCTCGGAATACATTGTAAGAATTAATGAGAGAAATAAAGGGCAGAAAATATTCAGTTGTCACGACATTGATCGAAGGTCTAGTCTAGTAACAAATATATTCCGACGAAATTATCAAAATTAAATGCAGTGCTGTATAAGCCTGGCCACACACCGAATGCAACAAAACATTCCGCAACGTTTCTGTTTCGAGCTTTCTGTATCGGACGCATCGTCTGCAATGTAATCAAAGGGGAGTGCCACACACCGGATGCAACATTGTTTTGATACACGTCGCGTCATTTCGGAAACGTTGCTGTAACAAAAGTGTATGCTTCTTTGACCGATGTTTCTCGACACACAGCTGGTTAAACATTTCATCTGCGCATGTGCGGGAACACGCGCATTTTATTTTCATTAAGGGGACAGTAGACCTTCAAACCTAACTTTTTTTGTTTTGAATGGATTTGCTTGAAATTTGAATATATGATTAGTACTATAGATATGTAAAAGTGGTTAAAATTTAAGGATGAAATATTAATAATTTATGAATTATGAATTCTATCAAAAATTGGCCTAATTAAAAATGTTCCATGCGCATTTCTTTTGCATATAATATGGTAATTTTTATTTACATGATACCTTATAGAACTAAAAATGAAACTTATTTTAAGCATTCATTAAAAATATAAAGAGAAAAAATAATAGTGAAAACACCCATTTTATTACGCAAAATGCCTATAAATCGTCTTTTCAAGTACAAAATTTAGAAATTCTGAGCTACGAAGCATAATTTTTTTCAATAAAATTTATTTGATATACAGTTAAGTATATAAAACTTAAATTTCAAAGCAATACGATAATTAGAAATGCGCCTGGTGCAGTTTGAATATTCGTATGACATGAAATTTTTTATTTTGAGAAAAACACATTTAAAGTTATTGCTATTAGTAACCACATAATATCTAAATTAAATACAGATGCCTATAACTAGGAAAGTATTCACAGAAATTAAAAATTCTTTTTGCAACACATTCCTACTCGTCCGTAGTTTCACAATTCAATAAAATAAAAAAAATCGAATTTTTGTACAAATTTCACAATTTTGAAAGTCCACTGTCCCCTTAATGCTCCGTGTTGAGGATTATTGCATTATTATAATAAAAAGAGATGGAGGTTGATGCTGACAAGTTGATAGTTCTTGTTCACGCAAGGCCAGAAATTTGTGATTTTAGAGCAAAGGACAACCACAACCAATATGTAATAAATAAAATTTGGCAAGATATAGCTGAGGAATTGAATATTCCAAGTATGTACCACACCAATTTATCACATTTAATCGAATAAACCTTGCCCTCGAGTAATCCAGACACCCCCATTTTTTAAGATATTGGTAAGAAAGAAAAATAGCGTTGCGTCACTCAGGGAGGCGCAAGCAGGGCATCTGCCCAGAGCGGCAAATTTGAGGGGCGGCAAAATTGGTACAAGGAGAAAAAAAATTGCGTTTAAGTTGTCTTTTTTATCAATTTTTTAAATATTTTATAAGATATGTTTTTCGTAGATTGAAAAGTAGATAGTTAACTACATATTTGTCTTTCTTTTTTTACTGCTCTTTATATTAATACTTTTACAAAACAAAAAAGCTTTTGTTATTCAACAATGTTATTAAAAGTTATTCCGTAATGTTATTAAAAGCCTTTCTTCTGGAGGTATACTCTTCCGGTAGTTGGTGTTCTTTTTCCGAATCTTGTGTTCAACAGGGCCCTATTATGAACGCTGGGGGCCCCTGGGCAGATGCTATTTGGGCCCTCCCCCTTATGAACATTTATAAAAATAAGAACTATCCATGGGCTATACATACTATCAGAAATACTAGGTGCATACACCAAGGGGGTTTGGGGGCCCCCTTGCATCAGGGGGCCCTGGGCAAAGTCCCGATTTGCCCATGCGATAAAAAGGCCCTGGTGTTCAACAAGTCCCAAGAGATAATCAAACGTAGGTATGCTTAACCTACAATAATTGTAAAACTTAGCTGGGTCATTTCTAAGTTCTTTAATAAAACTTCCAATGTGTCCTTTTTTATTGACTGGATGAATCCAACAGCTTCTTTCTGGTTTTTCATCCAAACATTGTATAAGTTGCCACAAAAGAATAGCTACTTCTACTTCCTCACTTGCCATATCACCCACAATTATGACCAAACTACTTTCCCAAAACTGAACACTTCCTTCAACAAGGAACAAAATACTGCAGACCTCTTCAACTCCCGTGTTTTTACTACTGATGAAATATCAAATCAACCTAGCGTTGCGAGTCAAAATGTATCACCATTTTCCACGATAAAACATTTTGGTTGCGTAACGTCTAGCAACAGAAACGGTGCGCAATGTTTTGTTGCATTCGGTGTGTGGCCGGGCTAACATGACCGCATAAAGATGACCGGAGCACTCCTAGAACATATCAACCCGTCATTCAAAAAGTAGATTCTAGGTTTATTTACAAATATACTATGGGGAAGCTCAACCCCTTTCGGCTTCCTTCCCCTTTCTGTCCATTCATTTTTTTAGGTATTTTAAGAAAATAATGAAAAATTAGCGCGAAAATTAATGAATGGCAGTTGAAATCCACGTTGGCTGATTCCTTCCGTGTCTATCCATACATATTTTTGTACATATGAAAGAAATAATGAAAGATTTGCGAAAAAATTAAACGCCGTATAAACATGTAACAGAAAAATATTACAGGTTTGATCTCATTGTTGATATATACATACATACATATATAAGTATGAAGTACATAAGTATGAAGTAAGTCAGGACATTCGGGGACTCCTGAATAAAAACGAGACATATATTGCTGCCTTATTTTTCTCTGTTTTAACTGATTTATGTTCCGAAATTTTCCGGACGTTTTACAAATAAAATACATTGGTTTTAAGGAGATTTAGGAGCCATGCGATATTTCAGTTATAAATGGGTTTCATACCAGATAATTTTTCCTGAATGTGAAGCCAGGAGAACGAGATTGATCAACTAATTTTCAAATCCCTCAAATAAAATAACTGCCATATGAATTTATTCCTAAAATTCTCTCTCTTTCACTTCAGGTGTATGTTTTAATTCCTTTTAAAGAGAGGCTTTGACATAAATTAACCGACCCACACATTTTTGAGCAGAAGCTAAAATTATTGCAAGAATGAAACATACGTGTATACATGTATGTAAATATAGTGGAGTCCCGATAATCTGAACTTCGGTAATCCGAAAGTCCGCTTGATACGAAACCAAAAGTCAAAAAAGAACAAAGGTTTCAATAAAACCACAGTGATACTAAGTAATATAAAGTATAATCCAGAACATTACAAGAAAATTCAAAGTTGGACAATGTACTGAACTAATTATTACTAAACTACATTAGTTTTAAAAAATCTGTTACATTTTTTCGTCGAAGAGAAGAATACCTCATCCTTGAAGCCAAATTACGCCAACGCGTTAGAAAAATGATGCCCGCTGGGGTCGCAGTGGAGTGTTGCTCTACGTAGCGTAGCGCGCTACATCAAATGCAGCCGCGGCTGAGTATGATACTCTCTGCTCGCTGTCACCATCTGCTTCACCTTCACTCTAGTCTGGGACTTTGACAGGTTTGTATTCAAAACCATTTCAACAATCTGTTGATCATCTAAAATCTCATGGTCGTGATCGTCGGCTCTTTCCCACTCATCCACATCAATTTCATTTGCGTCCTCGAACCCCTGAATATTTTGTAACAGCTCTCGCACCTGTACAGCACTGGTTCTATCTGGCTCCTAATTTGGGTTGTCTATGAAAGTAGGACTCGGCCAAAGTTTGTTCCTGGATTCTTTCAATAGTTGCTCACTTTCAGATTTCCACGATTGTGCTACTCAGTAAATGATATTTTTAATGTTTATCATCTTCAGCTTTTCAATCAGTGATAGTGTTTCGTCTTCATCTTCGAGTATTCGTCCCAGCAACTTTTTCCTGTATGATAGTTTGAGATACTGCAATACATTTTGATCCATGGGTTGAAGCAAAATAGGTTGGTTGAATCAAGGGGGCCACGTTTAGTTGTAGGAAAACGGCCTTAAAATTACCCGGGATTTGTACCTAAGCCCACTGCCTCACGGCGCTAACCACTATACCATGTGGGCGGCTATTTGTTAGTTTATAAAAAATTGAACATGGGGTAATTGGCAAATACAAGAAAATTTTGAATACGGTTTTGTGATGCCATATTTATTGAAAGTAAAATTAAAGTTATGAGTAAAATTTCACCATGGCTGAGTTGAAATTATCATTAAAATATAGACACGTTTGCTTCGCCAAATAAAAACGAAGCCTTAAATTAATGAAACACATTAAATTATATATAGAGAGACGACACAGAGTTACAAGACGAAATCACAATAAAAATAACATAACGGGAGAGCAAATGGTCTGACACGACCTCACCCTAAGACAAAATCTCCCAGAATGACCTTCTTTTCAACACTCTTCGCGCGCAAACCTCATCACATCCGGCATGTTCCGAATAAACATAAATTCCACTAGATCAGCAATGTCCTGTAGACACACATGCTCCGCAAACGCGATAAATCTAAGACGTGGCGTCACTTTCGCTTCTGAGTCCAATCTTGACTCGTCCCTCCTTGGGAAGCTCATCCGTCTCATTAACGATGAAGCTTAAAAAGAAAAAAACACAAACAAACAAACAAACACAACAATACAAGAGAGAGTATTAATAAAAATTGAGAGTTTTGATGAACGTAGCTCCCACACAAATAATACAAAGATTAACACTCAAAATATCATACTCAAGTAAAAGTATTAACACAAAAATAGCAAAGTTTATGTAAGAAATCAATGAACAATAATTTTTTCAATTCTATCATTTACGAAATTAATTCAAACAGGCAATCTAGACAAGGAATCGGCATTCCCATGTTTGCACCCTCTACGATAATTGACTTTCATATTGTAACGTTGTAATGCCAATACCCAACGTGTCAATTTTGCACCCTGGGGAGTACTTTGGGTCAAGTAGGTCAAAGGATTATGGTCCAAAATTACCTCTACTACTGCGCCGAATATCCATTTTTCAAATTTCCTCAGAGCCTCAATGACGGCGTAAGCCTCTCTCTCAATAGTTGACCATCTTGCTTGCGTCTCTGTTAGCTTCTTACTAAAGAAAGCAATGGGGTTTTCTTTCCCGTTGTCACCGAACTGCGCTAGGCAAGCACCAATAGCCTTTGCTGAGGCATCGGTGTACAGCTGGAAAGGCTTTGAAAAATCTGGAGTATAAAGTGATGGCATCTTTATAATTTCTTCTTTTAAATTCAAGAAAGCTTGTTCAGCCTCTTCGTTCCAAAGGATGGTGTTCGGAACTCGTTTCTTAGTAAGATTCGTTAAAGACAACACCACTGATGAACAGTTTGGGATGTAATCCCTGTAATAACTTGCCAAACCAATAATGCTTCGAAGCTCTGTGTTAGTGGTAGGTCGAGACATCTTACTGATAACTTCAACCTTTTCAGGATCAGGAGCGGGTTGGCCCAAACCAACAATGTGGCCCAAAAACTTAACATGGCCTAGAGCGAATTCTCATTTATCTAAATTCACAGCTATTTTAGCTTCGTGGGATGTATGAAAAATCTGCTGCAGGTGGAAAACATGCTCCTCCCAAGTTTCTGAAAAAATTGCCACGTCGTCGATGTACGAACGACAAAACTTCCTGTGTGGAGTCAGTATCTTGTCCATCGACCTCTGGAATGTACTTCCAGCGTTTTTCAATCCAAACGGCATCACCCGGAATTGGAATTGTCCGTTGTTCGTGACGAAGGTTGTAAATAGTTTGCCCTCCCCGGACATTGGGATTTGCCAATATCCCTTCGTAAGATCCAATACACTAATGAACTTTGCCTTACCGATCTCCATTAGTAAATCTTTGGAGTTTTGCATTGGGTATGCATCTGGGATAGTAAAACTATTTAGATGTCTGTAATCGACGCACAACCTTACATTTCCGTCCTTTTTCGAAACGAACACAACTGGATGGGCCCATTCACTGTTGCTTGGTTCAATTAGTCCGAGATCTAATAATTCATTATCCAGGCGGTCAACTTCTTCTTGCAATGCCACTGGTGTACGATAAGGTCTCAAATTCTTTGGTGTGCAATCAGCTCTTACACATATAGAATGTCTCTCGACTTTAGTCTCAAACTTCGGTAAAAGTTTAGTTAATTCAGAAGTTCTAATTCCATCATCTTGTTTCAGGGGGATATTGGGTTTTTGCTCAGCCTCTAGTCGCATCTTCGCGAGTAAGAATTCACGATCTTCCCTAGCCCTTCGCTCCTCACGTTCTTCCCGAGCCTTTCGTTCTTCACGTTCACGTTCTTCCTGAGCCTTTCGTTTCTCATGTTCACGTTCTTGTTCTTCCACAATAACTGCCAATCGCGCTTTAGAAAACTCTTCTTCTCAATCCTTGCTACTCTTGATCAACTTTATTGTGCAAAATATTCTCATATCATCTCCTACTACTTGACCCAACTCCTCAGCTAAAACTTTAAACTCACACTTTTTTGCTTTATTCAAGAATGCCATTTTATTTAATCACACTTTACTACTTAAATTATTATCTTAACAACGAGCACCTTATGTAAAACTTGCATATATATAAAAAATAATCAATGTTTTGCGATATACAACCCTGCACACATACATATACAGTGGCTCCCAAAAGTGTTCGTACACTTACGATTTTCAATGAAATAGGGGTCTATCCATTGATTAAAATGAATATTTCAGAATGGGTATTTAATAACAAGATCTATAATCTATTCTTAACAAAACTACATGAAATATTTTGAAAACATAGTAAAACTTTATTTTTAAGAAACCAGTAATCAAAAAGTAACAAAAACTTTATCTCACAAAAGTCATCGTACACTTGTAAAAAATCTCTACATATTAGTAAATATTCTAATTTTTAGTTAAATTAATATTTAGTAGGATATCTTTTAGCATCCATAATAGCTTTTAAACGTCTGGGAATAGATTGCTTTAGTTCTTTTGTAATTTTTGCATCAATTTTCATCCATTCTTCCATCATAATTGTTTTTAGATCGCTTTTCGTGTGAATGTCGTGTTTTCGTACTCGAACCTCCAGTTCTCTCCAAATATGTTCTATTGGGTTTAAATCTGGCGATTGAGGTGGTGTTTTCAAAACTTGTGGACAATTATAGAGCCATCAGATGCGAACGTTGAGAGCCGTGTGCTTAGGATCGTTATGTTGATAAAAAACAAAGTTGTTTCCAATACCCAAATTTTGAGCTGGTAATTTTAAATTGTCTCTTAAAATATTTATAAAAACAGCATGATTCATTATGCCATCAATAAATACCAAATTTCCTAGTCCTGATGCTGACATGCACCCCCACACAAGGATACCTCCACCGGCCTGCTTAACTGTTCCTACTAAGTTCTTGGGATTAAGTTCCTCATTTTTTTCTTCTCCATACAATTATACGCCCATCAGCACCAAAATTGTTCATCGGCAAATAAGACATTATTCCAATAGGTTTGGGGCTTATTTATCATTGATAGTGCGAAGGGAAGCCTAAACTTTCTGTTTTTCTCACTCACAAAAAATTTTCTATGGGCAGAACGCTCATGTAATCCAGCTGTTCTGAGAACTCGTCAAAAATTTTCAGGTGAAATTGAAGTAGATAATGTTTCATTGAATTCTGCAGAAACTTTTACAGCACTCAAACGTGAATTTTTCACAAATTTTCTAATTATAAATCTCTGATCACATTTTGTTAACTTTGCCGGACGGCCTTTTCTTACCTTGTTTTCGATCCAATTTTCTTCTTTAAAGCGTGCTTTCACATACTGCGCAGTAGAATGGGATAAATTAAGTAATTTAGCAATATTCCGAACTGATTTACCACTACTATGATGAAAAATAATCAATTTTCGAATTCTGTTTGTTGTTTCTTTACGACTACGAGCCATTTTTAAATAATAAATAGAATATTACGGAGTAGGCAAGCAAAAATTAAAGCCAAACGATATTTAAAATGCCACAACAATTCAAAAATAAAAATAAAGCGCCAGAGGATAATTTTAATTATGAATTTATCCGAAAATATTTCAGTGTACGATGACTTTTGTGACATAAAGTTTTTGTTACTTTTTGATTACTGGTTTCTTAAAAATAAAGTTTTACTATGTTTTCAAAATATTTCATGTAGGTTTGTTAAGAATAGATTATAGGTCTTATTATTAAATACCCATTCTGAAATATTCCTTTTAATCAATGGATAGACCCCTATTTCATTGAAAATTTTAAGTGTACGAACACTTTTGGGAGCCATTGTATATATATATGAAATCAGTATTAATACATATAAGCAATGCATCAATTAATAAAAATGTATCATACGAGATAGTATTTTTATGCACTTAGAATATATTCGAAGTATTATCACTGTACTACAGAAAAATCTCAATAGTAACGTATTCTAATTCAAGGTATATGCACTCAATATACTTTCAAATTAGCACTGTCGTACTATTAAAAAAAATCACAACACTGACGTGTTCTTAATCACACAAAGGCTTATACATTCAATATATTTTCAAAATTAGCACTGTCGTACTATTAAAAAAAATCACAACACTGACGTGTTCTTAATCACACAAGGCATATACATTTAAAACATTTTAGGAACTAGTACTGGCGTACTACTAAAAATTCATAACACTGACGTGTTTTAATGCGAAACATATCTTTAAATCGGAATTTCATTCAAATCAAAATCGAAACTGTCGTTTCATTAAATTAAGATTATGTCAATAGAATTTACTTAGACTTGGCATAATAAATACGGTTTGCAACTATCTCTCGTTTGCATAAAATGAGAAAAGGAGCCACGTTAATCAAAACTCACCTGAATTCCGATCCGATCCGTAATATTCCAAAGGATCTTAAATCCTAGTGCTGCCGACTGCGCCAGTAAAATTTCACCATGGCCGAGTTTAAATTATCTTTCAAATATAGACACACTTGCTTCGCCAAATTAAAACGAAGCTTTAAATTAATCAAACACATTCAATAATATATAGAGAGACGACACAGAGTTACAAAACGAAATCACAATAAAAATAACATAACGGGAGAGCAAATGGTCTGACATGACCACACCCTAAGACAAAATCTCCCAGAATGACCTTTTTTTTAACACTCTTCGCGCGCAAAGCTCATCACATCCGACATGTGCCGATTAAACATAAATTCCACTAGATCAGCAATGTCCTGTAGATACACAGGCTCCGCAAACGCGATAAATCTAAGACGTGGCGTCACTTTCGCTTCTGAGTCCAATCTTTACTTTATGTAATTGAAAAGTTTAACAAGATTAATTATCATGAGGTAATTTTCGTTTTATTATATTAGAGGCACTAATTAACATTTCTTTATTAAAGATTTTGTACCTTTCCTTAATAACTATAAATACAAGGCATGTACGACTAAGGTCATAGAGCAGAAAATATACGAACGGTTAAACTCTTCCGTTCATCAAAAATTGCTTACTTTCTAAATGAACAATGGGACGCAGTGTCTCCCGGGTGATGTTCAGAATGTGTTGCGAAATGCATGCCTTTAATTCCGCTAAATTTGCAATTGGAGCACGGAACACAACATCTTTGAGATAACCCCACAGCCAGAAGTCACACGGAGTAAGATCAGGTGATCGGGACGACCAGGCTGTAGGGAAATGACGGCTGATAATTCGAGCATTTCCGAAATGGCGCCTCAGCAGCTGCTTCACGGGATGTGCAATGTGCGGAGGAGCGCCATCTTGCATAAAAATGATTTCATCCACACATCCACGCTGTTGCAGACCTGGAATGACGTGGTTGCGCAAAAGAGACTCATAGTGCTGACCAGTGACGGTAGCGGTTACAGGACCGAAAGCACCCGTCTGCTCGAAAAAATATGGCTGTAGGATGAATGATGCCGTAAAGCCGCACCACACTATGACCTTTTCAGGATGAAGGGATACGGAGTGCGTTTCCAGTGGATTTTCTGTTGCGCATATTCGACAATTATGGGTATTGACGTACCCTGTCAGATGGAAATGGGCTTCATCTGTCCACAAAATTTTCCACGGCCATTCATTATCCACTTCCATGCGACCAAGAAATTCTAACGCAAACGTCTCCCTTGCTGGCAGGTCAGACGGAAGCAACTCCTGCACGTGTCCAATTTTGTACGGATAGCATTGCAGGATGTTTCGTACAATTTTCAGCACCGTGCTCGTAGGCCTGTCCAATGTTCGGGCAATTCCTCTTGCACTGCACGGTTGCACACCACCGGCCGACACCCCCTGTAATGCTGTGGCCACTTCTTCAACTACCGTCGAATGCACTCGTTTTCTTCCTCTACCAGATTGCACATCAAACGAACCTGTCGTTCCGAATTTTTGCATCATTTTCTTCAGACCCACGACACTCATTGGACCAACACCTTCTTTTATACCCTTCAGTGTCCTGAACTTTTGCAGAGCTACCCTTGCACAATCATCGTTCTTGTAATACAGCTTTACCAGCAGAGCGCGGTCCTGCAGTGAGACACCCATGGCGAACGTCTGAGACGCGAAATGATGAACAGCCGTGTACCTGGCGGTTTTATAACACTGAAATGTGTCGTGCGCATGACAGGTATTTTAATTTACATCTTCTGCCGCTTACAGCGCCATCTGTTGCTAACTTTTGAAACTAAATTTTTTCTTCTGCCATACGCTTTCCGCCTTCTTCAATAACATGCCGTTCAAATTTGACGTCATTCTCATCAGTGGTTCTTTTTTTATAGCGTTTTGAAACTTAAACTTTAAATATAATCACCCTGTACTTAAGAATACGGAGTTTAGGTTTTAAAAGATTATTTAATATTTATACTCTTTTACAAAGCATATTTGACATGAATAGAACATTCATAACCGCCCGAAGGCACCGGGGAGCTAAGATTCCCCTAACAGTCGGAGTCCGATCCGACTACGAGAAATGGCACTAAGCGCGGGAAATCAAATTCCCCCAAAAATTGTAAATCTGGCCAAACGACCATAGCAGGATTATCATAGCCGAGACAGAAAATCAGTCTTTCTTCTTTGCCTTTTCAGTTTTCCACGAAAAGTTTAGCACCTCCTTCTAGGTACATCTTCGTTTTCTGTCATTTGCTGGTTCGTCCCCTTGGAATCTGATGTATCGAAATTAAACACATCACCCATTTCAACCAACGTTCCAGAATTTTCCTCGCGGGGGGGGGGGAAATACTCAAAGAGTCCAAAGTCTTAAGGCTGTAACGAATGTTTCGAAAGTGAGGTCCGTTGCATCGAGCACCCACTTCACCCCAAGCCAAATGGCGACATTCTTTTTGGTTATTGGACATTCCTCAACCCGGGGTGCAACGTAGATCCACCTCCTTGTGGTGCACCCTGGGCAACGTCCTTGGCGACTAACTGATCTATAATTTTGGCATGCGGTCTCCTCTAATTTCTTACGGGATCTTCAGACATTGGCGTACCGAAGGAGGGGCAAGGGGGTCTATCATGCCCCTGCCGCCACTCACAGAGGGGCACCAATATGGGGTCTATATATTATATTACTATATGTTTTTCGGGGGGGGCGCCAAAAAGGTATTGTGCCCCGGGCGCCAGTTATGCTCGCTACGCCACAGTTTTCAGACTCGAACAGCGTTAAAAAGTTGGAGGAGGGTAATCCCTTCTTTTATACCTGATGAACCAAGAGGTGATGCAGTTGCGGCCTTCCGTCAGTCTACGGGACACGATTGCTTCGCCGACCATCTGAACCGCAGTTGGCATTTCAACCGAGCCTTTTTGCCCACTATGTGATTCTTGAGAAGTAATGGAAAGGGACCACCTGCTCCAATGTGGAGCTCTTCGCGGATCTACAGAGGTGTCGAGATATTGGGAAGCAAGAACGCTCCTAGGGCAATGACTTCGGTCTTCTGCTTTTATTTCACTGTTCCTTTGTAATCTCTTTTGCCTTGCCATTGGAAATTAAAAAAAAAACATCCGCATTCAGTGCTCATAGGAATTATGGACTATCATACGAGCAGTTAATGCACAAATCGATTAACTCCACTTTTTAAAATATCTTAAATTTAAGTGCCAAAGCACTTGGTTCTCTCATAGCTTTTATATTTCTAACAAATTTCCCAAATAATAAAAATTAACACCATTAAACGACAAATTATTCTTGGCCATTGACTAATAAATCATTTATTTCAGAAGCCATTTTGAGTATAAGAAATTATTAAGTTCTATTGTTAGTTATTATAGTTTATTATCCTTATACCATACGGTATTGTTATAATATTTATTTTAATTTATATTATAAAGGGAGTTAAATACAACGGTCAATGTATGCAATTAATGCCAAAAAAAAGCAAAAAAAAATATATTTATAATAAATACAACGGTCAACTTATGCAATTAATTTGTATGTTTAATATCCATAAAACATACTAATTTGAATTAAATTCTTAAAAAACTTCCATCTCAATTAGTCAAGTGGTTAAATTTTATCTTGTGCTGTATTTTAATATTTTTTTGTCCATTTATTTCGTTGTTATGCACGTGACACGAAATTAATTTAAAGTATCGCAAAAAGAAAAGAAACCACGTGATCAGCATTAAATAAATTAAATTTTAAAAATTAATCTTTAAAAATTCACCAAAAATCAGAAAACGAAGGTAAAGATTCGAAAAAGATTTCATTTTAAAGGAATTTTTATGATCTTTCTCGTGATAAAAATTTTAGAGCCCTCAGATTAATATTTTAAATGCAAACTTTAAAAAAGTTACAAAAATAGCTTAAAAATTAAATTTTTAAAAATCTAAGAATAATTTTTCTACATTCTCTCTTAGTGCACCCCTACACTATAAGAAGAATCGCCATGCAAAATTTCAGCCCTTTAGGTCCAGCGGTTTGGTATGTGCGTTATCTGTTAGTCCGTCAGTCAGTCAGTCAGTCACGGAACTGTATTATGTAGTATATAGATTGGAATTTGGTACCATTCATCTTGCAACATATGTCCTAGTTTGCTCAATGATGTTAAAGAGAGAGAACATAATCGATCCTTTTTCTCTTTATGTCCAATGACGTTATGGTCACGATATATGCAATACCGCATTCTCATGCTCCTCAAAACACAGCCAGGTGGAAGGCCGAATGGCTAGGGTACTGGCATCCGGTTCAGATCCTGTGGGTTCGAGTCCCAATGTTGGCATAGATGTTTGTACCCGTTCGTGTAGCAAAAGGAATCGGTTTTAAACTGTAGGTCCCTAATTAGACCTCGTGTAGCAAAAAATTGACCGTACCGCTCCAAGCCAAACCAAAGCAAAAGTCACAGAACGCTGAAGAATAATTAAGGGTCCCAGGGAATTCTGATAGTATAGCAACCCCAGCATCATGGCCCGCTCTAGGGGTGAGCAACCTGGACATTTGTCCGGGGCGCCAAAATTTAGGGGCGCCATTTTGGCTGTAACTGTGAGAAAAGTATTGATGTGTTAAATACCCAATTAATAGAAAATTTCTCAAATCGATTTTTTCGTTGACTAATAATTTACAGTGCGTAGCATATTTATATTGTTTATGTCTAATAGCTAAAAATATTTACACTATTATTGAAAAATAAACGCAGAATTTGTAAAGGACGCTGCTTGAACGTGTTTGAACATGCATATACTTCTCCGAATAGAAAACATTGGCACGCGAGTAGAGCGCTCCTTCAACATAGACTTGCTTATTACCTCTAATTATAAAAGAGCGGTTTCATTACATAATAACATTATTCTTGCTATTACGTCGGTAGAGATAAAAAGTGGAAGTTCGTAAAATTTACTTCAGTGCACTTTCTTGACTTTTAAAGGAAAATACGTCGCAGTGCTGTGACATGGTTCTTAGAAATAGAACCAGATGCAAAACAGGTAAAATATTGTATCAAATTTGGATATATTCTATAGGTATAATTATTTATATTTTTGTTTTATGAAAATAATTATTTGAATCAATAATATAAGACATTTATTAAGTTCATTGCTTCGATAAAACGCGTTTTATAATAATATATTTGAATAATTGAACTGAATAAAATCTCAAAATCAAGAATTATAAAAGTGTTTTTAATGACTATTTACGATTTGCTGAAATATTTTTTATAATAAAATACATATATAATAACACTAGACTTTCTTTGCGCTCACAGGATACGAAGAATATTTTGTGTAGCGAATTCATTTTTTTTTATATCGATTGACGGAATATAATTTTGAAGTTATGTTAATTGCGATTTTAGCTTATTTAGAACAAGGATAAATCTTTATTTTTTTATATTTTATAGTTTACATTGTTTAATTTGAAATACGTACGTGCATCTTCCAGAATGTCTGACGGTCAAACAAAACTGTCTAGTTACCAGTACAAAAAAAGAAGGCTGGAAAAGAAAACCGAAAGGCACAAACTAGCTGGCGCATTAAATAATTATTTCCAGCATTGTACCAAAACAAATGACGACCATGAGAATTCAATATCAAGTCCGGTTATAAAAGAAAATGCGGAATCGTCAGAGGATTATGACAAACAAATGGATGAAGTTCCTAAATAATTGGAACTGACGACACTCTGACTATCTTCACCAGATGAAAGCATTGAAAAAATTCACACCAACGTGACACTCGCAGAAAGAGGTCTACAAACTTCGAGTACAGATCCAGAATTGTGGCCAAGAAATTTTTGAGACGCTTTTTAGTGAGACAAGATCCACCCAAACCATTCCATAATTACAAATTTCCTTCCAATGACATTGGTCGCATTTTAGCGCAAATTATTATACACGAATTTTAAGCAATGGAGAGTAAGTTTTACGAGACTGGCTAGTCTACTCTCCTTCACAAAATTGCGTTTACTGCTGTTGCAAAATTTTCGGCTGTATAGTTAGTTCTCTTTTAAAGGAGGGTTTTAAAAGTTGGAAGCACCTCGGCGGAAGAGCATGAAATTTCCAAAAAAATCGTATTCAGGTCCGAAAATCATGGCTAGAAATGAACCAAAGGGTAAAGTGTTGTAGAACTGTAGATGCGGCCGCTCAAAGAATTAATAATGCCGAAACAAATCATTGGAACGAGGTGCCTCTAAGAATCGTAGCAGTTAAATGCTTGTTAAAAGTTGTCTGGCTTTTCAAGGTGCAATCCACAAGTTTTTTGAGTATAATAACGGTAATTTCTTTAAAATAGTTCAGTTGCTATCTGAATTTGATCCCATTATAGAAGAGCACATCCGTAAAGTACTAAAAAAAAAGATACTAAAACTCACTATCTTGGAAAAATATACAAAACGAGATAGTAGATCTGCTGCATCAAAGTCTCATATTATTGATGAAATTAAAAAAAATCCAAATATTTTTCCATAATTTTAGACTGTACTCCTGACATTAGTAAGGAAGAGCAAATGACTCTTGTAATCAGCTATGTTTCAATCAATAAATTTGACGCTGATTGTTGAAATGAAAATTAATGAAAGCTTTTCAGGCTTCTTTCCAGTCGAAAGATCCATATGAAAACAAATGTCTTATATTAGAATTGGAGAACTTAACGACTTGGGTTTAAATTTGCAGAATATCAAAGGGCAGGGGTACGACAACGGGTAAAATATGACGGGGGAATAAAGCAGGAGTGCAATCTATAATTAAACAATATAATTCGCGAGCATTGTATGTTCCGTGTAGTAGTCATTCTCTCAATCTTGTTGTTTATGATATCGCAAAATCATCCTTGGAAGCCACTAATTTCTTCAACATGGTCCAAAATATTTATTTTTTGGCGTCTACTTTTCCATGGTAATACTTTTAAAACACGTCCAAGGCTTAACTTTGAAACCATTGAGTGACACTAGATGGGAGAGTAGGATAGAGGACTTAAAGCCTTTGAGATTCCAATTGGGAGGTGTATACGACGCCTTGCTAAGCATTGACAAAAACCAAGAAATTGATAATTTAATAAGAGACCAGGCCTTGGGTTTATTAAATTGTATTAAACAATTTAAGTTGTTGTGTTCATTAGTTGTTTGGCATAAAATACTAAAGTCCATTAATCCAATAAGCAAGTTTATGCAAACAAAAGATTTTGATCTACCCTCTGCATTTGATCTTTTACAAAACTGCAAAATATTTGTTAAGAATCTTCGGATTCGCCCTTCGATGAAATTATTGATGGAAAAGAACTTGCTACCGAAATTGACGTGGAAGCTAATTTTGGATCAACGATAACACACCGCATTAGAAGAAGAAAAGGGAAATTCTCATACGAAGCACGAGATGAACCCATCAAAGATCCAAAAGAAAAATATAAATTAGATTTATTTTTTATTTTACAATAGATCAAGCACCAAATGCACTAGATGCTAGATTTGAACAACTTAGTAATCATAGTAACTATTTTCAATTCTTATATAATATATACAATTTAAATACCATGTCCAAAGAAATGCTACTAAAACACTGTAAGAATTTAGAATGTATTTTAGCTGATGGTGATTCTGTTGACATAAATGGACTCGAATTAGCAGAGGAAATTTCAGCAGTATCTGCGCTTTTGGGCGAACAAGAAAGTCTAAACAATGTACTGAGCTTAATAACAAAGTTTAATTTTGCCCCAAACCTTATTATTGCTTTAAGAATATTTACTGCAAACGATACCAATAGCTGCAGCAAGTGGCGAAAGGAGTTTCTCCAAGTTAAAATTAATTAAGAACTTTTTACGTTCGACTACTACACAAAATCGTCTTAATGGTTTGACAATTTTGGCAATTAAGCATGAAATTGCTGATCAAGTAAATTTAAAAAAAGTAATTAAAAAGTTTGCAGAACTGAAAGTAAGAGAAAAAGTTTTTTTGTGATTTTAGCGTATTTTATGTTACCTTGTTTTATTTTCAAAATAATGGCATTTTGATTGTTTGTGCAAAAATACACATATTTAATAGCATTTTAAAATATAAAAAATTATATGGTTAACAATTTGTAGCTAGGTACAGATATTTCTTAATTCATTTCTACTGTTTTGTACTGCTTGATTATCAAAGTTATGTTATGTTATTTGTTTCTTTCTAAATATATGCTTTTATTAAAATTTAAATAAAATGATTTGATTTTTATTGAAAATAAAAAATATGTACCTTTATTTAACTATAAATATAAATAAATAAATAAATAAATTATATATATATATATATTTATATTTTTTTTAAGGGGCGGCAATTTGTCTTTTTGTCCGGGGCGGCGTAACCGCTAGAGCGGGCGCTGCCAGCATCAGAGACCCATTGCCATGCTTTACAGCGGGAACCAAGCAGTTAGTATATTACGAATGATGCTCTACTCGTAGTTAGAAAGAATGTGAAGCTTCCTTCATGCGACTAGATGACACGTCACCAATCGTTTGAACTCCCGGTTCTATGTTCATACGACCATCTGACACGTTTTCTTGCACTGTTGTCTGTAATGAGTTGTTTCTGGTTTGCAAGATCATAAATACCATCTTTATGCAGCTCCCGATAAACAGTTACGAGTGAATCAGGTTCATTACGGCTTTTATTCACCTCTGGCATTATTTGCCGTCTCAGGTTTTCGTAATACAAAACCGTACCAAGTTCCGCCTTAACCTCCTTCACGTCTTTATGTAACATTTACGCTTTTTTTTTCCTTTGGAGGCCACGCGTAGTTCATTTCTGTACCGCGTCGTGATATTTCATACTGTGCCTCGTGATACGACAATTTCTGACATTTTAGTTTCAGAAACACCCGCAAGCCCTGTGTCAATTATCATACCTTTCTGCAAGTGACTCAGATCCAACATTTTACACATTAATTCTACAGCAGATAATTCTACATGAACTGTACAACTGCTGCGCGATAGCTAGTACTCATATTTCAAATTATATACTTATATATATATATATATATATATATATATATATATATATATATATATATGTATGTATGTTTGTTCGCCGATGACTTCGTCGTCATGATTTGCATACAACGCAGCGCACGCACCTTTTTAAAGAGGTGTTTCTATTATTTTGATAACCCCTTGTACATTACATTTAGCACACTGTCACTTCTCAGGGAAAAAGGATTCAAGTCCGATGATGTAAAAATAAAAAAACAATATTCAATTAAAAAGTATTTTGTTCCAAAAATGTCACAATAAAATGTGCTTTTTACGAGCCTATTGATTTCTGTTATATTTAGTTTCAGAAGACAATTTCGTGTGTACAAGTTTCATGGGAGATTTTCCTCATCCGAAAGACTGCTCCAAATACTATACCTGCTGTATGTACCGACACCAATTAAACACGTGTTTAGAAAAAAAGTTATTTGATGCAGTAAAGAAAAAATGTCGCGAAGCAGCTGAGGTGCATTGCGGAACAAGAGAAAGACCACCAGGTAAGAGCACGTTACGGATAGCTACACTTGAAAAGCATTTAATATTGTTATCTAGAATTTTCTATTTAGTTAGTACTAAATAGAAAACAGTCTTCATTCGTGATCTAAAATGGTTCGTTAGTACATTAAGAACGTTTTCTGTAATTCCAAAGTAGCGATTAGTATTAGTTGATTATGTATCCTGGGTGGAATTAGGTGCTAAGAATGTGTCTCCGGTATTATAGTCCCAGAACTAGATCGACTTAGCCAGAACGAAATTTCTAATCAGTCTTTGGTTTGTGCAAAGGCCGAAAACCCTGTTTCGAATTTCAAAAGCGAAAAATCCTACTAGAGCGAAAAGTTAACTATCCGAATGCCTCCCTTTAAAAAGAATAATAAAAATAGTACCATGAATGAGCAACTATTTGAAACCAATAGATCACCAACTGCAATACAATCAGAAAGCTTTCGATAAAGCTGAAGCGTCGATTTTAACGAACGAAGCTCATTGGTATCAACACAAACAGAAAACGGCAAGTATTAAGCAAATAGTTCCATGAACTCCAGTCTAAGAACCAAGGAGGAAGGAGTGGGTGGTCTTGGAAATAATCAGCGGGGGAGTCGAGTGTCTGAATACACTCCCCCCCCCCCGCCCCACTGCGGCAGGCATTTGTCTTGAAGACATTCACCTATCAACATCGCGAAATCTTGATAGGCACTTTATTATGGGAGCATCAATTAGGTGACCTAATATTTCTCCCTCAGAGGAGAAAAAACGGGAATGTCGGTGTCGGAAGTCTAGCCTACTGTGTAGACACTGACGATACTAACCACTTTCCCATGTGGGTTGCTTCTCGGAATACATTGTGGTGACTAAAAAGATCGCCTTAACTGCGCCATCAAAAGTAGCTAATGAAAACTTAAAATAAACATCCTCAGTTCTGTATAGGAATGCACTTCACAGGAAACACCACATTCTTTAAACAGCAGTAGATTTTCTTTTCAAGTGCAGCAGGGACTTACGCCGAGAACATTCGCCCTATGTACTGCGAGAGTTGTTGGTTACTATATTATGGGAGCATCCAGTGTATGAACCAACGTTGCTTCCTGTGAGGTGCAACACTAAAACAACCGCCTTGGTTTACGTAGATATGACATGCGTTAAGCACTGTATAAGGTGGGAGAATAAATGACAGATAAATATTCAGTTATTCCGAAATTGATCGAAGGTCTAGTTCAGTAACAAATATATTCCGACGAAAATATCAAAATTAAATGCAACGTTGCATAACATTGACTTTTCTTCCATTACAACAGGCTAGAGCTAGAATATGCAGTACGATTCGATATGTCATATTTCTGAAAGGCATTAACTCAAAACGTCCAATTTGTTACCTATTATGGAGCACTTTATCAATGACTAAAGTAAGCAATGTGTTTTACTCACATCTCCAAAACTAAGACTACACAAAAGAAAAAAAATTGTTTCTATTTCCACAATTCTTTATCAGTGTCATCAACCTTGTCACTTCTGCCTTACCTAAACAGAAACGTTGCTTAGTTGTGAGGTATTGGAATCTGGGGTACAAGAATCCCACAGTGAAGTGAAGCAGGTCTACTTCCTGTTATGTAATTAAAATGACCCATGCAACTTGGTTTTTGTCTTCCATTTGAAAGCTATTATGAAAAGGAGTTATTGGTAAATTAGGTTCTCCGTGACACAAGGACAGTCTATAAGAACTTCCAGACATAAGTTTGTCAAAATCATTTCATCTTGATATTCAACATCCACACTTATTTTGCTAATGTTTTGTAGATCTCAGAACCACAGAAATACCAGATGCAACTACAACAGAGATTATAACTACATCGATCAAAGAAGAAACACCAAAGGAAACAACTGCGACCGTTACTGTAACTGAAACTTTACCAACCACATTAGAAACTACAGAGGTAATCATCACAACCACTGAAGCCAAACCAACAGGACCACCAGAACATGATTGTGATGAAGATGATCTGAATTGCATTATCACCAAGGTAGGAGTTGATTGGTTCAAGTGTCCGGCTGATTTCGGACCATACCCCCATCCAAGCAGCGACAAGATATTCATATTTTGTAAAAACTGGATCCCATCTGTTAAAAAGTGTGGGTCAGACCTCAAGTTTTCAAAAGAACTTGCAACATGTATTAAGAACTTCTTGTAAAAAGGGATAATAGGCATGTCTATATTAAATAAATATATTTTTTTTAGTTTTAATTGAAGGTATGTTTTGTATATCTAAAGATAGAATTCAAACTTTGGCATATGAAATATGAAAAAATATATAAATCTCTCTTGGAAGAGGCTCCAACTATAATTTTTTTAGTCATAATCCCAAAAGTTTTGCCACCTTGGTATATTAACTTAATAAGTTTAAAAACTCAAACTTATATTTTGAAATTTGAAAAAAAATTTCTTAATATGGCAGCCTTATTTGCAAAATATTCTGTAATAAAAATGCTGTAATTTCTTCATAATTTTTATGGATTCCCCCGCACACACACATGTTGCATATATTTTAACCCATTTTAAAATTCATTCGGGTACAGCAATTCCTAGATGATAAAAATTCAATGAAAATTTCTATAAAAAGAAATAGTATTTATACAGTAAATGCTAAAATATCAATTTCAGTTTTCCAGAGAAAGGATTTGCAAGGACTCTTCCAAATATCCATATCATTCAACTCCATCCATATAAACTGCTTTAAAATAAAAGCTTTCATTGCTCAGCAACTGCAAAAGTTTTGCTTGGTGAATCCAGTTATCACTAATATTAAATTGTTTCGCACATGATTTCTTTAAAAAATTTTCACCTTTTTTTACCTATAGATGTAATATCTTTTTTCTAGTGAAGGTGTTCCCTTCGGGATACTATAAAAAAACTAAAACCATTTACAAACCATTTAAAAATTTAAACATCCAAGTACACCTTGAACTTTTTATATCAAAACATTTCCCCATAAAAAAATTTAAAACTATAACAATTGTTCATTTTGTTTGCGTTTTTATAGAAAATAATTAGTTTTCTTGAAACCCCTGATAATTTTTTAAGATGTCAAAGGCCTGCAGCTTAGAAGAAAGATAAAACTATTGTGAACTGATAAAAGTGAAACAGTCTAAAAGTATATATCTTTATTACTATGGTTAAGACACAGGCAAACATTGAATACTTAAAAAATTGTAAAATACATTTAAACTCAAAGAACATAACAAGTAATATTTTGAATAAATACCATAAAATTTTTAGTCTCAACAAAATATACTTCAAATAACAATCAGGAAAAATACTAAATATCTTAAACGGTATAAAATTATATTACAGTCCATTTCAAGACTCAGTATTCTCTTTGGCACTCATGGCATCCATTTCGTATAAAACATCAAGTAAAGTAGCATGGCTCCAAGCTTGTACTATACAACTGTCTCTACATAAAGCACCATTTTCATTAGTCAGTTCAGGCAATCCTCTCCATTTAGACTTTTTTATATAAATAAATAATCCAACAGATATAGATAAAAAAAATTATACTAAAATAGACAAAAAACAAACAGAAATCAAGCACTCTGGGCATCCACGCACCAACGGCAAGATTCTGTATAAGTGCCGGAACTGAACTATAAAACAACAGAGGTAACCGACAGGTCTCGTCATCAGGGAGCCTAACCATGTCAATTACCTCAAGGGGAACTTTCTGAATAGGATGCAGGTATGCCCAAAAGACATCCCAAGGCCCCGAGTCCCCCAAAGAAGCAATTAGTCAAGAATAAAATGAAAAGACAAACACAACTTACAGTATGGGCTCAACGCACCTTACAAGCAAGCACACAAAAATCCTAATGCAAAGTAAACGGTGCCTACACACCCCAATTCCGTAAGTGACGGTTATGGCGAAACAGCAGCCAATTCTATCCTAAAGGTTACGTCATTGTAACATTTCTATAGCTCCACCCCCCATTACAACTTAACCAAATGAAAACATAAATACTATTCTAAACATCTTTAAAAATTCCTGAGTCTAAATGCCATTTTTTTATAACTTTTAAATTACCGAAATATTTAGGGAAATCGTTTTTTCTTAAGTTTTCCTCGAAAATGCTACATGCCTCCAAAAAATCCCCAGCGTTGTTACATATGTTTTTTATTCTGTAAAGTTGTGAGTAAAAAATATAATAAATTTTATAGTTTAAGTTGCTATGGAAATTGGTAAACGTAATAACCTCGAAGTTAAAATCTAACCTTTTATCATAAATCCCTATTTTTATTTCCCTATTTTGAATTTTAATTTTTAAATCCAGATAAGTCGCACAAAGATTATTATCGTTAGTCCGGTTTAAAGTAAGTTCCTTTGGGTAGATTTGATTAAGAAACTCCAAATCGTTGCAGTTAAAAATTATGAGGTCATCAATATATCTAAATCCGGTAATATTATTTGAGTTAAGAAATTTAGTTTCGTAAAAATGTAAGAATAGGTTGGCAAATGCACTAGAATAGCTATTTCCCATGGGTAAACCCTTTATCTGTTTAAAGAAACAAAAGCCGTTAAAGAGATAGTTTTCAAAAATATTAAATTTACATAAATCAATCCAGTCACATTTTAAGATTAAAGTACTATCTAAATAAGCATCATAGATTTCTGAACATATAATCATTAAATTATCATGCAGAATACTGGTAAACAGGTTTTCAAAATCTAACGTGTATATGCTATCTATATTCTTACTTTTTAAAAATTGTACAATATCCTGTTTATTATTTATAAAAAAGCTATTTTCGGTAACCTTAATTTTATTTAGAATAATTGTTAAATAGCTAAAGAACTTTTTACTGAACAAAGTGTTCTAACAATTTGTACTACATGTAACAAACTTAAATTTAGTACGTACTTTATAGAATTTTATTGTAGGAAACAGGTAAGGGTATTTTATGCTATTAATCTTAAACTTAAATTTTTTGCTAAAAGCTAAAATCCTATTATCTAATTCTTTTTTGGTAAGGTTAATTTTTTGATAGGTATTATTTGAGTTGTATTCCCTAGAAATTAACTGCTTAAAATAATCTTTACACATAAAACCAAAGTAATTTGCCGCCTTATCAACAACCGTAATAATAAACTTATTTTTTAAACCTTTAATTTTACTGTATAGAACTTTCTTTAAAAAAACCCTTCATGTCCTCCATACCAAACTCTTCATAATTCCTTTTTATATCCTGTAAAATATGTACCTTCCACTCCATAAAACCTTCGATAGGCCAATTGCACTTCCTTGCTAATTTTATAATAAAGTAATCTAAAACTTTAGTGATAGAACTTAAAATTTCCTTTAAATTTACCTTATTTCTTACCCTAAATTTTTAGCCCTTACGTAGAACTTCCCTCAACCTAACATCTTTAACAATATTAAGACTTTGCATTAGGATTTTTGTGTGCTTGCTTGTAAGGTGCGTTGAGCCCATACTGTAAGTTGTGTTTGTCTTTTCATTTACTTCTTGACTAATTGCTTCTTTGGGGGACTCGGGGCCTTGGGATGTCTTTTGGGCTTACCTGCATCCTATTCAGAAAGTTCCCCTTGAGGTAATTGACATGGTTAGGCTCCCTGATGACGAGACATGTCGGTTACCTCTGTTGTTTTATGGTTCAGTTCCGGCACTTATACAGAATCTTGCCGTTGGTGCGTGGATGCCCAGAGTGCTTGATTTCTGTTTGTTTTCTGTCTATTTTAGTATAATTTTTTTATCTATATCTGTTGGATTATTTATTTGTTTTTTTCATTATGGGGATATGAAGCTTCTGCGCTATACTTTATTGAAAATGTTTTCTTTGCAGGATATGTTTTATGTTATAGTGATTTAGCAGTCTATGCTTGAATTTTTATTTTGTTTATTTCTATTGTTTACTTTTTACATAGACTTTTGTATCTCATAAAAATGCCGAGACATTGCCCTCTTCGTAAAGTCCACAGCATGGTCAAATCCTTTTTTACCTCCAACTGCCCTTGAGAACATTAATTTTGGTCGCAAAAAGTACCCAACAGGCCATAACCATTCCTAAAGAAGAAGGGTGAAAATAGCATGTTACATTCCCAATATTAAAACTGAGAAATCTACATTAATTTATAACTTGACACAGGGAACTAAATCCATGTCATACACTGAGAACACCTAAGCATATTAGATTAATTATACAAATATTTACAAATAATTTAAGCTAAGTAGAAAGGAACACTTCTAAAGAATAGTGGAATAAAGATTTAGAGAAAACATTGCCTATAATTGCCAATAAGAGCCTACTTATCTCCTTCACCCAGAAACAATATTTAAACTTTCTTATAAACTTGAACTGGGGATTCCAATCTGTCTTAATACCAAGCTGCTTTGCTTAGCTGCAGCAGAATAGGAGCAGTTCCACACAGTGAAAGTTTCAGAAGGTCAATAGATTTAATATGCTGCCATTTAATATACTGCCATTTGTTTTTATCATGCTTCATTATTTACATTTTTTTTTGCATATTATATAACTAGCTGAATACCCATAGTTTGCTATGAGTACATTTTAGGATAATTATAATGAAAAAATAATAAAATCAATTTTTAGAGGATTTCCTTATAAATATTTTTTGTTTCTTTATTTGATGGAACTTAATATTACTAGGCTCGTCTGCAAACTTACGCATGAGCAGGCTATGTAAATCTGACCGAGAGAGAAACAATTTTCTCTTAAATCTACGCCAGCGAATTTTAAAGTTTGGCCGTGATACTTATTTATTGTCATGGCGAAGCATACTTTGAAGGGAAATTGCAGTTTTATATATAGGTTTAATTTTATATCCACAAAACATACTAATTTGAATTAAATTCTTAAAAAACTTCCATCTCAATTGGTGTAGTGGTTAAATTTTATCTTTTACCGTATTTTAATATATTTTTTTTGTCAATTTATTTTGTTGTTATGCATGTGATGCAAAATTAATTTAAAGTATCACAATAAGAAAAGAAATCCCGTGATCAGCATTTAATAAATTAAATTTTAAAAATTAATCTTTAAACATTCATAAAAAAGGGGGAGGTAAAGATTCGAAAAAGATTTCATTTTAAAGAATTTTCTTGATCTTTCTCGTGATATAAATTTTATAACCCTCATATTATTATTTTAAATGCAAACTTTAAAAAAGTTACAAATACAGCTTAAAAATTAAATTTAAAAAAATCTAAGAATTTTTCAAAAATCATTAGTGCACCCCTACAATATAAGGAAAATCGCCATACAAAATTTCAGGTCCAGCAGTTTGGTCTGTGCGTTATCTGCCTGTCAGTCAGTCACGCAACTGTTTTATATATATAGATTATCTGTCATTTGGAAGTAAAAAAAAATCCTATAATTGAAGGAATCTAATATAAAACTCACTGGTCCTTGATGATAATTCCAGCCTCTTGCTTTCCTTTTATCTGTTGAATCATCACTGTTGTCGTAATTACCAACATAAGCCCAATCACTAAAAATAGGTTGCTGATTAGAAATAAGATTTAAAGTATCTGCATAATATAGAAAATGAAAGCACCAAACTAGCGAATACAGATCAGGATGAACAGAACCTTAGTAGATTCACAATAAAAATTATAAAAATCTCAAACTGAATTTCCAAGACTAACTAGGTTTTTCATTAACAATATTTCAATCAGTTTATAATGAATCTGAATACCCGGAGTGGCAATGAGAAAGAAAATTATCCCCTGGGCATGAGTTACATCCACCAATACAGGAGACAATTTTTTCCCAGGGGTAACAACATCAATTCTGGTACCCCTGTGGATCTGCTAAGGTTTTTTTTCATTCATGCTTCATTATTCTCAATTATATTTTTACACATAGAAAACATGTAAACAAGTCTAACTCACTGTTCAAGGTTAAAATACTCCAAGCAAAATTTCATGCACTTCAAGTATTACTAAGAAAAGAAAGCTGAGTTGTTCTATTTAATGAGGGAAATATCAAATGCTGACACAATTTTTTAATTTTTAATTTTTTTTTCTTTGGGGGGGGGGGGGGCACTTGCAATAATTTTGTTTTTTTTTTACAAGGAAAAATATAACCATGAATTGGTTGAGAAAAAAATTTTGTAAAGAAGGTTATACATGTTTTTTAATTAATAAAACTATTCAATAATAATAAAACAAGTATGTGTAAAAGATTTATGGAATGATATAATATATTAATACCTTAATTATGGACAAATGCAGTAGTGATTTATAAAAAAGCAAAGTTACTGAAAAATATCCAAGATTGATTTCAAGCACATTAAAATCTACACATATCTGTAGTTATAGGGACTTCTGTTAATTATGACAGTTTATATGTTTTCTGTTATTCCAAGACAAATAAGGCAAATCAGATGAAAAATTAGTTTCTCTTTTTAAATCACTGTACGGTGAATAATGTACATAAAAAATAAAATCTTGTAAAAAACATTAAAATATGTACACCATTTATTACAACGGAAGGACAAAGACAAATAAGATAGAACTATAAGTTGAAAACTATTTTGATTAGAGTTTTTTTTTTAATTTCACTTTAATGCATAAACTTGAGTTAAAAAAATACTGTGTTACAAATGACAAATATGTCGTAACCCCCAATCAATTAACATCTGTAATTAAAATATTTAAAATTTTACATTATCTGTAACTGGAAGTATTTGAACATCTGTTTTGTTATGTTACATTAAAAAAATGTGCTATTATCAAATAGAAAAAAAAAACTTGACATTTTTATTCTTTTTTTAACATCTTAATGCAATCCTTACAAAATAAAGCATTTGAGAATGCATGACCTAACACAAGTTAAAACATAACTATCATTTTTATGTATGTTGAGACACATCTATAGTATACAGAGAAACTTATCTATGGTGGCCAGTCTTGGTTTCGAAAAAAAGGTGGCCATTAAATAGAGGTGGATTTCTCTATGGCAGCCAGTTATGGTTTAAAATAAATAAAGTACACCCATACCTCACTTTACGGCCTAGATACGTTCCAGAAAATTTGGCAGTGAAAAGCCGTAAAACAAATCAATTATTTTTACACAAACCCATACAAATTTAATTGGATCTGTTCCAATTTTTTATAAATAATAGTTTTTAGTTCATAAAAAAGAAATCATATGCACATATGTATACAAATAAAAAAATAAAAAAAATTTTAAAAACATGAAGAATCACTAAGTTGTAATATGTCGCCATCATTCCTTTCGGCTGTTGTGGCCGTATAACAAAATACTGTGGGCCGTAAATCGGAAAAGTGCCATAATTAAAAGAGGCCGTTATAGTGAAATGCCATATAAAGAGTGGTCATATAGAGAGGTATAGGTGTAGCTGTTTTGAGGGGTGGCCAACTAGAGAAGTTTCACTGTATATATATATATATATATATATATATATATATATATATATATATATATATATATATATATACAGAGGCTGTTCGCACATTTTTTAGACGATTTTGGTAAGTGGTAATAAAAAGTTGTTTGCTGCAAAAGAAATAATTGCAATTGTACTATGTTTTTAAAAGTCAAAATTATCGTCTGCGGCTTGAAAGTTTTGTTTTTATTCAAAATGGCGTTTTTAACAAAGCAGTGGTTCGAAGGCTCCATTTATTCTCTTTGCGAAGAGAAATATGCATACTCCGTTGTCCAAAAACAATGTCAGAGTCATGGTTTTCTGATATCTAAAGCGTTGATAGGTAATATCGTCAACATGAAAGGGAAAAAAACGTCAAATTGGAACCTCACGTGGTACAAAAATTCCAAACAAGTATCCAAGGAAAAAACGGACATCTTCGACTATTGCAAAGGTACGTTGTTTAATGTTAAAAGAAAATCCCCCTAGTCGAAGGACAGTTGCAAAATTATTAAAATGCTCGGTGTCCACTTTAAACAAAATGATAAACGTTGATTTAAATCTTAAGAAAGCAAAAAAAAACGCAATGTGCATCGTCTTCTTCCAAATCGTATCGCTGAACGCAGGACACGCTGCAGAATTCTATATGAGAAACACTTATCCAAAGAAAAATGGAAAACAATTGTCACAATAGATGAATCATGGGTGTATTTAAATGATTGCAACAAAAAAAGAGCCATTTATTATCATAAAAGTGGAGAAAAAAATTTAAGTACATGGTTCAAAGAATCGAAAGAAAGTTTTTCTAAGGGATTCATGATTGTTGCTGGTTTTTTTATAATGGCAAGTTAAAAATAAAGAGAGTGGAAAAAAATGTCAAGATTAACTCCAAATACTATAAGGAACATATTTTATCGCCAATTTTTCTGAATCAAATACCATCGCTTTACCCACAGTGCCATCAATCTGTGAGACTCCATCAGGACAAAGCTAGCAGTCACACATCAAAATCCACTGTAAATTTCCTAAAAGAAATGGAACAAAAAACTGGTATCAAGGCCATACCCTTCACTGATATCCCTACTAAATCTCCCGATGTATCACCTATGGATTTTTGTGCTTTCGGACTTTTAAAATCTACATTATCCAAACATCGTCCCAAAACCCTTACAGGACTCTGGAAAGCTGTTCAGGAGGAATGGGATAGAATACCTCTTCTGACACTTCAAAAGGCATTATTATCCTGGAAATTGCGGTGTCGAAAGATAGTTCAGAATAAGGGATCTCAAATAGAACATTTAAAACACAAGAATTTTATGTAATTTAGTTTTGTGAATACAATATACATCGTCTAAAAAATGTGGGAACAGCCTCTGTATATATATATGTGTGTGTGTGTGTGTGTGTGTGTGTGTGTGTATATATATATATCATATTCATAGAAGGTAAGGGAAAGTACATTTATATAATTTTTTTTTGTTTCATTTCACTGCAACTGAGTTTGCCCAAATGTTAATAGAATAAACAATATGTAAAAGCAGTTAAGAAGAATAATGCATAGCATGCTTTTGTTCAAAAATAAAAAAATATTAACTTACGTGGGATCTAAAGTTTTCATACCAAGAGGCCCAAGTAAATATTTTTCAGCAGTTTCTAGAGCAGTCCACGCATTTTCAGGAGTAAATAATTCAGGAGCCTGAAAGTAAAATAGGAAATAACAAATCAATGTTATGTATAACAAATTTCATATACAAAAAATGCTGTATTCAAGAAACTACCATCAAAAGGCTTTAGGAAAAGAACATTAACATGAAAAGTCTTGGTAACTGTTTCCATTTATGAAAATATTTTATAGTATTACTGCAGAAGAGGTCCAAGATGAAAGCAAAAAATAAATGTAGAGCACTATGAGGAAGTCTAATACATTATCACATAGTGCCGCACATCCCAGACTCTTTAGAAGCTTATCTTGCAGTACAAAGTTATAAATAAAATATGTTAATCATATACATATCTATCTAGCCAACCAATTTCAAGTGCAAATGGTTAAGCTAACTGGGGCAAGAGAGTGGTGTATAAATATGACTCGTAATAAAATTTGGTAATTAGGTATTTTACATATTGTATTTGTGCAACTCTTTGCAATATTTCTCTGATATAATTGTACTTTTTTTTTTTTTGGGGGGGGGGCTGTTTTTATAAGGAAAGGAATGACGAATCGGGGAATATTTTCATATCGGAACATAAAATTGCATGTATTATTTTTGCATTTTCAAATTTTCTGTTATATTGTAGGTCATTTTGATAGATAACTGTCATATGTATCATGTGTGAGAAGGAAATTAAAATAGTAGCTTTAAGATTTTTATGCAGAGTTATAGGTATTTTAGCTAAATTTTAATAAAAATTGCTTCAAATTGACCAATTTATAAAAATATTTAAAGGTCAGTTTTTGTTCCATTTTAAATTTTTAAGTGCTATTTTACCATAAAAGACCAAAAAAACGTTAAAAAAAATTTTTTTTTAATTGACTCTGAACGTAGAATACTAATTTGAAATTTTGCTAAAGCGCCTATCACTGTGCATAAAAATCCTAGTGCTAATATTTTAATTTCCTTCTCACACATGATACATAAGACAGTTATCTTTGCCTGTGGCTTGACCACTTATTATAGTCGCTTCTATAAAGTTCTTCATCAATCTCTTTATACATAATCTTGTCCCATTACACAGTGAAGGTCTATCCAAATTCCTGAGAAGCATAATAGGTGCACCAATCTTTAATTCCACTATATGAGGCGGTACTCCAGATAGCCACAGAGAGTTAAAAAATGAGTGTTTCTCAGAATTATGTTTTTTAGCACAAATCTCTACAGTTATCATGATATCTCACATAATAATGTATATAATTTGATAAAATTTTCAGGAAATGTTTTAGATGCTATTGTTAATGAAATGAGGCACAATAATTGGTGTATAATAAATAGTTTTTAATATGGGGCTGTTTTTATAAGGAAAGGAATGACGAATCGGGGAAAATTTTCATACTGGAACATAAAATTGTGTGTATTATTTTTGCATTTTAAAATTTTCTGTTAAGATTGTAGGTCATTTTGAATATAACTGTCATATGTATCATGTGTGAGAAGGAAATTAAAATATTAGCATTAAGATTTTTATGCAGAGTTATAGACATTTTAGCCAAATTTCAATAAAAATTACTTTGTAGAATACCTAATAACGAAATTTCAGGAAGTAAATAATCGCAAGTTAGCAAGTCACATAGGGGTTTCAACGGTAAAGAGTTTTAACGGTAATTCGTATACTGAAAATTAACCAAGTAAAAAAGGATTGATGAAAAGAAAACAAAAGGAGTAATATAAGAAAATTAACTTAAAATATCACCAACTACTAATTAACATTATTCAATGCGTTTATTTACCTTGTAACATTTAGTTGCGTATGCGCAGTTCTTATGAATGATGGATTCCAACGCCTTGAGATGAAATATTATTTAAAAACTGTATTTATATATAAGCATTTTAAAGCTTCCAAGCTTATATTAGAATTATCTCCAGGCTTCAAAACATAAGTATACGAAGTTTCAACCAGATTTGTCAAGATATGTAGAAACGAAAAAAATACCAAATGTAATCATTTCACACAAAAATCAGTAAATCCACCAAAAATCAGTATATATCTATTTATTTTCAATAAAGTATTTTTTATTATTAAAAAATTTGAATATTTAGTTTTTCAAATAAAAAGACACGGTGACACATTTCATTTCAGTGATTCATTTTTTAGTGAGAATCACGCTGTGAAGGATTCACCCTTTGTTTACATCGTCAAAGAGCGATGACGCTTCATTAGAATCGAAATATCTCTAACTACTGAATTAACAGAATAAGTATACGCAGAAAAAATTATCAGTTTTCGAAGCTCTTTCCAAATATGTAACATTTTTGTACTTTCATGAGAAAAAAAATACACAGATTCCTGTATATTTGTCGGCCATTTGTTTTCGAGGATGGGTCCGCCCGGTCGCGTTACGGGATCGCTTGATCTCGACACCCCCTTCTGTCTCTTTATTAACATAGATTACTTTACCCCAGTATTATCAATTTGTTTTGCGGTTTATTTTAACAATTTATTTTTAACCCTATACTTTTTAAATGTATTATACCCAGATATTTTTTTACACTTCACATTTACCAATAACACCATTACTAATTCTACACAGTGCATACATTCTAATCATAATCTTTCCCTACTTTAAATTTTACACATTGCGATACAATTTTTACAATTGACATACAATTAACCATAATTTCACACATTGCATACATTGTGAATCATCTTCCTTGTAGTTTACACTTTACTATTTTTACTGCATAACATATTTCAATTTTGACTCTTTACTCTTCTAAAATATATGAACTAGCCACTATACTATATTTTTCAAGACATCTAAATATTTACTTTTTCAATTAATATCTAATTAAATATATAAACAAGATTCCAAATTTGAAATATGTATTGCTAACACTACTGCAATGATACTTCTATATTAATCAACATTATTATTAAATGTATAAAAACAATTACAATATCTTTATCATTCCAATAGCTATTATCGAATGCCTGTATGAGTACTATTTGTATAGTATGTAAGCACTTCCATACAAATTAACATTTGCTTAGATTCTATTACAATAACACTATTATTACAATAACATTATTAATTGCTTGTTTCAACACCATTGCAGTATTAATTACGCACTTAAGAGTTACTTTGAACGCACTTTAAACGCACTTTGAACTAGGTGAACGCACTTTGAACTAGGTTTACGCAGGGTTTACGCTAGGTTAAATAATCCTTTCGCTTTTAACATAATAAAATGAAACTTATGAAGTGGATTTCACAGATAGCAACTTTCTTTCTTTTCAACGGTTAGTAGATATGTCGCAGTAAATACTCTTCTATTTATTTTTTTATTCTCTTCCGTCGACAACTTCGGTTTGTGCGACTCATAGTCTCGTCGCCAACTCCTGTTTGCTTTGCTCTCGATGTGGTAATTTACATGGGACCTTTCCGTTGCGTTCAGTTGCTGAGATGAAAACTCAATAATCTGATTTAAATCATAATCGGTTTCTCCAATTTCTTTATTAAACTCAAAAATTAAATGTGGAGGTAATAATTTTATTAACATAGGCGTTAAAAGGTTCCCATACGTATCAGAATTAATTCCAAGCGATTCGAGACTTCTCATGTCAGTTTGGACTTGATCGAAAAATTTCCTAAATGATAAAGGATCTCTTGCATTGTTCAATGGTGGAATTTATAATAAACTGTTCACATGGGTATTTATTAAGATATTCTTTTTTCCAAACGAGATGACAGAATATCTATGGCAGTATCATAATTTTCTGGTGTTATTGCCAAACCTTCGATTGATTCAAGTCCGGATCTTTTCAAATATGTTCTTAAGGGGACAAGGGACCTTCAACATCGAATATTTTAATGTTCAATTTTTAACTCTATACACAGAATAAGAATAATTAATATTCCTTTTTTACTGTAATTACGACCCTTAGAATCCAAAATAGGAATTTTTTGGCATATAGGGATTTTTTTAATGTCTGTTTTCAAAACTTTTTAAAAAAATTGTAGCAGCATTGAAAATGTTCCGTGTGCATTCCTTATAATTTAAAAACATTAAATTTTTCAATATTAGTTTACCCTATGAATATAAACATAATTGTGCATTGATTTTTTTTTATTAGGAATCTAAAGCCATAAATAATTTTTCTTCAATCTGCATGCTATTTTTTTATATTGTTGCATATTTTTATTTTATTTTGTGGTCTATAAATATAAAAAATATTTGGTTTCAAACAATGATGCACAGTATTGTGAAAACCACTTCCATTAACAATCCCGAGAAATTTGGAAGAAATCAGAAGAAAATGAGTGCGCATGGAGCATTTTGGAAAATTCTAGAATTTTTTGATAAGCAGGCCATATTCTGTCCACAAATGCTTATTTTTGAATTCTAAGTGTCTTCGCTGAAGTGAAAAAAGAACATTAAATATTCTCATTTTGTATATACAGTAAAATATTGAAAAATTTAGAAAACGAGTTTGAAGATCCCTTGTCCCCTTAAATAACTAAACTTAGAAATTTTATCTAATGATTCATTTTTATGTATCGCGGTCTCATAAGTATTCCAAAAAGTGAGCCACTGATTCTTCTCTCCATAACAATTATTAATACTAATCTTCGGCAATTTAACGCTAACCCTTTCCGTTATAAAAGTGTTGTTTCTTAGTTCAGACGAACTTGATGTAGAAATTTCACCGAACTAGCTACATAGATTTCAGAGCTTGTTCAAGTAAGGATAGAAGAACTGGAGATAGAAATTTTGGATCTTCAGAATTTCTGGAATATAGTTGACAGAAACAAATTTCCATTCTTGAAAAGAGCAGCATATAAAATAAAATCGTTTTTCCGTTCCACATTGTGCGCTCCCAAGAGCATTTCCTCCTTGGTTGGTTGCCTTGTGAACCGCTACGTGCTGCTCTAGCGCGTAACTTTAATATACCAAGAAATGGCATTGTTGTTGTTGTTCTAAAGATATTGAGATTTTATGATGTATTTGCTGATCTATTATAAATAAACTGTTAACACAGTGTGTCCATTTTTGCTCCTGAGAACGACGAGTGCCCTGCACTCTTCTTTTTCTTATAGATAAACAACTGATACAGCCCTACGGCATTTTACTATTATTTTTACAGCCCACTGCTTGTGAAGCTCGACACACATACATGTGTGAATCATTGTTTTCGACAGTGAATATCATAAAATCAAAGTACAGATCACGACTTACACATGAACACCTTGACGATTGCTTACGTGCGCGAGCAGGAATATCATCATACTATCCAAATTACGAAGCAATGGCCAATGAAATGAAATGCCAAAAATCACATTGACTTAGAGATTTAAATTTTTATAAAGAATTTTTATACTTTGTAGATTTTGTATGCATTGTTTAGTAATCATTTATTTTAAACAAGAATATTAACAGTAATTTTTATATGTTAAATTATATTTTTGGAATTAAATGTTTTTTTGTACATTATGAATATGTATCATTAACTATGTCCAACTATAAATTCACCTTTAAAAAATAAATGGTGCCTGCCGTCCGACTGGTATTCTAGAATGTGCTCTTAGGTACAAAAAGGTTGGGGACCCATGCCTTAATCCAATGAAGTACCGGGAGACTAAGGTGAACAAATTAAAAATTTCTAACCCCTGGTGGTTAAAAGGGCAAATATCCATTTTATATAATGCATAAGGAAATATTCTGTCTTACTCTTTACTTTTACACGCTGCTAGAGCGTCGCCTATGTTTTTTCTCTTTTCTCTCTTACTGCTAATCCGTCCTTTGCTTAAGTCCGTCACTATACGAGGAATTTGAATAAAAGTGTTGCAAGGATTTGGGTCTCTTGTGCTTCTCGACTCATGACTCAGTCTGTGTTATTGCATAGATGTGTCTTAAAAACTACGTTCATAGATTCTAGCCGGCTGGAGCTGGTGATAAGCAAATTCTGAATTTTTCTGTCTTCATCAGCACTGACAAACTTTCAAGATAGTTCCGTTAAACCCTACCTCAGGGAAATAAACAGGAAAGGTGTATTAAATAGGCCGATGGGTGGTTATGGCAGTAAAATGGATGGGAAAAAGAATTTTTTTCTTTAAGTTTATTAACAATAAAACTACCTCCGTGTTTCAAATGACTGCTTTAAATTTTTGATTCAAAATTTTGCTTTCAGTGTTACCGTTTTTCCTAAACGGATTTAGAAATTTTCCTACAATATACACATAATAAATTTTTCATTATTTATCTCTCTTCTTTCGTTTTATCTGATAAACAGATGGAGCCTATCGTTATCTACCGCGACAGGTCATTTAATAGGTTTTTTTTAATTCAGTCCTAAGTTCTTTGTTTATTATAGTTTTTTATTATACTATATACTGTAAACTACATTTTACAAATAATATTATACTCCTAAAGGGTCCATTATTGCCACATCCTAGGACCCATTAAAACATTAATCTAGCCCTGCCCCTCCATAGCAAAAGATGGTTAGCTTTCGAACATCTCGGTCATCTTCTGCTGTATGAGTGATAAACCGACCAGTAATAGAGTATTTTGACAAAAAAAAGGTATATCTAAAAGTAATGTTAATTGAAATAATTTTTTTAAATAGTTTCCGACGTGTATTATGTGTTTCCTGACCCACGGCCTTTATACTTTTCAAATGTGTTCGGTTAAAAAGTATCAAAATTAGCAATTAATTTAATATTCCCAAAATTCCCATTACCTGGTGATCTAAAAGCTCCGTTTTCGCTCTGAAAAAAAAAGACCTCATTCTTGTAGAAAAAATATACTTTCCACAATACGTTTGAAGACATCACGCTAGTTTTTCTGTGAAATCCGATGTTATCGAACTATTTCACCGTCAATGCTGCCACTGACATACGTTATAATGCTTCAGTCATTAATCAATTTTTTTATGATTAGCACTATTTTCATGTGAAATAATCTGTGTTTGACAATTTTTTTCTAAACCCGTTGCGTAATGTAGTCTCTTTCTGACCGAAAAGTTTGCATGGTACACAGAAAACGATTCAAGTAAATGGTGAGTATACAAGCCACGAGCTTCTATATATGTTCCCCGTTGCTCATTTTTCTTTGAAACAAACATATTGCATCTTAACTTGCAAATTTATTATACCTTACGTTTGTTCAGTTCTTACTGAACGTGAATAATCTCCATTTAGATTTAGATTTATTGAGGTTTTCTTGTTGCTGTTCATCATTTATTAAAAGTCAGTTAGATGGATCATCAAGATCAAAGATAGCTGAAGTTTCGAACCCACAAGTTTTAAATTGTTGGCAAAAAGATTTTGACGATTAGATTGTCTGTACTATTTTACCTTGTTCTATCTTCTTTGCAACATCTAAAGTCGATAACGAAATTTCAGTCTGCAGAAGCAATGATTTTTGCTCTGTCTGCTGTAATTCCTGCTTTGACAATGGATAAGTTAAATCACTATTGCTGATCTGGTTTGTATTAATTGTATGAGTATTTTTCCGTGAAAGCGCTGGGGTTTTTTTGTTGTTGTTGTTGTTGTTTGGTCAATGCAAATGCTGTCTCTAGTTGTACAGCTTTTCCGGTACACCATTTACATAATTAATCCTTCCCAACATTATTAGGGTATTTAATTTTAAATTCAAATCTAATGGTCTTAGAAGACAATAAAGTGTATTATTCGACAACTCTTGTCTCTATTGCACACTTCTCATTCACAATCGGCATCTTTCTTCATCCCCGTCCAATACTCGCACTCTCCGCAAATGCTGTGGCCAGTTCCTCGTGCTACTTTTCGAGGTCACAGCGCTTAAATTGTATACATTTTTGTTGTTGTTTCTTGGATCTTTAGTGAAATTTTATAAATTTTATTCAAGATTTTTCGTGAAACGTATTTTAAGTTTCCAGACAAAAATATCTTTTTTTGGAAATTATATTTTGTTTGGGTGGGTTCTAGTAGAGCGTAGGCTCTAGGCTTCAGCCTTTTGAACTTATTAGTAAATCCAGCCATCTGAAGGGAGGTTAGTTGAAAACGCTAATGACCTAGTAAGTTTAGTGAGAACTCGCTTAAAATACATCCAGTTCTATGAAATAAGAAGATTTTACAGAGCATAAATAACTCGTTTATGATTCTTTACGAGCGAATATTTTCGACATTTTAGGAATTTATTATGTTTAAATAAACCAAACCCTGAAGGTAGGAGGAGATATGACCTTCCCTCTGCAGTTTCCAGTTTTAGAAAGCAACTTAATCCGAGAGTGGAAAGTAATTTTAAAAATATTTTTTTAAAACGGAAAAACGATTTGGTAACATGTCACAAAAACAGAAGTTAAAGGAAGAGAAAATTTAATTCTTTTACAACGCAACGTTCTGAATCCATATATCAGGCAAAAATCATTGTGGTAATACTGAAAGATGAAATATCTAAGTTTGATCCAGATAATTTATGTAATCTGTAAACTAACGAACATATTTAATATAATTTAGCTTAATATATATAGATAATTAAAGGAAGAAATGTTCAGTGAACTTAACGAATACGGAAACAACGACTAGAAATTTTTATTCTTATAATTAATGTACCCATTTCAGTAGCAACAATATTACTCTTAGAGGAATGTTTCTGCATTGCCTGATCTTTAAATAGACTGACGGTAGCGCTATATACATGCTTTAAAAAGATAAAAACAGGTTATTTCAAACAAGAAGAGATTTTGTAACGGGATCAGTTATTATGCATATATGTAATAGGATTCTGGATATATTATGAGAATTCTTTATTATGGAAAAAAACATTAATTATTACTCAGTTGCTTGATGATTTGACAATTAAATTTGATGGTTTGTGCCGAAAAACTTGCATACGAAAATAATTATTTTGCATGTTTGCTTTGACGTCCTTTAGAAAAGCCAATTTGAGAGTGAGTGTTTTATGCTGAGAACTGATTCTGATCACCCAATTCTTTTGCCACCTTCAATAAGGCGCAGACAATTTGTGTAGGATGTTTTTTTTATAGTTCTGCCCATGGCTTATTGCAAAACATGAGATTTTAACAAAGTTATTAAATCTACGAAAAGGATTACTATTTTTAAAAAATCATTCACTTTTGAGAATTGACAGTAAATTCTGATTTTTCGTTGGTACTTTGAACCAGCATTGTATCCGAAATGACTGAAAGCAATTTTTGTAAACACTTCCAGAATAATCACTGATCAAACATAAATACTCCATAGAATTATCTTCCTAGTCAGTTCCGGGCGAAAATAAAAGGATTGTAAAAGCAACATCAACAGGTGACGCTTTTACCATGAGTTGAAATGAGGTTGATAAAAATAGAAATAAAGTCACTAACATTGTTGAAATATTGATGAGGTCTTCCTGACAAAAAACGGATTATAATAAATTCAACATCTTTACGTTTCAATACAGAGAAGTAGGTTGACGGTAAAATTTGTAGTCACCCAAATGCATGTTGTATCATACGCCTACATCTAAAATAAAGATCTTTTTCCTCTTACAGAATATGTAGTCTCCATAACAGGGTTAAAGGGCAAACTAGAATTTATTCATAAATTCACTCTCCCTTTTTATTGATTCATTTATTTGAGTTCTTATGAAAGGAAATTTTATGCATCCCTCCCTGCACGTAAATTATATAATTCCATCTGTATAGAAAGCAAATGAAAATGTACAGAAGAGGGTGCTCAATTTTTCATTCGTATTCTATCATGTTAAAATTTATTTATGTCATTTTAGCAAACCAATTAACTGTATAAAGATTCCGTCGAATGCTTATATCAATCTTTTTACCAGATTGATTGCTATTTATAGCTTGTACATTTTTATCTGCTGCAATACGTCTCTTGATATTTTCAATATCGTTTCTCATAGCTTGAGCTCAGTTGCATATTTGAAGCCATTTTCTGACGCCATTTTGGCGCCAGAAAAGAAGCCAACTTGGAGCCATTTTCTGACAGCAGTGTATTGAATATTTTTAATATAATGAAATCCACATTTTTTCCAATTATCCTACGGATTACGAATGTTGGAGAAAACACTTCTCCAGACCGTTCCGTCTCTGATGTTGCTACTGCCGCTCCTGCGAAAGATTCTCCCTTCTGTCTCGGTAGATAGAAGACTTATTTGGCGAATGCTGTTATGGAACGCGATTTAGATCCAGCTGTTGCTTTTCAAAACCTTGACCCTCATCATCTTCAAATTGAAGAAATGCCAAACATTCTGAACTTTCTCAAGATCTGCGGTGATAAGTCACCTGAATTTAAGGACTTCAAGAGTTCGATAAACTTCATTATACAAACTTTGGATGAGACTTTGGCGAACATCTGCAGCTCAACTGGACTCGACCATGACTTTGAGATCAGCAAATTATCAGGTATGTGGAAGTACATTGTTGCTTTCACCCTTGGTCCTAACTTTGATAATTTAAAAAAACAAATTGCTATTGTGAGTAAATTTAATACTACTACGGTAGTTAAAAAATCTAGTAAAAAAATAGAAGATGTAATGAAGGTAATGAGCCACAAGGTAAGCGAATTGCTCGCCAAAACTTATTAGACCAGGAAAAATCGGATGTCATCGAAACAAGAAATAAATTTGTCCCCCTTGAGGAAAATTCTGATGATGAAATTGTAACGGATGATACCATCCAAGTAGAAAGAGAGCCTAAACCAGAACCATTCTTTATTAAAATGGTTCCAGGTTATCAAAAGATTATCGAAAATATAAACAACCTAATCCAATTTAATTTGCCCAAAACTGTCTCAGGACATTTTCTTAAGATCTCTCCCACCGCCATCGATCAATTTAGAAATATCCAAAGGTAACTTATCGCCACTAAAACTGAATTTTTTGGAAAAAACCCCAAGACTGAAAGACCCCTTAAAGTCCTAATAAAAGGTATCCCCATTGACATTCCAGTAGAGGAAGTCAAACAAAAACTCGCAGAATTTGGTTTTGAGGTGAACATAGTTTCACAACTCAAACGATTTAACACCAAGGAACCTCTCCCGATTTTCCTATGCCCCCTCCGACAAAATAAGACTCTTGAGCATATATATAAAATCCGACACTTTTTTAGGTTTCGTACTTAGGGTTGAAGCATACAAATTCAAAGGTACCAAGCAATGCTTCAACTGCCAAAAATCCCACCATAGTAGTGAAGTTTGCCTTAGCAGTCTGTACTAAACCACGAAACACCCCAGCAAAATGTGCTAATTGCAATTGTGATTACCTATCAAACTATCGTTGTTGCAGTGCTCACACGGAACAGGTAAAAATTAGAAGTAACCAAATTAAGACCATAAAAGAAGTGGCCAAAGCCGGTAATTATACTCCCCAACTAATTGTCCCAACAAACTCAGGAAATACCTTTACTAGAAAACCCATTAATTCAACAATTTCTTACAGCCAGGCTATTCAGCCCAATAACTCCCCTCGTTCCACTGTAACGACTGAACAAACCACTAATATTGTAACTCCTGCTAATGCTACTACTGAAACTCCAACCTCTAGAGTAACGCCAATGGGAAACCTTGACGGCACACTAAATAAACTTTTAAAAATTAGGAATGTTCTTAAATTAAACAACTCTGTTACGAAATGAATATACCAGATTTTAATTGCTTAGTTGATAAATTTAACTCACCGTCTATAAATAACGTTCTTTCTGCTGCCTCACAAGAGGCAGCCACCTCTTCTGCCCCTTAATGCTCCCCTCTACTTCTTCTGCAATTTCTGTTCTGAGCTGGAATGATGATGGCTTGCGTACACGAATTCATGAGCTTCGGGTGTTTGTTATTATGAACCCCGTTGATCTTATTCTGGTACAGGAGGTGAAGTGACCCACCCCCAGAACTCTTAAAATTCAAAATTACAGTCTGTACTTCACTCCCCGCCTTGACCCTAATACTAACGCTCCCCTACGTTTCGGTGGCACGGCGATTTATGTCAAACGGAATATTAAACATAACCATCTCCCCAGTATTAACTTACATATCATTGAAAACACAATTGTTAAAATTTGGATACACTCTAGTACTACTCTCACCCTTGTTACCACTTACTTAAGAATTATCGATGGTAGACCAGTAACTAATGAACTTTCTCAACTTTTTAATCTTGATCATAAAGTTATACTTTTTGGTGACTTTAACGCTCACCACAACCCTTGGAACTGCCAGAATGACCGTTCAGTAACCAGATATGGTACTGAAATTAATTCCTACTCAATTGATAACTCTATTGATATTGCTTTCCCACTTTATCCCACCCGGCTTGGTGTTTCAGGCTCCCAATCCATCATTGACTTTGCCATTTTAAACAACATTCACTATCCGTATAAGATTTATACTATTAATGATTTATCCTCTGACCACTTACCTGTTAAACTTGACATTAACTGCAACCCCGTGCTCCCTTCTATCATTTCTCCTTATCATACTAATTGGCAGTCCTTCACTAAATTTGTTAACAACTCCTCCCCACCCTATAATGATATTAACAGTCCTGATGACATAGACGCTGCTGTTACCTCTATCACTAAGACCATCCAAAGCGCGCTGGAATCTGCTAAGGTCCACTCTCCCCAATATTTCTATCATAAACTACCCCATTATATTGCTGACTTAATTAAATATAGGAACCATTTCAGGAAAATTTGGCAGCAAACTCGGAATCCCAGAATGCTTAATAATTACAAAAATCTTGACAATAAGGTTAAAATTAAAATACAAAATTTCTAAAATAATAAATTGAAAGAATTTATTGAGTCACTAGCTCCCACTAATAACTCAGTTTGGCGATATCTTAAGAGAATTTGGAAACCCCATAAGCCCCTTCCAACCTTTAACTCCAGTTCTGATATCTTAACTAGTGACTCTGGCAAAATTGAGGCCTTAGCAGCTAATTATGAAACCTAATTCAATCCCCACCCTAGTGTTTTTTGCCCAAATACAATTGATAAAGTCTATGATATCCTCCAGAACTTTCAGTCCAGTAATCACAATAGTGAGATCGAAAAAACCACTGTTAGCGAAGTCTTAAATGCAATTTACTCCCTCCCTAATAGAAAAGCCCCTGGTCAAGACGGTATCACCAATAATGCCATTAAAAATCTCCCCCTTCATCATGCCAACTATTTAACTGATTAAATTAATAACATCTTTAAATTTAAATACTACCCGCATCCCTGGAAATCGGCCATTATTTTCCCAGTTCCTAAGCCTGGTGAGGATCCTTCCCTTCCGAAAAACTACAGGCCCATTAGTCTCCTATCTTCTCTTTCTAAAGTGGTTGAACACATTTTTTGTAGCCGTATTCATAATTTTATCGATAGCAATAATATTCTCTCTAATGCCCAATTTGGTTTCAGACCTAAACATTCTACCACATATCAGCTGCTTACTGAGTACATCCATGATGGACTACAGAACAGAATGCAGACTGGTGCTGTCTTCTTTGATATTCTTAGAGCTTTTGATACTGTCTGGCACAGTGGCCTTCTCTATAAACTCATTAAATTTAAAATGCCAGCTGCCCTAATTAGACTTATACAATCCTACCTTTCGGAAAGAACTTTTGCTGTAAGCTATTCTGGTACCACTTCAGCCCTACGCCCTGTTAATGTGGGAGTTCCTCAAGGTTCGAAACTCGGCCCTGTCTTATTTAACTTATTTATAAATGATATCCCCACCACCCCGAACACTTCGCTTGCCCTCTATGCTGATGACGCAGCCATTCTCGCTAAAAACCATAATGTCAGATATATGCATACTTACCTCCAACGTCACATTAACATTCTTGAGCGCTGGTTTGATAAATGGCGTATTAAATTAAATCCCAATAAAACAAAAGCTATCTTCTTTTCATACAATAGGATTCCCCCACCCCCAGTTAACGTTTATGGTCAGCTCATCCACTTTGAAAGGGAAATGAAATATTTGGGTATCTTCATGGATAGTAAGCTTACTTGGAAGAAAAATATTAATTATAATATCAGCAAATTTTTTAAAGCTATAAAAGATATCGCCCATTTCCTGTACCAGAAGGAGATGAGTATAGAAAATAAACTTCTGCTTTACAAGACAGTACTTCGACCTATACTTCTTTATGCGGTACCTGTATGGGGGTCAGCAGCTAACAGTCATGTCCAGAAATTGCAATGCACACAGAATAAAACCTTACGTCTAATCACTAAAGCCAATAGATATAAAACTAACTACTCCCTCCACAAAGATCTAAGTATTGAACCCATTCGCCTGACTATAATTAATCTCGCCACTAAATTTTATAATAGTCTTTACTCCACCCCTAATGAAGAAATTGCCAATCTTCCTGATTATGACAATAGAGAATTTAATCGTAGACCTAGAGCAACTCTAGTGCTTGACACTGAGATTACTCCCAACTCTTCTTTCCCATAATTTAAAATTTCTTTTTTCTTTCTTTATGTCATTCCACTTTCCTTAAATTCTTTCTAGACCGCTTAATTCCCCCCCCTCATTTTTAACTTCTTTTATTCATTTTGTAATTTTTTTAAAAACTTTATTCATTCATACGTGGACCATGCGTGAAAAGCTTCAGTGCTTCCCATATCCAAACCGAGAGTAAAGGGCTTTCTTAGCCCTATTTGGAACTTCACGAAAACTTTTTGTCCATGTCCATGTGTGTACAGAAGATCGTTTGCACTTTATGGAAACGATTTTGTAATTTATTTTTGCCGTTTGCATTTTGAGATAAAAATTTGGCAACTTCAGAATAATCTTCTGCTACTGTTTTGTTTTGATTGGAATGTAAAATAAAAGGTTTATTTTGAAAATAGCTGCTAAAATTAAAAGATGGCCCGAAGGTTACGTAACTGCGCATTCCAAGGAGAAATATTCGTGTCGACAAATTATAAAGAGGTGTAAAAATCGCGGTTATGCAATTTAAAAATAAAAGGTATTTATAAAATATTAAATTTGAAGGGGAAAAAAATTCTAACTGAAAGTAAAAATGGAAACATGACTGCGTAACCTCATCGTAATACTCTTCGAACTCAGGTAAATATCAAGAAAGTGAAATCTCTGATCCTAAAAGAAAATCCGCCGACTCAAAGATCCATTGCATCGAAACTAGGAATGTCTTCTGGCACTGTAAGTAAAATCATTCATAAAGATTTGAAGTTAAAAAAGATGTTTAAATGTAAAGTTCATCTGCTTTTTGCCAAAGCATATTTGCTGAAAGAAAAACAAATCGTAGGAAATTATATGAAAAACACCTAGCTGCTGAAAAATGAAAATTTGTAGTAACAATCGATAAGGCATGGGTGTATTTAAGTGACTGTAATAAAAAAATATCAATTTTCTATTGCTATACTGACGGGGATGACCGTACGAAATGGCCTCGTAAGTGTACAGAAAAGTTCCCAAGGAGATTCATGATAGTTGCAGGATTTTGTTACAACGGCAAATTAAAAATACAAAAAGGCTCAAGTAAAGCTAAAATTAATTCACTCTACTATCAGCAGAATATTTTAGAACCAATTTTTTAAGAAGTTCCAGCCTGATATGGAAAGGACATTGATAAAGTTGAGCTTCATACGGACAAAGCCTCTAGTCACACGTCTAAATCATATGCCGCTTATTTACTCGTAGCAAAGAAAGAATCCGAAACAGGAATAAAGTAAATCCCATTTCATGAAATACCTGTAAAATCTGACGCTTCTCCAATGGACTTTTGCGCTTTCGGTTTATTAAAACGAGCCTTAGGAAAACTGCATCCAAGAACACTGAAGAGTTTGGAAAACGGTCCAAGAGGAATGGGATAAAATTGACATGAAGGTACTAAGAAAAAGTTTACTTTCATGGAAAATTCGAGCTAGAGCTATTGTCAAGAACCATGGCTATCAGATAGAAGCAAATCACCGCAAAAAAATACGGCATTTATACATAAAACTTAACTATCAAAATCGTTTCCATAAAGTGCTAACGACCTTCTGTAAATGCAGGAAATAGAGAAAATAAAAAAACCACATATAATTATGATTCAAGTGTCGTCCGAAAATAACGCATTCTTTAAGATAACCCCATGAATCGAAATTGTATAAAACGAAGCAGCAGTTATAATTAATTCCTATGAATAAAGAAATAATTAAGCGTTCTCGGACCCTAAGATAGATGCGCAGCTAAATTATTTCTAACAACGCATATCACCTTAAATATCACTAAAATATAATATTAGCAAGAATGATAAAATGGTTACTCCACCTGTGCAATGTAGAAATAACGCATAAAACTAAAGATATCACAATTATAAAATTTTATTCGACCACATAAAAAGAAATGACGGGCCTCAGGTAGCCTATCGGTAGCGCGTCGGCTCGAATCCCGACAATCGTCGTTCAATACCTTCGTGTCTAGGCCGGATATTGGCACGTTAAATCCTTAGACCGGAAAGTTATTCCATGACGTCACTGGGTGGGGAAGGTATGATCCCCCAGATGTTGCCCCTGGTGGTGCTCGGTCAAATTGGGGTGGCACCTAGCCAAGTCGGACGCCGACCCTTGTGGTGCTATTATAACAAAAAAAACCAGAGCCTCACTACTCACCCCGAATCCTATGGACCTGGTCTGGAACTTCGGCCACGGGGCGTTAGGAACAACAACAACAACAACAGAAATAAAGTATGAGGACCAATAACGTTTTAATACAATCCTAAATTGTATGATCAAAGCCTGGCCATCCTAACTTTGAAAGATGTATCCGGAGTATGAATTCAAGGACAAATTAAAATTAAAGGGAAAACGTCATAGAAGTTTAAAAAAAATACATCAATAACCTTTTCTGAATGTGGTAAACTGGCTAAAATTAATTATTTCAAAATAAGCAGAGAGGTCTTTGGGAACGTGTGAATAATACGTCTTCTGTAAGATAAGACACTGTGTTGACAGTAATTTAAATTTATATTATCGATCTTTGTCTGCAGTGAAAAATATTTCAATTCTCTTAAGGCATGCACAGAGAAAAGAAATGTTTTATTAATTTATTTACATGAGGCAATTAAGGTAGGCTAAGCGGATTATGAAATTTGTAAAATCAAAAATATTTCATTAAAAATGTTTCCAGTGAATAAATAAGCGATAACAACATCTGGCAAATTCTATAATAAGCAAAAGCATACGAAATATGGTATCCATCTAAATTCCATTATGGCCTCCAAGAGTTTGTATCTAAGATTATCGGTTGACAATCATGGTGAAAAACAAAATCTTATCTGAAAGCACCTGTTTCCTTTTTATTTATAGCGATCTTACTCTCTGTCACTAGCATAAACTGCGAAAAATGAAGCACGTGATAGTGTTGTTCTCGGGTAAGTAAACGCTAATTTAATTATTCGTCTATTTCCGTATAAGGTAGCTACCAAATTGTAACTTTAAATATGTGGTCAAACAAGGTGACAACCTCAATTTCATATCACGTTAAAAGGGTTTACATTTTTTATAATTTCATGAGATAAAAATAGACTTCGGCTTTCAAAGTGTTTTGTTGAATGTAATAGGCAATCTCTGTCTCTTTATATCTTTCTCTCTCTCTTTAATACTATGTGAATGCCCGTGCTTCGCTACGGAGTACATTATAGGATAATTACAATGCAAAAATAATGAAATTGCTTTTTACAAGATTTCCTTATAAGCAATATGTTTTGTTTCTTCATTGGGCGGAACTAATATTACCAGACTCGTCCGCGAACTTAGTGAGCAAGCTACGTAAAACTGACCGTCGGAGAAACAATTTTCTCTTAAATCTACGCCAGCGTATTTTAAAGTTTGGCCGTGAGACTTATTTATCATCATGGTGAAGCATACTTTGAGGGGAAATTGCAGTCTCTTAAAATCAAAAGGGAGGTCATTGAGCATTAGAGGAATGCGTGGCACAAACACTTTTCTCCTTGGACACACCCGGTTAAAATAATGCCTTCGATTAAATACAGGGCTTTGACTTGTAGTCTAGTGCCGTTACACAATTTCGGTGGTTTTAAATTCCGAAGTGTGCCCTTCCGCAAAGAGAGCTTATGGTATGGAAGACCCGATGGTTTAAGGGAATTTTAAAACTCTACCGGATAGTTAACGGCCTCATCTGAATTACAGACAGTGTCTATCGACCGTCAAAATTTCAGTTCTTTAGGCCCAGCGGTTCGATCTGTGCGAGGTCTGTCAGTCAGTCACGGAACTGTTTTATATATAGGTTTAATTTAATATCCATAAAACATACCAATTTCAGTTAAATTCTTGATAAACCTTAGAAATAATCACCGGAACCACCGGAACGAAGCATCAGTTAGCCTGAAGCTAATCGAAAAATCTTTTGCACAACTATGAATTATGGGAAGCTGATATTTTAAACATGTTTCTTTTCCACGCACTCTTTTTAAATACTTTTATATGTTGTGCCGATTTAATATTCCTGCGCTCGTCACAAAATTTTATATAATATCATTTGACTCTGTTTAAGCGCTGAGAACAATACTCGTTTATTTCATTCATATTTTAGCTCTCGGAAGCTTTTTCATAATGTCTGAAGTTCATGGACAGCAACCATCAGACTTAGAAGGTAAGTTCAATGTTTAGTATTCAAAACAGTTATAATTTCCTCCCATAGAAGCAACTCAATAAACTACACATATTATATATGTAGGAATATTTTGCAGACACCCCTGATAAATTCGGTCAGATTGAACCTCTAAAACAGTGATTCCCAGCCAGAGTGCCGCGGCACTTTTTTGGCCGTGAGATCGGCGAAGGGTTGCTCAAGAACGTCTTGGGGAACAGGAAAATATTAGTAGGGCCCACTTAAAATATATATTAAGTTGAATTAACTGCTCTCAAGCCCAACAGATTGTGACACAAATCGATGCACTGGTTCCTAAGGAGGAATTAATTAATATCATGCCCACAACTGCTACGCCAGTTAACAAACTCCAGCATTAATCGCAAGTCTCCCATTAATAAAACAAAACTCTTTACAGCGATTCTGTTATAGTCCTCTTTTGTAATAGTATACTGAATTACACATGGCTATTTGTGAAACTATTCTATTCTGTTGTTTGTTACTTATATCTTTCAACAAATTAATAAAATCAGGAATGGAGTATTTATTTGAGCTTAAATTTAACATGTTCCTGATATAGTCCATTTTAGATTTTTTTTTTATCTAAGAAACTAAAATTCTAACAAGGGAGCCCGAAGTTTCTAATTTCATTCCGAATGATGCCGCAAACTTAAAAAGGTTGTTATTCCCTACTTTAAAACTTACCGAAATCTGAAGCTTTCTTACTCAGCACTTTAGAAAAAGATAACCTGTTCATGAAGACAATGGACATTGTCTAATCCACCCTCTAGTCCCCCCTGCTACAAAAGAAATTTAAAGGATGCTCAGTAATTGCTCAGATTTATTGAGATATACACTGCTGGCCATTAAAATTGCAACACCAGGAAGGTAGGAAATAACAAAACTTTACTTATTGTACGTATTTAGAAAAGTATGAAGAAAGCATGATTAAATTTGTAGGCAATTTGGATGTGTACAGGGTCCAAAATTAGTACACACAGCTGCCGCCTCTGGCAGCTAAAACGGCTCTAACCCGGTTAGGCATCGAGTCGAACTGGGCTTGGATGACATACGGGCAAGTCCTTCCATTCTGCTTCAAGTCTATGTCACACTTCATCAATCGTAATGGCTGGAGAGCGGTGGGGGCCTAGTCTCTCAGCAACCCATGACCAGTTGTTTTCAATGGGTGAGAGATCTGGAGAACGTGCTGGCCAGGGCAACAGTCGAACACCCTCTGTGTCGAGGTAGATTTGGTACACGACGGGTAACATGCGGTCTTGCGTAATTTTGTTGAAAGATGACGTCTCCGAGGACTTGAAGATAGGGCACAGCCACTATCCTTAAGATCTGAGAAATCTAACACTGGCTGTTCAGATTACCGACGACACGATCAAGAGGTGTACGTGTTTTTACCCAATGCTTTCCATACCATCACACCAGGCGCAGGGCCCGTATGGCGATATCGAATGCAAGCAGGCCACGTGCGTTCTCCTCGGTGCCTCCATACACGGAAACGTCCATCATGTTGCTGCACGCAGAACCGGAACTCGTCTGAAAAGACGACGTGGTGCCACTCTTGTATCCAGTTTTGTCTTTGGGCGCACTACTGTCGCCGCGCGTCTCTATGCTGCAGTGTCAAGGTAAACCGCAATAATGTTCGTCGTGCAGACAATCCGTGCTGCTCCATACGTCATCGCACTGTCAGAGCGGATAATTGTCGTGCTGCAAACAAGCCCATTTCCTGAATCAAGTTACATGATGTGGCTGTACGATCCTACAAGACTGGTCAGACAACATGCCTGTCCTCTCGGGTGTTAGTGCCGGAAGCCGTTGAGATCTTGCATGGCGTTCAGTATGATTCTCCTCAACCCACCGATTCCATATTCGCATGACAGTCTTTGGATTCCGACCAATGCGAGTAGTAATGTCGTGGAACGATAAACGCAGTCCCGATAGGCCACGATTCTGCCGCTATCGAATTCCGACACGTACTGGTAGCCATTTCTCCTTATATGACGCATAACACGATCTTCTCACAAACAACCAACATTCAAATGCGATTTCCGAATGAGAAACCCGCTGCGTAACTTTCCTTTTATACAGAGTTTGAGATCCCGTTTCTCCCTCCTGCGTCGTTCGAATGTGCTTAAATGCTAATTATTTACATATACCACCATCTTCTTCCTTGCATGCGAATTTGACGTTTGTATCATTCCTCTTTCATGGTTTTGCAATTTTAATGGCCAGCTGTGTAGTTATACAGCCTTGCACAAGGCTTTTAAAGCGCAGTTTGTCCTGACAGTGTTTTTATGGATGATAACTCTGAAAAACACAGATTTGTGCAGGTTGACGAGTTCCTCAAATCCGGCGATATTTACGAGGGCCTACAAATTCTATCGAAGGAAAATCCACACAAAATTTTGAGGCTGTTCAACAAGAGTTATTGCAATGCGCCTCCAAGAACTTTGAAAACTTTACTGAAGGAGTGTAACTCCATACTACCTAAAGATTTATTCATTTAGTAGCATGAAATCTTGAAGTGACACAAGATTCCGTACTTTGCTAACTTGACGAATTTTTAACGCTTTCATAAATATAAAGTTTAAAAAAATGCCATTTTTATGTATATTTGAAAATTCCTTTATCATGCTTTTTGTGTCAATAATGTCAATAAAATCATGATTAACGGTCAGTTAAAAATTAATGCAAAATTTTATTATGCAAAAATTGAGTCAGTGAAAGCCCGGAGAAGATTTTTATGGAGTAGGAATTGCAACTGCAAGTTTCAATACATCGGCAGAACTACAGTTGGAACAGAAAAACAGAAATAACAGGGGTACTCAAGTGCCGCCTACCGCCCGCATACGGCCCACCAAGCTCTTATGTGCGGCCCGAAACACTCATTATCAGGCGGGGGAATTTATAACCATAATGTTGTAATTTTGGGCCTGAAAAATACAAAACTACAAAAATATGCCACATGCTTCTCACGTTCTTCGCATCAATGTATCTTTGTGAATCATCTTATTCGAAAATGAAATTTGCGAAGAACGTATATAGAAATCGGTTTATCGATTCTAACCTTGATGACGTATTGAGAGTACCACGTAGCAAGTGTAAAGCTGATTTGTTTAAATTAGTCAAAAGTTTGTCTCAACATTATAAATCACACTCATATTTAAATAAACGCTTGAATACAATTAGGTTTGAATTTTACCTTTTACATTATTATATTATGAAATACAATGTACTATGTCAGGTATACAGAATTATATAATGAGGTGTGTTGCGGACCGCATAACGCAGCAAACATATGCATGTGGCCGAGAGAAAAAAAGAATTGAGTACGGCTGATAATAATCAAAAGTTTCTGACCAAGCTTCGCTGGAAAAACTCCAGCAGAGAAAAATCTAAAAATAATTCTTGGTATCATTTTAGTATCAATATTTTAACATTCGCATGCATTTTTTTTCAGAGTGGAAACGAGATTTCTAACAAGCTGGTAGTGACTTCAAGTGTCCATTTGCTTTTGGCTGTTGCCGACCCAGATGATTGTGCTCGCTATTATATCTGTATCGCAGGCGCAGCCTTCTGCAAGAAATGCGGAATGTTTCAATCATTCGATTTCATGACAAGAAGATGTTTACATTTTATCACTGCCATATGCGGAAGTAATAAAGGTTTGGTGCCATAAAATCTTTGTAAATAAGTTTCCAAAGAACAGTCTGTCGAAGCATATGTGGTCACTTTGCAAAATTCTAAGCCCACAGCGCAGTACAGGTTTATTTACAGATATACTTTGGGAAGGTTCACCCAACATCCCCTATCTGTCTATTCATTTTTCAGGTAATTTAAGAAAATAATGAAAGATTAGCGAAAAAATTAATGAATTCCCCGTTGTCTGATTCCTTCCGTGTCTATCCATAAATTTTTTGTACATATGAAAGAAATAATGAAAGATTTACGAAAAAATTAAACGCTATATACAAATATAACAGAAAAATATTACAGGTAAAATATTACAGGTTTGATCTCATTATTGATATACACATATACACACTCACACACCTATATCGGACCTCTATTTAACGAACCTCTATTTTGCGAATTTCTCTATTTTGCAAACTTTTCCTAGGAACCAAGAACATTTTGCGAATTTCTTCGTAAAAAACCTCCAAATAGCGAAGTGCATTCTCCATTTAACGAACTTTTTCTTGTGATCCAATATTTTTTTCTCCATATTTCTCAAAATATTTCTGAACATTTCAAACTAATTCTTTCTTTTAACACATTTCACACATTAACTTTCTTTTAACACGTTCCGACGCGGATTACAGTTTGAAGAAAATACGCCTGAAGGGGTTTTTGGTGTATTGCAAAGATGCGAGACGTATTAAGAGAGAAAACACTTTTTCAAACAAAAAACTCAGACAAAATTAACAAACTTTCTCAGTAATTAAATGTAAGGACGCGTGTGGTAATGTAAGCTTAAAATTACTTGGTATAATAAATGCGGTAATGTCATTTAAATTCCTTAATTTTAATATAATTTTTGTTATTGAAAATACAGTGTATTCCCGGACAATGTTTTGTTTTATTCTTGTTCCTTTAAGATTTCTGTTTGATGGGTAAGATATATAAAACAAATACACATTAATTTACAAAATAAGGGTGTGATTAATTACTTTTATTAATAACATTTAGTGTTTATGAATTTAAAATCTGTCTTGTTTAGTTTAAAGTATTTTAAAAGGTAAATCTCTATTTAACGAATTTTCCATATAATGAACTATTTTTCGGGATTTAGCGACTTCGTTAAATTGAGGTCCGACTGTGTGTATATATATATGTATGTATATATATATATATATATATATATAGATATATATATATATATATATATATATATATATATATATATATATATATATATATATATATATATATACACTGCTGGCCACCCAAATTGCAACACCAAGAAAGACAAGAGATATCACAACAAAATTTATTTTGTAGATAACATGTTGACCAAGTATCAAATGATTAAATTTATAGACTTCTGTGAAGTGTGGTTCCTGCCAAAATCAGTAGCCAGAGTAGCCGCCATTGTTGGAGATCACCGCTGCCACACGCCTCGGCATTGATTCAAAGAGACTTTGGATGAGTTCTTGGGGTACAGCAGACCAAGCAGCTTCCACACGTTGCCAAAGTTGATCTGCTGTGGCAGCTGGGGATGGAATCTGGGTCAATCGTAGAGCAACCATGGACCACATGTTTCCTATCGGCGAAAGATCCGGAGAGCGAGGCGGCCAGGGAAGCAATTCAATCTGGCGATTGACGAAGAACCTTTGGACAATGCGTGCCACGTGTGGTCGCGCATTATCCTGTTGAAATATGGCTGTGGGTAAGCCCTGAAGGTAAGGAATGACAATTGTCTCCAACACCTCGGAGATGTAGCGCTGGCTGTTTAAAGTACCGACAATGCGTACTAGAGGTGTGCGAGAGTGATATCCAATACCGCCCCATACCATAATACCCGGTACAGGACCAGTGTGGCGGTGCATAACGCAGCTGTTCAGCATCCTCTCTTCACGGTGTCTCCAGACTCGAATGCGACCATCGTGGTGTTGCAGACAGAAGCGTGACTCGTCAGTAAAGACAATTTCATTCCATTCTGCCGTCCACATCCTTCTGTCATTGCACCATTGGCGGCGGAGACGTCTGTGGTTCTGCGTCAAGGGTAGACAAAGCAATGGACGTCTTGCGGACAGACCACTCTGCTGTAAACGGCGTCGAATGGTACGCGCAGACACTGGATGATGCGGTACACACTGCATGTGCTGTGCTATGGTTCGTGATGTGACTGAGCAATCCGTCACTACCGTGCGCACAATTTGCCTGTCATCACGTGAAGTGGTGCGCTGAGGTGGATGCGATCGAACACGCCGGTCCGTCGTACCCTCCTGCATCCAACGATCACATATCCGCATTACAGTTGTTTCGTTTCGTCCAACACGACTACCGATTTCCCTGAAAGATAATCCACAATCTCGGTAGGCCACTATCCTTCCTCTGTCGAACTCGGATACTTGATCAAAAGATGATCGCTGTTTTCGACGAGGCATGATTGACCGTTTTTTTGAAAAAACCACAAGAAAAACACAATTGCCGAACTTGAAACCGTCGAAATTTCCAAGCCTTAAATAGCGCTTTGAAGTGGCGTCACAGGCGCGAGTGATGTGCGTCTGCGCTGAAATTCTAATCATTTGCATATCTCACCTCCGCTAATGCATGTTGTAAATTTCATGTTATTTGCATGTTTCCTTCAGGGTTTTGCATTTACAGTGGCCAGCAGTGTGTATATATATATATATATATATATACACAGCGAGAGATAGAGAAGAAGGGGGTTGTATAGTAAACACTTCAGTTATCTGTAATTTTTAAACTATCAGACCCAATAAATAAATTTTTTTCTCTTTATTAACATGGATAATACACTCATGGACAAAAAAATTACCGCACCAAGAAGGAGTCGTCAAAATGAAACGAAATTTTACATACGTAATGACTACTTTGATATAAGTAAATGATAATAAAATCAAAGAAAAAGGATAATTTATTTCAGAGAAAAAGGCAAAAGAACGGAGGAGTTAATACTCCGTTGGACCCCCTCTAGCGCGAATGCACGATGGGATACGATCGGGCATTGAGTCATACAAGTTCTGTATGATGTCTTGAGACATTTCGTTCCATATTTGCTGAAGCCTTGCCTCTAGTTCGTTCAAACTCGAGGGATGCCCAACTCGTCGTCCCAAATGATCCCAGATATGCTCGATTGGAGACAAATCTGGGGATCGGGTAGGCCAAGGAAGGGTAGTAACAGTGCGGAGACAGTCTTGTGACACCCTTGCCATGAGGCCGAGCATTGTCTTGTTGAAAAATGGCTCCTGGGAGCCGTTTCATGAGTGGCAACACATGTGGTTGCAGGATTTCATGAACATACCGCTGGGCTGTCATAGTGCCACGGAACTATACTAGGGGTGACCGTGTATTGTAGGCAATGGCACCCCATACCATCACACCAGCTGTGGGAGTGATGTGTCGCTGTACAGTAAAGGCAGGATTGAAGCGTTCACCACGGGCTCTCCACACACGAACACAATTGTCATCACTGCCGAGATTGAATCTGGATTCGTCGCTAAAGACGACCTGGTTCCATTCCGCTGCAGTCCAATTTCCTCGTGCTCGGCAAAACTCCAAACGGAGGCGTCGATGGGTGGGCGTCAAGGGCAGCACACGTAATGGGCGCCGCGATACCAACTGTCCTTCAGCCAGGCGCCTTCGTGTGGTTCGAGAAGACACAGAGGCCCCTAGTGAAGGTGCTACCTGTGCCTGGATGGCGGCCGATGAAGCAGTTGGCTGTACGCGTGCATTTCTTACGATGGGGCGGTCTTCTCGACGACTGGTCTGTCGAGGGCGTCCTGAGCCTTTTCTTCGTGCACATGACATCTCTCGGGTCCACTGGTCCCAACACCTCCTCACAACACAATCAGAGCGGCCTAATTGACGATCTACTCGCCTAGCTGACCACCCAGCTTCCATCATCCCGACGATTCTCCCCCTCTCAAACTGCGACAACTGCTTATATTGTCTTCGAACACGGCGTAATGGCATGTCTATCTCAGCTCTTCCTTTGTAAATGATTCAGCACACTCAAAAAAGCTTTGGTTACCTGTTTTATACTCCATAGAGTACGATGTTCAACGCCCTCTACCGGCTATACGTAATGCGCAATCACGCTGCATTTCTAATCATTTGCATATCTCCCCGACATGTACCTTCATTGCAAGTTTCGTTACGATCCCACAATTATTTCTTGGTGCGCTAATTTTTTTTGTCCATGAGTGTAGATTGATACTCGAACGTTCTACCACTGTCAATTAAATTAGTCTCTGAACACTTCGAAATGCGTTCCAACAAGTACACCTGTTCTTAAGCATTAATTGAAACAAATGTTCCTAAGTGAAATAACAGATTAGAAGTACTTAAAAAGAAGATAGTCTCACGAACAAGGGGCTTGTGGCGGCTCTGTGGTACAGCGCGCTGCTTTGCGGTGCTGAGGGTTCTCAGATCGAATCCCGGCTTTGAGCCACGAAAAAATGCCTCCGTTTGTATCGTCCCTTCGTAGGAGGTAATGCTGTCCGCCTATATGGTGCCCCAATAATAAAATAGACAGTAAAACTGCGGCGTAGTATAGGCGAATGTTTAACTGCAAGTGACTCCGCTTTGGAAAAAAAAAAGTCTCACAAACATACCTATTATCTGGATCACTATACTTATCAATTTTAAACTCAAAATTCAATTACACACATTTCCATATTATGAAAAACAATAGCGCGGACACTCTCTATCTATTTCCCAGTCTTTAATCTCCGACATGTGTTGGTGACCCATCCTTCCCCGTGAGAAAATTCTTAAAAATTCTCCTTCTGGCCCAAAGCGAAGTTCGCCAATCATATTCGGCGCCGCTTCACGTCACTCTTGGCTAAGTCCAAACAGCGGCCGTCCCGCTCTTTTCGCTCCTACTTGGCTATTTTTTGGCGGTGAATCGCCGTTTTTCTAGTTACGAAAGTTTGTTCTTTACAGAGGTTTACCGATAAAGTCCGATGCTACTCTCCGTGGACCGGTAGGCTTTCTCCGTAGTTGGCGATACTTTTGATTAAATGAAGTTAATACAACCCTAGCCTGTGTGCGCCTTGTCCAGAATGAAAAGAGATTACTCAGTCAGATTTATAGATAGAGCTACATTTTCTGATAGCTACCTGCTTCCTTTTTTTATGCTTAAGCCCCCCCCCCCCCTTCAGTTCGGTTTGCCGACTGTTGGGGGAAGCTAACCTTCGAGATATATTTTTGCATTGATTCTTCATTTACTACTGTTAACATTGACCGGAGTGGTCACCATTTATTTAGCTCAGATTAAGTAGAGCATTCGACTGTGTATATAGCTTATTATAGTTCTTATGTTTTTGATATTCAAGTTTGAGTCAACGATCGTTAATATAAAATAAATAAGTTTTTTTCATAACCAAGTCTAATTCCATTGTGCTGTGTATACTGCTAGAAAGTTGACAGTGGTGAATTTGGGTAATTGCGGTCATCTTATCCTCACAACGATTCGGTCTTGTAGCATTGGTTGCCGAGTGGTGTCTTCTAGTAACTTCGCTACAGGTTATTACTTCCGTTCTCCAGCCTTTTTTAGTGTCGCAGAGATGCACAGTTCATTCCATTGTGCTGTGTAGGTGCTAAGAACTTTCTTAGTCCCAAGAACTGTTCCCGAGGTCGTTCTTACTACCTTCTTTTCTAAAAAGTACTCTTTTACAGAACTTTGAATAACCTGGTACTCTTCCCTCTGCTCATACATCGTTTTAGACACTAAAAAAACTGTAAGCAATTGTGTTCATTTTACCTAAGTTTACACGCCACCGAAGCGTTCCGAATTCATCATTATTCCACGGACTTCTAGATTTTCTTCAGTAGATAATTAATCTCTTCAGTACTAATCTCTTCAGCATAGATAAAAGTGAGAACTTTCTTCAGTATAGCTAATCTCTTCAGTAGTCTAATCTCTTCAGAAATTAATATCTTCTGTATAGATATTTCAGTATAGGTATTCAAAGAAATCATCAGTATAGATAATGGCGCCTCACCATGCACTGTTTCAACTTCATCTAGCTGGTAAATATCAAATTATTTAATGATGTTCTCATTTTACAATTTGATACTATGATTTTTATATGATATTTTTGTGATTAATTTTTGTATGTTTGAAATATTGGTAGACAAGCACAATTTATATATAATTTCTATATTATCATACCTAGTTATATCAGTAGTTAACACACCAGTATAAGTTTTTGAACTATAGTTTAATGTGATTTAATTTTGTGATTAGTAACAGTTTAATATTTTCACCATTCTTATATACTTTACCTTTTGTTTGTTCTCATTTTGACAAAGGTTGACTAATAATCTAGTATGGCTTCTAAGAATGCTTTTCAGTGCACTCTAACACCCTTTGATGGTGATGCTGATCTTATCGAATTCTTTTTTGAGCAGCTGAACGATATAAAACAGTTAAATAAGTGGTCGGAGCACAAGGCTCTCACCTTCTTGAAATCTAAATTGATTGGCAATGCCTAAAATTTTTTATAAGTTCAGCAGATGCTAAGAGTTGCACCTCTACTAATAATGATAATGCTTCTTTCTTTTCCTTGCCTTTGGTATATGTACACTTAAATAATAATCTCTTTGGTCGACTCAGGATCCAGTTTATCTCTTTTTGATGAAAATACTTTCCACTTAATTAAAACTCAGGTTAAATATACGTTAATCTCTAGATCTGTAACTATTAAAAAACTAAATTCTAATCTTAAATACTCTGCTTGTGTTAAATTATCCCTTAAATTTTCCAGAAAGTCATTCAAACACACCTTTTTCTTAGCTGACCTATCTTCTTCCAAATTTGATATCTTAATGGGCTATGACTTTCTTAATAAGTATAATGTACTTATGGACCACAACATAAATTCAATAGTAATTAACGGGGAAACAGTACCATTTATTCTAAATTCTTTTGACATTAAGCCAGATAAATTCAACCATAACTGTTACACCTATGCTAAATGCTTCTAGTAATAACACAGGGGAAACTAAAGTTAAAAGTCTACATCAATCTACTAATAATTTATATGTTACTGCACCAAAGTGCTTTGTCAACGAAGGAATGGATAACTTAATTTCTAATAATGTTTCTCGTGATTATGCTGATGATATGAATACTAATGCCAAGTGTTTTGATGTACATAATGATTTTAATGAGAGTAATGTTTATACATGTGTTGCCAATGATAATTTAAGTGATATACCATCTTGTGTTGTACAATTGTGTGAAAAGGTAAAATTGGATAGTAAATGTAGCCAGTATGTTAAAGCAAAAACTAATACGAATTTTAATGAATGTATGTTCATACCTAATGTTAAATGTACCATTTAAACATTTTGTGTTACTACACCAGCTCTTATATAATGGCTCTCATCATTCATCTACTGATTTTTCCCCTTTTCTTCTGCACTTTGGCAGAGAGATCGCACTTATATTTGATAATTTGAACTATACAAAATCTCATGAACAGCTTGATAAACCTCAATACCTTAATAAATTACTTCAAAATATGCATAATGTCCAACTCCTGGTTTATCAGAATTTAAATGATAAACGTCTTATCCAATATACTAGGCAACATCTACAGGCGAAATTACGTATACTTTCTCCAGGAGATATCGTGTATATTAAGTCCAAGGACAGGTTCAATAAGAAATTCAATGGTCCTTTTGAAGTTATTAAACGTCATTCTGTAGTCACTTATTCTGTTAGACTACTAGCTAACCCTTCGGCTCCCATTACTAAAATCCATATTGATCGACTACATGTTGCTTCCGCTAGAAAATTTCATCTCAGGGAATCCCCTGATACCCCTTTAATGTTTGCCCAATCCCCTCCTTCTCAGCAAAATAGGTATTTCTTAAGGTCTACAGTTTTATAGTGTGTTTTCCGTTTTATAGTTTTCTTCCCACTATTTTCTGTTTCCTTCAGTGTATTTAATTTGCCATCATTATTGAAAATTCAAAATTTTGCCTATGTTCTGAATTTTTGCAATGGTTCTTTAATATTATAATATTATTATAACTTCTTACTTAACTTAATTAACTTCAAATTTAAAGTTAGAAACTTTAAGGTTAAAAATATTAGCATGAATTTAAACTTCAACTTGGGTTTTAAAAATGATATCTTGTTTGTTTCATCCCCTGTCTATTAAATTTTGGTAACATTTACTGTTAACATCAAGCTTACTATTGCCTGTAAATAAGATCTTAGCTAGGAATTATCACTACAAATCTAATTGAATGTCGTATAGTACTTGACTTATTAGTTATATTATCATTTCTTAGAGTGTGTTCCATAATGTGTTTTAGTCGTTGATTTATCTTTGTCATTATATATGTTTATTTTGTTTGTGTACATTTTTGGTTTGTAAGGGTCTTGATATAGCATTGGTATGGGTAGGCATTGGCTGATATTCCATTAGTGTATTATTTTTTTTCCACTGACACATTTAATAGTGACATTTTTATTGTATTATTATGAAGTTACTTTACTTTATATGTTAACATTCCTAGTTAAGCGTTCAAGTGATAATATTACTTTCTGTATTTCTTATTTGATGTGAAATTTATTTATTCTATTTGATTAATGAGAAATTTATGATGCAAGCAAAACATTACGTTTTATATTCACGAACTTTGATGTGCCATTTAATCCTTTCAGGATTTTTTTATACTTTAAATATGATATACAAACTTATGTTTTAAATATATATTTCTTAACTCCGCACTTAATGGTCATAGGAAATTTAGACTTCCATATAGATATCAAAACAGCATTAACCCACCAGAAAATATCATAAGGAAGCCCTATTAACTTAAGTAGTAATAAACAAGCCCTATTTATAGCTAATTACCAACTAGCGAACCACGCAAAAACCTTCATGCCCAATAGTCTTATTTATATCGATATTGACAGTTATAAATAATTAGCAACAAATCAGCATTAGATGATGTAGCTCCCGCCCCACAAAGCTAATCCATGGAACTGCCAGGAGACACCTACTATGATGAGATCTAACTAATTAAAAAATTATAACCCCTGGTGGTCAAACAATGAAATAGCAATTTTACATACTACAATTTTACATAAAAATCTTGTTTTGCTCTTAGCCTAACTTGTCGCTATATAAAATCCCGCTGCGGCGGCCGGACTAAGTGGACAACGTGCACGGAATATCGGAATAAAGGTTCTGTTTCAAGGGCTCTGTGCTCTTTTCTTTCCTCGGCCCACGACTCGCAAACCATCTGATAATGACATATTACATTATATAAAAGTTACCGATTCCAGTTCTTTTCTACCAATTACGTGAAATTATAATGAATTACAGCATCATAATTCATGTATTATAGGGGGTTATCAAATGAATGGAAACTGACCGTTTTGACAAACTTTTAAAAAATAAACTGTAGGTCCACCTCCGAATTTTGAAACAAACATGAATTCGACATGGGATAGATTGATATAAGAGCAGTTTATAAGATATTGGAATTTGGTACCATACATCTTGCGACATATGTCCAAGTTTTCTCAATGATGTTAAAGAGGAAGAACATAATCGATCCTTTTTCTCTACATGTTCAATGACGTTATAATCACGATAGATACAATACTTCATCCTCATGCTCCTCAAACCACATAATGACACGTACCCCACGATGCACAAGTGCGTTATCGTCTTGGAATCACGGTCGGTCACCGTACGAAATCGAATACAAAAATTACCCGGCTTCAAACTCTTCGAGAAAAATTAGTATGATTCGAGAAATATACCACGCAGAAAGAAAACGAAACCACCTTCTTAAAACACAGCACTCTTTAATATTCCACTTCGAATACGTGTTGTCATTAGTACATACAGACTGCCGATAGCAAAACAGATAAAAACACTTGAGAACTGTTGCCATCTCTGGCAACCAAAAAGAAATACAAAAGCCGAATAAGTTTTAGAGTAAGGGCCTGTTCACATAGGAGTCCGTTGCGTTGCGTTAAGGAAAAGATGACGTTGAGACGAAAATAAACCAATCATAGGTGTTAAAAATGTCATTGCTAATCGTCTGGAGGCATATGATTGGTTTATTTTCGTCTCAACGTCATCTTTTCCTTAACGCAACGCAACGGACTCCTATGTGAACAGGCCCTTAGACTGAACGGTCAAATTAGAGAAATAAGGCCTGCACTGTCGGATGTATGTGGATTGCCAAAATGGTTTCGTAAACTTCCAAAATCACAGAACGCTGAAGAAGAATTAGTCCTAGGGAATATTAATTGCAGGGATCCAGCATAAGAGAACCATCGCCATGCTTTACAGCGGGAACCAAGCAATCAGTACATGACGGATGATGTTCGCCAATGGTATATTCTACCCGACGTTAGAAACAATGTGAATTTTCATTTTGGAGACTAAATGACACGTTATGAATCATTTGAACTCCAGGTTTTATGTTCATACGACCATCTTACACGTTTCTTCCACTGTTGTCTGTAATGAGTTGTTTCTGCTTTGCAGCATGACCATAAATACCATCTTTATGCAGCTCCCGACAAAAAGTTAGAATTAAAACAGGTTCATTATGGCTCGGATTCACCTCTTCCATTATTTGCCGTACTATATATAGTCTTAGGTTTTCGTAATGCAAAACCGTACCAAGTTCCGACTTAACCTCGTTAACTTTTTTTGTAGCGTCCACGCTTTTTATTTTCCTGTAGAGGCCACGCGTAGTTTGTTTTTGTACCGCGTCATGATATTTCATACTGTGCCTCGTGATACGACAATTTTTGCCCATTTAGTTTCAGAGACACCCGCAAGCCTTGTGTCTATTATCATACTTTTCTGCAAGTCACTCAGATCCAACATGTTGCACATTAATTCTACAACAGATAATTCTATATCAACTGTACTACTTCTGCGTGATAGCTAGTATCCATATTTCAAATTATATACTTTTATATGTATGTATGTTTGTTTGTTCGCCGATGACATCGTCGTCATGATTTGCATACAGCGCAGCGCCCGCACTTTTTTAGAGAGGTAAATTAAAGTAGTTTGTCCCTAAAAATGTCATAACAAAATTCTTTTTTTTACAAGCATAGGGATTACTCTCATATTTTGTTTCAGAAGGCAACTTCAAGTGTCCGAGACTCATGGGCGCTTTTCCTCATCCAAAGGACTGCTCCAAATTTTATTCCTGCTTTATGTTCCGACACAGATTAAACACGTGTTCAAACAATCAGTTATTTCATGCAGTATATGGATCATGTCAACCTGCAGATAGGGTAGATTGCGGAGCAAGAGAAAGACCACCAGGTAAGAGCACGTTACGAATAGCTACAATTGAAAAGTATTTAATATTGTTATCAAAAATATTCTATTTAGTTAGTACTAAATAGAAAACAGTCTTCATTCGTGAACTAAAATGGTTCGTTAGTACATTAAGAACGTTTTCTGTAATTCGATAGTAGTGATTAGTATTAGTTGTTTCTTATGTATCCTGGGTGAAACACTCCATACTATGAGGCGCTAAGAATGCGACTCTGGTATTATGGTACTAGAACTAGTCCGGCTTGGCCAGAACGAGTGCTATTTCTAACCAGTCGTTGGTTTCGACAAAGGCTGAAAACCCTGTTCCGAATTTCAAAAACGAATATTCCTACTAGAGCGAAAAGTTTAACTCCTCTAATGTCTCTGTCAAAAAAAATTGTTCCATGAATGAGCAACTTTTTGAAACCAATAGATCATGAACTGTAATATAATTAGAAAGCTTTCGATAAAGCTGAAGAGTCCATTTCAACGAACAAAACAAATGGGTATCAACACAAATGGAAGACGGCCAGGTTTTAAGTAAATAGTTCCAGGAACTCCAGTCTAAGAATCAAGGAGGAAGGAGTCGGTGGTCTTGGAAATTATCGGAGTCGAGTGTCTGAACACACTTTTTTCCACCAATGCGGCAGGTACTTGTCTTGACGACATTCACCCATCCACATTGCGAAATCCTTATAGACACTTTATTATGGGAGCACTAATTAGGTGACCTAACATTGCTCCCTCAAAGGAGGAAGAACGGGAATGTCGGTGTTGTCAGAATTCGAAATCTAGCCCACTGCGTAGAAGCTCAAGACACTAAACACCATCCCATGTGGGTTGCTTCTCGGAATACATTGTAAGAATAAATGAGAGAAATAAAGGGTAGAAAATTTTCAGTTGTCACGACATTGATCGAAGGTCTAGTCTAGTAACAAATATATTCCGACGAAATTATCAAAATTAAATGCAGTGCTGTATAAGCCTGGCCACACACCGAATGCAACAAAACATTGCACAACGTTTCTGTTTCGAGATTTCTGTATCGGACGCATCGTCTGCAATGTAATCAAATGGGAGTGCCACACACTGAATGCAACATTGTTTTGATACACGTCGCGTCATTTTGGAAACGTTGCTGCAACTAAAGTGTATGCGTCTTTGACCAATGTTTCTCGACACACAGCTGGTGAAACATTTCATCTGCGCATGTGCGGGAACACGCGCATTTTATTTTCATTAAGGGGATAGTGGACCTTCAAACCTAACTTTTTTTGTTTTGAATGGATTTGCTTAAAATTTGAATATGTGATTAGTACCATAGGTATGTAAAAGTGGTTAAAATTTAAAGATGAAATATTAATAATTTATGAATTATAAATTATAACAAAAATTGGCCTAATTAAAAATGTTCCATGCGCATTTCTTTTGCATATAATACGTTTATTTTTATTTACATGATACCTTATAGAACTAACAATGAAACTTATTGCTTATTTTAAGCATTCATTAAAAATATAAAGAGAAAAAATAATAATAGTGAAAACACCCATTTTATTACGCTAAATACCTATAAATCATCTTTTCAAGTACAAAATTTAGAAATTCTGAGCTACGAAGCATAATTTTTTTCAATAAAATTAATTTGATATACAGTTAAGTATATAAAACTTAAATTTCAAAGCAATACGATAATTAGAAATGCAACTGGAGCAGTTTGAATATTCGTATGACATGAAAATTTTTATTTTGAGAAAAACACATTTAAAGTTATTGCTATTAGTAACCACATAATGTCTAAATTAAATACAAATGCCTATAACTAGCACAAATCTCTACGGTTATCATGATATCTCACATAATAATGTATATAATTTGATAAAATTTTCAGAAAATGTTTTAGATGCTATTGTTAATGAAATAAGGCACAATAATTGGTGTATAATAAATAGTTTTTTATTTGGGGCTGTTTTTATAAGGAATGGAATGACGAATCGGGGAAAATTTTCATACTGGAACATAAAATTGCGTGTATTATTTTTGCATTTTAAAATAACTGTCATATGTATCATGTTTGAGAAGGAAATTAAAATAGTAGCATTAAGATTTTTATGCAGAGTTATCGGCATTTTAGCTAAATTTCAATAAAAATTACTTTGTAAAATACCTAATAACGAAATGTCAGAAAGTAAATAATCGCAAGTTAGCAAGTCACATAGGGGTTTCAATGGTAAAGAGTTTCAACGGTAATTCGTATACTGAAAATTAACCAAGTAAAAAAGGATTGATGAAAAGAAAACAAAAGGAGTAATATAAGAAAATTAACTTTAAATAACACCAAACAACTACTAATTAACATTATTCAATGCGTTTATTTACCATGTAACATTTAGGTGCGCATGCGCAGTTCTTATAAATGATGGATTCCAACGCCTTGAGAGGAAATATTATTTAAAAACCGTATTTTTATATAAGCATTTTAAAGCTTCCAAACTTATATTAGAATTATCTCCAGGCTTCAAAACATAAGTATACGAACTTTCAACCAGATTTGTCAAGAAATGTAGAAACGAAAAAAATACCAAATGTAATCATTTCACACAAAAATCAGTAAATCCACCAAAAATCAGTATATATCTATTTAGTTTCAATAAAGTATTTTTTATTATTAAACAATTTGAATATTTAGTTTTTCAAATAGAAAGACACGGTGACACATTTCATTTCAGTGATTCATTTTTTAGTGAGAATCACGCTGTGAATGATTCACCCTTTGTTTACATCGTCAAAGCGCGATGACTCTTCATTAGAATCCAAATATCTCTAAAACTATGGAATTAACAGAATAAGTGTAAGCAGAAAAAATTATCAGTTTTCGAAGCTCTTTCCAAATATGTAACATTTATGTACTTTCATGAGAAAAAAAAATACACAGATTCCTGTATATTTGTCGGCCATTTTTTTTCGAGGATGGGTCCGCCCGGTCGCGTTACGGGGTCACGTGATCTCGACATCCCTTTCTGTCTCTTTATTAATATAGATAGATAGATAGATAGATTCCATTTTATTTAATCACCCTTTACTACTTAAATTATTATCTTAACAACGAGCACCTTATGTAAAACTTGTATATATAAAAAAATAATCAATGTTTTGCGATATACAACCCTTCACACATACATATATATATATATATATGAAATCAGTATTAATACATATAAGCAATGCATCAGTTAATAAAAATGTATCATACGAGATAGTATTTTTATGCACTTAGAATATATTCGAAGTTTTATCACTGTACTACAGAAAAATCTCAACAGTAACGTATTCTAATTCAAGGTATATGCACTCAATATATTTTCAAATTAGCACTGTCGTACTATTAAAAAAAAATCATAACACTGACGTGTTCTTAATCACACAAGGCATATACACTCAATATATTTTCAAAATCAGCACTGTCGTACTGTTAAAAAAAATCACACAAAGGCATATACATTCAATATATTTTCAAAATTAGCACTGTCGTACTATTAAAAAAAATCACAACACTGACGTGTTCTTAATCACACAAGACATATACATTCAAAACATTTTAGGAACTAGTACTGGCGTACTTCTAAAAATTCATAACACTGGCGTGTTTTAATGCGAAACATATCTTTAAATCGGAATTTCGTTCAATTCAAAATCGAAACTGTCGTTTCATTTAATTTAGATTATGTCAATAGAATTTACTTAGACTTGGCATAATAAATACGGTTTGCAACTATCTCTCGTTTACATAAAATGAGAAAATGAGCCACGTTAATCAAAACTCACCTGAATTCCGATCCGGTCCGTAATATTCCAAAGGATCTTAAATCCTAGTGCTGCCGACTGCGCCAGAAAAATTTCACCATGGCCGAGTTTAAATTATCATTAAAATATAGACACACTTGCTTCGCCAAATAAAAACGAAGCCTTAAATTAATCAAACACATTCAATAATATATAGAGAGACGACACAGAGTTACAAAACGAAATCACAATAAAAATAACATAACGGGAGAGCAAATGGTCTGACACGACCTCACCCTAAGACAAAATCTCCCAGAATGACCTTCTTTTTAATACTCTTCGCGCGCAAACCTCATCACATCCGGCATGTGCCGAATAAACATAAATTCCACTAGATCAGCAATGTCCTGTAGACACACAGGCCCCGCAAACGCGATAAATCTAAGACGTGGCGTCACTTTCGCTTCTGAGTCCAATCTTCACTTTATGTAATTGAAAAGTTTAAAAAGATTAATTATCATGAGTTAATTTTCGTTTTATTATATTAGAGGCACTAATTAACATTTCTTTATTATAGCTTTTGTACCTTTCCTTAATAACTATAAATACAAGGCATGTACGACTAAGGTCATAGAGCAGAAAATATACGAGCGGTTAAACTCTTCCGTTCATCAAAAATTGCTTACTTTAAATGGACAATGGGACGCAGTGTCTCCGGGGTGATGTTCAGAATGTGTTGCGAAATGTATGCCTTTAATTCCGCTAAATTTGCAATTGGAGCACGGAACACATCTTTGAGATAACCCCACAGCCAGAAGTCACACGGAGTAAGATCAGGTGATCGAGACGGCCAGACTGTAGGGAAATGACGGCTGATAATTCGAGCATTTCCGAAATGGCGCCTCAGCAGCTGCTTCACGGGATGTGCAATGTGCGGAGGAGCGCCATCTTGCATAAAAATGATTTCATCCACACATCCACGCTGTTGCAGACCTGGAATGACGTGGTTGCGCAAAAGAGACGCATAGTGCTGACCAGTGACGGTAGCGGTTACAGGACCGGAAGCACCCGTCTGCTCGAAAAAATATGGCTGTAGGATGAATGATGCCGTAAAGCCGCACCACGCCGTGACCTTTTCAGGATGAAGTGGTACGGGGTGCGTTGCCAGTGGATTTTCTGTTGCCCATATTCGGCAATTCTGGGTATTGACGTACCCTGTCAGATGGAAATGGGCTTCATCTGTCCACAAAATTTTCCACAGCCATTCATTATCCACTTCCATGCGACCAAGAAATTCTAACGCAAACGTCTCCCTTGCTGGCAGGTCAGACGGAAGCAACTCCTGCACATAGCCAATTTTGTACGGATAGCATTGCAGGATGTTTCGTACAATTTTCAGCACCGAGCTCGTAGGACTGTCCAATGTTCGGGCAAGTCCTCGTGCACTGCACGGTTGCACACCACCGGCCGACCCCTCCTGTAATGCTGTGGCCACTTCTTCAACTACCGTCGAATGCACTCGTTTTCTTCCTCTACCAGATTGCACATCATTCGTTTCGAATTTTTGCATCATTTTCTTCAGACTCACGACACTCATTGGACCAACGCTTTCTTTTATACCCTTCAGTGTCCTGAACTTTTGCAGAGCTACTCTTGCACAATCATCGTTCTTGTAATACAGCTTTACCAGCAGAGCGCGGTCCTGCAGTGAGACACCCATGGCGAACGTCTGGGACGCGAAATGAGGAACAGCCGTGTACAGATCCAGAATTGTGGCCAAGAATTTTGGGAGACGCTTTTTAGTAAGACAAGATTAATCAATTGCATCCAAACCATTGCATAATTACAAATTTCCTTCCAATGACATTGGTCGCATTTTAGCGAAAATTATTACACACGAATTTTAAGCAATGGAGAGCAAGTTTTACGAGACTGGCTAGTGTACTCTCCTTCACAAAATTGCGTTTACTGCTGTTACAAAATTTTCGGCTGTATAGTTAGTTCTCTTTCAAAGGAGGGTTTTAAAAGTTGGAAGCACCTCGGCGGAAGAGCTTGAAATTTCCAAAAATTCATATTCGGGCCCGAAAATCATGGCTAGAAATGAACCAAAGGGTAAAGTGTTGTAGAACTGTAGATGCGGCCGCTCAAAGAATTATTAATGCCGAAACAAATCATTGGAACGAGGTGCCTCTAAGAATCGTAGCAGTTACTACAATGCTTGGTAAAAGTTGTCTGGCTTTTCAAGGTACAAGCGACAAGTTTTTTGAGTATAATAACGGTAATTTCTTAAAAATAGTTGAGTTGCTATCTGAATTTGATCCCATTATAGAAGAGCACGTCCATAAAGTGCTCAAAAAAAAAAGATACTAAAACTCACTATCTTGGAAAAATATACAAAACGAGATAATAGATCTGCTGCATCAAAGTGTAAAGTCTCATATTATTGATGAAATAAAAAAAATCCAAATATTTTTCCATAATTTTAGACTGTACTCCTAAGTTAAGACTGTACTCCTTAAGAGCAAATGACTATTGTAATCAGCTATGTTTCAATCAATAAATTTGACGCTGATTGTTGAAATGAAAATTGATGAAAGCTTTTTAGGCTTCTTACCAGTCGAAAGATCCATATGAAAACAAATGTCTTATATTATAATTGGAGAACTTAACGACTTGGGTTTAAATTTGCAGAATGTCAAAGGGCAGGGGTACGACAACGGGTAAAATATGACGGGGGATAAAGCAGGAGTGCAATCTATAATTAAACAATATAATTCGCGAGCATTGTATGTTCCGTGTAGTAGTCATTCTCTCAATCTTGTTGTTAATGATATGGCAAAAACATCCTTGGAAGCCACTAATTTCTTCATGGTCCAAAATATTTTTTTTTTTTGGCATCTACTTTTCGATGGTAATACTTCTAAAACATGTTCAAGGTTTAACTTTGAAACCATTGAGTGACACTAGATGGGAGAGTAGGATAGAGGACTTAAAGCCTTTGAGATTCCAATTGGGAGATGTATACGATGCCTTGCTAAGCATTGACGAAAACCAAGAAATTGATAATTTAATAAGAGACGAGGCATGGGTTTATTAAATTGTATTAAACAATTTAAGTTGTTGTGTTCATTAATTGTTTGGCATAAAATACTAAAGTCTATTAATCCAATAAGCAAGTTTATGCAAACAAAAGATTTTGATCTACCCTCTGCATTTGATCTTTTACAAAACTGCAAAATATTTGTTAAGAATCTTTTGATTCGTCCTTCGATGAAATTATTGATGCAAAAGAACTTGCTACCGAAATTGATGTGGAAGCTAATTTTGGATCAACAATAACACACCGCGTTAGAAGAAGAAAAGGGAACTTCTCATACGAAGCACGAGATGAACCCATCAAAGATCCAAAAGAAAAATATAAAATAGATTTATTTTTTATTTTACAATAGATCAAGCACCAAATGCACTAGATGCTAGATTTGAACAACTTAGTAATCATAGTAACTATTTTCAATTCTTATATAATATATACGATTTAAATACCATGTCCAAAGAAATGCTACTAAACCACTATAAGAATTTAGAATGTATTTTAGCTGATAGTGATTCTGTTGACATAAATGGACTCGAATTAGCAGAGGAAATTTCAGCAGTATCTGCGCTTTTGGGCAAAAAAGAAAGCCTAAACAATGTACTGAGCTTAATAACAAAGTTTAATTTTGCCCCAAACCTTATTATTGCTTTAAGAATATTTACTGCAAACGATACCAATAACTGTAGCAAGTGGCGAAAGGAGTTTCTCAAAGTTAAAATTAATTAAGAACTTTTTACGTTCGACTACTACACAAAATCGTCTTAATGGTTTGACAATTTTGGCAATTAAGCATGAAATTGCTGATCAAGTAAATTTAAAAAAAGTAATTAAAAAGTTTGCAGAACTGAAAGTAAGAGAAAAAGTTTTTTTGTGATTTTAGCGTATTTTATGTTACCTTGTTTTATTTTCAAAATAATGGCATTTTGATTGTTTGTGCAAAAATACACATATTTAATAGCATTTTAAAATATAAAAAATTATATGGTTAACAATTTGTAGCTAGGTACAGATATTTCTTAATTCATTTCTACTGTTTTGTACTGCTTGATTATCAAAGTTATGTTATGTTATTTGTTTCTTTCTAAATATATGCTTTTATTAAAATTTAAATAAAATGATTTGATTTTTATTGAAAATAAAAAATATGTACCTTTATTTAACTATAAATATAAATAAATAAATAAATAAATTATATATATATATATATTTATATTTTTTTTAAGGGGCGGCAATTTGTCTTTTTGTCCGGGGCGGCGTAACCGCTAGAGCGGGCGCTGCCAGCATCAGAGACCCATTGCCATGCTTTACAGCGGGAACCAAGCAGTTAGTATATTACGAATGATGCTCTACTCGTAGTTAGAAAGAATGTGAAGCTTCCTTCATGCGACTAGATGACACGTCACCAATCGTTTGAACTCCCGGTTCTATGTTCATACGACCATCTGACACGTTTTCTTGCACTGTTGTCTGTAATGAGTTGTTTCTGGTTTGCAAGATCATAAATACCATCTTTATGCAGCTCCCGATAAACAGTTACGAGTGAAACAGGTTCATTACGGCTTTTATTCACCTCTGCCATTATTTGCCGTCTCAGGTTTTCGTAATACAAAACCGTACCAAGTTCCGCCTTAACCTCCTTCACGTCTTTATGTAACATTTACGCTTTTTTTTCCCCTTTGGAGGCCACGCGTAGTTCATTTCTGTACCGCGTCGTGATATTTCATACTGTGCCTCGTGATATGACAATTTGTGACATTTTAGTTTCAGAAACACCCGCAAGCCTTGTGTCAATTGTCATACCTTTCTGCAAGTGACTCAGATCCAACATTTTACACATTAATTCTACAGCAGATAATTCTACATGAACTGCACAACTGCTGCGCGATAGCTAGTACTCATACTTCAAATTATATACTTATATATATATATATATGTATGTTTGTTCGCCGATGACGTCGTCGTCATGATTTGCATACAACGCAGCGCGCGCACCTTTTTAAAGAGGTGTTTATTATCTTGATAACCTCTTGTACATTACATTTAGCACACTGTCACTTCTCAGGGAAAAAGGATTCAAGTCCGATGGTGTAAAAATAAAAAAAACAATATTTATTCAATTAAAAAGTATTTTGTCCCAAAAATGTCACAATAAAAATTGCTTTTTACGAGCCTATTGATTTCTGTTATATTTAGTTTCAGAAGACAACTTCGTGTGTGCGAGTTTCATGGGAGAATTTCCTCATCCGAATGACTGCTCCAAATACTATACCTGCTTTATGTTCCGACACACATTAAACACGTGTTCAAACAATCAGTTATTTCATGCAGTATATAGATCATGTCAACCTGCAGATAGGGTGGATTGCGGAGCAAGAGAAAGACCACTAGGTAAGAGCACGTTACGGATAGCTACACTTGAAAAGCATTTAATATTGTTATCTAGAATATTCTATTTAGTTAGTACTAAATAGAAAACAGTCTTCATTCGTGATCTAAAATGATTCGTTAGTACATTAAGAACATTTTCTGTAATTCGAAAGTAGCGATTAGTATTAGTTGATTATGTACCCTGGGTAGAACTAGGTGCTAAGAATGCGACTCCGGTATTATGGTCCCAGAACTAGCCCGACTTAGCCAGAACGAAATTTCTAATCAGTCTTTGGTTTGTGCAAAGGCTGAAAACCCTGTTTCGAATTTCAAAAGCGAAAAATCATAGTAGAGCGAAAAGTTAACTATCCGAATGCCTCCCTTTAAAAAGAATAATAAAAATAGTACCATGACTGAGCAACTATTTGAAACCAATAAATCACCAACTGCAATACAATCAGAAAGCTTTCGATAAAGCTGAAGCGTTGATTTTAACGAACGAAGCTCATTGGTATCAACACAAACGGAAGACGGCAAGTATTAAGCAAATAGTTCCATGAACTCCAGTCTAAGAACCAAGGAAGAAGGAGTGGGTGGTCTTGGAAATAATCGGAGTCGAGTGTCTGAATACACTCCCCCCCTTCCTTTTCTTCCATTACAACAGGCTAGAGCTAGAATATGCAGCACGATTCGATATGTTATATTTCTGAAAGGCATTAACTCAAAACGTGCAATTTGTTACCTATTATGGAGCACTTTATCAATGACTAAAGTAAGCAATGTGTTTTACTTACATCTCCAAAACTAAGACTACACAAAAGAAAAAAATTGTTTCTATTTCCACAATTCTTTATCAGTGTCATCAACCTTGTCGCTTCTGCCTTACCTAAACAGAAACGTTGCTTAGTTGTGAGGTATTGGAATCTGGGGTACAAGAATCCCACAGTGAAGTGAAGCAGGTCTACTTCCTGTTATGTAATTAAAATGACCCATGCAACTTGGTTTTTGTCTTCCATTTGAAAGCTATTATGAAAAGTAGTTATTGGTAAATTAGGTTCTCCGTGACACAAGGACAGTCTATAAGAACTTCCAGACATAAGTTTGTCAAAATCATTTCATCTTGATATTCAACATCCACCCTTATTTTGCTAATGTTTTTTAGATCTCAGAACCACTGAAATATCAGATGCATCTACAACAGAGATTATAACTACATCGATCAAAGAAGAAACACCAAAGGAAACAACTGCAACCGATACTGTAACTGAAACTTTACCAACCACATTAGAAACTACAAAGGTAATCATCACAACCACTGAAGCCAAACCAACAGGACCACCAGAACATGATTGTGATGACGATGATCTGGATTGCATTATCACCAAGATAGGAGTTTATTGGTTCAAGTGTCCGGCTGATTTTGGACCATACCCCCATCCAAGAAGCGACAAGATTTTCATATTTTGTAAAAACTGGATCCCATCTGTTAAAAAGTGTGGGTCAGACCTCAAGTTTTCAAAAGAACTTGCAACATGTATTAAGAACTTCTTGTAAAAAGGGATAATAGGCATGTCTATATTAAATAAATATATTTTTTTTAGTTTTAATTGAAGGTATGTTTTGTATATCTAAAGATATAATTAAAACTTTAGCATCTGAAATATGAAAAAATATATAAATCTCTCTTGGAAGAGGCTCCAACTATAATTTTTTTAGTCATAATCCCAAAAGTTTTGCCACCTTGGTATATTAACTTAATAAGTTTAAAAACTCAAACTTATGTTTTGAAATTTGAAAAAAATTTCTTAATATGGCAGCCATATTTGCAAAATATTCTGTAATAAAAATGCTGTAATTTCTTCATAATTTTTATGGATTCCCCCGCACATACACATGTTGCATATATTTTAACCCATCTTAAAATATATTCGAGTACAGCAATTCCTAGATGATAAAAATTCAATGAAAATTTCTATAAAAAGAAATAGTATTTATACAGTAAATGCTAAAATATCAATTTCAGTTTTCCAGAGAAAGGATTTGCAAGGACTCTTCCAAATATCCATATCATTCAACTCCATCCATATAGACTGCTTTAAAATAAAAGCTTTCATTGCTCAGCAACTGCAAAAGTTTTGCTTGGTGAATTATAAAAGTATTGCTTGGTGAATATTAAATTGTTTCGCACATGATTTCTTTAAAACATTTTAACCTTTTTTTACCCATAGATGTACTATCTTTTTTCTAGTGAAGGTGTTCCCTTCGGGATACTATAAAAAAACTATAACCATTTACAAACCATTTAAAAATGGAAACATCCAAGTACACCTTGAACTTTTTATATCAAAACATTTGCCCATAAAAAAATTTAAAACTATAACAATTGTTCATTTTGTTTGCGTTTTTATAGAAAATAATTAGTTTTCTTGAAACCCCTGATAATTTAAGATGTCAAAGGCCTGCAGCTTAGAAGAAAGATAAAACTATTGTGAACTGATAAAAATGAAACAGTCTAAAAGTATATATCTTTATTACTATGGTTAAGACACAGGCAAACATTGAATACTTAAAAAATTGTAAAATACATTTAAACTCAAAGAACATAACAAGTAATATTTTGAATAAATACCATAAAATTTTTAGTCTCAACAAAATATACTTCAAATAATAATCAGGGAAATTACTAAATATCTTAAACGGTATAAAATTATATTACAGTCCATTTCAAGACTCAGTATTCTCTTTGGCACACATGGCATCCATTTCGTATAAAACATCAAGTAAAGTAGCATGGCTCCAAGCTTGTACTATACAACTCTCTCTACATAAAGCACCATTTTCATTAGTCAGTTCAGGCAATCCTCTCCATTTAGACTTTTGTATATAAATAAATAATCCAACAGATATAGATAAAAAAATTATACTAAAATAGACAAAAAAACAAACAGAAATCAAGCACTCTGGGCATCCACGCACCAACGGCATAATTCTGTATAAGTGCCGGAACTGAACCATAAAACAACAGAGGTAACCGACAGGTCTCGTCATCAGGGAGCCTAACCATGTCAATTACCTCAAGGGGAACTTTTTGAATAGGATGCAGGTAAGCCCAAAAGACATCCCAAGGCCCCGAGTCCCCCAAAGAAGCAATTAGTCAAGAAGAAAATGAAAAGACAAACATAACTTACAGTATGGGCTCAACGCACCTTACAAGCAAGCACACAAAAATCCTAATGCAAAGTAAACGGTGCCTACACACCCCAATTCCGTAAGTGACGGTTGTGGCGAAACAGCAGGCAATTCTATCCTAAAGGTTACGTCATTGTAACATTAGCTCCACCCCCCATTACAACTTAACCAAATGAAAACACAAATACTATTCTAAACATCTTTAAAAATTCCTGAGTCTAAATGCCATTTTTTAAAACTTTTAAATTACCGAAATTTTTAGGAAAATCGTTTTTTCTTAAGTTTTCCTCGGAAATGCTACATGCCTCCAAAAAATCCCCAGCGTTGTTACATATGTTTTTTATTCTGTAAAGTTGTGAGTAAAAAATATTATAATAAATTTTATAGTTTAAGTTGCTCTGGAAATTGGTAAACGTAATAACCTCGAAGTTAAAATCTAACCTTTTATCATAAATCCCTATTTTTATTGCCCTATTTTGAATTTTAATTTTTAAATCCAGATAAGTCGCACAAATATTATTATCGTTAGTCCGGTTTAAAGTAAGTTCCTTTGGGTAGATTTGATTAAGAAACTCCAAATCGTTGCAGTTAAAAATTATGAGGTCATCAATATATCTAAATCCGGTAATATTATTTGAGTTAAGAAATTTAGTTTCGTAAAAATGTAAGAATAGGTTGGCAAATGCACTAGAATAGATATTTCCCATAGGTATACCCTTTATCTGTTTAAAGAAACATAAGCCGTTAAAGAGATAGTTTTCAAAAATATTAAATTTACATAAATCAATCCAGTCACATTTTAAGATTAAAGTACTATCTAAATAAGCATCATAGATTTCTGAACATATAATCATTAAATTATCATGCGGAATACTGGTAAACAGGTTTTCAAAATCAAACGTGTATATGCTAACTATATTCTTACTTTTTAAAAATTGTAGAATATCCTGGTTATTATTTATAAAAAAGCTATTTTCGGTAACCTTAATTTTATTTAGAATAATTTTTAAATAGCTAAAGAACTTTTTACTGAACAAAGTGTTATAACAATTTGTACTACATGTAACAAACCTAAATTTAGTAGGTACTTTATGGAATTTTATTGTAGGAAACAGGTAAGGGTATTTTATGCTATTAATCTTAAACTTAAATTTTTTGCTAAAAGCTAAAATCCTATTATCTATTTCTTTTTTGGTAAGGTTAATTTTTTGATAGGTATTATTTGAGTTGTATTCCCCAGAAATTAACTGCTTAAAATAATCTTTACACATAAAACCAAAGTTATTTGCCGCCTTATCAACAACCGTAATAATAAAATTATTTTTTAAACCTTTAATTTTACGGTATAGAACTTTGTTTAAAAAGAAACCCTTCTTGTCCTCCATACCAAACTCTTCACAATTCCTTTTTATATCCTGTAAAATATGTACCGTCCACTCCATAAAACCTTCGATAGGCTAATTGTACTTCCTTGCTAATTTTATAATAAAGTAATCTAAAACTTTAGTGATAGAACTTAAAATTTGATTTAAATTTACCTTATTTCTTATCCTAAATTTTGAGCCCTTACGTAGAACTTCCCTCAACCTAACATCTTTAACAATATTAAGACTTTGCATTAGGATTTTTGTGTGCTTGCTTGTAAGGTGCGTTGAGCCCATACTGTAAGTTGTGTTTGCCTTTTCATTTTCTTCTTGACTAATTGCTTATTTGGGGGACTCGGGGCCTTGGGATGTCTTTTGGGCTTACCTGCATCCTATTCAGAAAGTTCCCCTTGAGGTAATTGACATGGTTAGGCTCCCTGATGACGAGACCTGTCGGTTATCTCTGTTGTTTTATGGTTCAGTTCCGGCACTTATACAGAATCTTGCCGTTGGTGCGTGGATGCCCAGAGTGCTTGATTTCTGTTTGTTTTTTTGTCTATTTTAGTATAATTTTTTTATCTATATCTGTTGGATTATTTATTTGTTTTTTTTCATTATGGGGATATGAAGCTTCTGCGCTATCCTTTATTGAAAATGTTTTCTTTGCAGGATATGTTTTATGTTATAGTGATTTAGCAGTCTATGCTTGAATTTTAATTTTGTTTATTTCTATTGTTTACTTTTTACATAGACTTTTGTATCTCATAAAAATGCCGAGACATTGCCCTCTTCGTAAAGTCCACAGCATGGTCAAATCCTTTTTTACCTCCAACTGCCCTTAAGAACATTAATTTTGCTCGCAAAAAGTACCCAACAGGCCATAACCATTCCCAAAGAAGAAGGGTGAAAATAGCATGTTACATTCCCAATATTAAAACTGAGAAATCTACATTAATTTATAACTTCACACAGGGAACTAAATCCATGTCATACACTGAGAACACCTAAGCATATTGGATTAATGATACAAATATTTACAAATAATTTAAGCTAAGTAGAAAGGAACTCTTCTAAAGAATAGTGGAATAAAGATTTAGAGAAAAAATTGCATATAATTGCCAATAAGAGTCTACTTATCTGCTTCACCTAGAAACAATATTTAAACTTTCTTATAAACTTCAACTGGGGATTCTAACCTGTCTTAATACCAAGATTTGCTTAGCTGCAGCAGAATAGGAACAGTTCCACACAAGGAAAGTCTCAAAAGGTCAATAGATTTAATATGCTGCCATAGATTTGTTTTTATCGTGCTTCATTAGTTACATTTTTTTTGCATATTATATAACTAGCTAAATAACCATACTTTGCTATGAGTACATTTTAGGATAATTATAATGAAAAAATAATAAAATCGATTTTTAGTGGATTTCCTTATAAACAATATTTTTTGTTTCTTTATTGGATGGAACTTAATATTACTAGGCTCGTCTGCGAACTTACGCCTGAGCAAGCTATGTAAATCTGACTCAGAGAGAAACAATTTTCTCTTAAATCTACGCCAGCGAATTTTAAATTTTGGCCGTGAGACTTATTTATTGTCATGGCGAAGCATACTTTGAAGGGAAATTGCAGTTTTATATATAGGTTTAATTTAATATCCACAAAACATAATAATTTGAATTAAATTCTTAAAAAACTTCCATCTCAATTGGTCTAGTGGTTAAATTTTATCTTTTACCGTATTTTAATATGTTTTTTTTTGTCAATTTATTTTGTTGTTATGCATGTGATGCAAAATTAATTTAAAGTATCACAATAAGAAAAGAAATACCGTAATCAGCATTTAATAAATTAAATTTTTAAAATTTATCTTTAAAAATTCATCAAAACTTTTTAAAAAATGGAGGTAAAGATTCGAAAAAGATTTTATTTTAAAAGGAATTTTTATGATCTTTCTCGTGATATAAATTTTATAACCCTCATATTATTATTTTAAATGCAAACTTTTAAAAAGTTACAAATACAGCTTAAAAATTTAATTTAAAAAAATCTAAGAATTTTTCAAAAATCCTTAGTGCACCCCTACAATATTAGGAAAATCTCCATACAAAATTTCACGTCCAGCAGTTTGGTCTGTGCGTTATCTGTCTGTCAGTCAGTCACGCAACTGTTTTATATATATAGATTATCTGTCATTTGGAAGTAAAAAAAATCTTATAATTGAAGGAATCTAATATAAAACTCACTGGTCCTTGATGATAATTCCAGCCTCTTGCTTTCCTTTTATCTGTTGAATCATCACTGTTGTCGTAATTACCAACGTAAGCCCAATCACTAAAAATAGGATAGAAATAAGGTTGATTAGAAATAAGATTTAAAGTATCTGCATAATATAGAAAATGAAAGCACCAAACTAGCGAATACAGATCAGGATGAACAGAACCTTAGTAGATTCACTATAAAAATTATAAAAATCTCAAACTGAATTTCCAAGACCAACTAGGTTTTACATTAACAATATTTCAATCAGTTTATAATGAATCTGAATACCCGGAGTGGCAATGAGAAAGAAAATTTTCCTCTGGGCATGGGTTACATCCACCAATACAGGAGACAATTTTTTCCCAGGGGTAGCAACATCAATTCTGGTACCCCTGTGGATCTGCTAAGGTTTTTTCATTCATGTTTCATTATTCTCAATTATATTTTTACACATAGAAAACATGTAAACAAGTTTAACTCACTGTTCAAGGTTAAAATACTCCAAGCAAAATTTCATGCACTTCAACTGTTAGTAAGAAAAGAAAGCTGAATTGTTCTATTTAATGAGGGAAATATCAAATGCTGACACAATTTTTTAATTTTAAAATTTTTTTTATTTTTTTTTTTTTGGGGGGGGGGCACTTGCAATAATTTTGTTTTTTTTTACAAGGAAAAATATAACCATGAATTGGTTGAGAAAAAAATTTTGTAAAGAAGGCTATACATGTTTTTTAATTAATAAAACTATTCAATAATAATAAAACAAGTATGTGTAAAAGATTTATGGAATGATATAATATATTAATACCTTAATTATGGACAAATGCAGTAGTGATTTATAAAAAAGCAAAGTTACTGAAAAATTTCCAAGATTGATGTCAAGCACATTAAAATCTACACATATCTGTAGTTATAGGGACTTCTGTTAATTATGACAGTTTATATGTTTTCTGTTATTCCAAGACAAATAAGGCAAATCAGATGAAAAATTAGTTTCTCTTTTTAAATCACTGTAAGGTGAATAATGTACATAAAAAATAAAATCTAGTAAAAAACATTAAAATATGTACACCATTTATTACAACGGAAGGACTAAGACAAATCAGATAGAACTATAAGTTGAGAACTATTTTGATTACAGTATTTTTTTATTTTTTATTTTTTATTTCACTGTAATGCATAAACTTTAGTTAAAAAAATACTGTGTTACAAATGACAAATATGTCGTAACCCCCAATCAATTAACATCTGTAATTAAAATATTTAAAATTTTACATTATCTGTAACTGGGCGTATTTGAACATCTGTTTTGTTATGTTACATTAAAAAAATGTGGTATTATCAAATAGAAAAAAAAACTTGACATTTTTATTCTTTTTTTAACATCTTAATGCAATCCTTACAAAATAAAGCATTTGAGAATGCATGACCTAACACAAGTTAAAACATAACTATCATTTTTATGTATGTTGAGACACATCTATAGTATACAGAGAAACTTATCTATGGTGGCCAGTCTTGTTTCCGAAAAAAAGGTGGCCATTAAATAGAGGTGGATTTCTCTATGGCAGCCAGTTATGGTTTAAAATAAAGTACACCCATACCTCACTTTACGGCCTAGATACGTTCCAGAAAAGTTGGCCGTGAAAAGCCGTACAACAAATCAATTATTTTGACACAAACCCATACAAATTTAATTGGATCTGTTCCAATTTTTTATAAATAATAGTTTTTAGTTCATAAAGCATTTTATTCTTTTTATTTCCTATAAATGCTTACTCATAAAAGTGCTTGCATAAAATAAAAATACAAAACAATGTAATAATAAAAAGAAATTTAAAAAAACAAATAAAAAACAAAGTAATAATAAAAAGAAATTAAAAAAAAAAAAAAATAAAAAGCAAAAGAAATCATATGCGCATATGTATACAAATAAAAAAATAAAAAAAATTTTAAAACATGAAGAATCACTAAGCTGTAATATGTCGCCATCATCCCTTTCGGCTGTTGTGGCCGTATAACAAAATACTGTGGGCCGTAAATCGGAAAAGTGCCATAATTTAAAGAGGCCGTTATAGTAAAATGCCATATAAAGAGTGGTCATATAGAGAGGTATAGGTGTAGCTGTTTTGAGGGGTGGCCAACTAGAGAAGTTTCACTGTGTATATATATATATATATATATATATATGTGTGTGTGTGTGTGTGTGTGTGTGTGTGTGTATATATCATATTCATAGAAGGTAAGGGAAAGTACATTTATATAATTTTTTTTTTGTTTCATTTCACTGCAACTGAGTTTGCCCAAATGTTAATAGAATAAACAATATTTAAAAGCAGTTAAGAAGAATAATGCATAGCATGCTTTTGTTCAAAAATAAAAAAATATTAACTTACGTGGGATCTAAAGTTTTCATACCAAGAGGCCCAAGTAAATATTTTTCAGGAGTTTCTAGAGCAGTCCACGCATTTTCAGGAGTAAATAATTCAGGAGCCTGAAAGTAAAACAGGAAATAACAATTAATGTTATGTATAACAAATTTCATATACAAAGAAAGCTGTATTCAAGAAACTACCATCAAAAGGCTTTAGGAAAAGAACATTAACATGAAAAGTCTTGGTAACTGTTTCCATTTATGAAAATATTTTATAGTATTACTGCAGAAGAGGTCCAAGATGAAAGCAAAAAATAAATGTAGAGCACTATGAGGAAGTCTAATACATTATCACATAGTGCCGCACATCCCAGACTGTTTAGAAGGTTATCTTGCAGTACAAAGTTATAAATAAAATATGTTAATCATATACATATCTATCTAGTCAACCAATTTCAAGTGCAAATGGTTAAGCTAACTGGGGCAAGAGAGTAGTGTATAAATATGACTCGTAATAAAATTTGGTAATTAGATATTTTACATATTGTGTTTGTGCAACTCTTTGCAATATTTCTCTGATATAATTGTACTTTTTTTGGGGGGGTGGGGGCTGTTTTTATAAGGAAAGGAATGACGAATCGGGGAATATTTTCATATCGGAACATAAAATTGCATGTATTATTTTTGTATTTTCAAATTTTCTGTTATATTGTAGGTCATTTTGATAGATAACTGTCATATGTATCATGTGTGAGAAGGAAATTAAAATAGTAGCGTTAAGATTTTTATGCAGAGTTATAGGTATTTTAGCTAATTTTAATAAAAATTGCTTCAAATTGACCAATTTATAAAAATGTACGCTATTTACAGGTCAGTTTTTGTTCCTTTTTTAAATTTTTAAGTGCTATTTTACCATAAAAGACCAAAAAAACCTTAAATTTTTTTTTAATTGACTCTGAACGTAGAATACTAATTTGAAATTTTTCTAAAGTGCCTATCACTGTGCATAAAAATCCTAGTGCTAATATTTTAATTTCCTTCTCACACATGATACATAAGACAAATATCTTTGCCTGTGGCTTGACCACTTATTATAGTCGCTTCTATAAAGTTCTTCATCAATCTCTTTATACACAATCTTGTCCCATTACACAGTGAAGGTCTATCCAAATTCCTGAGAAGCATAATAGGTGCACCAATCTTTAATTCCACTATATGAGGCGGTACTCCAGATAGCCACAGAGAGTTAAAAAATGAGTGTTTCTCAGAATTATGTTTTTTAGCACAAATCTCTACGGTTATCATGAAATCTCACATAATAATGTATATAATTTGATAAAATTTTCAGGAAATGTTTTAGAGGCTATTGTTAATGAAATGAGGCACAATAATTGGTGTATAATAAATAGTTTTTAATATGGGGCTGTTTTTATAAGGAAAGGAATGACGAATCGGGGAAAAATTTCATACTGGAACATAAAATTGTGTGTATTATTTTTGCATTTTAAAATTTTCTCTTAAGACTGTAGGTCATTTTGAATATAACTGTCATATGTATCATGTGTGAGAAGGAAATTAAAATATTAGCATTAAGATTTTTATGCAGAGTTATAGACATTTTAACCAAATTTCAATAAAAATTACTTTGTAGAATACGTAATAACAAAATTTCAGAAAGTAAATAATCGCAAGTTAGCAAGTCACATAGGGGTTTCTACAGTAAAGAGTTTTAACGGTAATTCGTATACTGAAAATTAACCAAGTAAAAAAGGATTGATGAAAAGAAAACAAAAGGAGTAATATAAGAAAATTAACTTAAAATATCACCAACTACTAATTAACATTATTCAATGCGTTTATTTACCTTGTAACATTTAGTTGCGCATGCGCAGTTCTTATGAATGATGTATTCCAACGCCTTGAGATGAAATATTATTTAAAAACTGTATTTATATATAAGCATTTTAAAGCTTCCAAACTTATATTAGAATTATCTCCAGGCTTCAAAACATAAGTATACGAAGTTTCAACCAGATTTGTCAAGATATGTAGAAACGATAAAAATACCAAATGTAATCATTTCACACAAAAATCAGTAAATCCATCAAAAATCAGTATATATCTATTTAGTTTCAATAAAGTATTTTTTATTATTAAAAAATTTGAATATTTAGTTTTTCAAATAAAAAAACACGGTGACACATTTCATTTCAGTGATTCATTTTTTAGTGAGAATCACGCTGTGAAAGATTCACCCTTTGTTTACATCGTCAAAGAGCGATGACGCTTCATTAGAATCGAAATATCTCTAAAACTACTGAATTAACAGAATAAGTGTACGCAGAAAAAATTATCAGTTTTCGAAGCTCTTTCCAAATATGTAACATTTTTGTACTTTCATGAGAAAAAAAATACACAGATTCCTGTATATTTGTCGGCCTTTTGTTTTCGAGGATGGGTCCGCCCGGTAGCGTTACGAGATCGCGTGATCTCGACACCCCCTTCTGTCTCTTTATTAACATAGATTACTTTACCCCAGTATTATCACTTTGTTTTGCGGTTTATTTTAACAATTTATTTTTAACCCTATACTTTTTAAATGTATTATACCCAGATATTTTTATACACTTCACATTTACCAATAACACCATTACTAATTCTACACAATGCATACATTCTAATCATAATCTTTCCCTACTTTAAATTTTACACATTGCGATACAATTTTTACAATTAACATAAAATTAACAATAATTTCACACATTGCATACATTATGAATCATCTTCCTTGTAGTTTACACTTTACTATTTTTACTGCATAACACATTTCAATTTTGACTCTTTACTCTTCTAAAATATATGAACTAGCCACTATACTATATTTTTCAAGACATCTAAATATTTACTTTTTCAATTAATATCTAATTAAATATATAAACATGATTCCAAATTTGAAATATGTATTGCTAACACTACTACAATGATATTTCTATATTAATCAACATCATTATTAAATGTATAAAAACAATTACAATATCTTTATCATTTCAATAGCTATTATCGAATGCCTGTATGAGTACTATTTGTATAGTATGTAAGCACTTCCATACAAATTAACATTTGCTTAGATTCTATTACAATAACACTATTATTACAATAACATTATTAATTGCTTGTTTCAACACCATTGCAGTATTAATTACGCACTTAAGAGTTACTTTGGACGCACTTTAAACGCACTTTGAACTAGGTGAACGCACTTTGAACTAGGTTTACGCAGGGTTTACGCTAGGTTAAATAATCCTTTCGCTTTTAACATAATAAATTGAAACTTATGAAGTGGATTTCACAGATAGCAACTTTCTTTCTTTTCAACGGTTAGTAGATATGTCGCAGTAAATACTCTTCTATTTATTTTTTTATTCTCTTCCGTCGACAACTTCGGTTTGTGCGACTCATAGTCTCGTCGCCAACTCCTGTTTGCTTTGCTCTCGATGTGGTAATTTACATGGGACCTTTCGGTTGCGTTCAGTTGCTGAGATGAAAACTCAATTATCTGCTTTAAATCATAATCGGTTTCTCCAATTTCTTTATTAAACTCAAAAATTAAATGTGGAGGTAATAATTTAATTAACATAGGCGTTAAAAGGTTATAATACGTATCAGAATTAATTCCAAGCGATTCGAGACTTCTCATTTCAGTTTGGACTTGATCGAAAAATTTCCTAAATGATAAAGGATCTCTTGCATTTTTCAATGGTGGAATTTGTAATAAACTGTTCATATGGGTATTTATTAAGATATTATTTTTTCCAAACGAGATGACAGAATATCTATGGCAGTATCATAAATTTCTGGTGTTATTGCCAAACCTTCGATTGATTCAAGTCCGGATCTTTTCAAATATGTTCTTAAGGGGACAAGGGACCTTCAACATCGAATATTTTAATGTTCAATTTTTAACTCTATACACAGAATAAGAATAATTAATATTCCTTTTTTACTGTAATTACGACCCTTAGAATCCAAAATAGGGATATTTTGGCATATAGAGATTTTTTTAATGTCTGTTTTCAAAACTTTTTTAAAAAATTGTAGCATCATTGAAAATGTTCCGTGTGCATTCCTTATCCTTTAAAAACATTAAATTTTTCAATATTAGTTTACCCTATGAATATAAACATAATTGTGCATTGAATTTTTTTTATTAGGAATCTAAAGCCATAAATAAATTTTCTTCAATCTGCATGCTATTTTTTTTATATTGTTGCATATTTTTATTTTATTTTGTGGTCTATAAATATAAAAAATATTTGGTTTCAAAGAATGATGCACAGTATTGTGAAAACCACTTCCATTAACAATCCCGAGAAATTTGGAAGAAATCAGAAGAAAATGTGTGCGCATGGAGCATTTTGGAAAATTCTAGAATTTTTTGATAAGCAGGCCATATTCTGTCCACAAATGCTTATTTTTGAATTCTAAGTGTCTTCGCTGAAGTGAAAAAAGAACATTACATATTCTCATTTTGTATATACAGTAAAATATTGAAAAATTTAGAAAACGAGTTTGAAGATCCCTTGTCCCCTTAAATAACTAAACTTAGAAATTTTATCTAATGATTCATTTTTATGTATCGCGGTCTCATAAGTATTCCAAAAAGTGAGCCACTGATTCTTCTCTCCATAAAAATTATTAATACTAAGCTTCGGCAATTTAACGCTAACCCTTTCCGTTACAAAAGTGTTGTTTCTTAGTTCAGACGAACTTGATGTAGAAATTTCCATTGAATTACTTTTTGACAACTCACGTATTTTCTTTCCTGCGCGAAATGTGCATGTTATTATCTTGTCTTGGTAATCTGTCGCGCCTTTTAATTCATTATCTAAATCCTTGAGATCTACAGCAGATTCTATTTCTGCATTTATAGCTTTTAGTTCAGGATAAATTCTTATACGTTCTAAAAGTTCTGCTAAGACGTCTATAGAAACTTCAGAACTATTAACTTCAGTTTCAATACTTTTAATATTCTTAGCGACTGACGATCTAATACTAGTACGTTTCTTTTTAGCTTACTCAAAACTTCGTCAGCCATATTAATGGTTATGTGTGTCAGAATATTTTTTTTATATCAAACTTCAGTTCTAATCCAAATCTATACAAATCTCTCCTTTCTTATATATCTATCTCAAAGAGCTCTCATCCCGGCAGGGATGCCAAAAAATGTTGCCACTCCGCCTAACATTAAATAAAATCCTCAAATTAAATATTTCGAAGTGACACCGAACTTATTAGGTAAGCAAAATGCCTACCTGAATTGTCCCGGGGGAGCTCCTTAGATGAGCTAGATCCTTATGTTCTTGCTTGATGTAATTAAAATAGTGTTGATACATATTACACACATACACTCGCTATATTTATTAATTTTGAACAGTTACATACTTCCTGTCGTAAAAACGGGACTGAAAAATAAACTCACCAACAGGCTGAGCTTATTTTTCAGTCCCGTTCTTAACTAACATAATAAAAAAAAAAGAAAAGAATAAACTCAATTTAATTGCGTGTTGCCAAACATCAAAAAATTATCTCGTGAAACGTAGAAGGAGTCAACAAAGGTAAACCATGTAGTCAAAACAGGTAAACCATGGATTCTGCAACAAGCTGTTTGAGATAACCACTGTTGGGGCACCAGCAATGGTTGGTAATGTCAATGGATTTATTGCCCTCTGCATACAATACGAATCATTTCCAAACTTTATGTCGTATCATTGTATTATCCACCAGGAAGTTTTATGTGGTAGAATACTACCATTCGGACACGTCACGAAAACAATTACAAAAATAGTCGAACGTAATTCGCGCAGCTCATTTGCAACACTGCCTTTTTAAGGCCTTATTAGAAAATCCTGAAAATCCTGATCTCAATCTGCATACTGAAGTAAGTTGGCTCAGTAAAGGCAAAGTTCTTGCTAGATTTGTAGATTTAATTGAAGAAATATTATCTCAGTGCCAAAAATCAAAAAACTTTTTTGAACTAACATATCCTCGTTGGCTAGAGGAATTGGCTTTTTTAAACAGATATAATGGAAAACTGAATTATTTAAGCTTAAAACTGCAGGGAAAGGACAAACATATAGCTACAATGATAGGGTCTATAAACTCGTTTAAAGCTAAACTGGCTTTGTGGACATCATATTTGAAGATGAAATTCCTTTTTCATTTTCCAAATATGAAAAAAAATGATAGGTGACCGGGAAATTGACTTATCAACATTTGTTATCAAACTTCAATTACTTTAAGACTAGTTTGAAAAGTGCTTTCAGCAGTTTAATATCATCAAGCCAATGGTCACCTTTTTTGTTAATCCATTTACTTATCAAGTAAATGTAACCGAACTAGCTACATAGATTTCAGAGCTTGTTCAAGTAAGGATACAAGAACTGGAGATAGAAATTTTGGATCTTCAGAATTTCTAGAATATAGTTGACAGAAACAAATTTCCATTCTTGAAAAGAGCAGCATATAAAATAAAATCGTTTTTCGGTTCCACATTGTGCGCTCCCAAGAGCATTTCCTCCTTGGTTGGTTGCCTTGTGAACCGCTACGTGCTGCTCTAGCGCGTAACTTTAATATACCAAGAAATGGCATTGTTGTTGTTGTTCTAAAGATATTGAGATTTTATGATGTATTTGCTGATCTATTATAAATAAACTGTTAACACAGTGTGTCCATTTTCGCTCCTCCGAACGACGAGTGCCCTGCACTCTTCTTTTTCTTATAGATAAGCAACTGATACAGCCCTACGGCATTTTACTATTATTTTTACAGTCCACTGCTTCTTAAGCTCGACACACATACTTGTGTGAATCATTGTTTTCGACAGTGAATATCATAAAATCAAAGTACAGATCACGACTTACAGATGAACACCTTGACGATTGCTTACGTGCGCGAGCAGGAATATCATCATACTATCCTAATTACGAAGCAATGGCCAATGAAATGAAATGCCAAAAATAACATTGACTTAGAGATTTAAATTTTTTATAAAGAATTTTTATACTTTGTAGATTTTGTATGCATTGTTTAGTAATCATTTATTTTACACAAGAATATTAACAGTAATTTTTATATTTTAAATTATATTTTTGGAATTAAATGTTTTTTTGTACATTATGTATATGTATCATTAACTATGTCCAACTATAAATTCACATTTAAAAAACAAATGGTGCCTGCCGTCCGACTGGTATTCTAGAATGTGCTCTTAGGTACAAAAAGGTTGGGGACCCATGCCTTAATCCAATGAAGTACCGGGAGACTAAGGTGAACAAATTAAAAATTTCTAACCCCTGGTGGTTAAAAGGGGAAATATCCATTTTATATAATGCCTAAAAGGAAATATCCTGTCTTACTCTTTACTTTTACAATGTTGCTAGCGCGTCGCCTATGTTTTTTCTCTTTTCTCTCTTACTGCTAATCCGTGCTTTGCTTAAGTCCGTCACTATACGAGGAATTTGAATAAAAGTGTAGCAAGGATTTGGGTCTCTTGTGCTTCTCGACTCATGACTCAGTCTGTGTTATTGCATAGATGTGTCTTAAAAACTACGTTCATAGATTCTAGCCGACTGGAGCTGGCGATAAGCAAATTCTGAATTTTTCTGTCTTCATCAGCACTGACAAACTATCAAGATAGTTCCGTTAAACCCTACCTCAGGGAAATAAACAGGAAAAGTGTATTAAATAGGCCGATGGGTGGTTATGGCAGTAAAATGGATGGGAAAAAGAATTTTTTTCTTTAAGTTTATTAACAATAAAACTACCTCCGTATTTCAAATGACTGCTTTAAATTTTTGATTCAAAATTTTGCATTCAGTGTTATCGTTTTTCCTAAACGGATTTAGAAATATTCCTACAATATGCACATAATAAATTTTTCATTATTTATCTCTCTTCTTTCGTTTTATCTGATAAACAGATGGAGCCTATCGTTATCTACCGCGACAGGTCATTTGATAGGTTTTTTTTAATTCAGTCCTAAGTTCTTTGTTTATTATAGTTTTTTATTATACTATATACTGTAAACTACATTTTACAAATAATATTATACTCCTAAAGGGTCCATTATTGCCACATCCTAGGACCCATTAAAACATTAATCTAGCCCTGCCCCTCCATAGCAAAAGATGGTTAGCTATCGAACATCTCGGTCATCTTCTGCTGTATGAGTGATAAACCGACCAGTAATAGAGTATTTTGACAAAAAAAAAAGGTATATCTAAAAGTAATGTTAATTGAAATAATTTTTTTAAATAGTTTCCGACGTGTATTATGTGTTTCCTGACCCACGGCCTTTATACTTTTCAAATGTGTTCGGTTAAAAAGTATCAATAATTTAATATTCCAAAAATTCCCATTACCTGGTGATCTAAAAGCTCCGTTTTCGCTCTGAAAAAAAAGACCTCATTCTTGTAGAAAAAATATACTTTCCACAATACGTTTGAAGAAATCACGCTAGTTTTTCTGTGAAATCCGATGTTATCGAACTATTTCACCGTCAATTCTGCCACTGACATAAGTTATAATGCTTCAGTCATTAATCAATTTTTTTTATGATTAGCACTATTTTCATGTGAAATAATCTGTGTTTGACAATTTTTTTTCTAAACCCGTTGCGAAATGTAGCCTCTTTCTGACCGAAAAGTTTGCATGGTACACAGAAAACGATTCTTGTAAATGGTGAGTATACAAGCCACGAGCTTCTATATATGTTCCCCGTTGCTCATTTTTCTTTGAAACAAACATATTGCATCTTAACTTGCAAATTTATTATACCTTACGTTTGTTCAGTTCTTACTGAACGTGAATAATCTCCATTTAGATTTAGATTTATTGAGATTTTCTTGTTGCTGTTCATAATTTATTAAAAGTCAGTTAGATGGATCATCAAGATCAAAGATAGCTGAAGTTTCAAACCCACAACATTTAAATTGTTGGCAAAAAATTTTGACGATTAGATTGTCTGTACTATTTTACCTTGTTCTATCTTCTTTGCAACATATAAAGTCGATAACGAAATTTCAGTCTGCAGAAGCAATGATTTTGTTCTGTCTGCTGTAATTCCTGCTTTGACAATGGATAAGTTAAATCACTATTGCTGATCTGATTTGTATTAATTGTATGAGTATTTTTCCCTGAAAGCGCTGGTCTTTTTTTGTTGTTGTTGTTGTTGTTTGGTCAATGCTAATACTGTCTCTAGTTGTACAGCTTTTCCGGTACACCATTTACATAATTAATCCTTCCCAACATTATTAGGGTATTTAATTTTAAATTCAAATCTAATGGTCTTAGAAGACAATAAAGTGTATTATTCGACAACTCTTGTCTCTATTGCACACTTCTCGTTCACAATCGGCATCTTTCTTCATCCCCGTCCAATACTCGCACTCTCCGCAAATGCTGTGGCCAGTTCCTCGTGCTACTTTTCGAGGTCACAGCGCTTAAATTGTATACATTTTTGTTGTTGTTTGTTGGATCTTTAATGAAATTTTATAAATTTTATTCAAGATTTTTCGTGAAACGTATTTTAAGTTTCCAGACAAAAATATCTTTTTTGGAAATTATATTTTGTTTGGGTGGGTTCTAGTAGGGCGTAGGCCCTAGGCTTCAGCCTTTTCAACCTATTAGTAAATCCAGCCATCTGATGGGAGGTTAGTTGAAAACGCTAATGACCTAGTAAGTTTAATGAGAACTCGCTTAAAATACATCCAGTTCTATGAAATAAGAAGATTTTACAGAGCATAAATAACTCGTTTATGATTCTTCACGAGTGAATATTTTCGACATTTTAGGAATTTATTATGTTTAAATAAACCAAACTCTGAAGGAAGGAGGAGATATGACCTTCCCTCTGCAGTTTCCAGTTTTAGAAAGCAACATAATTCGAGAGTGGAAAGTAATTTTAAAAATATTTTTTTTAAACGGAAAAACGATTAGGTAAAATGTCACAAAAATAGAAGTTAAAGGAAGTGAAAATTTAATTATTTTACAACGCAACGTTCTGAATCCATAGATCTGGCAAAAATCATTGTGGTAATACTGAAAGATGAAATATCGAAGTTTGATCCAGATAATTTATGTAATCGGTAAACTAACGATCATATTTAATATAATTTAGCTTAATATATATAGATAATTAAAGGAAGATATGTTCAGTGAACTTAACGAATACGGAAACAACGACTAGAAATTTTTATTCTTATAATTAATGTACCCATTTCAGTAGCAACAATATTACTCTTAGAGGAATGTTTCTGCATTGCCTGATCTTTAAATAGACTGACGGTAGCTCTATATACATGCTTTAAAAAGATAAAAACAGGTTATTTGAAACAAGAAGAGATTTTGTAACGGGATCAGTTATTATGCATATATGTAATAGGATTCTGGATATATTATAAGGATTCTTTATTATGGAAAAAAACATTAATTATTACTCAGTTGCTTGATGATTTGACAACAATTAAATTTGATGGTTTGTGCCGAAAAACTTGCATACGAAAATAATTATTTTGCATGTTTGCTTTGACGTCCTTTAGAAAAGCCAATTTGAGAGTGAGTGTTTTATGCTGAGAACTGATTCCAATCACTCAACTCCTTTGCCACCTTCAAGAAGGCGCAGACAATTTGTGTAGGATGTTTTTTATAGTTCTGCCCATGCCTTATTGCAAAACATGAGATTTTATTAAAGTTATTAAATCTACGAAAAGGATTACTATTTTTAAAAAATCATTCACTTTTAAGAATTGACAGTAAATTCTGATTTTTCGTTGGTACTTTGAACCAGCATTGTATCCCAAATGACTGAAAGCAATTTTTGTAAACACTTCCAGAATAATCACTGAACATGCATCAGAGTATTTAGAGTAGCATTTAATATCAAGTAGTTGAAGGTTATCAACATATAAATAATAAATAAAGTATCAAATGTAAATACTCCATCGAGTTATCTTCCTAGTCAGTTCCGGGCGAAAATAAAAGGATTGTAAAAGCAACATCAACAGGTGACGCTTTTACCATGAGTTGAAATGAGGTTGATAAAAATAGAAATAAATTCACTAACAATGGTGAAATATTGATAAGAGGTCTTCCTGACAAAAAAAGATTAAAATAAAGTTCAACATCTTTACGTTTCAATACAGAGAAGTAGGTTGACGGTAAAATTTGTAGTCACCCAAATGCATGTTGTATCATACGCCTACATCTAAAATAAAGATCTTTTTCCTCTTACAGAAAATGTAGTCTCCATAACAAGGTTAAAGGGCAAACTAGAATTTATTCATAAAATTCACTCTCCCCTTTTATTGATTCATTTATTTGAGTGCTTTATGAAAGGAAATTTTATGCATCCCTGTCTGCACGTAAATTATATAATTCCATCTGTATAGAAAAGCAAATGAAAATGTAGAGAAGAGGGTGCTCAATTTTTCGTTCGTATTCTATCTTGTTAAAATTTATTTATGTCATTTTAGCAAACCAATTAACTGTATAAAAATTCCGTCGAATGCTTATATCAATCTTTTTACCAGATTGATTGCTATTTATAGCTTGTACATTTTTATCTGCTGCAATACGTCTCTTCATATTTTCAATATCGTTTCTCATAGCTTGAGCTCAGTTGCATATTTGAAGCCATTTTCTGACGCCATTTTGGCGACAGAAAGGAAGCCAACTTGGAGCAATTTTCTGACAGCAGTGTATTGAATATTTTTAATATAATGAAATACACATCTTTGCCAACTATCCTACGGATTGCGAATGTTGGAGAAAACACTTCTCCTGACCATTCCGTCTCTGATGTTGCTATTGCCGCTCCTGCGAAAGATTCTCCCTTCTGTCTCGGTAGATAGAAGACTTATTTGGCGAATGCTGTTATGGAATGCGATTTAGATCCAGCTGTTGCTTTTCAAAACCTTGACCCTCATCATCTTCAAATTGAAGAAATGCCAAACATTCTGAACTTTCTCAAGATCTGCGGTGATAAGTCACCTGAATTTAAGGACTTCAAGAGTTCGATCGAATTCATTATACAAACTTTGGATGAGACTTTGGCGAACATCTGCAGCTCAACTGGACTCGACCATGAATTTGAGATCAGAAAATTATTAGGTATGTGGAAGTACATTGTTGCTTTCACCCTTGGTCCTAACTTTGATAATTTAAAAAACCTAATTGCTATTGTGAGTAAATTTAATACTACTCCGGTAGTTAAAAAATCTAGTAAAAAAATAGAAGAAGTAATGAAGGTAATGAGCCACAAGGTAAGCGAGTTGCTCGCCAAAACTTATTAGACCAGGAAAAATCGGATGTCATCGAAACAATAAATAAATTTGCCCCCCTTGAGGAAAAGTCTGATGATGAAATTCTAGCGGATGATACCATCCAAGTAGAAAGAGAGCCTAAACCAGAACCATTCTTTATTAAAATGGTTCCAGGTTATCAAAAGATTATCGAAAATATAAACAACCTAATCCAATTTAATTTGCCCAAAGCTGTCTCAGGACATTTTCTTAAGATCTCTCCCACCACCATCGATCAATTTAGAAATATCCAAAGGTACCTTTCGCTGATAAAGGTATCCCCATAAGTCCTGATAAAAGGTATCCCCATTGACATTCCAGTAGAGGAAGTCAAACAAAAACTCGTAGAATTTGGTTTTGAGGTGAACATAGTTTCACAACTCAAACGATTTAACACCAAGGAACCTCTCCCGATTTTCCTATGCCACCTCCGACAAAATAAGACTCTTAAGCATATATATAAAATCCGACACTTTTTAGGTTTCGTAGTTATTTTTGAAGCATACAAATTCAAAGGCACCAAGCAATGCTTCAACTGCCAAAAATTCCACCATAGTAGTGAAGTTTGCCTTCTACAGCCTGTCTGTATGAAGTGTGCTGGTGCACACTCCTCAGCAGCCTGTACTAAACCACGTGACACCGCAGCAAAATGTGCTAATTGCAATTGTGATCACCTATCAAACTATCATTGTTGCAGTGCTCACACGGAACAGGTAAAAATTAGACGTAACGAAATTAAGACCATAAAAGCAGTGGCCAAAGCCGGTAATTATACTCCCCAACTAATTGTCCCAACAAACTCAGGAAATACCTTTACTAGCAAACCCGTTAATTCAACAATTTCTTACAGCCAGGCTGTTCAGCCAAATAACTCCCCTCGTCCCCCTATAACGACTGAACAAACCACTAATATTGTAACTCCTGCTAATTCTACTACTGAAACTCCAACCTCTAGAGTAACGCCAATGGGAAACCTTGACGGCACACTAAATAAACTTTTAAAAATTAGGGATGTTCTTAAAGAAATTAAACAACTCTGTTACGAAATGAATATACCAGATTTTAATTACTTAGTTGATAAACTTAACTCACCGTCTATAAATAACGCTCTTTCTGCTGCCTCTTGTGAGGCAGCCACCTCTTCTGCCCCTTAATTCCCCTCTACTTAATTCCCCTCTACTATCCCTTAATTCCCCTCTACTTCTTCTGCAATTTCTGTTCTGAGCTGGAATGCTGATGGCTTGCGTACACGTATTCATGAGCTTCGGGAGTTTGTTATTATGAACCCCGTTGATCTTATTCTGGTACAGGAGGTGAAGTGTCCCACCACTCACCTCCAGAGTACAGTCCAGAACTCTTAAAATGTAAAACTACAGTCTGTACTTCACTCCCCGCCTTGACCCTAATACTAACTCTCCCCTACGTTTCGGTGGCACGGCGATGTATGTCAAACGGAATATTAAACATAATCATCTCCCCGGTATTAACTTACATATCATTGAAAACACAATTGTTAAAATTTGATAAACTCTAGTACTGCTCTCACCCTTGTTTCCACTTACCTAAGAATTATCGATGGTAGACCCGTGACTAATGAACTTTCTCAACTTTTTAATTTTGACCATAAAGTTATACTTTTTGGTGACTTTAACGCTCACCACCCCCGTTGGAACTTCCAGAATGACCGTTCAGTAACCAGATATGGTACTGAAATTAATTCCTACTCAATTGATAACTCTATTGATATTGCTTTCCCACTTTATCTCACCAGGCTTGGTGTTTCAGGCTCCCAATCCATCATTGACTTTGCCATTTTAAACAACATTCACTATCCGTATGAGATTAATACTATTAATGATTTATCCTCTGACCACTTACCTGTTAAACTTGACATTAACTGCAACCCCGTGCTCCCTTCTATCATTTCTCCTTATCATACTAATTGGCAGTCCTTCACTAAATTTGTTAACAACTCCTCCCCACCCTTTAATCATATTAACAGTCCTGATGACATAGATGCTGTTGTTACCTCTATCACTAAGACCATCCAAAGCGCGCTGGAATCTGCTAAGGTCCACTCTCCCCAATATTTCTATCATAAACTACCCCATTATATTGTTGACCTAATTAAATATAGGAACCATTTCAGGAAAATTTGGCAGCAAACTCGGAATCCCAGAATGCTTAATAATTACAAAAATCTTGATAATCAGGTTAAAATTAAAATACAAAATTTCAAAAATAATAAATGGAAAGAATTTATTGAGTCACTAGCTCCCACTGATAACTCAGTTTGGCAATATCTTAAGAGAATTTGGAAATCCCATAACCTTTAACTCCAGTTCTGGTATCTTAACTAGTGACTCTGGCAAAATTGAGGCCTTAGCAGCTAATTATGAAACCCAATTCGATCCCCACTCTAGTGTTTTTTTCCCAAATACAATTGATAAAGTCTATGATATCCTCCAGAACTTTCAGTCCAGTAATCACAATAGTGAGATCGAAAAAACCACTGTTAGCGAAGTCTTAAATGCAATTTACTCCCTCCCTAATAGAAAAGCCCCTGGTCAAGACGGTATCACCAATAATGCCATTAAAAATCTCCCCCTTCATTATGCCAACTATTTAACTGATTTAATTAATAACATCTTTAAATTTAAATACTACCCGCATCCCTGGAAATCGGCCATTATTTTCCCAGTTCCAAAGCCTGGTGAGGATCCTTCCCTTCCGAAAAACTACAGGCCCATTAGTCTCTTATCTTCTCTTTCTAAAGTGGTTGAACACATTTTTTGTAGCCGTATTCATAATTTTATCGATAGCAATAATATTCTCTCTAATGCCCAATTTGGTTTCAGACCTAAACATTCTACCACATATCAGCTGCTTACTGAGTACATCCATGATGGACTACAGAACAGAATGCAGACTGGTGCTGTCTTCTTTGATATTCTTAGAGCTTTTGATACTGTCTGGCACAGTGGCCTTATCTATAAATTCATTAAATTTAAAATGCCAGCTGCCCTAATTAACCTTATACAATCCTATCTTTCGGAAAGAACTTTTGCTTTAAGCTATTCTGGTACCACTTCAGCCCTACGCCCTGTTAATGCGGTAGTTCCTCAAGGTTCGAAACTCGGACCGGTCTTATTTAACTTATTTATAAATGATATCCCCACCACCCCGAACACTTCGCTTGCCCTCTATGCTGATAACGCAGCCATTCTCTCTAAAAACCATAATGTCAGATATATGCATACTTACCTCCAACGTCACATTAACATTCTTGAGCGCTGGTTTGATAAATGGCGTATTAAATTAAATCCCAGTAAAACAAAAGCTATCTTCTTTTCCTACAATAGGATTCCCCCACCCCCAGTTAACGTTTATGGTCAGCTCATCCACTTTGAAAGGGAAATGAAATATTTGGGTATCTTCATGGATAGTAAGCTTACTTGGAAGAAAAATATTAATCATAATATCTGCAAATTTTTTAAAGCTAGAAAAGATATCGCCCACCTCCTGTACCAGAAGGATATGAGTATAGAAAATAAACTTCTGCTTTACAAGACAGTACTTCGACCTATACTTCTTTATGCAGTACCTGTATGGGGTTCAGCGGCTAACAGTCATGTCCAGAAATTGCAATGCACACAAAATAAAACCTTACGTCTAATCACTAAAGCCAATAGATATAAAACTAACTACTCCCTCCACAAAGATCTAAGTATTGAACCCATTCGCCTGACTATAATTAATCTCGCCACTAAATTTTAAAATAGTCTTTACTCCATCCCTAATGAAGAAATTGCCAATCTTCCTGATTATGACAATAGAGAATTTAATCGTAGACCTAGAGCGACTCTAGTGCTTGACACTGGGATTACTCCCAACTCTTCTTTCCCATAATTTAAAATTTCTTTCTTCTTTCTTTATGTCACTCCGTTTTCCTAAATTCTTTCTTGACCGCTTAATTCCCCCCCCCCTTCATTTTTACTAATTATATGATAAGGCATGGGTGTATTTAAGTGACTGTAATAAAAAAATATCAATTTTCTATTGCTCAACTGACGGGGATGACCGTACGAAATGGCCTCGTAAGTGTACAGAAATGTTCCCAAGGGGATTCATGATAGTTGCAGGATTTTGTTACAACGGCAAATTAAAAATACAAAAAGGCTCAAGTAAAGCTAAAATTAATTCCTTCTAGTATCAGCAGAATATTTTAGAACCAATTTTTTAAGAAGGAGTTCCAGCCTTATATGGAAAGTACATTGATAAAGTTGAGCTTCATACGGACAAAGCCTCTAGTCACACGTCTAAATCAAATGCCGCTTATTTACTCGTAGCAAAGAAAGAATAAGAAACAGTATAATGGATTGATTGGGGTTGTTAATTATGATATCCAATGATATAATTTACATATGTAGAATTAAGTATTGCGTTGTGTTTTTTGAAGAATGACAGATTATCCGATTGATATAATAACGGATACATTTATTAATACATTATGTTATCACAACTAATCTCTTCATTTACAGTTTCATTCAATATCATTATAACCCTTTTTATTTCTTTTTTTTACTTCTTACAATACAATTATCACTAGTAATTTCTTATCAATTATTGTACCTTTACTACAATATTTTCTCATTTAATGGATTTTATAACCCATTCATCAACTCATAACATCATATTTCAACGTTATATCAATTTCTAACAGAAAGATCTATAGTATATACAGGGGCTGTTCGCACATTTTTTAGACGATTTTGGTAAGCGGTAATAAAAAATCGTTTGCTGCAAAAGAAATAATTGCAATTGTACTATGTTTTTAAAAGTCAAAATTATCGTCTGCGGCTTGAAAGTTTTGTTTTTATTCAAAATGGCGTTTTTAACGAAGCCGTGGTTCGAAAATTACATTTATGCTCTTTCCGAAAAGAAATATGCATACTCCGTTATCCAAAAACGATGTGAGAGTCATGGTTTTGTGATATCTAAAGCGTCGATAGGTAATATCGTCACCAAGAAAGGTAAAAAACGTCAAATTGGAGCCTCAAGTGGGACAAAAATTCCAAACAAGTATCCAAGAAAAAACGGACATCTTCGACTATTGCAAAGGTACGTTGTTTAATGTTAAAAGAAAATCCCCCCTAGTCAAAGGACAGTTGCAAAATCATTAAAATGCTCGGTGTCCACTGTAAACAAAATGATAAACGTTGATTTAAATCTTAAGAAAGCGAAAAAAAGCAATGTGCATCGTCTTCTTCCAAATCATATCACTGAACGCAGGACACGCTGCAGAATTCAATATGAGAAACACTTATCCAAAGAAAAATGGAAAACAATTGTCACAATAGATGAATCATGGGTGTATTTAAATGATTGCAACAAAAATTGAGCCATTTATTATCATAAAAGGGGAGAAAAAAATTTAAGTACATGGTTCAAAGAATCGAAAGAAAGTTTTTCTAAGGGATTCATGATTGTTGCTGATTTTTCTTATAATGGCAAGTTAAAAATAAAGAGAGTATAAAACGTGTCAAGATTAACACCAAATACTATCAGGAACATATTTTATCGCCAATTTTTCTGAATGAAATACCATCGCTTTACCCACAGTGCCGTCAATCTGTGAGACTCCATCAGGACAAAGCTAGCAGTCACACATCAAAATCCACTCTCAATTTCCTAAAAGAAATGGAACAAAAAACTGATATCAAGGCCATACCCTTCAATGGTATCCCTACTAAATCTCCCGATGTATCACCTATGGATTTTTGTGCTTTCGGACTTTTAAAATCTGCATTATCCAAACGTCGTCCCAAAACCCTTACAGGACTCTGGAAAGCTGTTCAGGAGGAATGGGATAGAATACCTCTTCTGACACTTCAAAAGGCATTATTATCCTGGAAATTGCGGTGTCGAAAGTTAGTTCAGAATAAGGGATGTCAAATAGAACATGTAAAACACAAGAATTTTATGCAATTTAGTTTTGTGAATACAATATACATCGTCTAAAAAATGTGTGAACAGCCTCTGTACATTCGGAATATATGGTGTATGAATGAGAAATCGCGATGGCACACGTTTAAAACAAGTGATCAAAACGGAGCACAAACGACACATACCTCCATTGATGAACTCTCATGAAGTCAATTTAATGCGCTGGCACTGTCTGGGAATAGGTCTTTCAATTCGCCCTCCTTTGATAAACTCATCTGCAGTCCATCAAATGCGATCGCGTCGTCTTGGTACCCTCCTTTCAAACCCGTTCTATGGTTGCGGCACGCTTTCAGGGTCCGTAACTTCAGCTTGTAGCATACGGTAGGTCATACTGCTCAGGCAATTCGATTCTCGGGATGGGGCACACTGCTTCCACTTGATCGGCCGGCTCTATTCTTTCATAGAATCTGGTTAATCTCGATGTTAGTCACTGCCTAGTATTTACGCTTTGGGGACATCGGTGCAAATAAAGCGTCAAGCTATATTAATTTATAATACGCTGGCTAATTTTCAATTCGAGCTTTCTCATTCTAAATTAATTCGTCGGCTCATGCCTTTAACTACGGTCTAGGTGTTCGTCCTTGCTGCTCCTCGGTCGTAGTAACTTTTTAGGATCCCCGCATCATCTGATCTGCCCATTCCTTCGTTTTCTTAATGGTCAGATATATTTTATTCCTATTCTATTGGGCTACTCATTTCTTTCCAGAATCTTCTTTTTCTCCGCCTTCTCGTAGGTGGGGCTACTCGCCTCCCATCATCATTATTCCCACGGCAATATTCCCATCTTCTCGAATATCATCTGTTTCCGATTTTCACCACTTAGCCCACACCATCACTATTCAACGCATTTCCTCGTTAGTGTGCTTTCCACTCTTCCTATTTCTTTCACATCTGCATCTGGTCTAAGCATACCCCACGTAAATTTCCTTTGGCGGTTTCTTTTTCATCCTTAATGGCACTTAAATATCCTGTTTCTTTTCTAAACTATGTCCACGTCCCTCGCTTATTTATCACTCGTCACTGCTTCTCTTAACTCGATCATTTCTTCATTGATTCCTTCATCCGTGCCTAATGTTGCGGGGCTTTTGAACCGTAACAAACAGGAATAAAGTAAATCCTATTTCATGAAATACCTGTAAAATCTGACGCTTCTCCAATGGACTTTTGCGCTTTCGGTTTATTAAAACGAGCCTTAGAAAAACTGCATCCAAGAACACTGAAGAGTTTGGAGAACGGTCCAAGAGGAATGGGATAAAATTGACATGACAGTACTACGAAAAAGTTTACTTTCATGGAAAATTCGAGCTAGAGCTATTGTCAAGAACCATGGCTATCAGATAGAAGTAAATCACCGCAAAAAAATACAAAATTTATACATAAAACTTAACTATCAAAATCGTTTCCATAAAGTGCTAACGACCCTCTGTAAATGCTGGAAATAGAGAAAATAAAAAAAACTGCATATAATTATGATTCAAGTGTCATCCGAAAATAACGCATTCTTTAAGATAACCCCATGAATCGAAATTGTATAAAACGAAGCAGCAGTTATAATTAATCCCTATGAATAAAGAAATAATTAAGTGTTCTCGGACCCTAAGATAGATGCGCAGCTAAATTATTTCTAACAACGCATAAAACCTTAAATATCACTAAAATATAATATTAGCAAGAATGATAAAATTGTTACTCCACCTGTGTAATGTAGAAATAACGCATAAGCACCAAATAACGCATAAAACTTAAAATATCACAATTATAAAATTTTATTCGACCACATAAACTGAAATGACGGGCCTCAGGTAGCCTATCGGTAGCGCGTCGGCTCGAATCCTGACAAGCGTCGTTCAATACCTTCGTGTCTAGGCCGGCTATGGCAACGTTAAATCCTTAGACCGGAAAGTTATTCCATGAAGTCACTGGGTGGGGAAGGTATGATCCCCCGAATGTCGCCCCTGGTGTTGCTCTGTCAAAATTGGGGTGGCACCTAGCCAAGTCGGACGCCGACCCTTGTGGTGCTATTATAACAAAAAAAAACCAGAGCCTCACTACTCACCCCGAATCCTATGGACCTGGTCTGGAACTTCGGCCACGGGGCATTAGGAACAACAACAACAACAGAAATAAAGTATGAGGACCAATAACGTTTTAATACAATCCTAAATTGTATGATCAAAGCCTGGTCATCCTAACTTTGAAAGATGTATCCGGAGTATGAATTCAAGGGCAAATTAAAATTAAAGGGAAAACGTCATAGAAGTTAAAAAAAATACATCAATAACCTTTCCTGAATGTGGTAAACTGACTAAAATTAATTATTTCAAAATAAGCAGAGAGGTCTTTGGGAGCGTGTGAATAATACGTCTTCTGTAAGATAAGATACTGTGTTGACAGTAATTTAAATTTATATTATCGATCTTTGTCTGCGCTGTAAAATATTTCTCTTCAGGCATGCATAGAGAAAAAAAATGTTTTATTTATTTATTTACAAGAGGAAATAAGGCAGGCTAAGCGGATTGTGAAATTTGTAAAATCAAAAATATTTCATTGAAAATGTTGACAGTGAATAAATAAGCGATAACAACATCTGGCAAATTCTATATTAAGCAAAAGCATACGAAATATGGGATCAATCTAAATTCCATTATGGCCTCCGAGATTTTGTATCTAAGATTATCGGTAGACAATCATGGTTAAAAACAAAATCTTATCTGAAAGCACCTGTTTCTTTTTATTTATAGCGACCTTACTCTCTGTCACTAGCATAAACAGCAAAAAATGAAGCACGTGCTAGTGTTGTTCTCGGGTAAGTAAACGTTAATTTAATTATTCGTCAATTTCCGTATAAGGTAGCTACCATATTGTAACTTTAAATATGTGGTGAAACAAGGTGACAACCTCAATTTCATATCACGTTAAAAGGGTTTATATTTTTTTAATTTCATGAGATAAAAATAGACTTCGGCTTTCAAAGTGTTTTGTTGAATGTAATAGGCAATCTCTCTCTCTTTATATATGCATACTATGTGAATGCCCGTGCTTCGCTACGGAGTACGTTATAGGATAATTACAATGCAAAAATAATGAAATTGCTTTTTATAGAATTTCCTTATAAACAATATGTTTTGTTTCTTCATTGGGCTGAACTAATATTACCAGACTCGTCCGCAAACTTACGCTTGAGCAAGCTACGTAAAACTGACCGTCGGAGAAACAATTTTCTCTTAAATCTACGCCAGCGTATTTTAAAGTTTGGCCGTGAGACTTATTTATCATCATGGTGAAGCATACTTTGAGGGGAAATTGCAGTCTCTTAAAATCAAAAGGGAGGTCATTGAGCATTAGAGGAATGCGTGGCACAAACACTTTTCTCCTTGGACACACCCGGTTAAAATAATGCCTTCGATTAAATGCAGGCTTTGACTTGTAGTCTAGTGCCGTTACACAATTTCGGTGGTTTTAAATTCCGAAGTGTGCCCTTCCGCAAAGAGAGCTTATGGTATGGAAGACCCGATGGTTTAAGGGAATTTTAAAACTCTACCGGATAGTTAACGGCCTCATCTGAATTACAGACAGTGTCTATCGATTGTCAAAATTTCAGCTCTTTACGCCCAGTGGTTCGATCTGTGCGAGGTCTGTCAGTCAGTCACGGAACTGGTTTATATATAGGTTTAATTTACTATCCACAAAACATACCAATTTGAGTTAAATTCTTGATAAACCTTAGAAATAATCACCGGAACCACCGGAACGAAGCATCAGTTAGCCTGAAGCTATTCGAAAATCTTTTGCACAACTATGAATTATCGGAAGCTGATATTTTAAACATGTTTCTTTTCCACGTACTCTTTTTAAATACTTTTATATGTTGTACCTATTTAATATTCCTGCGCTCGTCACAAAATTTTATATAATATCATTTGACTCTGTTTAAGAGCTGAGAACAAACAATACTCGTTTATTTCATTCATATTTTAGCTCTCGGAAGCTTTTTCCTAATGTCTGAAGTTCATGGACAGCAACCATCAGACTTAGAAGGTAAGTTCAATGTTTAGTATTCAAAACAGTTATAATTTCCTCCCATAGAAGCAACTCAATAAACTACACATATTTTATATCTAGCAATATTTTGCAGACACCCCTGATAAATTCGGTCAGATTGAACCTCTAAAACAGTGATTCCCAGCCAGTGTGTCGCGGCACTTTTTTGGCCGTGAGATCGGCCAAGGGTTGCTCAAGAACGTCTTGGGGAACAGGAAAATATTAGTAGGGCCCACTTAAAATATATATTAAGTTGAATTAACTGCTCTCAAGCCCAACAGATTGTGACACAAATCGATGCACTGGTTCCTGGGGAGGAATTAATTAATCTCATGCCCACAACTGCTACGCCAGTTAACAAACTCCAGCATGAATCGCAAGTCTCCCATTAATAAAACAAAACTCTTTACAGCTATTCTGTTATAGTCCTCTTTTGTAATAGTATACTGAATCCCATGGCTATTTGTGAAACTATTCTATTCTGCTGTTTGTTACTTATATCTTTCAAAAAATTAATAAAATCAGGAATGGAGTATTTATTTGAGCTTAAATTTAACATGTTCCTGATATAGTCCATTTTGATTTTGTTTTTATCTAAAAAACTAAAACTCTAACAAGGGAGCCCAAAGTTTCTAATCTCATTCCGAAGGGTGCCGCAAACTTAAAAAGGTTGTTAATCCCTACTTTAAAATTTGCCGAAATCTGAAGCTTTCTTACTCAGCACTTTAGAAAAAGACAACCTGTTCATGAAGACAATGGACATTGTCTAATGACCACCCTCTAATCCCCCCTGATACAAAAGAAGTTTAAAGGATGCTGAGTAATTGCTGATATTTATTGAGATATACACTGCTGGCCATTAAAATTGCAACACCAGGAAGGTAGGAAATAACAAAACTTTACATATTGTACGTATTCAGAAAAGTAGGAAGAAAGCATGATTAAATTTTTAGGCAATTTGGGTGTGTACAGGGTCCAAAATTAGTACACACAGCTGCCGCCTCTGGCAGCTAAAACGGCTCTGCCGGTTGCATATTTTGAAAGACTAGCGATTTCGGCACTCAATTGCCGGTTTGACGAAAGCATCAGTTTCGCCATCTGTTGACATATATAGGAATCTTTTTATTATAAGTTGTTTTTTTTACTTCAACGCAATTTAGTATCTTTTAAAATCTGAATTACATATATAACACAGGATTTAAAGAGATTTTAACAAAATAAATAAATGAATAAATTGAAATAAGTATATTATTGAATTTTAAATTTACTTTCTTCAAATTTCCACAATAATTTTTACTTATTTATTAATTAATAATTTGAAAATGCTAAATTTGTTACTTCATATTTTGCAAAGCCAACGAAAAAAGGAAAGATGATTCAATTATAAACCTATGTTATTAGTTTATTTTTCCAGTAGATAGCGTCACTAAAATTAAAGAAAATCAGATTAAAAAATCATACAAATTACTCAAGTGCAAAAAATTTTTGCAGTCTATTTCAATAAATAAGAATAAATTCAAATTTAACAATCAAATTCAATCTATTTCAATCCTATATATAATAGCCGTTGTCTCTGTATGACACTTCCGGGCTGTACTCATCTTTCAATTGAAGCCCTGAGTAAACAAACCGCCGGTTAGGCATAATTTCAATTTCAGATGTGGATCAGACTTTTTTCTTACCTAGAAACAAGTATCTTCTCCATCAAATCATGTTTGTTCAGCCTATTTTTCTATAAAACATTCAGAACTAAAAAAAATTGGATGTTTTTAGCTGTATATTTAACAGTTTTTAAAAATCTGTTTACTTTTGCGATGAATTCTGAAAGGAAACAAACTTGAATGTGAATGAATCGCGTAGTGAACTGTAAAAAAAAAATTTAACTTTCATTTACTTTTTTCATTATGACGTCATTTTTACTATTATGACGTCAAAATGACGGGTTGGATGGCAGTCTACTACTCCAATCGCATGAAAAACTAAATAAATAAAATATAATGAAACGGTTTGCTTTTACAAGGTGTGGATTAAATGCAATATTTTAGATAATTCGGGATATTTTTTAACTTTCATATACTTTTTCCATTATGACGTCAAAATGACGGGTTACCTACTAGTTTAATATAAATGTATTATATATTCATGTATTACGCTATATACATGTATAAATATTCTATGTATAAATATATTTACATCCAAATATAATCATTCAGACATTACGAAATGACATTACGAAATCAAATACATTCAGAAGTGAAAGAATGTTTTCACTTCTTCGTTACTGCACTCCTTGTGTTTTAATTCAATTATCCAAAACCAATTTCAACAATAAGAGCTAGAGAGCTAAGATTGGTGGCATTTTAAAGCAATTTTCAAGACCTTTTCAATGATATATATCACAATTAGGGCTTAGAAAAATTTATTTTATTTCAATTTAAAATTTGAATTTTTCAAAATGCGCCACTTGAAAAATTTTCAAATTTTTTTTAATAATACTTTATATAGTATTGAAATGATTGTATAAGTTTGAAAGTGGGATCTGTATGGGTTCATGTTAAAATATTGCATTGAATACAGTATTCCTGATTTGAAAACACGAAATTACTTAATACAATATGTTTTAAAGCCTAGAAAATTAGAAAAAAAAATTTAAGATGTGTAAGTAATCGTACTTGTTTTGTATAATTGAAAGTAATCATATTTGTTTTGAAAAAGATATAGAACCATTTTTATCAGACTGTATATACTTCAGCACATACAGTACTAGACTTTCATTCACTTTCTTGCTTTCAGTGCAAGATTTTCAAATGCTCTTATTTTCAATTAAATTCTGAAAATAAAACAAAAGCAAGTAATATATAAAAAAAAAATTAAAGTCAATTCCTACTTAGGTCAATAAAGAAAAAATTTGAGTGTGAACTAATAGTAGGAATTGAAAAAAAAGGATTGCCTGCCAGAACCTTGCCTACTGTGCGAGATTAGGAGGGGGGGGAAAGAGAGAGAAAAAGTTTGTCAGGTTGGGGATTCGATCTCGCAAACTACAGGACGGGAGAAGCCCGCGATACCGCAGTGCTACCGTTTACACAGTAACAAGCGGGAAATTACTATTCAAGAGCAAGAGACGCTCTAGGTATAAAACTAAAATTCATTAATTAAATTTAATTGATTAATTAAATTTAATTAATGAATTAATATTTGAAAAAACTGTATTAACATCAAGTGTCATCCACTACAAGTTTAAAAAAATGTATTTGAACTTGAGTGGATGAAGAAAAAGTACTTTTATTAACGATTGAAAATTTGAACAAGATATATATATAGAGAGTGTGAACTAATAGTAGGAATTGAAAAATCTACAGCAAAGAAAGATCAAAAGATCAAAAACACTAAATACAAAGTTGGAGAGTAGGTGATGATAAATTATGATAAAACACTGTATCCTGGAGATATCCTATTAGTAGACATTGAAAATTTCACTATAAATGTAATGGTTTCAACAGAAAACTACAGATATGCATGACCCTCAATAAAGGACATTCATGCTTACAGCTTGATAGGTATAAAATATGAACTTCCCCAGCCTACACCTTGTAATAGCAGAGAAAGCCAATATAAATTTCTTGATAAATAATTTTACATGTGCCTATTTATGGACAAAATTTTTACTATAATTAAATAAACCATTATTAAAATAATGTATTATTCTTGCCTACTAATAATTGCATCAAAACTAGTTTGTTACATGAAAATAGTCAACTTTAATAGTGATTTGTCATTCCTTCATACTCAGCATCATTCCCTCATTTTTTCAATAATTTAGCATAAAAATGTAACCAAATTAAAATAAATTTTTATATTTTAAAAATTTGATTAATTTAAAATTTGATTTTTTAAAAATTATATGTTAAAGTAAATTTATATTATTGGAATTTAAAACTTTAAATTTTTTAATTTATGCAACTTAATTTTTTAAATTAAAGCTTATTAAATACATTTATTTTCTAATTCACATTAAAATTTTAAAAATTAAAATTATTGTGGATATTTGAAGAAAGTAAATTTAAAATTCAATAATATACTTATTTCAATTTATTCATTTATTTATTTTGTTAAAATCTCTTTAAATCCTATATATGTAACTCAGATTTTAAAACATACTAAATTGCGTAGAAGTAAAAAAAAAAACTTATAATAAAAAGATTCATATATATGTCAACAGATGGCAAAACTGATGCTTTCGTCAAACCGGCAATTGAGTGCCGAAATCGCTAGTCTTTCAAAATATGCAACCCGGTTAGGCATCGAGTCGAACTGGGCTTGGATGACATACGGGCAAGTCCTTCCATTCTGCTTCAAGTCTATGTCACACTTCATCAATCGTAATGGCTGGAGAGCGGTGGAGGCCTAATCTCTCAGCAACCCATGACCAGATGTTTTCAATGGGTGAGAGATCTGGAGAACGTGCTGGCCAGGGCAACAGTCGAACACCCTCTGTGTCGAGGTAGGTTTAGTACACGACGGGTCTCCGAGGCCTTGAAGATAGGGCACAGCCACTATCCTTAAGATCTGAGAAATCTAACACTGGCTGTTCAGATTACCGACGACACGATCAAGAGGTGTACGTGTTGTTACCCAATGCTTTCCATACCATCACACCAGGCGCAGGGCCCGTATGGCGATATCGAATGCAAGCAGGCCACGTGCGTTCTCCTCGGTGCCTCCATAGACGGATACGTCCATCATGTTGCTGCACGCAGAACCGAAACTCGTCTGAAAAGACGACGTGGTGCCACTCCTGCATCCAGTTTTGTCTTTGGGCGCACTACTGTCGCTGCATGCTGCAGTGTCAAGGTAAACCGCAATAATGGTCGTCGTGCAGACAATCCGTGATGCTCCAGACGTCATCGCACTGTCCGTGCGGATACTTGTCGTGCTGCAAACAAGCCCATTTCCTGACTCAAGTTACGTGATGTGGCTGTACGATCCTACAAGGCTGGCCTGACAACATGTCTGTCCTCTCGGGTGTTAGTGCCGGAAGCCGTTGAGATCTTGCATGGCGTTCAGTATGATTCTCCTCAACCCACCGATTCCATATTCGCATGACAGTCGTTGGATTCCGACCAATGCGAGTAGTAATGCCGTGGAACGATAAACGCAGTCCCGATAGGCCACGATTCTGCCGCTATCGAATTCCGACACGTACTGGTAGCCATTTCCCCTTATATGACGCAAAACACGATCTTCTCACAAACAACCAACATTCAAATGCGATTTCCGAATGAGAAACCCGCTGCGTAACTTTCCTTTTATACAGAGTTTGAGATCCCGTTTCTCCCTCCTGCGTCGTTCGAATGTGCTTAAATGCTAATTATTTGCATATACCAGCATCTTCTTCCTTGCATGCGAATTTGACGTTTGTATCATCCCTCTTTCATGGTGTTGCAATTTTAATGGCCAGCTGTGTAGTTATACAGCCTTGCACAAGGCTTTTAAAGCGCAGTTTGTCCTGACAGTGTTTTTATGGATGATAACTCTGAAAAACACAGATTTGTGCAGGTTGACGAGTTCCTCAAATCCGGCGATATTTACGAGGGCCTACAAAATCTATCGAAGGAAAATGCACACAAAATTTTGAGGCTGTTCAACAAGAGTTATTGCAATGCGCCTCCAAGAACTTTGAAAACTTTACTGAAGGAGTGTAACTCCCTACTACCTAAAGATTTATTCATTTAGTAGCATGAAATCTTGAAGTGACACAAGATTCCGTACTTTGCTAACTTGACGAATTTTTAACGCTTTCATAAATATATAAGTTTAAAAAAATGCCATTTTTATGTATATTGGAAAATTCCTTTATCATGCTTTTCGTGTAAATAATGTCAATAAAATCATGATTAACTGTCAGTTAAAAATTAATGCAAAATTTTATTATGCAAAAATTGAGTCAGTGAAAGCCCGGAGAAGCTTTTTATGGAGTAGGAATTGCAACCGCAAGTTTCACTACATCGGCAGAACTACAGTTGCAATGAAAAACAGAAATAACAGGGGTACTCAAGTGCGGCCTGCCGCCCGCATACGGCCCACCAAGCTCTTATGTGCGGCCCGAAACACTCATTATCAGGCGAGGGAATTTATAACCATAATGTTGTAATTTTGGGCCTGAAAAATACAAAACTACAAAAATATGCCACATGCTTCTCACGTTCTTCGCATCAATGTATCTTTGTGAATCATCTTATTCGAAAATGAAATTTGCGAAGAACGTATATAGAAATCGGTTTATCGATTCTAACCTTGATGACGTATTGAGAGTACCACGTAGCAAGTGTAAAGCTGATTTGTTTAAATTAGTCAAAAGTTTGTCTCAACATTATAAATCACACTCATATTTAAATAAACGCTTGAATACAATTAGGTTTGAATTTTACCTTTTACATTATTATATTATGAAATACAATGGACTATGTCAGGTATACATAATTATATTATGAGGTGTGTTGCGGACCGCATAACGCAGCAAACATATGCATGTGGCCCGAGAGAAAAAAAGAATTGAGTACGACTGATAATAATCAAAAGTTTCTGACCAAGCTTCGCTGGAAAAAACTCCAGCAGAGAAAAATCTAAAAATAATTCTTGGTATCATTTTTGTATCGATATTTTAACATTCCCATGCATTTTTTTTCAGAGTGGAAACGAGATTTCTAACAAGCTGGTAGTGACTTCAAGTGTCCATTTGCTTTTGGCTCTTGCCTACCCAGATGATTGTGCTCGCTATTATATCTGTATCGCAGGCGCAGCCTTCTGCAAGAAATGCGGAATGTTTCAATCATTCGATTTCATGACAAGAAGATGTTTACATTTTATCACTGCCATATGCGGAAGTAATAAAGGTTTGGTGCCATAAAATCTTTGTAAATAAGTTTCCAAAGAACAGTCTGTCGAAGCATATGTGGTCACTTTGCAAAATTCTAAGCCCACAGCGCAGTACAGGTTTATTTACAGATATACTTTGGGAAGGTTCACCCAACATCCCCTATCTGTCTATTCCTTTTTCAGGTAATTTAAGAAAATAATAAAAGATTAGCGAAAAAATTAATGAATTCCCCGTTGGCTGATTCCTTCCGTGTCTATCCATAAATTTTTTGTACATATGAAAGAAATAATGAAAGATTTACGAAAAAATTAAACGGTATATAGAAATATAACAGAAAAATATTACAGGTAAAATATTACAGGTTTGATCTCATTATTGATATACACATACACACACTCACACACGTATATCGGACCTCTATTTAACGAACCTCTATTTTGCGAATTACTCTATTTTGTGAACTTTTCCTTGGAACCAAGAACATTTTGCGAATTTCTTCGTAAAATAACCTCCAAATAGCGAAGTGCATTCTCCATTTAACGAACTTTTTCTTGTGATCCAATATTTTTTTCTCCATATTTCTGGAAATATTTCTGAACATTTCAAACTAATTCTTTCTTTTAACACATTTCACACATTAACTTTCTTTTAACACGTTCCGACGCGGATTACAGTTTGAAGAAAATACGCCTGAAGGGGTTTTTGGTGTATTGCAAAGATGCGAGACGTATTATGAGAGAAAACACTTTTTCAAACAAAAAATTCAGACAAAATTAACAAACTTTCTCAGTAATTAAATGTAAGGACGCGTGTGGTAATGTAAGCTTAAAATTAATTGGTATAATAAATGCGATAATGTCATTTAAATTCCTTAATTTTAATATAATTTTTGTTATTGAAAATACAGTGTATTCCCGGACAATGGTTTGTTTTATTCTTGTTCCTTTAAGATTTCTGTTTGATGGGTAAGATATATAAAACAAATAGACATTAATTTACAAAATAAGGGTGTGATTAATTACTTTTATTAATAACATTTAGTATTTATGAATTTAAAATCTGTCTTGTTTAGTTTAAAGTATTTTAAAAGGTAAATCTCCATTTAACGAATTTTCCATATAATGAACTTTTTTTCGGGATTTAGCGACTTCGTTAAATTGAGGTCCGACTGTGTGTATATATATATGTGTGTGTATATATATATATATATATATGTGTGTGTGTGTGTGTGTGTGTGTGTGTGTGTGTGTATACAGAGAGAGATAGAGAAGAAGGGGGTTGTATATTAAACACTTCAGTTATCTGTAATTTTTAAACTATCAGACCCAATAAATAAACATTTTTTTCTCTTTATTAACATGGATAATAGATTGATACTTGAACGTTCTACCACTGTCAATTAAATTAGTCTCTGAACAGCTTCGAAATGCGTTCCAACAAGTACACCTGTTCTTAAGCATTAATTGAAACAAATGTTCCTAAGTGAAATAACAGATTAGAAGTACTTAAAAAGAAGATAGTCTCACGAACAAGGGGCTTGTGGCGGCTCTGTGGTACAGCGCGCTGGTTTGCGGTGCTGAGGGTGCTCAGATCGAATCCCGGCGTTGAGCCACGAAAAAATGCCTCCGTTTGTATCGTCCCTTCGTAGGAGGTAATGCTGTCCGCCTATATGGTGCCCCCCATAATAAAATGGACAGTAAAACTGCGGCGTAGTATAGGCGAGTGTTTAACGGCAAGTGACTCCGCTTTGCAAAAAAAAAAGTCTCACAAAAATACCCATTATCTGGATCCGTATTATGAAAAACAAACAAAGCTCTCTCAAAAGGAACTATAAAGAATACTACCATCGGATCAAAAAGGAATTAGTAACTCAATACTTTCATTTGAAGGTGTTAAAGATCAGGCCGTTATATTGGGTTATTAGAATCACGTTCCGGCAAAGAAAATAAATAAATAAAAATTATAAAAATAAATAAAAAGTTTGACGCAAGTCTTTAAGATCCCTTTAATTCAATTACTTCCACGTTTCCTCAATTACATCTCATTTTGATGTTAAGCGAGTCAGATTTATCTCTCTTGACCTGATATCATCTACTAAATTCATCCCAAACGGATTAGTTTTTTTTTTTACGGCATTTGATCACTGATTCTGAGAATAGAAGGGTAATAGGAAGGGGAGCAGAGAAGGGCAAACGATTCTAGCTGCAAGTCGAAGTGCGTGATAGACACTTAGACAGTTACGTGATTTTATTCCTCTTGAATGTGGGAGAAAGGCGAAACTTAGAAATGCCCCTGATACTCGTTGCCCTTTCTATATCCCTGTATGGTTTGAACTCTATATTCTCTCCGACAGGGTGTCAGTATGAAACTGAGTACTAAATAACTCACTCTCAATAATTCATAATTTTAGGATTATAGAATTAGGAAACTGGATTTTTTTTCTTTGAGCTTTCTCTCTACTGTTGAGATTTTGCAGATGGTACAATCCTTCATTTCTATGCCTTTTACTCAAAATTTTCTAAAAATCATTTTTTATTGTTACCTTAGAAGAACTAAAAACTCTATTTCCTCCATAAGTATGAAGTAAGTCAGGTATATCACTCTTGTGTGTAATATCACTCTTGTGTGTTTATATCACTGTTTGTGTGTCGCAATTATTATGCATAATACTGAATATGACATCCAACTTTTGGAAATATTTATCACAAACTCATGGTTCTGGACAATGTCCATGTACATAAAATTCTAGTAGACCACGATTCTTTTCCCATGTTACATTGTTTGCTGCAATATGAATTTATAATTTTCACTCAAGCATAAATGTAAATAAATTTTTGTAATTGTATCTGTCAAGAATTGGTGAGAATTTAGCCATCAACAGCTGACTATCTTTTGTTACTACTGTCTTATACTTCTTTGTAATCACAGGTATGTTCGTTTTTTATTGTATGTCAAATGTATTTTATGTTTTGGTACCATCCACATTCAAGTGGAACTTGTCAAAATTTTTTTTCATCTCTGGGCAGGAGGGAGTAATCTGTAATGTGGATTTTATCGTTACAGTTTTCGTATTAATTGCACCTACTTTAAATACGAGAAATTATTAATTTAAAGGATGTAATCACCTTAATGTTTGTAATGTTAATATTAATCTTAGGATCTTCCGCTATAAGCATTTTAGCGTAATTCATGTATCGCCCCTCTTTTACGTTGGAGGTCTAAAATGGTGTATCTTTACTCCAGTAATAGCTATTGATAGCATCCGCTATTTTGTTCAGCAATGTATATTTTTTCCAAGAACCCAATTTAAAAGTAGTTTCCTTTATTTGAAACTGCAATTTACTCGTACAGATAATTGGATGTTTTATGGCTTGTGCCGACCTGTTAAAAAAAGGACCGGACGTTTTCCATCCAAGGGTCATAGAAATTGCTTTTTAATTCGCATAAGGTATAATAGCGCGGACACTCTCTATCTATTTCCCAGTCTTTAATCTCTGACATCTGATGGCGACCCATCCTTCCCCGTGAGAAAATTCTTAAAAATTCTCCTCCTGGCCCAAAGCGAAGTTCGGCAATCATATTCGGCGCCGCCTCACGTCACTCTTGGCTAAGTCCAATCAGCGGCCGTCCCGCTCTTTTCGCTCCTACTTGGCTATTTTTTTGACGGTGAATCGCCGTTTTTCTAGTTACGAAGGTTTGTTCTTTACAGCGGTTTACCGATGAAGTATGATGCTACTGTCCGTGGACCGGTAGGCTTTCTCCGTAGTTGGCGATACTTTTGTTTAAATGAAGTTAATACAACCCTAGCCTGTGTGCGCCTTGTCCAGAATGAAAAGAGATTACTCAATCAGATTTATAGATAGAGGTACATTTTCTGATAGCTAGCTGCTTTCTTTTTTTTATGCTTAAGCCCCCCCCCCTTCAGTTCGGTTTGCCGACTGTTGGGGGAAGCTAACCTTCGAGATGTTTTTTTGCATTGATTCTTCATTTACTACTGTTAACATTGACCGGAGTGGTCACCATTTATTTAGCTCAGATTAAGTAGAGCATTCGACTGTGTATATAGCTTATTATAGATCTTATGTTTTTGATATTCAAGTTTGAGTCAACGATCGTTAATATAAAATAAATAAGTTTTTTCATAATCAAGTCTAATTCCATTGTGCTGTGTATACTGCTAGAAAGTTGACAGTGGTGAATTTGGGTAATTGCGGTCATCTTATCCTCACAACGATTCGACGATTCGGTCTTGTAGCATTGGTTGCCGAGTGGTGTCTTCTAGTAACTTTGCTACAGGTTATTACTTCCGTTCTCCAGCCTTTTTTAGCTACGCAGAGATGTACAGTTCCTTCCATTGTTCTGTGTAGGTGCTAAGAACTTTCTTAGTCCCAAGAACTGTTCCCGAGGTCGTTCTTACTACCTTCCTTTCTAAAAAGTGCTCTTTTACAGAACTTTGAATAACCTGGTACTCTTCCCTCTGCTCATACATCGTTTTAGACACTAAAAAATCTGTAAGCACTTGTGTTCATTTTACCTAAGTTTACACGCCACCGAAGCGTTTCGAATTCATCATTATTCCACGGACTTCTAGATTTTCTTCAGTAGAGATAATTAATCTCTTCAGTAATCTCTTCAGCATAGATAAAAATGAGAACTCTCTTCAGTATAGCTAATCTCTTCAGTAGCCTAATCTCTTCAGTAATTAATATCTTCTGTATAGATATTTCAGTATAAGTATTCAAAGAAATCATCAGTATAGATAATGGCGCCTCACCATGCACTGTTTTAATTTCATCTAGCTGGTAAATATCAATTTATTTAATGATGTTCTCATTTTACAATTTGATGCTATGATTTTTATATGATATTTTTGTGATTAATTTTTGTATGTTTGAAATATTGGTAGACAAGCACAATTTATATATAATTTCTATATTATCATACCTAGTTATATCAGTAGTTAACACACCAGTATAAGTTTTTGAACTATAGTTTAATGTGATTTAATTTTGTGATTAGTAACAGTTTAATATTTTCACCATTCTTATATACTTTACCTTTTGTTTGTTCTCATTTTGAAAAAGGTTGACTAATAATCTAGTATGGCTTCTAAGAATGCTTTTCAGTGCACTCTAACACCCTTTGATGGTGATGCTGATCTTATCGAATTCTTTTTTGAGCAGCTGAACGATATAAAAGAGTTAAATAAGTGGTCGGAGCACCAGGTTCTCACCTTCTTGAAATCTAAATTGATTGGCAATGCCCTAAAATTTTTTATAAGTTCAGCAGATGCTAAGAGTTGCACCTCTACTAATCAACTGAAGCAAATTTTTGTTGACTATTTTCAACCGGCCAACACTCATTCTTTACGTGTAGCTTTAAATAATCTGAAATTAATGCTAGGAGAATCCATAAAAAGTTTAGCACATCGACTAGATAATTTGGTTAGGAAGGTGCATCCTTCAATTAATGAAAAAACACAATTGGATTCGATTAAATTCAATCATCTACTCAATGCTCTACCTGCCAGCCATAAACTAAAAATTTCAGAGAGTGGTCTGATGATGCAGAAAAAAAAGCCCAGCTATTACAGGACATTCAGATTCAGTCTGAAGTTTTGATTCCTTCAACATCTTCTCAGCCATTATTTGATGAATTAATTGCTGAAGTTAATACTCTTAAAAACACAATTGATGGACATTAAAAATCCTACTTGTTCTGCAACTGAACCATCTAATGTTAATGATAATTCTAACAAGAAATTTAGGTCAAATAGACCAGCCCCTTACAGACCACACTCTAAAAATTTTAGAGCCAACCCAATTAAAAGAAATATCATGTGTCATTTTTGAGGTAAAGTTAACCACCTCATGAACAATTGCTTTCAATTTAAAAACATGCTGTCTGCAAGATCTGATATGCAAAATAATGTGAATCATGGTAGAGGTCGTGTAAGACCCAATACTTATTTTAATCGCAGAGAGAATCACAAAAGCTTGAACCCTCGTGCAAATGTTTTTGTGCCATCACATAATCATAATAATAATAATAATGGTAATTTAAACTAAATTTGGAGTTTCTCAACAGAGATGGAGAGCTCCTTAACTAACTCTAATGTGTATTCTCAGTCTCTATATCAGGATAATTCCTCTCACGTATTAAGTAATAATGATAATGCTTCTTTCTTTTCCTTGCCTTTGGTATATGTACACTTAAATAATAATAGATTAATCTCTTTGGTCGACTCAGGATCCAGTTTATCTCTTTTTGATGAAAATACTTTCCACTTAATTAAAACTCAGGTTAAATATAGGTTAATCTCTAGATCTGTAACTATTAAAACACTAAATTCTAATCTTAAATACTCTGCTTGTGTTGAATTATCCCTTAAATTTTCCAGAAAGTCATTCAAACACACCTTTTTCTTAGCTGACCTATCTCCTTCCAAATTTTATATCTTAATGAGCTATGACTTTCTTAATAAGTATAATGTACTTATGGACCACAACATAAATTCAATAGTAATTAACGGGGAAACAGTATCATTTATTCTAAATTCTTTTGACATTAATTGCCAGGTAAATTCAACCATAACTGTTACACCTATGCTAAATGCTTCTAGTAATAACAGAGGGGAAACTAAAGTTAAAAGTCTACATCAACCTACTAATAATTTATGTGTTACTGCACCAAAGTGCTTTGTCAACGAAGGAAGGGATAACTTAATTTCTGTTAATGTTTCTCATGATTACGCTGATGATATAAATACTAATACCAAGTGTTTTGATGTACATAATGATTTTAATGAGAGTAATGTTTATACATGTGTTGCCAATGATAATTTAAGTGATATGCCATCTTGTGTTGTACAATTGTGTGAAAAGGTAAAATTAGAAAGTAAATGTAGCCAGTATGTTAAAGTAAAAACTAATACGAATTTTAATGAATATTTGTTCATACCTAATGTTAAATGTACCATTTAAACATGCTGTGTTACTACACCAGCACTTATATAATGGCTCTCATCATTCATCGACTGATTTTTCTCCTTTTCTTCTGCACTTTGGCAGAGAGGTCGCACTTATATTTGATAATTTTAATTATACAAAATCTCATGAACAGCTTGATAAACCTCAATACCTTAATAAATTACTTCAAAACATGCATAATGTCCAACTCCTGGTTTATCAGAATTTAAATGATAAACGTCTTATCCAATATACTAGGCAACATCTACAGACGAAATTACGTATACTTTCTCCAGGAGATATCGTGTATATTAAGTCCAAGGACAGGTTCAATAAGAAATTCAATGGTCCTTTTGAAGATATTAAACGTCATTCTGTACTCACTTATTCTGTTAGACTACTAGCTAACCCTTTCGCTCAAATTACTAAAATCCATATTGATCGACTACATGTTGCCCCCGCTAGAAAACTTCATCTCAGGGATTCCCCTGATACCCCTTTAATGTTTGCCCAACCACCTTCTTCTCAGCAAAATGGGTATTTCTTAAGGTCTACAGATTTATAGTGTGTTTTCCGTTATACAGTTTTCTTCCCACTATTTTCTGTTTCCTGCAGTGTATTTAATTTGCCATCATTATTGAAAATTCAAAATTTTGCCTATGTTCTGAATTTTTGCAATGGTTCTTTAATATTATAATATTATTATAACTTCTTACTTAACTTAATTAACTTCAAATTTAAAGTTAGAAACTTTAAGGTTAAAAATATTAGCATGAATTTAAACTTCAACTTGGGTTTTAAAAATGATATCTTGTTTGTTTCATCCCCTGTCTATTAAATTTTGGTAACATTTACTGTTAACATCAAGCTTACTATTGCCTGTAAATAAGATCTTAGCTAGGAATTATCACTACAAATCTAATTGAATGTCGTATAGTACTTGACAAATTAGTTATATTATCATTTCTTAGAGTGTGTTCCATAATGTGTTTTAGTCGTTGATTTATCTTTGTCATTATATATGTTTATTTTGTTTGTGTACATTTTTGGTTTGTAAGGGTCTTGATATAGCATTGGTATGGGTAGGCATTGGCTGATATTCCATTAGTGTATTATTTTTTTTCCACTGACACATTTAATAGTGACATTTTTATTGTATTATTATGAAGTTACTTTACTTTATATGTTAACATTCCTAGTTATGCGTTCAAGTGATAATATTACTTTCTGTATTTCTGATTTGATGTGAAATTTATTTATTCTATTTGATTAATGAGAAAGTTATGATGCAAGCAAAACATTACGTTTTATATTCACGAACTTTGATGTGCCATTTAATCCTTTCAGGATTTTTTTATACTTTAAATATGATATACAAACTTATGTTTTAAATATATATTTCTTAACTCCGCACTTAATGGTCATAGGAAATTTAGACTTCCATATAGATATCAAAACAGCATTAACCCACCAGAAAATATCATAAGGAAGCCCTATTAACTTAAGTAGTAATAAACAAGCCCTATTTATAGCTAATTACCAACTAGCGAACCACGCAAAAACCTTCATGCCCAATAGTCTTATTTATATCGATTTTGACAGTTATAAATAATTAGCAACAAATCAGCATTAGATGATGTAGCTCCCGCCCCACAAAGCTAATCCAATGAACTGCCAGGAGACACCTACTATGATGAGATCTAACTAATTAAAAAATTATAACCCCTGGTGGTCAAACAATGAAATAACAATTTTACATACTACCGAAAAATCTTGTTTTGCTCTTAGCCTAACTTGTCGCTATATAAAATCCCGCTGCGGCGGCCGGACTAAGTGGACAACGTGCACGGAATATCGGAATAAAGGCTCTGTTTCAAGGGCTCTGTGCTTTCTTTCCTCGGCCCACGACTCGCAAACCATCTGATAATGACATATTACATTATATAAAAGTTACCGATTCCAGTTCTTTTCTATCAATTACGTGAATTTATAATGCATTACAGCATCATAATTCATGTATTATAGGGGGTTATCAAATGAATGGAAACTGACCGTTTTGACAAACTTTTCTAAAATAAACTGTAGGTCTACCTCCGAATTTTGAAACAAACATGAATTCGACATGGGATAGATTGATATAATAGCAGTTTATAAGATAATGGAATTTGGTACCATACATCTTGCGACATATGTCCTAGTTTTCTCAATGATGTTAAAGAGGAAGAACATAATCGATCCTTTTTCTCTACATGTTCAATGACGTTATAATCACGATAGATACAATACTTCATCCTCATGCTCCTCAAACCACATAATGACACGTACCCCACAATGCACAAGTGCGTTATCGTCTTGGAATCACGGTCGGTCACCGTACCAAATCGAATACAAAAATTACCCGGCTTCACACTCTTCGAGAAAAATTAGTATGATTCGAGGAATATACCACGCAGAAAGAAAACGAAACCACCTTCTTTAAACACAGCACTCTTTAATATTCCACTTCGAATACGTGTTGTCATTAGTACATACAGACTGCCGATAGCAAAACAGATAAAAACACTTGAGAACTGTTGCCATCTCTGGCAACCAAAAAGAAATACAAAAGCCGAATAAGTTTTAGAGTAAGGGCCTGTTCACATAGGAGTCCGTTGCGTTGCGTTAAGGAAAAGATGACGTTCAGACGAAAATAAACCAATCATAGGTGTTAAAAATTTCATTGCTAATCGTCTGGAGGCATATGATTGGTTTATTTTCGTCTCAACGTCATCTTTTCCTTAACGCAACGCAACGGACTCTTATGTGAACAGGCCCTTAGACTGAACGGTCAAATTAGAGAAATAAGGCCTGCACTGTCGGATGTATGTGGTTTGCCAAAATGGTTTCGTAAACTTCCAAAATCACAGAACGCTAAAGAACAATTAGTCCTAGGGAATATTAATTGCAGGGATCCAGCATAAGAGAACCATCGCCATGCTTTACAGCGGGAACCAAGCAATCAGTACATGACGGATGATGTTCGCCAATGGTATATTCTACCCGACGTTAGAAACATTGTGAATTTTCATTTTAGAGACTAAATGACACGTTATGAATCATTTGAACTCCAGGTTTTATGTTCATACGACCATCTTACACGTTTCTTCCACTGTGTCTGTAATGAGGTTTCTGCTTTGCAGATGACCATAAATACCATCTTTACGCAGCTCCCGACAAAAGTAGAAGTAAAACAGGTTCATTAGGCTCGGATTCACCTCTGCCATTATTTGCCGTACTATATATAGTCTTAGGTTTTCGTAATGCAAAACCGTACCAAGTTCCGACTTAACCTCGTTAACTTTTTTTGTTTCTGCAAGTCACTCAGATCCAACATGTTGCACATTAATTCTACAACAGATAATTCTATATCAACTGTACTACTTCTGCGTGATAGCTAGTATCCATATTTCAAATTATATACTTTTATATGTATGTATGTTTATTTGTTCGCCGATGACATCGTCGTCATGATTTGCATACAGCGCAGCGCCCGCACCTTTTTAAAGAGGTAAATTAAAGTATTTTGTCCCTAAAAATGTCATAACAAAAGTCTATTTTTTACAAGCATAGGGATTACTCTCATATTTTGTTTCAGAAGGCAACTTCAAGTGTCCGAGATTCATGGGCGCTTTTCCTCATCCAAAGGACTGCTCCAAATTTTATTCCTGCTTTATGTTCCAACACAGATTAAACACGTGTTTCAACAATCAGTTATTTCATGCAGTATATAGAGCATGTCAACCTGCAGATAGGGTGGATTGCGGAGCAAGAGAAAGACCACCAGGTAAGAGCACGTTACGAATAGCTACAATTGAAAAGTATTTAATATTGTTATCAAAAATATTCTATTTAGTTAGTACTAAATAGAAAACAGTCTTCATTCGTGAACTAAAATGGTTCGTTAGTACATTAAGAACGTTTTCTGTAATTCGATAGTAGTGATTAGTATTAGTTGTTTCTTATGTATCCTGGGTGAAACACTCCATACTATGAGGCGCTAAGAATGCGACTCTGGTATTATGGTACTAGAACTAGTCCGGCTTGGCCTGAACGAGTGCTATTTCTAACCAGTCGTTGGTTTCGACAAAGGCTGAAAACCCTGTTCCGAATTTCAAAAACGAATATTCCTACTAGAGCGAAAAGTTTAACTCCTCTAATGTCTCTGTCAAAAAAAATTGTTCCATGAATGAGCAACTTTTTGAAACCAATAGATCATGAACTGTAATATAATTAGAAAGCTTTCGATAAAGCTGAAGAGTCCATTTCGACGAACAAAACAAATGGGTATCAACACAAATGGAAGACGGCCAGGTTTTAAGTAAATAGTTCCAGGAACTCCAGTCTAAGAATCAAGGAGGAAGGAGTCGGTGGTCTTGGAAATTATCGGAGTCGAGTGTCTGAACACACTTTTTTCCACCAATGCGGCAGGTACTTGTCTTGACGACATTCACCCATCCACATTGCGAAATCCTTATAGACACTTTATTATGGGAGCACTAATTAGGTGACCTAACATTGCTCCCTCAAAGGAGGAAGAACGGGAATGTCGGTGTTGTCAGAATTCGAAATCTAGCCCACTGCGTAGAAGCTCACGACACTAAACACCATCCCATGTGGGTTGCTTCTCGGAATACATTGTAAGAATAAATGAGAGAAATAAAGGGCAGAAAATTTTCAGTTGTCACGACATTGATCGAAGGTCTAGTCTAGTAACAAATATATTCCGACGAAATTATCAAAATTAAATGCAGTGCTGTATAAGCCTGGCCACACACCGAATGCAACAAAACATTGCACAACGTTTCTGTTTCGAGATTTCTGTATCGGACGCATCGTCTGCAATGTAATCAAAGGGGAGTGCCACACACTGAATGCAACATTGTTTTGATACACGTCGCGTCATTTCGGAAACGTTGCTGCAACTAAAGTGTATGCTTCTTTGACCAATGTTTCTCGACACACAGCTGGTGAAACATTTCATCTGCGCATGTGCGGGAACATGCGCATTTTATTTTCATTAAGGGGATAGTGGACCTTCAAACCTAACTTTTTTTGTTTTGAAAAGATTTGCTTAAAATTTGAATATGTGATTAGTACCATAGGTATGTAAAAGTGGTTAAAATTTAAAGATGAAATATTAATAATTTATGAATTATAAATTATAACAAAAATTGGCCTAATTAAAAATGTTCCATGCGCATTTCTTTTGCATATAATACGTTTATTTTTATTTACATGATACCTTATAGAACTAACAATGAAACTTATTGCTTATTTTAAGCATTCATTAAAAATATAAAGAGAAAAAATAATAATAGTGAAAACACCCATTTTATTACGCTAAATACCTATAAATCGTCTTTTCAAGTACAAAATTTAGAAATTCTGAGCTACGAAGCATAATTTTTTTCAATAAAATTAATTTGATATACAGTTAAGTATATAAAACTTAAATTTCACAGCAATACGATAATTAGAAATGCAACTGGAGCAGTTTGAATATTCGTATGACATGAAAATTTTTATTTTGAGAAAAACACATTTAAAGTTATTGCTATTAGTAACCAGATAATGTCTAAATTAAATACAAATGCCTATAACTAGCACAAATCTCTACGGTTCTCATGATATCTCACATAATAATGTATATAATTTGATAAAATTTTCAGAAAATGTTTTAGATGCTATTGTTAATGAAATAAGGCACAATAATTGGTGTATAATAAATAGTTTTTTATTTGGGGCTGTTTTTATAAGGAATGGAATGACGAATCGGGGAAAATTTTCATACTGGAACATAAAATTGCGTGTATTATTTTTGCATTTTAAAATAACTGTCATATGTATCATGCTTGAGAAGGAAATTAAAATAGTAGCATTAAGATTTTTATGCAGAGTTATCGGCATTTTAGCTAAATTTCAATAAAAATTACTTTGTAAAATACCTAATAACGAAATGTCAGAAAGTAAATAATCGCAAGTTAGCAAGTCACATAGGGGTTTCAATGGTAAAGAGTTTCAACGGTAATTCGTATACTGAAAATTAACCAAGTAAAAAAGGATTGATGAAAAGAAAACAAAAGGAGTAATATAAGAAAATTAACTTTAAATAACACCAAACAACTACTAATTAACATTATTCAATGCGTTTATTTACCATGTAACATTTAGGTGCGCATGCGCAGTTCTTATAAATGATGGATTCCAACGCCTTGAGAGGAAATATTATTTAAAAACCGTATTTTTATATAAGCATTTTAAAGCTTCCAAACTTATATTAGAATTATCTCCAGGCTTCAAAACATAAGTATACGAACTTTCAACCAGATTTGTCAAGAAATGTAGAAACGAAAAAAAATACCAAATGTAATCATTTCACACAAAAATCAGTAAATCCACCAAAAATCAGTAGATATCTATTTAGTTTCAATAAAGTATTTTTTATTATTAAACAATTTGAATATTTAGTTTTTCAAATAGAAAGACACGGTGACACATTTCATTTCAGTGATTCATTTTTTTAGTGAGAATCACGCTGTGAATGATTCACCCTTTGTTTACATCGTCAAAGCGCGATGACTCTTCATTAGAATCCAAATATCTCTAAAACTATGGAATTAACAGAATAAGTGTAAGCAGAAAAAATTATCAGTTTTCGAAGCTCTTTCCAAATATGTAACATTTATGTACTTTCATGAGAAAAAAAAATACACAGATTCCTGTATATTTGTCGGCCATTTTTTTTCGAGGATGGGTCCGCCCGGACACGTTACGGGGTCACGTGATCTCGACATCCCTTTCTGTCTCTTTATTAATATAGATAGATAGATAGATAGATTCCATTTTATTTAATCACCCTTTACTACTTAAATTATTATCTTAACAACGAGCACCTTATGTAAAACTTGTATATATAAAAAAATAATCAATGTTTTGCGATATACAACCCTTCACACATACATATATATATATATATGAAATCAGTATTAATACATATAAGCAATGCATCAGTTAATAAAAATGTATCATACGAGATAGTATTTTTATGCACTTAGAATATATTCGAAATTTTATCACTGTACTACAGAAAAATCTCAACAGTAACGTATTCTAATTCAAGGTATATGCACTCAATATATTTTCAAATTAGCACTGTCGTACTATTAAAAAAAATCACAACACTGACGTGTTCTTAATCACACAAGACATATACATTCAAAACATTTTAGGAACTGGGCTTCATCTGTCCACAAAATTTTCCACGGCCATTCATTATCCACTTCCATGCGACCAAGAAATTCTAACGCAAACGTCTCCCTTGCTGGCAGGTCAGACGGAAGCAACTCCTGCACATAGCCAATTTTGTACGGATAGCATTGCAGGATGTTTCGTACAATTTTCAGCACCGAGCTCGTAGGACTGTCCAATGTTCGGGCAAGTCCTCGTGCACTGCACGGTTGCACACCACCGGCCGACCCCTCCTGTAATGCTGTGGCCACTTCTTCAACTACCGTCGAATGCACTCGTTTTCTTCCTCTACCAGATTGCACATCATTCGTTTCGAATTTTTGCATCATTTTCTTCAGACTCACGACACTCATTGGACCAACGCTTTCTTTTATACCCTTCAGTGTCCTGAACTTTTGCAGAGCTACTCTTGCACAATCATCGTTCTTGTAATACAGCTTTACCAGCAGAGCGCGGTCCTGCAGTGAGACACCCATGGCGAACGTCTGGGAAGCGAAATGAGGAACAGCCGTGTACAGATCCAGAATTGTGGCCAAGAATTTTGGGAGACGCTTTTTAGTAAGACAAGATCTACCCAAACTATTGCATAATTACAAATTTCCTTCCAATGACATTCGTCGCATTTTAGCGAAAATTATTACACACGAATTTTAAGCAATGGAGAGCAAGTTTTACGAGACTGGCTAGTGTACTCTCCTTCACAAAATTGCGTTTACTGCTGTTACAAAATTTTCGGCTGTATAGTTAGTTCTCTTTCAAAGGAGGGTTTTAAAAGTTGGAAGCACCTCGGCGGAAGAGCTTGAAATTTCCAAAAATTCATATTCGGGCCCGAAAATCATGGCTAGAAATGAACCAAAGGGTAAAGTGTTGTAGAACTGTAGATGCGGCCGCTCAAAGAATTATTAATGCCGAAACAAATCATTGGAACGAGGTGCCTCTAAGAATCGTAGCAGTTACTACAATGCTTGGTAAAAGTTGTCTGGCTTTTCAAGGTACAAGCGACAAGTTTTTTGAGTATAATAACGGTAATTTCTTAAAAATAGTTGAGTTGCTATCTGAATTTGATCCCATTATAGAAGAGCACGTCCATAAAGTGCTCAAAAAAAAAAAGATACTAAAACTCACTATCTTGGAAAAATATACAAAACGAGATAATAGATCTGCTGCATCAAAGTGTAAAGTCTCATATTATTGATGAAATAAAAAAAATCCAAATATTTTTCCAGAATTTTAGACTGTACTCCTAACATTAGTAAGGAAGAGCAAATGACTATTGTAATCAGCTATGTTTCAATCAATAAATTTGACGCTGATTGTTGAAATGAAAATTGATGAAAGCTTTTTAGGCTTCTTACCAGTCGAAAGATCCATATGAAAACAAATGTCTTATATTATAATTGGAGAACTTAACGACTTGGGTTTAAATTTGCAGAATGTCAAAGGGCAGGGGTACGACAACGGGTAAATTATGAGGGGGATAAAGCAGGAGTGCAATCTATAATTAAACAATATAATTCGCGAGCATTGTATGTTCCGTGTAGTAGTCATTCTCTCAATCTTGTTGTTAATGATATGGCAAAAACATCCTTGGAAGCCACTAATTTCTTCATGGTCCAAAATATTTTTTTTTTTTTTTGCATCTACTTTTCGATGGTAATACTTCTAAAACATGTTCAAGGTTTAACTTTGAAACCATTGAGTGACACTAGATGGGAGAGTAGGATAGAGGACTTAAAGCCTTTGAGATTCCAATTTGGGAGATGTATACGATGCCTTGCTAAGCATTGACGAAAACCAAGAAATTGATAATTTAATAAGAGACGAGGCATGGGTTTATTAAATTGTATTAAACAATTTAAGTTGTTGTGTTCATTAATTGTTTGGCATAAAATACTAAAGTCTATTAATCCAATAAGCAAGTTTATGCAAACAAAAGATTTTGATCTACCCTCTGCATTTGATCTTTTACAAAACTGCAAAATATTTGTTAAGAATCTTTTGATTCGTCCTTCGATGAAATTATTGATGCAAAAGAACTTGCTACCGAAATTGATGTGGAAGCTAATTTTGGATCAACAATAACACACCGCGTTAGAAGGAGAAAAGGGAACTTCTCATACGAAGCACGAGATGAACCCATCAAAGATCCAAAAGAAAAATATAAAATAGATTTATTTTTTATTTTACAATAGATCAAGCACCAAATGCACTAGATGCTAGATTTGAACAACTTAGTAATCATAGTAACTATTTTCAATTCTTATATAATATATACGATTTAAATACCATGTCCAAAGAAATGCTACTAAACCACTATAAGAATTTAAAATGTATTTTAGCTGATAGTGATTATGTTGACATAAATGGACTCGAATTAGCAGAGGAAATTTCAGCAGTATCTGCGCTTTTGGGCAAAAAAGAAAGCCTAAACAATGTACTGAGCTTAATAACAAAGTTCAATTTTGCCCCAAACATTATTATTGCTTTAAGAATATTTACTGCAAACGATACCAATAACTGTAGCAAGTGGCGAAAGGAGTTTCTCAAAGTTAAAATTAATTAAGAACTTTTTACGTTCGACTACTACACAAAATCGTCTTAATGGTTTGACAATTTTGGCAATTAAGCATGAAATTGCTGATCAAGTAAATTTAAAAGATGTAATAAAAAAGTTTGCAGAACTGAAAGTAAGAGAAAAAGTTTTTTTGTGATTTTAGCGTAGTTTATGTTACCTTGTTTTATTTTCAAAATAATGGCATTTTGATTGTTTGTGCAATAATACACATTTTTAATAACATTTTAAAATATAAAAAATTATATGGTTAACAATTTGTAGCTAGGTACAGATATTTCTTAATTCATTTCTACTGTTTTGTGCTGCTTGATTATCAAAGTTATGTTATGTTATTTGTTTCTTTCTAAATATATGCTTTTATTAAAATTTAAATAAAATGATTTGATTTTTATTGAAAATAAAAAATATGTACCTTTATTTAACTATAAATATAAATAAATAAATCTATACTTATATATAAAGAGAGAGGGCGATTTTGTACGTGGAGGGTAATCTCCGGAACCACTGCACCTATTTGAAAAATTCTTTCATTGTTTGAAAGGTACATTATTCCAGATGGACATAGGCTATATATTATGTATATCTGATCAGTAGAAATAAAGTTAGGGGGGATACTCTAAATTTGTGTGCACGGCCGCCATCTTGGATTTTTTCGCCAGGGTTTGGCGCATTTTGCATGGCGATAATTATTGCGTTCTGGTAAAAATAACCCAATGTCAAATTCTCTAATTTTAAGATCAAACAGTTATTTCTGATGTGATCTTTTAATTACAGTATAATAATTTTAGGTCAGATCTTGGCCTTGACCTGGAAATCTGAGTCAAATTGACTATACTCAAAAGAGTAAATTATTTTTAAAACTAAGAGTCTTTTTGTTGAAAATTTTTGAATCCATTATCAGTTTTTCGTTAACTTATTAAATTTAAGTTGCTTTTAATTTTGTTTATCGATTGTCAATTAATATACTATAATGATACACCATTTCATTTATTTGAAGTAAAAATTATCTACCATCATTTTTTCGTAAAATGTAAAATACAGTATACATTTTAAATACAATATATTTTAATATATTTTATAATTCCAAGTTGTAGTGGATTACAAATAAATTTAAATAAGTGAAGTTCAACTTCTCTCTCCCCAGGAACCTAAGTTAAAAAGTTAGTTAAGGTTAAGTTATTGGTTTAGGAAAAGGTTTTTTTTTTTCTTATTTCCAACACAGTAGGATAAATGGTCAAATAATCCTTGTCCCGATTTTATTGTATGCACCAAATATTTGGTTAAGGTCAAATCTGAAGTAAAATTTCATTACCACAATGCCCTACCCAAAAAAAAAAAAAAAGAGGATCTGGTTACTCACCATAAATTTATGGGTTCATAATTATTTTACATTTTTCAAAGCTGAATTTTAGATAATTTTTAAATTGCAAGTTATTTAGGTGGTACGAAAATGCTGTATTTTTTTTCTAATTAACAATATATTGGCATAATATTTTGGTGATTCATTGCTATTAGTTAAAGAGTTAGGGCAAACTGAGTAGATGGCATTGAAATTTTATCTGTAAGTAAAATTCATTTGAACAAGTTTTCATATGGATCATAATTTGAAAAGTAGTTTTTAATTAAAAATGACAAAAAAATCTCAGTCCAACGATTAAATGATTTTTCAAAAATATTTCTAAGTTTCACAATTTAAAAAGGTCGTTTTTATTAAAAAAGCTAAAAGAAAAACCGAAAATTTCCAATATTTGAGAATGATTTTTTCAAAAAAGTGGTTTTTCTCAAAAACCCAAAAATAAATCTAAGTCCAAAGTTTAAATGATTTTTCAAAAATTTTTCTAAGTTTCATAATTTAAACAGGTGGTTTTTATTAAGAAAGCTAAAAAAATTCAAAGTCCAGCGTTTTGAAAACACCGCTTAAAACACATTGGCGAGAAATTTTCCACTCCTCAAAACACGGTAAAATCGCCAAGTTGGCGCAAAAAAATCCAAGATGGCGGCCGTGCAAACAATTATTAAGTAACGTAATATTAATTTGAATATTATTTTAGGTGCTTAAAATAATTAAAAGAACATTCTTTACTTAAAATCCTTTTTTTATTTTTGTATTTTTATTTCATCTCTTACTCCAATTTTGAGATACCAATGTGTATCTATACTTCTATAATCTATACTTAGATATAAAGAGAGAGAGCGATTTTGTACGTGGAGGGTAATCTCCGGAACCACTGCACCTATTTGAAAAATTCTTTCACTGTTTGAAAGGTACATTATTCCAGATGGACATAGGCTATATATTATGTATATCTGATCATCTATACTTATATATAAAGAGAGAGCGATTTTGTACATGGAGGGTAATCTCCAGAACCACTGCACCTATTTGAAAAATTCTTTCATTGTTTGAAAGGTACATTATTCCAGATGGACATAGGCTATATATTATGTATATCTGATCATCTATACTTTATATATAAAGAGAGAGCGATTTTGTACGTGGAGTGTAATCTCCAGAACCACTGCACCTATTTGAAAAATTCTTTCACTGTTTGAAAGGTACATTATTCCAGATGGACATAGGCTATATATTATGTATATCTGATCATCTATATACTTATATATAAAGAGAGAGCGATTTTGTACGTGGAGGGTAATCTTCAGAACCACTGTACCTATTTGAAAAATTCGTTCACTGTTTGAAAGGTACAGTATTCCAGATGGACATAGGCTATAAATTATGTATATCTAATCAGTAGAAATAAAGTTAGGGGCTTAATCCTAACAATCTCCATTGTTACCGCTATTGTCCTCTACCGCTTTTTGTGCCGAAGTCTTCAACGATCCTTATCGTAGTGCTATCGCGGTGGGCTTTTGTTCTGAAGCTAGCGGTTCGAACCTAGCCGTTCTCCGGAACGCCTTTTTCTTTAAAAAAAATTTATTTTAATTATTAATTAACATAAAATTAATTTAAGGTATTATTTAGGTTATTATTAAGGTAAAAAAAGATTTACAATTTATTGGCTATCAACTGGAAATTTATTGGTATAATATTTTGTTCAACCCGGACAAAGTCGGGACGGGCCGCTAGTACTTATATATAAAGAGAGAGCAATTTTGTACGTGGAGGGTAATCTCCAGAACCACTGCACCTATTTGAAAAATTCTTTCACTGTTTGAAAGGTACATTATTCCAGATGGACATAAGCAATATATTATGTATATCTAATCAGTAGAAATAAAGTTAGGGGCTTAATCCTATCAATCTCCATTGTTACCGCTACTGTCTTATACCGCTTTTTGTGCCGAAGTCTTCAACGATCCTTAGCGTGGTGCTATCTATAGTTATATATAAAGAGAGAGCGATTTTGTACGTGGAGGGTAATCTCCAGAACCACTGCACCTATTTGAAAAATTCTTTCACTGTTTGAAAGGTACATTATTCCAGATGGACATAGGCTATATATTATGTATATCTGATCATCTATATACTTATATATAAAGAGAGAGCGATTTTGTACGTGGAGGGTAATCTTCAGAACCACTGTACCTATTTGAAAAATTCGTTCACTGTTTGAAAGGTACAGTATTCCAGATGGACATAGGCTATAAATTATGTATATCTAATCAGTAGAAATAAAGTTAGGGGCTTAATCCTAACAATCTCCATTGTTACCGCTATTGTCCTCTACCGCTTTTTGTGCCGAAGTCTTCAACGATCCTTATCGTAGTGCTATCGCGGTGGGCTTTTGTTCTGAAGCTAGCGGTTCGAACCTAGCCGTTCTCCGGAACGCCTTTTTCTTTAAAAAAAATTTATTTTAATTATTAATTAACATAAAATTAATTTAAGGTATTATTTAGGTTATTATTAAGGTAAAAAAGATTTACAATTTATTGGCTATCAACTGGAAATTTATTGGTATAATATTTTGTTCAACCCGGACAAAGTCGGGACGGGCCGCTAGTACTTATATATAAAGAGAGAGCAATTTTGTACGTGGAGGGTAATCTCCAGAACCACTGCACCTATTTGAAAAATTCTTTCACTGTTTGAAAGGTACATTATTCCAGATGGACATAAGCAATATATTATGTATATCTAATCAGTAGAAATAAAGTTAGGGGCTTAATCCTATCAATCTCCATTGTTACCGCTACTGTCTTATACCGCTTTTTGTGCCGAAGTCTTCAACGATCCTTAGCGTGGTGCTATCTATAGTTATATATAAAGAGAGAGCGATTTTGTACGTGGAGGGTAATCTCCAGAACCACTGCACCTATTTGAAAAATTCTTTCACTGTTTGAAAGGTACATTATTCCAGATGGACATAGGCTATATATTATGTATATCTGATCATCTATATACTTATATATAAAGAGAGAGCGATTTTGTACGTGGAGGGTAATCTTCAGAACCACTGTACCTATTTGAAAAATTCGTTCACTGTTTGAAAGGTACAGTATTCCAGATGGACATAGGCTATAAATTATGTATATCTAATCAGTAGAAATAAAGTTAGGGGCTTAATCCTAACAATCTCCATTGTTACCGCTATTGTCCTCTACCGCTTTTTGTGCCGAAGTCTTCAACGATCCTTATCGTAGTGCTATCGCGGTGGGCTTCTGTTCTGAAGCTAGCGGTTCGAACCTAGCCGTTCTCCGGAACGCCTTTTTCTTTAAAAAAATTTATTTTAATTATTAATGAACATAAAATTAATTTAAGGTATTATTTAGGTTATTATTAAGGTAAAAAAAGATTTACAATTTATTGGCTATCAACTGGAAATTTATTGGTATAATATTTTGTTCAACCCGGACAAAGTCGGGACGGGCCGCTAGTAAATTATATAAATATATATATTTAAGGGGCGGCAATTTGTCTTTTTGTCCGGGGCGACGTAACCGCTAGAGCAGGCGCTGCCAGCATCAGAGACCCATTGCCATGCTTTACAGCGGGAACCAAGCAGTTAGTATATTACGAATGATGCTCTACTCGTAGTTAGAAACAATGTGAAGCTTCCTTCATGCGACTAGATGACACGTCACCAGTCGTTTGAACTCCAGGTTCTATGTTCATACGACCATCTGACACGTTTTCTTGCACTGTTTTCTGTAATGAGTTGTTTCTGGTTTGCAAGATCATAAATACCATTTTTATGCAGCTCCCGATAAACAGTTACGAGTGAAACAGGTTCATTACGGCTTTTATTCACCTCTGCCATTATTTGCCGTCTCAGGTTTTCGTAATACAAAACCGTACCAAGTTCCGCCTGAACCTCCTTCACGTCTTTATGTAACATTTGTGACATGTTAGTTTCAGAAACACCCACTGTGTCAATTATCATACCTTTCTGCAAGTGACTCAGATCCAACATTTTACACATTAATTCTACAGCAGATAATTCTACATGAACTGTACAACTGCTGCGCGATAGCTAGTACTCATACTTCAAATTATATACTTATATATATATATATATATATATATATATATATATATATATATATATATATATATATATGTGTGTGTGTGTGTGTGTGTGTGTGTGTGTATGTTTGTTCGCCGATGACGTCGTCGTAATGATTTGCATACAACGCAGCGCACGCACCTTTTTAAAGAGGTGTTTCTATTATTTTGATAACCCCTTGTACATTATATTTAGCACACTGTCACTTCTTAGGGAAAAAGGCTTCAAGTCCGATGATATAAAAATAAAAAAACAATATTTATTCAATTAAAAAGTATTTTGTCCCAAAATTGTCACAATAAAATGTGCTTTTTACGAGCCTATTGATTTCTGTTATATTTAGTTTCAGAAGACAACTTCGTGTGTTCGAGTTTCATGGGAGATTTTCCTCATCCGAATGACTGCTCCAAATACTATACCTGCTATATGAACCAATACAAATTAAACACGTGTTTCAAAAGAAAGTTATTTGATCCAGTAAAGAAAAAATGTCGCCAAGCAGCTAAGGTGCATTGCGGAACAAGAGAAAGACCACCAGGTAAGAGCACGTTACGAATAGCTACAATTGAAAAGTATTTAATATTGTTATCAAAAATATTCTATTTAGTTAGTACTAAATAGAAAACAGTCTTCATTCGTGATCTAAAATGGTTCGTTAGTACATTAAGAAAGTTTTCTATAATTCGATAGTAGTGATTAGTATTAGTTGTTTCTTATGTATCCTGGGTGAAACACTCCATACTATGAGGCGCTAACAATGCGACTCTGGTATTATGGTACTAGAACTAGTCCGGCATGGCCAGAAAGAGTGCTATTTCTAACCAGTCGTTGGTTTGGGCAAAGGCTGAAAACCCTGTTCCGAATTTTAAAAACGAATATTCCTACTAGAGCGAAAAGTTTAACTCCTCTAATGTCTCTGTCAAAAAAATTGTTCCATGAATGAGCAACTTTTTTAAACCAATAGATCATGAACTGTAATATAATTAGAAAGCTTTCGATAAAGCTGAAGAGTCCATTTTAACGAACAAAACAAATGGGTATCAACACAAATGGAAGAAGGCCAGGTGTTAAGTAAATGGTTCCAGGAACTCCAGTCTAAGAATCAAGGAGGAAGGATTCGGTGGTCTTGGAAATTATCGGAGTCGAGTGTCTGAACACACTTTTTCCCCCTAATGTGGCAGGTACTTGTCTTGACGACATTCACCCATCAACATCGCGAAATCCTTATAGACACTTTATTATGGGAGCACTAATTTGGTGACCTAACATTGCTACCTCAAAGGAGGAAAAACGGGAATGTCGGTGTTGTCGGAATTCGAAATCTAGCCCACTGCGTAGAAGCTCACGACACTAAACACCATCCCATGTGGGTTGCTTCTCGGAATACATTGTAAGAATAAATGAGAGAAATAAAGGGCAGAAAATTTTCATTTGTCACGACATTGATCGAAGGTCTAGTCTAGTAACAAATATATTCCGACGAAATTATCAAAATTAAATGCAGTGCTGTATAAGCCTGGCCACACACCGAATGCAACAAAACATTGCACAACGTTTCTGTTTCGAGCTTTCTTTATCGGACGTATCGTCTGCAATGTAATCAAAGGGGAGTGCCACACACCGGATGCAACATTGTTTTGATACACGTCGCGTCATTTCGGAAACGTTGCTGCAACAAAAGTGTATGCTTCTTTGACCGATGTTTCTCGACACACAGCTGGTGAAACATTTCATCTGCGCATGTGCGGGAACACGCGCATTTTATTTTCATTAAGGGGACAGTGGACCTTCAAACCTAACTTTTTTTGTTTTGAAAGGATTTGCTTGAAATTTGAATAAGTGATTAGTACTATAGATATGTAAAATTGGTTAAAATTTAAAGATGAAATATTAATAATTTGTGAATTATGAATTATTAATTATATCAAAAATTGGTCTAATTAAAAATGTTCCATGCGCATTTCTTTGGCATTCACGCTTTCTTTTTAAAATGGTAATTTTAATTTACAGGTTACCTTATATATCTAACAATGAAACTTATTGCTTATTTTAAGCATTCATTAAAAATATAAAGAGAAAAAAATAATAATAGTGAAAACACCCTTTTTATTAGGCAAAATACCTATAAATCATCTTTTCAAGTACAAAATTTAGAAATTCTGAGCTACGAAGCATAATTTTTTTCAATAAGATTTATTTGATATACAGTTAAGTATATAAAACTTAAATTTCAAAGCAATACGATAATTAGAAATGCACCTGGAGCAGTTTGAATATTCGTATGACATAAAAATTTTTATTTTGAGAAAAGCACATCTAAAGTTATTGCTATTAGTAACCACATAATATCTAAATTAAAAACGAATGCCTATAACTAGGAAAGTAATCACAGTCTTCAGACTAACAGCTTTAAAAAGTTGGAGGAGGGTAATCCCTTCTCTTATACCTGATAAACCAAGAGGTGATGCAGTTGCGGCCTTCCGTCTGTCTACGGGACACGATTGCCTCGCCGACCATCTGAACCGCATTGGCATTTCAACCGAGCCTTTTTGCCCACTATGTGATTCTTGAGAAGTAATGGAAAGGGACCACCTGCTCCAATGTGGAGCTCTTCGCGGATCTACAGAGGTGTCGAGATATTGGGAAGCAAGAACGCTCCTAGGGCAATGACTTCGGTCTTCTGCTTTTATTTCATCGTTCCTTTGTAATCTCTTTTGCCTTGCCATTGGAAATAAATAAAAAAAAACATCCGCACTCAGTGGTCATAGGAATTATGGACTATCATACGAGCAGTTTACTGCACAAATCGATTAACTCCACTTTTTAAAATATCTTAAATTTAAGTGCCAAAGCACTTGGTTCTCTCATAGATTTTATATTTATAACAAATTTCCCAAATAATAAAAATTAACACCATTAAACGACAAATTATTTTTGGCCATTGACTAATAAATCATTTATTTCAGAAGCCATTTTGAGTATAAGAAATTATTAAGTTCTATTGTTAGTTATTATAGTTTATTATCCTTATTCCATACGGTATTGTTATAATATTTATTTTAATTTATATTATAAAGGGAGTTAAATACAACGGTCAATGTATGCAATTAATGCCAAAAAAAAGCAAAAAAATATATATTTATTATAAATACAATGGTCAATTTATGCAATTAATTTGTATGTTTAATATCCATAAAACATACTAATTTGAATTAAATTCTTAAAAAACTTCCATCTCAATTAGTCAAGTGGTTAAATTTTATCTTGTACTGTATTTTAATATTTTTTGTCCCTTTATTTCGTTGTTATGCACGTGACACAAAATTAATTTAAAGTATCGCAAAAAGAAAAGAAACCACGTGATCAGCATTAAATAAATTAAATTTTAAAAATTAATCTTTAAAAATTCACCAAAAATCAGAAAATGAAGGTAAAGATTCGAAAAAGATTTTCTTTTAAAGGAATTTTTATGATCTTTCTCGTGATAAAAATTTTAGAGCCCTCAGATTAATATTTTAAATGCAAACTTTAAAAAAGTTACAAAAATAGCTTAAAATTAAATTTTTAAAAATCTAAGAATAATTTTTCAACATTCTCTCTTAGTGCATCCCTACACTATAAGAAGAATCGCCATGCAAAATTTCAGCCCTTTAGGTCCAGCGGTTTGGTCTGTACGTTATCTGTTAGACCGTCAGTCAGTCAGTCAGTCACGGAACTGTTTTATGTAGTATATAGATTGGAATTTGGTACTATTCATCTTGCAACATATGTCCTAGTTTGCTCAATGATGTTAAAGAGAGAGAACATAATCGATCCTTTTTCTCTTTATGTCCAATGACGTTATGGTCACGATAGATACAATACCGCATTCTCATGGTCCTCAAAACACAGCCAGGTGGATGGCCGACTGGCTAGGGTACTGGCATCCGGTTCAGATCCTGTGGGTTCGAGTCCCAATGTTGGCATAGATGTTTGTAGCCGTTCGTGTAGTAAAAGGAATCGGTTTTAAACTGTAGGTCCCTGTCTAATTAGCCCTCGTGTAGCAAAAAGTTGACCGTAGCGCTCCAACCCAAACCAAAGCAAAAGTCACAGAACGCTGAAGAATAATTAAGGGTCCCAGGGAATTCTGATAGTATAGCAACCCCAGCATCCGGGCCCGCTCTAGGGTTGGGCAACCTGGACATTTGTCCGGGGTGCCAAAATTTAGGGGCGCCATTTTGGCTGTAACTGTGAGTAAAGTATTGATGTGTTAAATACCCAATTAATAGAAAATTTCTCAAATCGATTTTTTCGTTGACTAATAATTTACAGTGCATAGCATATTTATATTGTTTATGTCTAATAGCTAAAAATATTTACACTATTATTGAAAAATAAACGCAGAATTTGTAAAGGACGCTGCTTGAACTTGTTTGAACATGCATATACTTCTCCGAATAGAAAACATTAGCACGCGAGCAGAGCTCTGCTTCAACTTGTGTTCGAGCATACATAGACTTGCATGGTTCTCAGAAATAGAACCACATGCAAAACAGATAAAATATTGTATCAAATTTGGATATATTCTATAGGTATAATTATTTATATTTTTGTTTTATGAAAATAATTATTTGAATCAATAATATAAGACATTTATTAAGTTCATTGCTTCGATAAAACGCGTTTTATAATAATATATTTGAATAATTGAACTGAATAAAATCTCAAAATCAAGAATTATAAAAGTGTTTTTAATGACTATTTACGATTTGCTGAAATATTTGTTATAATAAAATGCATATATAATAACACTAGACTTTCTTTGCGTTCACAGGATACGAAAAATATTTTGTGTAGAGCATTCATTTTTTTTTTTATGTCGATTGACGGAATATAATTTTGAAGTTATGTTAATTGCGATTTTAGCTTATTTAGAACAAGGATAAATCTTTATTTTTTTTATATTTTATAGTTTACATTGTTTAATTTGAGTTACGTGTATGCATCTTCCAGAATGTCTGACGGTCAAACAAAACTGTCTAGTTACCAGTACAAAAAAAGAAGGCTGGAAAAGGAAACCGAAAGGCACAAACTAGCTGGCGCATAAAATAATTATATCCAGCATTGTACCAAAACAAATGACGACCATGAGAATTCAATATCAAGTCCGGTTATAAAAGAAAATGCGGAATCGTCAGAGGATGATGACAAACAAATGGATGAAGTTCCTAAATAATTGGAACTGACGACACTCTGACTATCTTCACCAGATGAAAGCATTGAAAAAATTGACACCAACGTGACACTCGCAGAAATTGTTCTATAAACTTCGAGTACAGATCCAGAATTGTGGCCAAGAATTTTGGGAGACGCTTTTTAGTAAGACAAGATCCACCCAAACCATTGCATAATTACAAATTTTCTTCCAATGACATTGGTCGCATTTTAGCGAAAATTATTATACACGAATTTTAAGCAATGGAGAGCAAGTTTTACGAGACTGGCTAGTCTACTCTCCTTCACAAAATTGCCTTTACTGCTGTTACAAAATTTTCGGCTGTATAGTTAGTTCTCTTTCAAAGGAGGGTTTTAAAAGTTGGAAGCACCTCGGCGGAAGAGCATGAAATTTCCAAAAAAATCATATTCAGGCCCGAAAATCATGGCTAGAAATGAACCAAAGGGTAAAGTGTTGTAGAACTGTATATGCGGCCGCTCAAAGAATTATTAATGCCGAAACAAATCATTGGAACGAGGTGCCTCTAAGAATCGTAGCAGTTACTAAAATGCTTGGTAAAAGTTGTCTGGCTTTTCAAGGTACAAGCGACAAGTTTTTTGAGTATAATAACGGTAATTTCTTAAAAATAGTTGAGTTGCTATCTGAATTTGATCCCATTATAGAAGAGCACGTCCGTAAAGTGCTCAAAAAAGAAGATACTAAAATCACTATCTTGGAAAAATATACAAAACGAGATAATAGATCTGCTGCATCAAAGTGTAAAGTCTCTTATTATTGATGAAATTAAAAAAATCCAAATATTTTTCCATAATTTTAGACTGTACTCCTGACATTAGTAAGGAAGAGCAAATGACTCTTGTAATCAGCTATGTTTCAATCAATAAATTTGACACTGATTGTTGAAATGAAAATTAATGAAAGCTTTTTAGGCTTCTTACCAGTCGAAAGATCCATATGAAAACAAATGTCTTATATTATAATTGGAGAACTTAACAACTTGGGTTTAAATTTGCAGAATATCAGAGGGCAGGGGTACGACAACAGGTAAAATATGACGGGGGATAAAGCAGGAGTGCAATCTATATTTAAACAATATACACTCAAGAGCCAAAACATTATGACCACCTGTCAATAACGAGTTGGCCCATCTTTGGCGCGCAACACAGCTTCAACCCGCCTTGGCATGGATGCCACAAGTCCATGGTAGATGGCCGGAGACAGATTGTACCAGATGTTTAAGCAACGGTCACGCAAATCCGAGATATTGCGAATTGGTGGTCTTTGAACTCTGAGCTGCCGTCCCATGACACCCCAAATGTGTTCTATCGGATTGAGATCCGGTGAGTTAAGCGACCAGGACATTAACTGGAATTCAGCATCATGTTCCTGGAACCACTCCAACACAATTTTAGCCTTGTGACACGGGGAGTTGTCCTGTTGGAACATTCCATTTCCAGCTGGAAAAACAGAGGCCATGTAAGGGTGCAACTGGTCCGCAATGATGTTCAGATACCCTGTAGTATTCATGGTCTGCTCTACCACAACCACGGGTCCCAGAGACGCCCAAAAGAACGTCCCCCAAACCATAATACCGCCACCACCGGCCTGTGTATGACCTACTGTACATTGAGGGAGCAACAGTTCGCCTGGAAGACGGCGTATCCTGACACGGCCATCGGCGTGATGAATGACAAACCGTGATTCATCTGACCAGGCAACTCTCTCCCACTGATCCATGGACCAGTCGCGATGTTCCCGGGTCCAGCGCAGGCGCATTTGGCGATGACGCTTGGTCAGCAAAGGCACACGAGTAGGACGTTTGCTGCGTAGCCCCATATCCAACAGTGTCCGCTGAACAGTGTGCTGCGATACTATTCTACTTGGCCCTGCATTGTATTGGGCTGTCAGCTGAGCCACTGTCTGGCTCCGGTTTTGCTTCACCATGCGAGACATTCTCCGACGACCTTTTTCTTTGATAGCGTGTGGACGTCCAACACCATGTCGTCTACTGCTGGTTTCACCGTCATTCATCCACTTTGCATAAGTACTAACAACTGTAGGTCGCGAACAACCCACGAGTCGTGCAGTTTCGGAAATACTTGTTCCGAGCCTTCGAGCCATTACAATCTGCCCTCTATCAAAGTCGCTTAGATCCGCAGCCTTTCCCATCACACACAGAAGTAAGTGAAAGAATGATTCTTCAGACTCTCCAGCAGCAGTTAAATACCACTTCCACCTGATCACGTGCATTCCACGTCATCCAAGATTTCCGCAAGAAATGTGGATTGTTTCAATCATTCGATATCATGACAAGAAGATGTTTACCTTCTATCGTTGCCATTTGCGGAAGTAATAAAGGTATGGTGCCATAAAATCTTTGTAAATATTTCCAAAGTAAATATTTCTAAAGTAAAGTGTATCAAAGCAATTGATGTCACTTTGCAAAATTATAAGCCCACAGCGCAGTACATTCACATTAAACCCATTGTTTTGAAAATTAGTCCAAGAAGCTGCGAAGGTTAAAAGAGGGTGAAACAGATTCTTCAGGTACAGTCTGTAGAAATCGCATCTTAAGCTCTGCGCCGTAGATTATAGCCTCTCAAAAATTGTTAACTCCAGAACAACACCTCAAAGGTTATAAAACAATCCCTCAAAGAGTTACTCCAAATGGTTACGCCAAAACAACCCCTTACATAATTTGTTTGTTTGTTTTCCTTCGTCATTTCAGGGGATATTAGAGGCAAAGTGAAAACATTTTGTGAACTTCGCATGTCCGATCAGGCAGACTGGTTTCTGGATTATATACCTATGTTTAAAGCTAATATAAATATTCCGAAAATTTGCAACCACGATCTAACCTTGAAATATCTTGCAGAGATTCCGCAGTCCTCGGAGAAAAAACTGTAATTCTCTAGATTTTAATGCGCAATATTGTTTTATAGCAATGTTATTGAAAAATTGTAGGTAAAACGGCCAAACCTTTCAGCTGCAACCAGAATTTATTAATACTTGTAATTTCTGACATTTGTGTATTCCACAAAAATCGACCTTATGAAGCTTAAAGTCTTGTTTCATCCTGAATGGAACTTTTTCATGGTGAAATGACACTATACAAGTTGTGTAAACTTGCTATAAAAGAATATTTTATCCTAACAAGTGACAACTTTGAAATAAATCCTGGTTTTTAAAAAGACAAAAGATATTCGCTTAAACAAACATTTGAAACATGAATACGAAAAGTAATGGTTCATTCAAGTACCAGTTCTATTTAAACCTATTGCTACAAAATATGACGGTAGCACTCCCAGAAACTATCAACCCGTCACTCAAATAGTATTGTCTTACTTTATTTACAAATACTCGTATACTATGGGGAAGCTCAACCTCTGTTGGCTGATCCTTCCCCTTTCTGTCTATTCCTTTTTTAAGTATTAAAAAAAATAATGAAACATTGGCGAGAAAATTAATGGATGGAAGAAGGGGTAAAAATTAAAATGTCCAAAATGACAGAGAGTAGAGCCGAATCCATAGTTTTTGGGATCGCTGAGAGGAATCGTGACACTCCCGATGCCGTTTAAGTACAGCCCCCATCAAAATTGCAGGGAGGGGAGAGGGGGGAAGAAGGGGGGGGGGGAAATAAAATGTCCAAAATGACAGAGAGTAGTGTTGAATCCATAGTTTTCGGGGTTGCTGAGATGAATAGGGAAACTAAAAATGTTGTTTGTAATCAAGTTTTGAGTTAAATTAATAATATAGTGAATTTGTAATTTTACTTTATAATTTGTATACTGTACATATACTTTTAAATATCTGCATATAAAATTACTTAGATTTTACACTAGAGGTAGAATTCCTTGCTATTCCTGATTAATAAAAAATTGGGATAAGAATGAATATATATATATATATATATATATATATATATATATATATATATATATATATATATATAAAATTATATACAGGGCCGTAGCTAGGCTGGTGCAACAGGTGCAGCCGCACAGGGCCCACTTGGAAGGGGAGCCCAAAATGCTGTATATTTATGTATTTGGTCTTATTATTTTTCCAAAACCAAATTAATTAAGGGACCCAAATGCAAATTCTTGCACAGGGCACAGGAATGACTAGTTACGGCACTGTATATATATATATATATATATATATATATATATATATATATATATATATATATATATATATATATATATATATATATATATATATAAAACAGTTCCGTAACTGACTCATTCATTCATTCATTCATTCATTCATTCACTGACTGACTGACATACAACGCACAGACCAAACCGCTGGACCTAAAGGGATGAAATTTTGCATGGCGAATCTTCTAATAGTGTAGGGGTGCACTAAGAGAGATTTTTCAAAAATTCTTCTTAGATTTTTTTAAATTAAATTTTTAAGCTATATTTTAAACTTTTTTTACGTTTGCATTTAAAATAATACATTGAGGGTTAGAAAATTTATATCACAAGAAAGATCATAAAAATTCCTTCGAAATGAAATTTTTTTCGAATTTTTACCTCCATTTCCTGATTTTTGGTGAATTTTTAAAGATTAATTTTTAGAATTTAATTTATTGAATGCTGATCACGTGATTTCTTTTTCTGGTACTTTCAATAAATTTATCGTCACGTGCGTAACAACTAAATAGACAAAAAAAATATTATTTTCTCTTTCTAATGCAGCAGACGATTGGATATTATCCAAAAAAAATGCATATCCCTTACGATTTTTTTATAAATATATATATATATATATATATATATATATAGATAGATATATATTTTACATCAATTGTATACATTGATCATCGCATTTATTATAAACTAGCGGCCCGTCCCGACTTTGTCCAGGTTGAACAAATATTATACCAATAAATTTCCAGTTGATAGCCAATAAATTGTAAATTTTTTTTATCTTAATAATAACCTTAATAATACCTTCAATTAATATTACGTTAGTTAATAATTAAAGTTAATTTTTTAAAAGAAAAAGGCGTGCCGAAGAACGGCTAGGTTCGAACCGCTATCGTCAGGACAGAAGCCCACCGCGATAGCACCACGCTAAGGATCGTTGAAGCCTTCGGCACAAAAAGCGGTAGAGGACAGTAGCGGTAACAATGGAGATTGTTAGGATTAAGCTCCTAACTTTATTTCTACTCATCAGATATACATAATATATAGCCTATGTCCATCTGGAATAATGTACCTTTCAAACAGTGAAAGAATTTTTCAAATAGGTGCAGTGGTTCTGGAGATTACCCTCCACGTACAAAATCTGCTCTCTCTTTATATATAAGTATAGATATATATATTTATTTTTTGGCATAAATTGCATACGTTGACCGTTGTATTTAATTTGAATGTACTCCGTAGCGAAGCGCGGGTTTTCAGCTAGTATATATATACACAGAGAGGAGAGAGAGGGGGAGAGAAGAGGGGAGTATATTATACTCTTCAGTTTTCTGTAATTTTTAAACTATCAGAGCCAATAAATAGAAATATTATTTTTCTTTATTTACATAGATAACAGCTTGACACACGAAAATTCTACCACTGTCAATTAAATCCATCACCGAACATCTTGGCAATAGGTTCTAGTGAATACTCCTGTGCTTCAGCCTTAATTGAAACAAATGCTGTGAAGTGAAATAAGAATTAAGAAGTACACATACCCATTTTCTGTATCACTATACTTATCAATTGTAAATTGAAAATGCAATTACACACATTTAAGTAATATGGAAAACAAACAAATCTATCCCAAAGGGAACTTTAAAGAATACTAACACCGCAAGGAATAGGGATTAAAAAGGAAATAGTAGCTTAATACTTTCATTTTGAAGCTGTTAAAAATCAGGCCGTTATATTGGGTTATTAGAATCACGTGCCGTCAAAAAGAAATAAATAAAAAAATAAATAAAAAAATAAACGAATAAAATAGAGTGACACATTTATTCTTCACTAGCGGCCTGTCCCGACTTCGTCCGGGTTGAACAAAATATTATACGAATAAATTTCCAGTTGATAGCTAATAAATTGTATATCTTTTTTTACCTTAAATGTCCAATAAAAAGAGTAGTTCCAAATGTAGTTTTCTTCAATAAACCATTTAACGTTGCCAGTTTCAAAAATCCTTTTTGTATTTATCAATACCTCCTCTACTTGAATCTTAAAAATATTAAACCTTTTCCTTACGGGGTGGGATAGCATATATCCGAAGCACATACTCTCGAAAAATAAGGTGTGATGTCGGCAGAGATATAGTCTCGAATTCCACTTCGTTGTGACTTTCCTAACGTCTTTGCCCCCAAAGAACAATTGGGTGACATTCTGGGAATGGGGGGTCAATCTTGCCGAAAAGGACTGAATAATAATCTTTTGTCGTTCTAGCTAGAGGCTATTTCTTTTCAGGCGAGAGACATCAGTAGGGCGGTTCACCCGCGGTTCATCCATTTTCAGCCTTTTGAGAGATGAAAGAGGCACGGAGTGCCGATAAACTACTATTGAAATTCTTCTTCAATAGTAAGAAAGCAATAAGAAAGCAATTAACCACTCTTTCCCCTGACCCCCCACGCTGAATGTCCCCCATATAAAATGGGGATAGGAAGTAGATAACATTTTCCCGTTGTAAAGAGCGATTTCGAAAAACGGACCCCGTAAGCTAAAGGGTGTTACTATGGTTACTTGACTGCGGTTGACAAAGGAAAAGATGTAAGGTACATTTTAATGTACAAAAGTTGTACATTACCCTCCACATACAAAATCTGCTCTCTCTCTTTGTATATTATTATAGAAGTATAGATACACATTGGTATCCCAAAATTAGAATAAGAGATGAAATAAAAATAAAAAAATAAAAAATGATTTTAAGTAAAGAATTTTTTTAAAATTATTTTAAGCACCTAAAATAATATTCAAATTAATATTACGTTATTTATTAATTAAAGTTAATTTTTTAAAAGAAAGAGGTGTGCTTGAGACCGTAGTTTTATTGAAAAATAAAAAAGGATTTTAAGTAAAGAATGTATTTTTAATTATTTTAAGCACCTAAAATAGTATTCAAAGTAATATTACGTTAGTTATTAATTAAAGTGAATTTTTTAAAAGAGAGAGGTTAAGAGATGAAATAAAAATACAAAAATAAAAAAAGGATTTTAAGTAAAGAATGTTTTTTTTAAATAATGCTAAATTTTTTTTCAAATAATATTCCTAAAATAATATTCAAATTAATATTACGTTAGTAAATAATTAAAGTTAAATTTTTAAAAGAAAAAGGGCGTGCCGGAGAACGGCTAGGTTCTAACCACTATCGTAAAAACAGAAGCCCACCGCAATAGCACCACGCTAAGGATCGTTGAAGACTTCGGCACAAAAAGTGGTAGAGGACAGTAGCGGTAAGAATGGAGATTGTTAGGATTAAGCCCCTAACTTTATTTCTACTGATCAGATATACATAATATATAGCCTATGTCCATCTGGAATAATGTACCTTTCAAACAGTGAAAGAATTTTTCAAATAGGTGCAGTGGTTCTGGAGATTACCCTCCACGTACAAAATCGCTCTCTCTTTATATATAAGTATAGATAGATAGATTGTAGAAATATAGATACACATTGGTATCTCAAAATTAGAGTAAGAGATGAAATAAAAATACAAAAATAAAAAAAGGATTTTAAGTAAAGAATGTTTTTTTAATTATTTTAAGCACCTAAAATAATATTCAAATTAATATTACGTTACTTAATAATTGTGTGCACTCCGCCATCTTGGATTTTTTTGCGCCAACTTGGCGATTTTACCGTGTTTTGAGGAGTGGAAAAATTCTCGCCAATGTGTTTTAAGCGGTGTTTTCAAAACGCTGGACTTTGAATTTTTTAGCTTTTTTAATAAAAACCACCTGTTTAAATTATGAAACTTAGAAAAAATTTTGAAAAATCGTTTAAACGTTGGACTTAGATTTATTTTTGGGTTTTTAATAAAAACCAGTTTTTTAAATTATGAAACTTGGAAATTTTTTTGAAAAAATAATTCTCAAATATTGGAAATTTTGGTTTTTTCTTTTAGTTGTTTTAATAAAAAGAACCTTTTTAAATTATGAAACTTAGAAATATTTTTGAAAAATCATTTAATCGTTGGACTGAGATTTTTTTTTGTCATTTTTAATTAAAAACTACCTTTTCAAATTATGATCCATATGAAAAATTTGGTCAAATGAATTTTACTTACAGATAAAATTTCAATGCCATGTATTCAGTTTGCCCTAACTCTTTGACTAATAGCAATGAATCACCAAAATATTATGCCAATATATTGTTAATTAGAAAAAAAATACAGCATTTTCGTACCGCCTAAATAACTTGCAATTTAAAAATTATCTCAAATTCAGCTTTGAAAAATGTAAATTAATTATGAACCCATAAATTTATGGTGAGTAACCAGATACTCTTTTTTTTTTTTTTTCGGGTTAGGGCATTGTGGTAATGAAATTTTACTTCAGATTTGACCTTAACCAAATATTTGGTGCATACAATAAAATCGGGAAAATGATTATTTGACCATTTATCCTGCTGTGTTGGAAATAAGAAAAAAAAACCCTTTTCCTAAACCAATAACTTAACCTTAACTAACTTCTTAACTTAGGTTCCTGGGGAGAGAGAAGTTGAACTTCAGTTATTTAAATTTCTTTGTAATCCACTACAACTTGGAATTATAAAATATTTTAAAATATATTGTATTTAAAATGTATACTGTATTTTACATTTTACGAAAAAATGATGGCAGATAATTTTTACTTCAAATAAATGAAATGGTGTATCATTATAGTATACTAATTGACAACCGATAAACAAAATTAAAAGCAACTTAAATTTAAAAAGTTAACGAAAAACTGATAATGGATTCAAAAATTTTCAACAAAAAGACTCTTAGTTTTAAAAATAATTTACTCTTTTGAGTATAGTCAATTTGACTCAGATTTCCAGTTCAAGGCCGAGATCTGACTTAAAATTATTATACTGTAATTAAAAGATCACATCAGAAATAACTGTTTGATCTTAAAATTAGAGAATTTGACATTGGGTTATTTTTACCAGAACGCAATAATTATCGCCATGCGAAATGCGCCAAACCCTGGCGGAAAAATCCAAGATGGCGGCCGTGCACACAAATCTAGAGTATCCCCCTCTAACTTTATTTCTACTGATCAGATATACATAATATATAGCCTATGTCCATCTGGAATAATGTATCTGTCAAATTGTGAAAGAATTTTTCAAATAGGTGCAGTGGTTCCGGAGATTACCCTCCACGTACAAAATCCGCTCTCTCTTTATATATTAGTATAGATTAAGATCACTTTAATTCCATTACTTCCACATTCCCTCCATTTTTTCTCATTTTGATGTCACTGGAGTTAAATTTCTATAAGAAATAATAAGAATACTAATAGAAGTAATAAGAATACTTTAATAGAAGAATAAAAATTATTTAACCTTATTCTCTTGTAGATAAATCTACTACCTCTACCTCAACCGTTACAGTTAGTACTGCAACTGCTACAACACCAGATGGTAAGTAAAACAAAAGAAGTTTTATGATTTTAACACAGAGCATAATAAAAAGATTTTCCTCTCACCTATAAATCAAATTCAAACCGCCTCAGGTATCTATACCCGTATAACCTTCTATACATTTTATACTCGTATCTATACTATCTATACTCGTATACAACCTATCTATATCGTATAACCTTCACTGAATATAAAAGAAACTTTGCTAGTGGTTCCAGAAATATGCAGTTTTAAATTCCTGACTTCACTCTTAATGTCCAAATACGTTAAATCTGATAACAAAATTAAATTTTAAATAAATTTAAGGAGAGTGAAACACAGACGTACGCGTATATAATTCGCGAGCATTCTATGTTCCGTGTAGTAATCATTCTCTCAATCTTGTTGTTAATGATATGGCAAAAACATCCTTGGAAGCCACTAATTTCTTCAACATGGTCCAAAATATTTTTTTTTTCGGCATCTACTTTTCGATGGTAATACTTTTAAAACACGTTCAAGGTTTAACTTTGAAACCATTGAGTGACACTAGATGGGAGAGTAGGATAGAGGACTTAAAGCCTTTGAGATTCCAATTGGGAGATGTATACGACGCCTTGCTAAGCATTGACGAAAACCAAGAAATTGATAATTTAATAAGAGACGAGGCCTCGGGTTTATTAAATTGTATTAAACAATTTAAGTTGTTGTGTTCATTAGTTGTTTGGCATAAAATACTAAAGTCCATTAATCCAATAAGCAAGTTTATGCAAACAAAAGATTTTGATCTACCCTCTGCATTTGATCTTTTACAAAACTGCAAAATATTTGTTAAGAATCTTCGGATTCGTCCTTCGATGAAATTATTGATGCAAAAGAACTTGCTACCGAAATTGATGTGGAAGCTAATTTTGGATCAACAATAACACACCGCGTTAGAAGAAGAAAAAGGAACTTCTTATACGAAGTACGAGATGAACCCATCAAAGATCCAAAAGAAAAATATAAAATAGATTTACTTTTTATTTTACAATAGATCAAGCACCAAATGCACTAGATGCTAGATTTGAACAACTTAGTAATCATAGTAACTATTTTCAATTCTTATATAATATATACGATTTAAATACCATGTCCAAAGAAATGCTACTAAAACACTGTAAGAATTTAGAATGTACACTCATGGACAAAAAAATTAGCGCACCAAGAAGGAGTAGTCAAAATGAAACGAAATTTTACATACGTAATGACTACTTTGATATAAGTAAATGATAAGAAAATCAAAGAAAAAGGATAATTTATTTCAGAGAAAAGGGCAAAAGAACGGAGGAGTTAATACTCCGTTGGAGCCCCTCTAGCGCGAATGCACGATGCGATACGATCGGGCATTGAGTCATACAAGTTCTGTATGATGTCTTGAGACCTTTCGTTCCATATTTGCTGTAACCTTGCCTCTAGTTCGTTCAAATTCGTGGGATGCCCAACTCGTCATCCCAAATGATCCCAGATATGCTCGATTGGAGACAAATCTGGGGATCGGGCAGGCCAAGGAAGGGTAGTAACAGTGCGGAGACACTCTTGTGACACCCTTGCCGTATGAGGCCGAGCATTGTGTTGTTGAAAAATGGCTCCTGGGAACCGTTGCAGGAGTGGCAACACATGTGGTTGCAGGATTTCATGAACATACCGCTGGGCTGTCATGGTGCCACGGAACAATACTAGGGGTGACGGTGTATTGTAGGCAATGGCACCCCATACCATCACACCAGCTGTGGGAGAGATGTGTCGCTGTACAGCAAAAGCAGGATTGAAGCGTTCACCACGGGCTCTCCACACACGAACACAATTGTCATCACTGCCGAGATTGAATCTGGATTCGTCGCTAAAGACGACCTGGTTCCATTCCGCTGCAGTCCAGTTTCCTCGTGCGCGGCAAAACTCCAAACGGAGGCGTCGATGGGTGGGCGTCAAGGGCAGCACACGTAATGGGCGCCTCGATACCAACTGTCCTTCAGCCAGGCGCCTTCGTATGGTTCGAGAAGACACAGAGGCCCCTAGTGAAGGTGCTACCTATGCCTGGATGGCGGCCGATGAAGCAGTTGGCTGTACGCGTGCATTTCTTACGATGTGGCGGTCTTCTCGACGACTGGTCTGTCGAGGGCGTCCTGAGCCTGGTCTTCGTGTACATGGCATCTCTCGGGTCCACTGGTCCCAACACCTCCTCACAACACAATCAGAGCGGCCTAATTGACGAGCTACTCGCCTAGCTGACCACCCAGCTTCCATCATCCCGATGATTCTCCCCCTCTCAAACTGCGACAACTGCTTATATTGTCTTCGAACACGGCGTGATGGCATGTCTATCACAGCTCTTCCTTTGTAAATGATTCATCACACTCAAACAAGCTTTGGTTACCTGTTTTATACTCCACAGAGTACGATGTTCAACGCTCTCTACCGGCTATACGTAATGCGCAATCACGCTGCATTTCTAATCATTTGCATATCTCCCCGACATGTACCTTCATTGCAAGTTTCGTTACGATCCCGCAATTATTTCTTGGTGCGCTAATTTTTTTGTCCATGAGTGTATTTTAGCTGATGGTGATTCTGTTGACATAAATGGACTCGAATTAGCAGAGGAAATTTCAGCAGTATATGCGCTTTTGGGCAAAAAAGAAAGCCTAAACAATGTACTGAGCTTAATAACAAAGTTTAATTTTGCCCCAAACCTTATTATTGCTTTAAGAATATTTACTGCAAACGATACCAATAACTGTAGCAAGTGGCGAAAGGTGTTTCTCTAAGATAAAATTAATTAAGAACTTTTTACGTTCGACTTCTACACAAAATCGTCTTAATGGTTTGACAATTTTGGCAATTAAGCATGAAATTGCTGATCAAGTTTGCAGAACTGAAAGTAAGAGAAAAAGTTTTTTTGTGATTTTAGCGTAGTTTATGTTACCTTGTTTTATTTTCAAAATAATGGCATTTTGATTGTTTGTGCAATAATACACATTTTTAATAGCATTTTAAAATATAAAAAATTATATGGTTAACAATTTGTAGCTAGGTACAGATATTTCTTAATTCATTTCTACTGTTTTGTGCTGCTTGATTATCAAAGTTATGTTATGTTATTTGTTTCTTTCTAAATATATGCTTTTATTAAAATTTAAATAAAATGATTTGATTTTTATTGAAAATAAAAAATATGTACCTTTATTTAACTATAAATATAAATAAATAAATAAATTATATATATATATATATATATATATATATATATATATATATATATATATTTAAGGGGCGGCAATTTGTCTTTTTGTCCGGGGCGACGTAACCGCTAGAGCAGGCGATGCCAGCAGCAGAGACCCACTGCCATGCTTTACAGCGAATTCCAAGCAGTTAGTATATTACGAATGATGGTCTATTCGTAGTTAGAAACAATGTGAAGCTTCCTTCATGCGACTAGATGACACGTCACCAATCGTTTGAACTCCAGGTTCTATGTTCATACGACCATCTGACACGTTTTCTTGCACTGTTGTCTGTAATGAGTTGTTTCTGGTTTGTAAGATCATAAATACCATTTTTATGCAGCTCCCGATAAACAGTTACGAGTGAAACAGGTTCATTACGGCTTTTATTCACCTCTGCCATTATTTGCCGTCTCAGGTTTTCGTAATACAAAACCGTACCAAGTTCCGCCTTAACCTCCTTCACGTCTTTATGTAACATTTACGCTTCTTTTTTTCCTTTGGAGGCCACGCGTAGTTCATTTCTGTACCGCGTCGTGATATTTCATACTGTGCCTCGTGATACGACAAATTGTGACATGTTAGTTTCAGAAACACCCGCAAGCCAATGTGTCAATTATCATACCTTTCTGCAAGTGACTCAGATCGAACATTTTACACATTAATTCTACAGCAGATAATTCTACATGAACTGTACAACTGCTGCGCGATAGCTAGTACTCATACTTCAAATTATATACTTATATATATATATATATATATATATATATATATATATATGTGTGTGTGTGTGTGTGTGTGTGTGTGTGTGTGTGTTTGTACGCCGATGACGTCGTCGTCATGATTTGCATACAACGCAGCGCACGCACCTTTTTAAAGAGGTGTTTCTATTATTTTGATAACCCCTTGTACATTATATTTAGCACACTGTCACTTCTCAGGGAAAAAGGCTTCAAGTCCGATGATGTAAAAATAAAAAAACAATATTTATTCAATTAAAAAGTATTTTGTCCCAAAAATGTCACAATAAAATGTGCTTTTTACGAGCCTATTGATTTCTGTTATATTTAGTTTCAGAAGACAACTTCGTGTGTTCGAGTTTCATGGGAGATTTTCCTCATCCGAATGACTGCTCCAAATACTATACCTGCTATATGAACCAATACAAATTAAACACGTGTTTCAAAAGAAAGTTATTTGATGCAGTAAAGAAAAAATGTCGCCAAGCAGCTAAGGTGCATTGCGGAACAAGAGAAAGACCACCAGGTAAGAGCACGTTACGGATAACTACACTTGAAAAGCATTTAATATTGTTATCTAGAATTTTCTATTTAGTTAGTACTCAGTAGCGTACGCAGAAATTTTCAAAGGAGGGGGTTATAGTCCAGTCAAATTAGGTTTTCATTTCACATTAAATGAACGGGTTGAGATTTTTGCAGGAATGTGTAGGGCTTGGTCCCCTGAACAACGTCTAATAAAGTCCTCTCGATTTCAGGCGCCGCAGGGGGTGGAGTGGGGGTCTAAAGGTCACTTTTTTCAGTTTTCGGCGTTTATCTCGAAAACAGGGTGTGTCACAGAAAATTGTCAAACCTAAAAATTAAAGCTTATAAAATTCCCTTCCAAATGGTATATTCATGTTTGTACTGCATACTGTGACCGGAGGACGTGGAATTCTATTGTAACTTAAAAAAATAGCTTTAGATTTTGAAGGACTTGAGCCTCAACCGTTCGAACCATCGTTCAAGAATTCCAATATGTCTCTGTAGGAACTTGTGCATATATTTAACATTTTGATACTTAGGTAGTATTGCCGTGTCATCCGCAAACATAGCTAGTGTAGTGAATGGAGAGTTAGGAATGTAATTCATAAAAATATTAAAAAAGATAGGTGCTAAATTAGAGCCCAAGTGTTATCGTTTTCGAGATATGAGCCGTTGAATATGAAATTTTTTCAAAAAAAGTGGTAGCGGTTCAGGTATCTCGTCAAACTTCCTCTTCTAACTCTTTCCCCTTCCATTTCTCAGAAAACTCGTGATAGAGAAAGTTGTAGAGCGAAAAATTTCCTTCAAAAATGTATAAAGTTATGCTAATTTATCTTCACCAGGTAAATAGTTAGAGCGATTTGAAGTTTAGGGGTACTTTTCAACATTTTGCTAGTAAAATGCTCGTCACTCAAGTTTCGTTTCAAAGGTCAGTAACTCACTTAATCACTTTGTGTGCTGTTTAATTAGACACGTATAGTATTCATAACCCATATAAATAATAAATTATGTATACCTGTACGCATAATGTATATATCATAATATACAGAAGAACACTTGTAGTACAAAGGAGGAAATAAGAAAACAAACCAAAATGTATAAAAGTGTCACTTTAACTCAGATCATTTTGGAAAATTTAGATACCACACCATATGAAAAAGAAGAAGTAGTTCAGTTACTTCTGACCTCAGTAGAAATTACTCCACATCACATTTCCACAAATACCTCCCTTGCCAGCATTCAGTGGAAATTGAGCAACGAATTGTCATGCCTCAAAGGTAATGGGCCAACAGCAGCTTTGTGGGTCCAGTACTTTGAAATGGTGGTGTTGATGAAAAAATTCATTGTAGCACAGCGCAACTGGGAAGATCATATGACAAGCGCCCAACTGATGATACCTTACTTCCATGCCAGCCGGCATTTTCATTATGCAAAGTGTATTCACCTATATGTACAACACATGCTGGGACTAACAACTCGCCACCTTCAACTTAAACAGGATTTTATAGATCGTGGATACTTCACTGTCAACAGAACTGGAACACCAATGGCTGGTGTGTGGTCTGACATGGCAATTGAGGTGACACTCATGTGTGACACGAAGAGTGAAGGAGAATTAACACGTTAATTGGACGAGGCTTTAGTGATTCGTTGTTGGCGAAATGGGTTGGGGGAGCACGCACAGCTACAGCAATATGTAGTTCACTTGAGCTGTTTTGTGGTGTCCATACTGCAAGAGGAAAACAACATGTTGAGTTTCGAGCATCACGCATAACCACAGATGATATAGACAGAAGGAAGCTTGCTCAGTGGTTGGCTGATCACCCGCCTTTTGCTGAACGTAATTGTTTGATTCCACTTTCAACGGGAGTAATTGGAACAAGTAACGTCAACTGCTACCAGGCCTTGAAAATTGGAACCCGCACAATGAGCACTTTTGTTGGAATGAATTTCTCAGAAGTGAAACAATCCAAGAAGGACTCAGTCATTCCTTTAGCTGAGATGAGCAATATGATCAAAATTAATGATGAGGTAGTGGTAGTAGACACTCTGATGAAATTTCAAAGAACTCTGATCACCAAGAAGAAAGAAGGGGATGTAGAGGAGTTGATAACGTACGAGTTAGTCCCTTACCCTATTTCTCTATTCGCCGAGGGGATAATGAGAAAAATCAAAAGGTCAGCACTGTCTGATACTTTCTCAAAATGCAATCAACTGATCAATGTGAAGAACAGTTTCACGGTAATCCATGGCGGCTTCCTGCTTCATAGAGTAAAGTGGAACAGCAACACCACCTTCGCCTCCATCTGCAATCAATATGTATCGTACATAATCAACCATTACGGCAGCAGTTCAGCTGTGCTTTTTGATGGTTATGAAGACACGAACTCCACGGAAAGAGACGAACAACATCGCAGAGCATCAAGTAAAACACCAGTGTTCATATTGACTTCAATAAGAACATGGTGACTACTGTTCATCAGGAAAACTTCCTTTCTAATGAAAGGAGCAAAACCAAGCTCATTACTATGTTAGTTCAGGCCGTGGGTGCAAGAGGTATACAGTCTACTACAGAAAAAGGAGATGCTGACTGCAGTATTGTCAGAGGTGAGTGGCAAAACACCTCTCATTCAACTGTGGTGATAGTAGATAGGTAAGACCTGCTCGTCTAACTTGTGGCACTCACCCCACGAGACACGAATGTGTGTTTCATGAAGGCCGGACGGGGCAACACAGAAGACAGGCTCTACTCTTCCCAATATCTTCAGGTCTTATCATTCAACCAGTACATTCTCTGCATCCATAGTTTCTCAGGATGTGAAACTACGTCAACGATTTATGGTAAAAGCAAAGCAGCAATAGTACAATGTTTCCAGCGGTATGCCAATGAAACAACAAACATCGCCAAAGTGTTTTATGACTCCAAATCTTCACCAGGAGACATTACTGGAGCTGAGGAACGAATGTTCCTGCTCATGTTCCAGGCCCCGCCAAATGAACATGATCTCAATCACCACGGGTACCTTTCATTTTTCTTACTGACCCCATTAAGTAAATTTAATAATTCATATAATTCATTAATATTCAATAATACGTTATACACTATCCGGCCAAAAGTATCCGGACACCCCCCTAAAGAAGTGGATCTAGCAGGTGACGTAATTTGATGCGTAACCAAAAGCTATAAAAGTATTGGTAGTGATTTGTCAGGTCATATTTATGCGTTTGTCAGACGATGAGTAAATCAAAGGAGCTTAGTGATTTTGATCGTGGCATTATAGTGGGATGCCACCTTTGTGGGAAATCAGTTCATGAAAATTCGGACATTCTACTGAAGCTAAAATGATAGTGAAGACTTTGACTTGTTTGAAACTTTTTCCGAAATGTCAGATAGACGGCTTTTAATATACAGGAAAGCAGTTGATGAAATAAATTGTATATAATATATTTAATGTAACTGTTGTTTGAACTTACTTTTGATAACCATTTTTTGATTATATGAACAACTTTTATATATTTTGGTTTGTTTTCTTACTTCCTCCTTTGTACTACAAGTGTTCTTCTGTATATTATGAGATATACATTATACGTACAGGTATACATAATTTATTATTTATATGGTTTATGAATACTATACGTATCTAATTAAACAGCATACAAAGTGATTAAGAGAGTTACAGACCATGGAAACGAAACTTGAGTGACGAGCATTTTACAAGCAAAATGTTGAAAAGAACCCCTAAACTTCAAAACGCTCTAACTATTTACTTGGTGAAGATAAATTAGCGTAACACTATACATTTTTGAATGAAATTTTTCGCTCTACAACTTTTTCTATTACGAGTTTTCTGAGAAATGGAAGGGGAAAGAGTCAGAAGAGGAAGTTTGACTAGATACCTGAACCGCTACCACTTTTTTGGAAAAAATTTCATATTCAACGGCTCATATCTCGAAAACGGTAACACTTGGATACAAACATGGATATACCATTTGGAAGGGAATTTTATAAGCTTTAATTTTTGGGCATGACATTTTTCTTTGCGACGCACCGTTTTCGAGATAAACGCCAAAAACTGAAAAAAGTGACCTCCTAACCCCCCCCCCCCCCGCGGCGCCTGAAATCGAGGGGACTTTATTATGCGTTGCTCAGGGGACCATCCCCTACACATTCCTGATAAAATCTCAACCCCTTCATTTAATGCATGATTCGCCGTCATTTTGAGCTAATTTGACTGGACTATTACTATGAAAGAGTAGTTTTGAGCAATCAGTGCAAAGCGTAAACCTAATTAAATAATATATGTAATCAGAACCAATGGAGGGGGATTATAACCCCCATCAACCCCCCCTTGCGTACGCCACTGTTAGTACTAAATAGAAAACAGTCTTCATTCGTGATCTAAAATGATTCGTTAGTACATTAAGAACGTTTTCTGTAATTCGAAAGTAGCGATTAGTATTAGTTGATTATGTACCCTGGGTAGAACTAGGTGCTAAGAATGTGGTCCCAGAACTAGTCCGACTTAGCCAGAACGAAATTTCTAATCAGTCTTTGGTTTGTGCAAAGGCTGAAAACCCTGTTTCGAATTTCAAAAGCGAAAAATCCTATTTGAGCGAAAAGTTAACTATCCGAATGCCTCCCTTTAAAAAGAATAATAAAAATAGTACCTTGAATGAGCAACTATTTGAAACCAATAGATCACCAACTGCAACAGTGGCGCACCCAGGATTTTTTCTTGGGGGGGGGCCGAGATGAATGGATAAAAATATTTATAATGAATGGGGGGGCCGAGACGAACGAATACAAATATTTATAATGCAAAATCAATATTTCTACTTCTTTTGGGGGGGGCCAAGGCCCCCTGGGCCCCCCCTGGGTGCGCCACTGAACTGCAATACAATCAGAAAGCTTTCGATAAAGCTGAAGCGTCGATTTTAACTAACGAAGCTCATTGGTATCAACACAAACGGAAGACGGCAAGTATTAAGCAAATAGTTCCATGAACTCCAGTCTAAGAACCAAGGAGGAAGGAGTGGGTGGTCTTGGAAATAATCGGAGTCGAGTGTCTGAATACACTCCCCCCCCCCCCGCCTCAATGCGGCAGGCATTTGTCTTGAAGACATTCACCTATCAACATCGCGAAATCTTGATAGGCACTTTATTATGGGAGCATCAATTAGGTGACCTAATATTTCTCCCTCAGAGGAGAAAAAACGGGAATGTCGGTGTCGGAAGTCTAGCCCACTGTGTAGACACTGACGATACTAACCACTATCCCATGTGGGTTGCTTCTCTGAATACATTGTGGTGACTAAAAAGCTCGCCTTAACTGCGCCATCAAAAGTAGCTAATGAAAACTTAAAATAAACATCCTCAGTTCTGTATAGGAATGCACTTCACAGGAAACACCACATTCTTTAAACAGCAGTAGATTTTCTTTTCAAGTGCAGCAGGGACTTACGCCGAGAACATTCGCCCTATGTACTGCGAGAGTTGTTGGTTACTATATTATGGGAGCATCCAGTGTATGAACCAACGTTGCTTCCTGTGAGGTGCAACACTAAAACAACCGCCTTGGTTTACGTAGATATGACATGCGTTAAGCACTGTATAAGGTGGGAGAATAAATGACAGATAAATATTCAGTTATTACGAAATTGATCGAAGGTCTAGTTCAGTAACAAATATATTCCGACGAAAATATCAAAATTAAATGCAACGTTGCATAACATTGACTTTTCTTCCATTACAACAGGCTAGAGCTAGAATATGCAGTACGATTCGATATGTCATATTTCTGAAAGGCATTAACTCAAAACGTCCAATTTGTTACCTATTATGGAGCACTTTATCAATGACTAAAGTAAGCAATGTGTTTTACTCACATCTCCAAAACTAAGACTACACAAAAGAAAAAAAATTGTTTCTATTTCCACAATTCTTTATCAGTGTCATCAACCTTGTCACTTCTGCCTTACCTAAACAGAAACGTTGCTTAGTTGTGAGGTATTGGAATCTGGGGTACAAGAATCCCACAGTGAAGTGAAGCAGGTCTACTTCCTGTTATGTAATTAAAATGACCCATGCAACTTCGTTTTTGTCTTCCATTCGAAAGCTATTATGAAAAGGAGTTATTGGTAAATTAGGTTCTCCGTGACACAAGGACAGTCTATAAGAACTTCCAGACATAAGTTTGTCAAAATCATTTCATCTTGATATTCAACATCCACACTTATTTTGCTAATGTTTTTTAGATCTCAGAACCACTGAAATATCAGATGCATCTACAACAGAGATTATAACTACATCGATCAAAGAAGAAACACCAAAGGAAACAACTGCGACCAATACTGTAACTGAAACTTTACCAACCACATTAGAAACTACAGAGGTAATCATCACAACCACTGAAGCCAAACCAACAGGACCACCAGAACATGATTGCGATGACGATGATCTGGATTGCATTATCACCAAGATAGGAGTTTATTGGTTCCAATGTCCGGCTGATTTCGGACCATACCCCCATCCAAGAAGCGACAAGATTTTCATATTTTGTAAAAACTGGATCCCATCTGTTAAAAGGTGTGGGTCAGACCTCAAGTTTTCAAAAGAACTTGCAACATGTATTAAGAACTTCTTGTAAAAAGGGATAATAGGCATGTCTATATTAAATAAATATACTTTTTTTAGTTTTAATTGAAGGTATGTTTTGTATATCTAAAGATAGAATTAAAACTTTGGCATGTGAAATATGAAAAAATATATAAATCTCTCTTGGAAGAGGCTCCAACTATAATTTTTTTAGTCATAATCCCAAAAATTTTGCCACCTTGGTATATTAACTTAATAAGTTTAAAAACTCAAACTTATATTTTGAAATTTGAAAAAAAATTTCTTAATATGGCAGCCATATTTGCAAAATATTCTGTAATAAAAATGCTGTAATTTCTTCATAATTTTTATGGATTCCCCCGCACATACACATGTTGCATATATTTTAACCCATTTTAAAATTCATTCCGGTACAGCAATTCCTAGATGATAAAAATTCAATGAAAATTTCTATAAAAAGAAATAGTATTTATACAGTAAATGCTAAAATATCAATTTCAGTTTTCCAGACAAAGGATTTGCAAGGACTCTTCCAAATATCCATATCATTTAACTCCATCCATATAGACTACTTTAAAATAAAAGCTTTCATTGCTCAGCAACTGCAAAAGTTTTGCTTGGTGAATCCAGTTATCACTAATATTAAATTGTTTCGCACATGATTTCTTTAAAATATTTTAACCTTTTTTTACCCATAGATGTACTATCTTTTTTCTAGTGAAGGTGTTCCCTTCGGGATACTATAAAAAAACTAAAACCATTTACAAACCATTTAAAAATGGAAACATCCAAGTACACCTTGAACTTTTTATATCAAAACATTTCCCCATAAAAAAATTTAAAACTATAACAATTGTTCATTTTGTTTGCGTTTTTATAGAAAATAATTAGTTTTATTGAAACCCCTGATAATTTAAGATGTCAAAGGCCTGCAGCTTAGAAGTAAGATAAAACTCTTGTGAACTGATAAAAATAAAACAGTCTAAAAGTATATATCTTTATTACTATGGTTAAGACACAGGCAAACATTGAATACTTAAAAAATTGTAAAATACATTTAAACTCAAAGAACATAACAAGTAATATTTTGAATAAATACCATAAAATTTTTAGTCTCAACAAAATATACTTCAAATAATAATCAGGGAAAATACTAAATATCTTAAACGGTATAAAATTATATTTCAGTCCATTTCAAGACTCAGTATTCTCTTTGGCACACATGGAATCCATTTCGTATAAAACATCAAGTAAAGTAGCATGGCTCCAAACTTGTACTATACAACTGTCTCTACATAAAGCAAGATTTTCATTAGTCAGTTCAGACAATCCTCTCCATTTAGACTTTTGTATATAAATAAATAATCCAACAGATATAGATAAAAAATTATACTAAAATAGACAAAAAACAAACAGAAATCAAGCACTCTGTGCATCCACGCACCAACGGCATGATTCTGTATAAGTGCCGGAACTGAACCATAAAACAACAGATGTAACCGACAGGTCTCGTCATCAGGGAGCCTAACCATGTCAATTACCTCAAGGGGAACTTTCTGAATAGGATGCAGGTAAGTCCAAAAGACATCCCAAGGCCCCGAGTCCCCCAAAGAAGCAATTAGTCAAGAAGAAAATGAAAAGACAAACACAACTTACAGTATGGGCTCAACGCACCTTACAAGCAAGCACACAAAAATCCTAATGCAAAGTAAACGGTACCTACACACCCGAATTCCGTAAGTGACGGTTATGGCGAAACAACAGCCAATTCTATCCTAAAGGTTACGTCATTGTAACATTACTATAGCTCCACCCCCCATTACAACTTAACCAAATGAAAACACAAATACTATTCTAAACATCTTTAAAAATTCCTAAATGCCATTTTTTGAGTCTAAATGCCATTTTTTTAAAACTTTTAAATTACCGAAATTTTTAGGGAAATCGTATTTTCTTAAGTTTTCCTCGAAAATGCTACATGCCTCCAAAAAATCCCCAGCGTTGTTATATATGTTTTTTTATTCTGTAAAGTTGTGAGTAAAAAATATTATAATAAATTTTATAGTTTAAGTTGCTATGGAAATTGGTAAACGTAATAACCTCGAAGTTAAAATCTAACCTTTTATCATAAATCCCTATTTTTATTTCCCTATTTTGAATTTTAATTTTTAAATCCAGATAAGTCGCACAAAGATTATTATCGTTAGTCCGGTTTAAAGTAAGTTCCTTTGGGTAGATTTGATTAAGAAACTCCAAATCGTTGCAGTTAAAAATTATGAGGTCATCAATATATCTAAATCCGGTAATATTATTTGAGTTAAGAAATTTAGTTTCGTAAAAATGTAAGAATAGGTTGGCAAATGCACTAGAATAGCTATTTCCCATAGGTATACCCTTTATCTGTTTAAAGAAACATAAGCCGTTAAAGAGATAGTTTTCAAAAATATTAAATTTACATAAATCAATCCAGTCACATTTTAAGATTAAAGTACTATCTAAATAAGCATCATAGATTTCTGAACATATAATCATTAAATTATCATGCGGGATACTGGTAAACAGGTTTTCAAAATCAAACGTGTATATGCTATCTATATTCTTACTTTTTTAAAATTGTAGAATATCCTGGTTATTATTTATAAAAAAGCTATTTTCGGTAACCTTAATTTTATTTAGAATAATTTTTAAATAGCTAAAGAACTTTTTACTGAACAAAGTGTTATAACAATTTGTACTACATGTAACAAACCTAAATTTAGTAGGTACTTTATGGAATTCTATTGTAGGAAACAGGTAAGGGTATTTTATGCTATTAATCTTAAACTTAAATTTTTTGCTAAAAGCTAAAATCCTATTATCAATTTTTTTTTGGTAAGGTTAATTTTTTGATAGGTATTATTTGAGTTGTATTCCCTAGAAATTAACTGCTTAAAATAATCTTTACACATAAAACCAAAGTTATTTGCCGCCTTATCAACAACCGTAATAATAAACTTATTTTTTAAACCTTTAATTTTACTGTATAGAACTTTGTTTAAGAAGAAACCCTTCTTGTCCTCCATACCAAACTCTTCATAATTCCTTTTTATATCCTGTAAAATATGTACCTTCCACTCCATAAAACCTTCGATAGGCCAATTGTACTTCCTTGCTAATTTTATAATAAAGTAATCTAAAACTTTAGTGACAGAACTTAAAATTTGCTTTAAATTTACCTTATTTCTTATCCTAAATTTTGAGCCCTTACGTAGAACTTCCCTCAACCTAACATCTTTAACAATATTAAGACTTTGCATTAGGATTTTTGTGTGCTTGCTTGTAAGGTGCGTTGAGCCCATACTGTAAGTTGTGTTTGTCTTTTCATTTTCTTCTTGACTAATTGCTTCTTTGGGGGACTCGGGGCCTTGGGATGTCTTTTGGGCTTACCTGCATCCTATTCAGAAAGTTCCCCTTGAGGTAATTGACATGGTTAGGCTCCCTGATGACGAGACCTGTCGGTTACCTCTGTTGTTTTATGGTTCAGTTCCGGCACTTATACAGAATCTTGCCGTTGGTGCGTGGATGCCCAGAGTGCTTGATTTCTGTTTGTTTTTTTGTCTATTTTAGCATAATTTTTTTATCTATATCTGTTGGATTATTTATTTGTTTTTTTTTCATTATGGGGATATGAAGCTTCTGCGCTATCCTTTATTGAAAATGTTTTCTTTGAAGGATATGTTTTATGTTATAGTGATTTAGCAGTCTATGCTTGAATTTTAATTTTGTTTATTTCTATTGTTTACTTTTTACATAGACTTTTGTATCTCATAAAAATGCCGAGACATTGCCCTCTTCGTAAAGTCCACAGCATGGTCAAATCCTTTTTTACCTCCAACTGCCCTTGAGAACATTAATTTTGCTCGCAAAAAGTACCCAACAGGCCATAACCATTCCCAAAGAAGAAGGGTGAAAATAGCATGTTACATTCCCAATATTAAAACTGAGAAATCTACATTAATTTATAACTTCACACGGGGAACTAAATCCATGTCATACACTGAGAACACCTAAGCATATTGGATTAATGATACAAATATTTACAAATAATTTAAGCTAAGTAGAAAGGAACTCTTCTAAAGAATAGTGGAATAAAGATTTAGAGAAAAAATTCCCTATAATTGCCAATAAGAGTCTACTTATCTGCTTCACCCAGAAACAATATTTAAACTTTCTTATAAACTTCAACTGGGGATACCAATCTGTCTTAATACCAAGCTTTGCTTAGCTGCAGCAGAATAGGAACAGTTCCACACAGTGAAAGTCTCAAAAGGTCAATAGATTTAATATGCTGCCATACATTTGTGTTTATCGTGCTTCATTAGTTACATTTTTTTTTGCATATTATATAACTAGCTAAATAACCATACTTTGCTATGAGTGCATTTTAGGATAATTACAATGAAAAAACAATAAAATCGATTTTTAGTGGATTTCCTTATAAACAATATTTTTTGTTTCTTTATTGGATGGAACTTAATATTACTAGGCTCGTTTGCGAACTTACGCCTGAGCAAGCTATGTAAATCTGACTCAGAGAGAAACAATTTTCTCTTAAATCTACGCCAGCGAATTTTAAAGTTTGGCCGTGAGACTTATTTATTGTCATGGCGAAGCATACTTTGAAGGGAAATTGCAGTTTTATATATAGGTTTAATTTAATATCCACAAAACATACTAATTTGAAATAAATTCTTAAAAAACTTCCATCTCAATTGGTCTAGTGGTTAAATTTTATCTTTTACCGTATTTTAATATGTTTTTTTTTTGTCAATTTATTTTGTTGTTATGCATGTGATGCAAAATTAATTTAAAGTATCACAATAAGAAAATAAATCCCGTAATCAGCATTTAATAAATTAAATTTTAAAAATTAATCTTTAAAAATTCATCAAAATTTTTAAAAAAATGGAGGTAAAGATTCGAAAAAGATTTCATTTTAAAAGGAATTTTTATGATCTTTCTCGTGATATAAATTTTATAACCCTCATATTATTATTTTAAATGCAAACTTTAAAAAAGTTACAAATATAGCTTAAAAATTTAATTTAAAAAAATCTAAGAATTTTTCAAAAATCCTTAGTGCACCCCTACAATATTAGAAAAATCTCCATACAAAATTTCAGGTCCAGCAGTTTGGTCTGTGCGTTATCTGTCTGTCAGTCAGTCACGCAACTGTTTTTTATATATATAGATTATCTGATATTTGAAACTAAAAATAATCTTATAATTGAAGGAATCTAATATAAAACTCACTGGTCCTTGATGATAATTCCAGCCTCTTGCTTTCCTTTTATCTGCTGAATCATCACTGTTGTCGTAATTACCAACATAAGCCCAATCACTAAAAATAGGTTGTTGATTAGAAATAAGATTTAAAGTATCTGCATAATATAGAAAATGAAAGCACCAAACTAGCGAATACAGATCAGGATGAAAAGAACCTTAGTAGATTCACTATAAAAATTATAAAAATCTCAAACTGAATTTCCAAGACCAACTAGGTTTTTCATAAACAATATTTCAATCAGTTTATAATGAATCTGAATACCCGGAGTGGCAATGAGAAAGAAAATTTTCCACTGGGCATGAGTTACATCCACCAATACAGGAGACAATTTTTTCCCAGGGGTAACAACATCAATTCTGGTATCCCTGTGGATCTGCTAAGGTTTTTTTCATTCCTGTTTCATTATTCTCAATTATATTTTTACACATACAAAACATGTAAACAAGTCTAACTCACTGTTCAAGGTTAAAATACTCCAAGCAAAATTTCATGCACTTCAAGTGTTACTAAGAAAAGAAAGCTGAATTGTTCTATTTAATGAGGGAAATATCAAATGCTGACACAATTTTTTTTTTTAATTTTTATTTTTTTTGGAGGGGGGGGGGGGTCACTTGCAATAATTTTGTTGTTTTTTTACAAGAAAAAATATAACCATGAATTGGTTGAGAAAAAAATTTTGTAAAGAAGGCGATACATGTTTTTCAATTAATAAAACTATTCAATAATAATAAAACAAGTATGTGTAAAAGATTTATGGAATGATATAATATATTAATACCTTAATTATGGACAAATGCAGTAGTGATTTATAAAAAAGCAAAGTTACTGAAAAATATCCAAGATTGATGTCAAGCACATTAAAATCTACACATATCTGTAGTTATAGGGACTTCTGTTAATTATGACAGTTTATATGTTTTCTGTTATTCCAAGACAAATAAGGCAAATCAGATGAAAAATTCGTTTCTCTTTTTAAATCACTGTAAGGTGAATAATGTACATAAAAAATAAAATCTAGTAAAAAACATTAAAATATGTACACCATTTATTACAACGGAAGGACTAAGACAAATAAGATAGAACTATAAGTTGAAAACTATTTTGATTACAGTATTTTTTTATTTTTTATTTTTTATTTCACTGTAATGCATAAACTTTAGTTAAAAAAATACTGTGTTACAAATGACAAATATGTCGTAACCCCCAATCAATTAACTTCTGTAATTAAAATATTTAAAATTTTACATTATCTGTAACTGGAAGTATTTGAACATCTGTTTTGTTATGTTACATTAAAAAAATGTGGTATTATCAAATAGAAAAAAAAACTTGACATTTTTATTCTTTTTTTAACATCTTAATGCAATCCTTACAAAATAAAGCATTTGAGAATGCATGACCTAACACAAGTTAAAACATAACTATCATTTTTATGTATGTTGAGACACATCTATAGTATACAGAGAAACTTATCTATGGTGGCCAGTCTTGGTTCCGAAAAAAAGGTGGCCATTAAATAGAGGTGGATTTCTCTATGGCAGCCAGTTATGGTTTAAAATAAAGTACACCCATACCTCACTTTACGGCCTAGATACGTTCCAGAAAAGTTGGCCGTGAAGTGAAAAGCCGTACAACAAATCAATTATTTTGACACAAACCCATACAAATTTAATTGGATCTGTTCCGAATTTTTATAAATAATAGTTTTTAGTTCATAAAGCATTTTATTCTTTTTATTTCCTATAAATGCTTACTCATAAAAGTGCTTGCATAAAATAAAAAACAAAACAATGTAATAATAAAAAGAAATAAAAAAATAAAAAAACAAAGTAATAATAAAAAGAAATTTAAAAAAAACAAATAAAAACAAAAGAAATCATATGCACATATGTATACAAATAAAAAAATAAAAAATTTTTTAAAAACTGTCTTAATCTGATGACAAACATTAACATGAAGAATCACTAAGCTGTAATATGTTGCCATCATCCCTTTCGGCTGTTGTGGCCGTATAACAAAATACTGTGGGCCGTAAATCGGAAAAGTGCCATAATTAAAAGAGGCCGTTATAGTGAAATGCCATATAAAGAGTGGTCATATAGAGAGGTATAGGTGTAGCTGTTTTGAGGGGTGGCCAACTAGAGAAGTTTCACTGTATATATATATATATATGTGTGTGTGTGTGTGTGTGTATATCATATTCATAGAAGGTAAGGGAAAGTACATTTATATAATTTTTTTTGTTTCATTTCACTGCAACTGAGTTTGCCCAAATGTTAATAGAATAAACAATATGTAAAAGCAGTTAAGAAGAATAATGCATAGCATGCTTTTGTTCAAAAATAAAAAAATATTAACTTACGTGGGATCTAAAGTTTTCATACTAAGAGGCCCAAGTTAATATTTTTCAGCAGTTTCTAGAGCAGTCCACGCATTTTCAGGAGTAAATAATTCAGGAGCCTGAAAGTAAAATAGGAAATAACAAATCAATGTTATGTATAACAAATTTCATATACAAAAAATGCTGTATTCAAGAAACTACCATCAAAAGGCTTTAGGAAAAGAACATTAACATGAAAAGTCTTGGTAACTGTTTCCATTTATGAAAATATTTTATAGTATTACTGCAGAAGAGGTCCAAGATGAAAGCAAAAAATAAATGTAGAGCACTATGAGGAAGTCTAATACATTATCACATAGTGCCGCACATCCCAGACTGTTTAGAAGGTTATCTTGCAGTACAAAGTTTTAAATAAAATATGTTAATCATATACATATCTATCTAGCCAACCAATTTCAAGTGCAAATGGTTAAGCTAACTGGGGCAAGAGAGTGGTGTATAAATATGACTCGTAATAAAATTTGGTAATTAGGTATTTTACATATTGTGTTTGTGCAACTCTTTGCAATATTTCTCTGATATAATTGTACTTTTTTTTTTTTGGGGGGGGGGGTTGTTTTTATAAGGAAAGGAATGACGAATCGGGGAATATTTTCATATCGGAACATAAAATTGCATGTATTATTTTTGCATTTTCAAATTTTCTGTTATATTGTAGGTCATTTTGATAGATAACTGTCATATGTATCATGTGTGAGAAGGAAATTAAAATAGTAGCTTTAAGATTTTTATGCAGAGTTATAGGTATTTTAGCTAAATTTTAATAAAAATCGCTTCAAATTGACCAATTTATAAAAATGTATGCTATTTAAAGGTCAGTTTTTGTTCCTTTTTTAAATTTTTAAGTGCTATTTTACCATAAAAGACCAAAAAAACCTTAAAAAATTTTTTTTTAATTGACTCTGAACGTAGATTACTAATTTGAAATTTTGCTAAAGCGCCTATCACTGTGCATAAAAATCCTAGTGCTAATATTTTAATTTCCTTCTCACACATGATACATAAGACAGTTATCTTTGCCTGTGGCTTGACCACTTATTATAGTCGCTTCTATAAAGTTCTTCATCAATCTCTTTATACATAATCTTGTCCCATTACACAGTGAAGGTCTATCCAAATTCCTGAGAAGCATAATAGGGGCACCAATCTTTAAGTCCACTATATGAGGCGGTACTCCAGATGGCCACAGAGAGTTAAAAAATGAGTGTTTCTCAGAATTATGTTTTTTAGCACAAATCTCTACGGTTATCATGATATCTCACATAATAATGTATATAATTTGATAAAATTTTCAGGAAATGTTTTAGATGCTATTGTTAATGAAATGAGGCACAATAATTGGTGTATAATAAATAGCTTTTAATATGGGGCTGTTTTTATAAGGAAAGGAATGACGAATCGGGGAAAATTTTCATACTGGAACATAAAATTGCGTGTATTATTTTTGCATTTTAAAATTTTCTCTTAAGATTGTAGGTCATTTTGAATATAACTGTCATATGTATCATGTGTGAGAAGGAAATTAAAATATTAGCATTAAGATTTTTATGCAGAGTTATAGACATTTTAGCCAAATTTCAATAAAAATTACTTTGTAAAATACCTAATAACGAAATTTCAGAAAGTAAATAATCGCAAGTTAGCAAGTCACATAGCGGTTTCAACGGTAAAGAGTTTTAACGGTAATTCGTATACTGAAAATTAACCAAGTAAAAAAGGATTGATGAAAAGAAAACAAAAGGAGTAATATAAGAAAATTAACTTAAAATATCACCAACTACTAATTAACATTATTCAATGCGTTTATTTACCTTGTAACATTTAGTTGCGCATGCGCAGTTCTTATGAATGATGGATTCCAACGCCTTGAGATGAAATATTATTTAAAAACTGCATTTATATATAAGCATTTTAAAGCTTCCAAACTTATATTAGAATTATCTCCAGGCTTCAAAACATAAGTATACGAAGTTTCAACCAGATTTGTCAAGATATGTAGAAACGAAAAAAATACCAAATGTAATCATTTCACACAAAAATCAGTAAATCCACCAAATATCAGTATATATCTATTTAGTTTCAATAAAGTATTTTTTATTATTAAAAAATTTGAATATTTAGTTTTTCAAATAAAAAGACACGGTGACACATTTCATTTCAGTGATTCATTTTTTAGTGAGAATCACGCTGTGAAAGATTCACCCTTTGTTTACATCGTCAAAGAGCGATGACGCTTCATTAGAATCGAAATATCTCTAAAACTACTGAATTAACAGAATAAGTATACGCAGAAAAAATTATCAGTTTTCGAAGCTCTTTCCAAATATGTAACATTTTTGTACTTTCATGAGAAAAAAAATACACCGATTCCTGTATATTTGTCGGCCATTTTTTTTCGAGGATGGGTTCCGCCCCAACGCGTTACGGGATCACGTAATCTCGACACCCCCTTCTGTCTCTTTATTAACATAGATTACTTTACCCCAGTATTATTACTTTGTTTTGCGGTTTATTTTAACAATTTATTTTTAACCCTATACTTTTTAAATGTATTATACCCAGATATTTTTATACACTTCACATTTACCAATAACACCATTACTAATTCTACACAATGCATACATTCTAATCATAATCTTTCCCTACTTTAAATTTTACACATTGCGATACAATTTTTACAATTAACATACAATTAACAAAAATTTCACACATTGCATACATTGTGAATCATCTTCCTTGTAGTTTACCCTTTACTATTTTTACTGCATAACACATTTCAATTTTGACTCTTTACTCTTCTAAAATATATGAACTAGCCACTATACTATATTTTTCAAGACATCTAAATATTTACTTTTTCAATTAATATCTAATTAAATATATAAACATGATTCCAAATTTGAAATATGTATTGCTAACACTACCACAATGATATTTCAATATTAATCAACATTATTATTAAATGTATAAAAACAATTACAATATCTTTATCATTCCAATAGCTATTATCGAATGCCTGTATGAGTACTATTTGTACAGTATGTAAGCACTTCCATACAAATTAACATTTGCTTAGATTCTATTACAATAACACTATTATTACAATAACATTATTAATTGCTTGTTTGAACACCATTGCAGTATTAATTACACACTTAATAGTTACTTTGAACGCACTTTGAACTAGGTGAACGCACTTTGAACTAGGTTTACGCAAGGTTTACGCTAGGTTAAATAATCCTTTTGCTTTTAACATAATAAATTGAAACTTATGAAGTGGATTTCACAGATAGCAACTTTCTTTCTTTTCAACGGTTAGTAGATATGTCGCAGTAAATACTCTTCTATTTATTTTTTTATTCTCTTCCGTCGACAACTTCGGTTTGTGCGACTCATAGTCTTGTCGCCAACTCCTGTTTGCTTTGCTCTCGATGTGGTAATTTACATGGGACCTTTCCGTTGCGTTCAGATGCTGAGGTGAAAACTCAATAATCTGCTTTAAATCATAATCGGTTTCTCCAATTTCTTTATTAAACTCAAAAATTAAATGCGGAGGTAATAATTTTATTAACATAGGCGTTAAAAGGTTCCCATACGTATCAGAATTAATTCCAAGCGATTCGAGACTTCTCATTTCAGTTTGGACTTGATCGAAAAATTTCCTAAATGATAAAGGATCTCTTGCATTTTTCAATGGTGGAATTTGTAATAAACTGTTCATATGGGTATTTATTAAGATATTCTTTTTTCCAAACGAGATGACAGAATATCTATGGCAGTATCATAATTTTCTGGTGTTATTGCCAAACCTTCGATTGATTCAAGTCCGGATCCTTTCAAATATGTTCTTAAGGGGACAAGGGACCTTCAACATCGAATATTTTAATGTTCAATTTTTAACTCTATACACAGAATAAGAATAATTAATATTCCTTTTTTACTGTAATTACGACCCTTAGAATCCAAAATAGGGATATTTTGGCATATAGAGATTTTTTTAATGTCTGTTTTCAAAACTTTTTTAAAAAATTGTAGCATCATTGAAAATGTTCCGTGTGCATTCCTTATCCTTTAAAAACATTAAATTTTTCAATATTAGTTTACCCTATGAATATAAACATAATTGTGCATTGAATTTTTTTTATTAGGAATCTAAAGCCATAAATAATTTTTCTTCAATCTGCATGCTATTTTTTTTATATTGTTGCATATTTTTATTTTATTTTGTGGTCTATAAATATAAAAAATATTTGGTTTCAAAGAATGATGCACAGTATTGTGAAAACCACTTCCATTAACAATCCCGAGAAATTTGGAAGAAATCAGAAGAAAATGTGTGCGCATGGAGCATTTTGGAAAATTCTAGAATTTTTTGATCAGCAGGCCATATTCTGTCCACAAATGCTTATTTTTGAATTCTAAGTGTCTTCGCTGAAGTGAAAAAAGAACATTACATATTCTCATTTTGTATATACAGTAAAATATTGAAAAATTTAGAAAACGAGTTTGAAGATCCCTTGTCCCCTTAAATAACTAAACTTAGAAATTTTATCTAATGATTCATTTTTATGTATCGCGGTCTCATAAGTATTCCAAAAAGTGAGCCACTGATTCTTCTCTCCATAAAAATTATTAATACTAAGCTTCGGCAATTTAACGCTAACCCTTTCCGTTACAAAAGTGTTGTTTCTTAGTTCAGACGAACTTGATGTAGAAATTTCCATTGAATTACTTTTTGACAACTCACGTATTTTCTTTCCTGCGCGAAATGTGCATGTTATTATCTTGTCTTGGTAATCTGTCGCGCCTTTTAATTCATTATCTAAATCCTTGAGATCTACAGCAGATTCTATTTCTGCATTTATAGCTTTTAGTTCAGGATAAATTCTTATACGTTCTAAAAGTTCTGCTAAGACGTCTATAGAAACTTCAGAACTATTAACTTCAGTTTCAATACTTTTAATATTCTTAGCGACTGACGATCTAATACTAGTACGTTTCTTTTTAGCTTACTCAAAACGTCGTCAGCCATATTAATGGTTATGTGTGTCAGAATATTTTTTTTATATCAAACTTCAGTTCTAATCCAAATCTATACAAATCTCTCCTTTCTTATATATCTATCTCAAAGAGCTCTCATCCCGGCAGGGATGCCAAAAAATGTTGTCACTCCGCCTAACTTTCAAATTAAACATTTCGAAGTGACACCGAACTTATTAGGTAAGCAAAATGCCTACCTGAATTGTCCCGGGGGAGCTCCTTAGATGAGCTAGATCCTTATGTTCTTGCTTGATGTAATTAAAATAGTGTTGATACATATTACACACATACACTCGCTATATTTATTAATTTTGAACAGTTACATACTTCCTGTCGTAAAAACGGGACTGAAAAATAAACTCACCAACAGGCTGAGCTTATTTTTCAGTCCCGTTCTTAACTAACATAATAAAAAAAAAGAAAAGAATAAACTCAATTTAATTGCGTGTTGCCAAACATCAAAAAATTATCTCGTGAAACGTAGAAGGAGTCAACAAAGGTAAACCATGTAGTCAAAACAGGTAAACCATGGATTCTGCAACAAGCTGTTTGAGATAACCACTGTTGGGGCACCAGCAATGGTTGGTAATGTCAATGGATTTATTGCCCTCTGCATACAATATGAGTCATTTCCAAACTTTATGTCGTATCATTGTATTATCCACCAGGAAGTTTTATGTGGTAGAATACTACCATTCGGACACGTCACGAAAACAATTACAAAAATAGTCGAACGTAATTCGCGCAGCTCATTTTCAACACTGCCTTTTTAAGGCCTTATTAGAAAATCCTGAAAATCCTGATCTCAATCTGCATACTGAAGTAAGTTGGCTCAGTAAAGGCAAAGTTCTTGCTAGATTTGTAGATTTAATTGAAGAAATATTATCTCAGTGCCAAAAATCAAAATACTTTTTTGAACTAACATATCCTCGTTGGCTAGAGGAATTGTCTTTTTTAAACAGATATAATGGAAAACTGAATTATTTAAACTTAAAACTGCAGGGAAAGGACAAACATATAGCTACAATGATAGGGTCTATAAACTCGTTTAAAGCTAAACTGGCTTTGTGGACATCATATTTGAAGATGAAATTCCTTTTTCATTTTCCAAATATGAAAAAAAATGATAGGTGACCGGGAAATTGACTTATCAACATTTGTTATCAAACTTCAATTACTTTAAGACTAGTTTGAAAAGTGCTTTCAACAGTTTAATATCATCAAGCCAATGGTCACCTTTTTTGTTAATCCATTTACTTATCAAGTAAATGTAACCGAACTAGCTACATAGATTTCAGAGCTTGTTCAAGTAAGGATACAAGAACTGGAGATAGAAATTTTGGATCTTCAGAATTTCTGGAATATAGTTGACAGAAACAAATTTCCATTCTTGAAAAGAGCAGCATATAAAATAAAATCGTTTTTCGGTTGCACATTGTGCGCTCCCAAGACCTATTTCCTCCTTGGTTGGTTGCCTTGTGAACCGCTACGTGCTGCTCTAGCGCGTAACTTGAATATACCAAGAAATGGCATTGTTGTTGTTGTTCTAAAGATATTGAGATTTTATGATGTATTTGCTGATCTATTATAAATAAACTGTTAACACAGTGTGTCCATTTTCGCTCCTCCGAACGACGAGTGCCCTGCACTCTTCTTTTTCTTATAGATAAGCAACTGATACAACCCTACGGCATTTTACTATTATTTTTACAGTCCACTGCTTGTGAAGCTCGACACACATACTTGTGTGAATCATTGTTTTCGACAGTGAATATCATAAAATCAAAGTACAGATCACGACTTACACATGAACACCTTGACGATTGCTTACGTGCGCGAGCAGGAATATCATCATACTATCCTAATTACGAAGCAATGTCCAATGAAATACAATGCCAAAAATCACATTGATTTAGAGATTTAAATTTTTTATAAAGAATTTTTATACTTTGTAGATTTTGTATGCATTGTTTAGTAATCATTTATTTTACACAAGAATATTAACAGTAATTTTTATATGTTAAATTAAATTTTTGGAATTAAATGTTTTTTTGTACATTATGTCTATGTATTATTAACTATGTCCAACTATAAAGTCACCTTAAAAAATAAATGGTGCCCGCCGTCCGACTGGTATTCTAGAATGTGCTCTTAGGTACAAAAAGGTTGGGGACCCATGCCTTAATCCAATGAAGTACCGGGAGACTATGATGAACAAATTAAAAATTTCTAACCCCTGGTGGTTAAAAGGGGAAATATCCATTTTATATAATGCCTAAAAGGAAATATCCTGTCTTACTCTTTACTTTTACAATGCTGCTAGCGCGTCGCCTATGTTTTTTCTCTTTTCTCTCTTACTGATAATACGTCCTTTGCTTAAGTCCGTCACTATATGAGGAATTTGAATAGAAGTGTTGCAAGGATTTGGGTCTCTTGTGCTTCTCGACTCATGACTCAGTCTGTGTTATTGCATAGATGTGTCTTACAAACTACGTTCATAGATTCTAGCCAGTTGGAGCTGGTGATAAGCAAATTCTGAATTTTTCTGTCTTCATCAGCACTGACAAACTATCAAGATAGTTCCGTTAAACCCTATCTCAGGGAAATAAACAGGAAAGCTGTATTAAATAGGCCGATGGGTGGTTATGGCAGTAAAATGGATGGGAAAAAGAATTTTTTCTTTCAGTTTATTAACAATAAAGCTACCTCCGTGTTTCAAATGACAGCTTTAAATTTTTGATTCAAAATTTTGCATTCAGTGTTATCGTTTTCCCTAAACGGATTTAGAAATATTCCTACAATATGCACATAATAAATTTTTCAGTATTTATCTCTCTTCTTTCGTTTCTTCTGATAAACAGATGGCGCCTATCGTTATCTACCGCGACAGGTCATTTGATAGGTTTTTTTTAATTCATTCCTAAGTTCTTTGTTTATTATAGTTTTTTATTATACTATATACAGAGGCTGTTCACACATTTTTTAGACGATGTATATTGTATTCACAAAACAAAATTACATAAAATTCTTGTGTTTTAAATGTTCCATTTGACATCCCTTATTCTGAACTATCTTTCGACACCGCAATTTCCAGGATAATAATGCCTTTTGAAGTGTCAGAAGAGGTATTCTATCCCATTCCTCCTGAACAGTTTTCCAGAGTCCTGTATGGGTTTTGGGACGACGTTTGGATAATGCAGATTTTAAAAGTCCGAAAGCAGAAAAATCCATAGGTGATTATGGAAATTATTACTCAAGAGGCAGGCATACCCCTGGGAACAAAATTGACATTTCTGATGTTGTGGCACACATTAAATCATTTCATGCTTATCAAAGTCACTATTCAAGGAAATAAAATATCTTCATGATCTTTCCATTCGAAAAATGTATGACAGGTATGCAGAGGAATGCATAGATAAGGATAAGGTCCTCGTGAAAGAAAAAATTTATAATAAAATTTTCACCAAGAAGTTCAATTTACATTTCAAGTTGCCAAGTACAGATTCGTTTGTGCGATGAAATTTCAACACAGTTGTCAGCAGAGAATGAAGGAAATACCATAAAAAGTCTTGAGACCAAAAAGGAACTCCATTTGCGAAGAGCTACTAAATCCATCGGGAGATTTAGTAGGGATATCAGTGAAGGGTATGGCATTGATACCAGTTTTTTGTTCCATTTCTTTTAGGAAATTTACAGTGGATTTTGATATGTGACTGCTAGCTTTGTCCTGATGGAGTCTCACAGATTGATGGCACTGTGGGTAAAGCGATGGTATTTCATTCAGAAAAATTGGCGATAAAATATGTTCCTGATAGTATTTGGCGTTAATCTTGACATTTTTTTCCACTCTCTTTATTTTTAACTTGCCATTATAAAAAAACCAGCAACAATCATGAATCCCTTAGAAAAACTTTCTTTCGATTCTTTGAACCATGTACTTAAATTTTTTTCTCCCCTTTTATGATAATAAATGGCTCTTTTTTTTTGTTACAATCATTTAAATACACCCATGATTCATCTATTGTGACAATTGTTTTCCATTTTTCTTTGGATAAGTGTTTCTCATATAGAATTCTGCAGCGTGTCCTGCGTTCAGCGATATGATTTGAAAGAAGACGATGCACATTGCGTTTTTTCGCTTTCTTCAGATTTAAATCAACGTTTATCATTCTGTTTACAGTGGACACCGAGCATTTTAATGATTTTGCAACTGTCCTTTGACTAGGGGGATTTTCTTTTAACATTAAACAACGTACCTTTGCAATAGTCGAAGATGTCCGTTTTTTCCTTGGATACTTGTTTGGAATTTTTGTCCCACTTGAGGCTCCAATTTGACGTTTTTTTTCTTTCTTGTTGACGATATTACCTATTTACGCTTTACATATCCCAAAACCATGACTCTCACATCGTTTTTGGATAACGGAGTATGCATATTTCTCTTCGGAAAGAGCATAAATTTAGCCTTCGAACCACTGCTTTGTTAAAAACGCCATTTTGAATAAAAACAAAACTTTCAAGCCGCAGACGATAATTTTGACTCTTAAAAACATAGTACAATTGCAATTATTCCTTTTGCAGCAAACAATTTTTTATTACCACTTACCAAAATCGTCTAAAAAATGTGCGAACAGCCTCTGTACTGTAAACTACATTTTACAAATAATATTATACTCCAAAAGAGACCATTATTGCCACATCCTAGGACCCATTAAAACATTAATCTAGCCCTGCCCCTCCATAGCAAAAGATGGTTAGCTTTCGAACATCTCGGTCATCTTCTGCTGTATGAGTGATAAACCGACCAGTAATAGAGTATTTTGACAAAAAAAAAGGTATATCTAAAAGTAATGTTAATTGAAATAATTTTTTTAAATAGTTTCCGACATGTATTATGTGTTTCCTGACCCACTACCTTTATACTTTTCAAATGTGTTCGGTTAAAAAGTATCAAAATTAGCAATTAATTTAATATTCCAAAAATTCCCATTACCTGGTGATCTAAAAGCTCCGTTTTCGCTCTGAAAAAAAAGACCTCATTCTTGTAGAAAAAATATACTTTCCACAATACGTTTGAAGAAATCACGCTAGTTTTTCTGTGAAATCCGATGTTATCGAACTATTTCACCGTCAATTCTGCCACTGACATAAGTTATAATGCTTCAGTCATTAATCAATTTTTTTTATGATTAGCACTATTTTCATGTGAAATAATCTGTGTTTGACAATTTTTTTCTAAACCCGTTGCGAAATGTTGTCTCTTTCTGACCGAAAAGTTTTCATGGTACACAGAAAACGATTCTTGTAAATGGTGAGTATACGAGCCACGAGCTTCTATATATGTTCCCCGTTGCTCATTTTTCTTTGAAACAAACATATTGCATCTTAACTTGCAAATTTATTATACCTTACGTTTGTTCAGTTCTTACTGAACGTGAATAATCTCCATTTAGATTTAGATTTATTGAGGTTTTCTTGTTGCTGTTCATAATTTATTAAAAGTCAGTTAGATGGATCATCAAGATCAAAGATAGCTGAAGTTTCAAACCCACAACATTTAAATTGTTGGCAAAAAATTTTGACGATTAGATTGTCTGTACTATTTTACCTTGTTCTATCTTCTTTGCAACATATAAAGTTGATAACGAAATTTCAGTCTGCAGAAGCAATGATTTTTGTTCTGTCTGCTGTAATTCCTGCTTTGACAATGGATAAGTTAAATCACTATTGCTGATCTGATTTGTATTAATTGTATGAGTATTTTTCCCTGAAAGCGCTGGGTTTTTTTTTTTTTTTTTTTTTTATTTTGTCGTCAATGCTAATGCTGTCTCTAGTTGTACAGCTTTTCCGGTACACCATTTACATAATTAATCCTTCCCAACATTATTAGGGTATTTAATTTTAAATTCAAATCTAATGGTCTTAGAAGACAATAAAGTGTATTATTCGACAACTCTTGTCTCTATTGTACACTTCTCGTTCACAATCGGCATCTTTCTTCATCCCAATACTCGCACTCTCCGCAAATGCTGTGGCCAGTTCCTCGTGCTACTTTTCGAGGTCACAGCGCTTAAATTGTATACATTTTTGTTGTTGTTTGTTGGATCTTTAATGAAATTTTATAAATTTTACTCAAGATTTTTCGTGAAACGTATTTTAAGTTTCCAGACAAAAATATCTTTTATTGGAAATTATATTTTGTTTGGGTGGGTTCTAGTAGAGCGTAGGCCCTAGGCTTCAGCCTTTTCAACCTATTAGTAAATCCAGCCATCTGATGGAAGGTTAGTTGAAAACGCTAATGACCTAGTAAGTTTAATGAGAACTCGCTTAAAATACATCCAGTTCTATGAAATAAGAAGATTTTACAGAGCATAAATAACTCGTTTATGATTCTTCACGAGTGAATATTTTCGACATTTTAGGAATTTATTATGTTTAAATAAACCAAACCCTGAAGGAAGGAGGAGATATGACCTTCCCTCTGCAGTTTCCAGTTTTAGAAAGCAACATAATTCGAGAGTGGAAAGTAATTTTAAAAATATTTTTTTAAACGGAAAAACGATTAGGTAAAATGTCACAAAAACAGAAGTTAAAGGAAGTGGAAATTTAATTATTTTACAACGCAACGTTCTGAATCCATAGATCTGGCAAAAATCATTGTGGTAATACTGAAAGATGAAATATCGAAGTTTGATCCAGATAATTTATGTAATCGGTAAACTAACGAACATATTTAATATAATTTAGCTTAATATATATAGATAATTAAAGGAAGATATGTTCAGTGAACTTAACGAATACGGAAACAACGACTAGAAATTTTTATTCTTATAATTAATGTACCCATTTCAGTAGCAACAATATTACTCTTAGAGGAATGTTTCTGCATTGCCTGATCTTTAAATAGACTGACGGTAGCTCTATATACATGCTTTAAAAAGATAAAAACAGGTTATTTGAAACAAGAAGAGATTTTGTAACGGGATCAGTTATTATGCATATATGTAATAGGATTCTGGATATATTATGAGGATTCTTTATTATGGAAAAAAACATTAATTATTACTCAGTTGCTTGATGATTTGACAACAATTAAATTTGATGGTTTGTGCCGAAAAACTTGCATACGAAAATAATTATTTTGCATGTTTGCTTTGACGTCCTTTAGAAAAGCCAATTTGAGAGTGAGTGTTTTATGCTGAGAACTGATTCCAATCACTCAACTCCTTTGCCACCTTCAAGAAGGCGCAGACAATTTGTGTAGAATGTTTTTTATAGTTCTGCCCATGCCTTATGGCAAAACATGAGATTTTATCAAAGTTATTAAATCTACGAAAAGGATTACTATTTTTAAAAATTCATTCACTTTTAAGAATTGACAGTAAATTCTGATTTTTCGTTGGTACTTTGAACCAGCATTGTATCCCAAATGACTGAAAGCAATTTTTGTAAACACTTCCAGAATAATCACTGAACATGCATCAGGGTATTTAGAGTAGCATTTAATATCAAGTAGTTGAAGGTTATCAACATATAAATAATAAATAAAGTATCAAATGTAAATACTCCATCGAGTTATCTTCCTAGTCAGTTCCGGGCGAAAATAAAAGGATTGTAAAAGCAACATCAACAGGTGACGCTTTTACCATGAGTTGAAATGAGGTTGATAAAAATAGAAATAAATTCACTAACAATGTTGAAATATTGATAAGAGGTCTTCCTGGCAAAAAAAAATTAAAATAAAGTTCAACATCTTTACGTTTCAATACAGAGAAGTAGGTTGACGGTAAAATTTGTAGTCACCCAAATGCATGTTGTATCATACGCCTACATCTAAAATAAAGATCTTTTTCCTCTTACAGAAAATGTAGTCTCCATAACAAGGTTAAAGGGCAAACTAGAATTTATTCATAAAATTCACTCTCCCCTTTTATTGATTCATTTATTTGAGTGCTTTATGAAAGGAAATTTTATGCATCCCTCTCTGCACGTAAGTTATATAATTCCATCTGTATAGAAAAGCAAATGAAAATGTACAGAAGAGGGTGCTCAATTTTTCGTTCGTATTCTATCGTGTTAAAATTTATTTATGTCATTTTATCAAACCAATTAACTGTATAAAAATTCCGTCGAATGCTTATATCAATCTTTTTACCAGATTGATTGCTATTTATAGCTTGTACATTTTTATCTGCTGCAATACGTCTCTTCATATTTTCAATATCGTTTCTCATAGCTTGAGCTCAGTTGCATATTTGAAGCCATTTTCTGACGCCATTTTGGCGCCAGAAAGGAAGCCAACTTGGAGCCATTTTCTGACAGCAGTGTATTGAATATTTTTAATATAATGAAATACACATCTTTGCCAACTATCCTACGGATTGCGAATGTTGGAGAAAACACTTCTCCTGACCATTCCGTCTCTGATGTTGCTATTGCCGCTCCTGCGAAAGATTCTCCCTTCTGTCTCGGTAGATAGAAGACTTATTTGGCGAATGCTGTTATGGAATGCGATTTAGATCCAGCTGTTGCTTTTCAAAACCTTGACCCTCATCATCTTCAAATTGAAGAAATGCCAAACATTCTGAACTTTCTCAAGATCTGCGGTGATAAGTCACCTGAATTTAAGGACTTCAAGAGTTCGATCGAATTCATTATACAAACTTTGGATGAGACTTTGGCGAACATCTGCAGCTCAACTGGACTCGACCATGACTTTGAGATCAGCAAATTATTAGGTATGTGGAAGTACATTGTTGCTTTCACCCTTGGTCCTAACTTTGATAATTTAAAAAACCTAATTGCTATTGTGAGTAAATTTAATACTACTCCGGTAATTAAAAAATCTAGTAAAAAAATAGAAGAAGTAATGAAGGTAATGAGCCACAAGGTAAGCGAGTTGCTCGCCAAAACTTATTAGACCAGGAAAAATCGGATGTCATCGAAACAATAAATAAATTTGCCCCCTTTGAGGAAAATTCTGATGATGAAATTCTAGAGGATGATACCATCTGTTGCAACTTCAAATTTATGTTCTCCAGATGGCGCTGCAACGCACCCTCTCCCTATGTAAGTACTTTTGTTTTGGTAGAGCAGAGGGAATCGAGTGAGCGATAAGGGAGACTGGGATGAGCTATTGAGCTCCACTTTTTCGAATCCCAGAATATAAGATTAAGATCTATTGTCCGCTTTTGTGATGTCCGTAGCATAGAAAATAAATGTGATTTTGTGTAGACTGTGCTGCTTCATTTACAACCCCTGGATCGGACAGTAGAATTACCACACCATCCAAGTAGAAAGAGAGCCTAAACCAGAACCATTCTTTATTAAAATGGTTCCAGGTTATCAAAAGATTATCGAAAATATAAACAACCTAATCCAATTTAATTTGCCCAAAGCTGTCTCAGGACATTTTCTTAAGATCTCTCCCACCGCCATCGATCAATTTAGAAATATCCAAAGGTACCTTATCGCCACTAAAACTGAATTTTTTGGAAAAAACCCCAAGACTGAAAGGCCTTTTAAAGTCCTGATAAAAGGTATCCCCATTGACATTCCAGTAGAGGAAGTCAAACAAAAACTCGTAGAATTTGGTTTTGAGGTGAACATAGTTTCACAACTCAAACGATTTAACACCAAGGAACCTCTCCCGATTTTCCTATGCCACCTCCGACAAAATAAGACTCTTAAGAATATATATGAAATCCGACACTTTTTAGGTTTCGTAGTTATTTTTGAAGCATACAAATTCAAAGGCACCAAGCAATGCTTCAACTGCCAAAAATTCCACCATAGTAGTGACGTTTGCCTTCTACAGCCTGTCTGTATGAAGTGTGCTGGTGCACACTCCTCAGCAGCCTGTACTAAACCACGTGACACCCCAGCAAAATGTGCTAATTGCAATTGTGATCACCCATCAAACTATTGTGGTTGCTGTGCTCACCCGGAACAGGTAAAAATTAGACGTAACCAAATTAAGACCATAAAAGAAGCGGCCAAAGCCGGTAATTATACTCTCCAACTAATTGTCCCAACAAACTCAGGAAATACCTTTACTAGCAAACCCGTTAATTCAACAATTTCTTACAGCCAGGCTCTTCAGCCCAATAACTCCCCTCGTCCCCCTATAACGACTGAACAAACCACTAATATTGTAACTCCTGCTAATTCTACTACTGAAACTCCAACCTCTAGAGTAACGCCAATGGGAAACCTTGACGGCACACTAAATAAACTTTTAAAAATTAGGGATGTTCTTAAAGAAATTAAACAACTCTGTTACGAAGTGAATATACCAGATTTTAATTACTTAGTTGATAAACTTAACTCACCGTCTATAAATAACGCTCTTTCTGCTGCCTCACAAGAGGCAGCCACCTCTTCTGCCCCTTAATGCTCCCCTCTACTTCTTCTGCAATTTCTGTTCTGAGCTGGAAAGCTGATGGCTTGCGTGAAAGGGATTCATGAACTTCGGGAGTTTGTTATTATGAACCCCGTTGATCTTATTCTGGTACAGGAGGTGAAGTGTCCCACCACTCACCTCCAGAGTACAGTCCAGAACTCTTAAAATGTAAAACTACAGTCTGTACTTCACTCCCCGCCTTGACCCTAATACTAACGCTCCCCTACGTTTCGGTGGCACGGCGATGTATGTCAAACGGAATATTAAACATAATCATCTCCCCGGTATTAACTTACATATCATTGAAAACACAATTGTTAAAATTTGGATAAACTCTAGTACTGCTCTCACCCTTGTTTCCACTTACCTAAGAATTATCGATGGTAGACCCGTGACTAATGAACTTTCTCAACTTTTTAATTTTGACCATAAAGTTATACTTTTTGGTGACTTTAACGCTCACCACCCCCGTTGGAACTTCCAGAATGACCGTTCAGTAACCAGATATGGTACTGAAATTAATTCCTACTCAATTGATAACTCTATTGATATTGCTTTCCCACTTTATCCCACCAGGCTTGGTGTTTCAGGCTCCCAATCCATCATTGACTTTGCCATTTTAAACAACATTCACTATCCGTATGAGATTAATACTATTAATGATTTATCCTCTGACCACTTACCTGTTAAACTTGACATTAACTGCAACCCCGTGCTCCCTTCTATCATTTCTCCTTATCATACTAATTGGCAGTCCTTCACTAAATTTGTTAACAACTCCTCCCCACCCTTTAATCATATTAACAGTCCTGATGACATAGATGCTGTTGTTACCTCTATCACTAAGACCATCCAAAGCGCGCTGGAATCTGCTAAGGTCCACTCTCCCCAATATTTCTATCATAAACTACCCCATTATATTGTTGACCTAATTAAATATAGGAACCATTTCAGGAAAATTTGGCAGCAAACTCGGAATCCCAGAATGCTTAATAATTACAAAAATCTTGATAATCAGGTTAAAATTAAAATACAAAATTTCAAAAATAATAAATGGAAAGAATTTATTGAGTCACTAGCTCCCACTGATAACTCAGTTTGGCAATATCTTAAGAGAATTTGGAAATCCCATAACCTTTAACTCCAGTTCTGGTATCTTAACTAGTGACTCTGGCAAAATTGAGGCCTTAGCAGCTAATTATGAAACCCAATTCGATCCCCACTCTAGTGTTTTTTTCCCAAATACAATTGATAAAGTCTATGATATCCTCCAGAACTTTCAGTCCAGTAATCACAATAGTGAGATCGAAAAAACCACTGTTAGCGAAGTCTTAAATGCAATTTACTCCCTCCCTAATAGAAAAGCCCCTGGTCAAGACGGTATCACCAATAATGCCATTAAAAATCTCCCCCTTCATTATGCCAACTATTTAACTGATTTAATTAATAACATCTTTAAATTTAAATACTACCCGCATCCCTGGAAATCGGCCATTATTTTCCCAGTTCCAAAGCCTGGTGAGGATCCTTCCCTTCCGAAAAACTACAGGCCCATTAGTCTCTTATCTTCTCTTTCTAAAGTGGTTGAACACATTTTTTGTAGCCGTATTCATAATTTTATCGATAGCAATAATATTCTCTCTAATGCCCAATTTGGTTTCAGACCTAAACATTCTACCACATATCAGCTGCTTACTGAGTACATCCATGATGGACTACAGAACAGAATGCAGACTGGTGCTGTCTTCTTTGATATTCTTAGAGCTTTTGATACTGTCTGGCACAGTGGCCTTATCTATAAATTCATTAAATTTAAAATGCCAGCTGCCCTAATTAACCTTATACAATCCTATCTTTCGGAAAGAACTTTTGCTTTAAGCTATTCTGGTACCACTTCAGCCCTACGCCCTGTTAATGCGGTAGTTCCTCAAGGTTCGAAACTCGGACCGGTCTTATTTAACTTATTTATAAATGATATCCCCACCACCCCGAACACTTCGCTTGCCCTCTATGCTGATAACGCAGCCATTCTCTCTAAAAACCATAATGTCAGATATATGCATACTTACCTCCAACGTCACATTAACATTCTTGAGCGCTGGTTTGATAAATGGCGTATTAAATTAAATCCCAGTAAAACAAAAGCTATCTTCTTTTCCTACAATAGGATTCCCCCACCCCCAGTTAACGTTTATGGTCAGCTCATCCACTTTGAAAGGGAAATGAAATATTTGGGTATCTTCATGGATAGTAAGCTTACTTGGAAGAAAAATATTAATCATAATATCTGCAAATTTTTTAAAGCTAGAAAAGATATCGCCCACCTCCTGTACCAGAAGGATATGAGTATAGAAAATAAACTTCTGCTTTACAAGACAGTACTTCGACCTATACTTCTTTATGCAGTACCTGTATGGGGTTCAGCGGCTAACAGTCATGTCCAGAAATTGCAATGCACACAAAATAAAACCTTACGTCTAATCACTAAAGCCAATAGATATAAAACTAACTACTCCCTCCACAAAGATCTAAGTATTGAACCCATTCGCCTGACTATAATTAATCTCGCCACTAAATTTTAAAATAGTCTTTACTCCATCCCTAATGAAGAAATTGCCAATCTTCCTGATTATGACAATAGAGAATTTAATCGTAGACCTAGAGCGACTCTAGTGCTTGACACTGGGATTACTCCCAACTCTTCTTTCCCATAATTTAAAATTTCTTTCTTCTTTCTTTATGTCACTCCGTTTTCCTAAATTCTTTCTTGACCGCTTAATTCCCCCCCCCCTTCATTTTTACTAATTATATGATAAGGCATGGGTGTATTTAAGTGACTGTAATAAAAAAATATCAATTTTCTATTGCTCAACTGACGGGGATGACCGTACGAAATGGCCTCGTAAGTGTACAGAAATGTTCCCAAGGGGATTCATGATAGTTGCAGGATTTTGTTACAACGGCAAATTAAAAATACAAAAAGGCTCAAGTAAAGCTAAAATTAATTCCTTCTAGTATCAGCAGAATATTTTAGAACCAATTTTTTAAGAAGAAATTCCAGCCTTATATGGAAAGTACATTGATAAAGTTGAGCTTCATACGGACAAAGCCTCTAGTCACACGTCTAAATCAAATGCCGCTTATTTACTCGTAGCAAAGAAAGAATCAGAAACAGTATAATGGATTGATTGGGGTTGTTAATTATGATACCCTATGATATAATTTACATATGTAGAATTAAGTATTGCGTTGTGTTTTATGAAGAATGACAGATTATCCGATTGATATAATAACGGATACATTTATTAATACATTATGTTATCACAACTAATCTCTTCATTTTCAGTTTCATTCAATATCATTATAACCCTTTTTATTTCTTTTTTTTTACTTCTTACAATACAATTATCACTAGTAATTTTTTATTAATTATTGTACCTTTACTACAATATTTTCTCATTTAATGGATTTTATAACCCGTTCATCAACTCATAATAACATCATATTTCAACGTTATATCAATTTCTAACAGAAAGATCTATAGTATATACAGAGGCTGTTCGCACATTTTTTAGACGATTTTGGTAAGCGGTAATAAAAAATCGTTTGCTGCAAAAGAAATAATTGCAATTGTACTATGTTTTTAAAAGTCAAAATTATCGTCTGCGGCTTGAAAGTTTTGTTTTTATTCAAAATGGCGTTTTTAACAAAGCAGTGGTTCGAAAATTACATTTATGCTCTTTCCGAAAAGACATATGCATACTCCGTTATCCAAAAACGATGTGAGAGTCATGGTTTTGTGATATCTAAAGCGTCGATAGGTAATATCGTCAACAAGAAAGGTAAAAAACGTCAAATTGGAGCCTCAAGTGGGACAAAAATTCCAAACAAGTATCCAAGAAAAAACGGACATCTTCGACTATTGCAAAGGTACGTTGTTTAATGTTAAAAGAAAATCCCCCCTAGTCAAAGGACAGTTGCAAAATCATTAAAATGCTCGGTGTCCACTGTAAACAAAATGATAAACGTTGATTTAAATCTTAAGAAAGCGAAAAAAAGCAATGTGCATCGTCTTCTTCCAAATCATATCACTGAACGCAGGACACGCTGCAGAATTCAATATGAGAAACACTTATCCAAAGAAAAATGGAAAACAATTGTCACAATAGATGAATCATGGGTGTATTTAAATGATTGCAACAAAAAAAAGAGGCATTTATTATCATAAAAGGGGAGAAAAAATTTTAAGTACATGGTTCAAAGAATCGAAAGAAAGTTTTTCTAAGGGATTCATGATTGTTGCTGGTTTTTCTTATAATGGCAAGTTAAAAATAAAGAGAGTATAAAACGTGTCAAGATTAACTCCAAATACTATCAGGAACATATTTTATCGCCAATTTTTCTGAATGAAATACCATCGCTTTACCCACAGTGCCATCAATCTGTGAGACTCCATCAGGACAAAGCTAGCAGTCACACATCAAAATCCACTCTATATTTCCTAAAAGAAATGGAACAAAAAACTGATATCAAGGCCATACCCTTCACTGGCATCCCTACTAAATCTCCCGATGTATCACCTATGGATTTTTGTGCTTTCGGACTTTTAAAATCTGTATTATCCAAACGTCGTCCCAAAACCCTTACAGGACTCTGGAAAGCTGTTCAGGAGGAATGGGATAGAATACCTCTTCTGACACTTCAAAAGGCATTATTATCCTGGAAATTGCGGTGTCGAAAGTTAGTTCAGAATAAGGGATGTCAAATAGAACATTTAAAACACAAGAATTTTATGCAATTTAGTTTTGTGAATACAATATACATCGTCTAAAAAATGTGTGAACAGCCTCTGTACATTCGGAATATATGGTGTATGAATTAGAAATCGCGATGGCACACGTTTAAAACAAGTGATCAATACGGAGCACAAACGACACATACCTCCATTGATGAACTCTCATGAAGTCAATTTAATGCGCTGGCACTGTCTGGGAATAGGTATTTCAATTCGTCCTCCTTTGATAAACTCATCTGCAGTCCATCAAATGCGCTCGCGTCGTCTTGGGACCCTCCTTTCAAACCCGTTCTATGGTTGCGGCACGCTTTCAGGGTCCGTAACTTCAGCTTGTAGCATACGGTAGGTCATACTGCTCAGGCAATTCGATTCTCGGGATGGGGCACACTGCTGCCACTTGATCGGCCGGCTCTATTCTTTCATAGAATCTGGTTAATCTCGATGTTAGTCACTGCCTAGTATTTACGCTTTGGGGACATCGGTGCAAATAAAGCGTCAAGCTATATTAATTTATAATACGCTGGCTAATTTTCAATTCGAGCTTTCTCATTCTAAATTAATTCGTCGGCTCATGCCTTTAACTACGGTCTAGGTGTTCGTCCTTGCTGCTCCTCGGTCGTAGTAACTTTTTAGGATCCCCGCATCATCTGATCTGCCCATTCCTTCGTTTTCTTATTGGTCAGATATATTTTATTCCTATAGAAAATTCGAGCTAGAGCTATTGTCAAGAACCATGGCTATCAGATAGAAGTAAATCACCGCAAAAAAATACGGTATTTATACATAAAACTTAACTATCAAAACCGTTTCCATAAAGTGCTAACGACCCTCTGTAAATGCAGGAAATAGAGAAAATAAAAAAAACTGCATATAATTATGATTCAAGTGTCATCCGAAAATAACGCATTCTTTAAGATAACCCCATGAATCGAAATTGTATAAAACGAAGCAGCAGTTATAATTAATCCCTATGAATAAAGAAATAATTAAGTGTTCTCGGACCCTAAGATAGATGCGCAGCTAAATTATTTCTAACAACGCATAAAACCTTAAATATCACTAAAATATAATATTAGCAAGAATGATAAAATTGTTACTCCACCTGTGTAATGTAGAAATAACGCATAAGCACCAAATAACGCATAAAACTTAAAATATCACAATTATAAAATTTTATTCGACCACATAAACTGAAATGACGGGCCTCAGGTAGCCTATCGGTAGCGCGTCGGCTCGAATCCTGACAAGCGTCGTTCAATACCTTCGTGTCTAGGCCGGCTATGGCAACGTTAAATCCTTAGACCGGAAAGTTATTCCATGAAGTCACTGGGTGGGGAAGGTATGATCCCCCGAATGTCGCCCCTGGTGTTGCTCTGTCAAAATTGGGGTGGCACCTAGCCAAGTCGGACGCCGACCCTTGTGGTGCTATTATAACAAAAAAAACCAGAGCCTCACTACTCACCCCGAATCCTATGGACCTGGTCTGGAACTTCGGCCACGGGGCATTAGGAACAACAACAACAACAGAAATAAAGTATGAGGACCAATAACGTTTTAATACAATCCTAAATTGTATGATCAAAGCCTGGTCATCCTAACTTTGAAAGATGTATCCGGAGTATGAATTCAAGGGCAAATTAAAATTAAAGGGAAAACGTCATAGAAGTTAAAAAAATACATCAATAACCTTTCCTGAATGTGGTAAACTGACTAAAATTAATTATTTCAAAATAAGCAGAGAGGTCTTTGGGAGCGTGTGAATAATACGTCTTCTGTAAGATAAGACACTGTGTTGACAGTAATTTAAATTTATATTATCGATCTTTGTCTGCGCTGTAAAATATTTCTCTTCAGGCATGCATAGAGAAAAAAAATGTTTTATTTATTTATTTACAAGAGGAAATAAGGCAGGCTAAGCGGATTGTGAAATTTGTAAAATCAAAAATATTTCATTGAAAATGTTGACAGTGAATAAATAAGCGATAACAACATCTGGCAAATTCTATATTAAGCAAAAGCATACGAAATATGGGATCAATCTAAATTCCATTATGGCCTCCGAGATTTTGTATCTAAGATTATCGGTAGACAATCATGGTTAAAAACAAAATCTTATCTGAAAGCACCTGTTTCTTTTTATTTATAGCGACCTTACTCTCTGTCACTAGCATAAACAGCAAAAAATGAAGCATGTGCTAGTGTTGTTCTCGGGTAAGTAAACGTTAATTTAATTATTCGTCAATTTCCGTATAAGGTAGCTACCATATTGTAACTTTAAATATGTGGTGAAACAAGGTGACAACCTCAATTTCATATCACGTTAAAAGGGTTTATATTTTTTTAATTTCATGAGATAAAAATAGACTTCGGCTTTCAAAGTGTTTTGTTGAATGTAATAGGCAATCTCTCTCTCTTTATATATGCATACTATGTGAATGCCCGTGCTTCGCTACGGAGTACGTTATAGGATAATTACAATGCAAAAATAATGAAATTGCTTTTTATAGAATTTCCTTATAAACAATATGTTTTGTTTCTTCATTGGGCTGAACTAATATTACCAGACTCGTCCGCAAACTTACGCGTGAGCAAGCTACGTAAAATTGACCGTCGGAGAAACAATTTTCTCTTAAATCTACGCCAGCGTATTTTAAAGTTTGGCCGTGAGACTTATTTATCATCATGGCGAAGCATACTTTGAGGGGAAATTGCAGTCTCTTAAAGTCAAAAGGGAGGTCATTGAGCATTATAGGAATGCGTGACACAAACACTTTTCTTCTTGGACACACCCGGTTAAAATAATGCCTTCGATTAAATTTTTATGCAGGTCTTTGATTGTAGTCTAGTGCCGTTACACAATTTCGGTGGTTTTAAATTCCGAAGGAGCATTACTGGTGTGCCCTTCCGCAAAGAGAGCTTATGGTATGGAAGACCCGATGGTTTAAGGGAATTGTAAAACTCTACCGAATAGTTAACGGCCTCACCTGAATTACAGACAGTGTCTATCGACTGTCAAAATTTCAGCTCTTTAGGCCCAGCGGTTCGATCTGTGCGAGGTCTGTCAGTCAGTCACGGAACTGTTTTATATATAGGTTTAATTTAATATCCACAAAACATACCAATTTGAGTTAAATTCTTGATAAACCTTAGAAATAATCACCGGAACCACCGGAACGAAGCATCAGTTAACCTGAAGCTAATCGAAAATCTTTTGCACAACTATGAATTATCGGAAGCTGATATTTTAAACATGTTTCTTTTCCACGTACTCTTTTTAAATACTTTTATATGTTGTGCCGATTTAATATTCCTGCGCTCGTCACAAAATTTTATATAATATCATTTGATTCTGTTTAAGCGCTGAGAACAATACTTGTTTATTTCATTCATATTTTAGCTCTCGGAAGCTCTTTCCTAATCTCTGAAGTTCATGGACAGCAACCATCAGACTTTATAGAAGGTAAGTTCAATGTTTAGTATTCAAAACAGTTATAATTTCCTCCCATAGAAGCAACTCAATAAACTACACATATTTTATATGTAGCAATATTTTGCAGACACCCCTGATAAATTCGGTCAGATTGAACCTCTAAAACAGTGATTCCCAGCAAGTGTGTCGCGGCACTTTTTTGGCCGTGAGATCGGCCAAGGGTTGCTCAAGAACGTCTTGGGAAACAGGAAAATATTAGTAAGGCCCACTTAAAATATATATTAAGTTGAATTAACTGCTCTCAAGCCCAACAGATTGTGACACAAATCGATGCACTGGTTCCTGGGGAGGAATTAATTAATCTCATGCCCACAACTGCTACGCCAGTTAACAAACTCCAGCATGAATCGCAAGTCTCCCATTAATAAAACAAAACTCTTTACAGCGATTCCGTTATAGTCCTCTTTTGTAATAGTATACTGAATCCCATGGCTATTTGTGAAACTATTCTATTCTGCTGTTTGTTACTTATATCTTTCAAAAAATTAATAAAATCAGGAATGGAGTATTTATTTGAGCTTAAATTTAACATGTTCCTGATATAGTCCATTTTGATTTTGTTTTTATCTAAAAAACTAAAACTCTAACAAGGGAGCCCAAAGTTTCTAATCTCATTCCGAAGGGTGCCGCAAACTTAAAAAGGTTGTTAATCCCTACTTTAAAACTTGCCAAAATCTGAAGCTTTCTTACTCAGCACTTTAGAAAAAGATAACCTGTTCATGAAGACAATGGACATTGTCTAATCCACCCTCTAATCCCCCCTGCTACAAAAGAAGTTTAAAGGATGCTCAGTAATTGCTCATATTTATTGAGATATACACTGCTGGCCATTAAAATTGCAACACCAGGAAGGTAGGAAATAACAAAACTTTACTTATTGTACGTATTCAGAAAAGTAGGAAGAAAGCATGATTAAACTTTTAGGCAATTTGGGTGTGTACAGGGTCCAAAATTAGTACACACAGCTGCCGCCTCTGGCAGCTAAAACGGCTCTGCCGGTTGCATATTTTGAAAGACTAGCGATTTCCGGCACTCAATTGCCGGTTTGACGAAAGCATCAGTTTCGCAATCTGTTGACATATATAGGAATCTTTTTATTATAAGTTGTTTTTTTTACTTCTACGCAATTTAGTATGTTTTAAAATCTGAATTACATATATAACACAGGATTTAAAGAGATTTTAACACAATAAATAAATGAATAAATTGAAATAAGTATATTATTGAATTTTAAATTTACTTTCTTCAAATATCCACAATAATTTTTACTTATTTATTAATTAATAATTTGAAAATGCTAAATTTGTTACTTCATATTTTGCAAAGCCAACGAAAAAAGGAAAGATGATTCAATTATAAACCTATGTTATTAGTTTATTTTTCCAGTAGATAGCGTCACTAAAATTAAAGAAAATCAGATTAAAAAATCATACAAATTACTCAAGTGCAAAAAATTTTTGCAGTCTATTTCAATAAATAAGAATAAATTCAAATTTAACAATCAAATTCAATCTATTTCAATTTAATATAAATGTATTATATATTCATGTATTACGCTATATACATGTATAAATATGCTATGTATAAATATATTTCCATCCAAATATAATCATTCAGACATTACGAAATGACATTACGAAATCAAATACATTCAGAAGTGAAAGAATGTTTTCACTTCTTCGTTACTGCACTCCTTGTGTTTTAATTCAATTATCCAAAACCAATTTCAACAATAAGAGCTAGAGAGCTAAGATTGGTGGCATTTTAAAGCAATTTTCAAGACCTTTTCAATGATATATAACACAATTAGGGCTTAGAAAAATTTATTTTATTTGAATTTAAAATTTGAATTTTTCAAAATGCGCCACTTGAAAAATTTTCAAATTTTTTTAATAATACTTTATATAGTATTGAAATGATTGTATATGTTTGAAAGTGGGATCTGTAAGGGTTCATGTTAAAATATTGCATTGAATACAGTATTCCTGATTTGAAAACACGAAATTACTTAATACAATATGTTTTAAAGCCTAGAAAATTAGAAAAAAAAATTTAAGATGTGTAAGTAATCGTACTTGTTTTGTATAATTGAAAGTAATCATATTTGTTTTAAAAAAGATATAGAACCATTTTTATCAGACTGTATATACTTCAGCACATACAGTACTAGACTTTCATTCACTTTCTTGCTTTCAGTGCAAGATTTTCAAATGCTCTTATTTTCAATTAAATTCTGAACATAAAACAAAAGCAAGTAATATATAAAAAAAAAAATTTAAAGTCAATTCCTACTTAGGTCAATAAAGAAAAAATTTGAGTGTGAACTAATAGTAGGAATTGAAAAAAAAGGATTGCCTGCCAGAACCTTGCCTACTGTGCGAGATTAGGAGGGGGGGAAAGAGAGAGAAAAAGTTTGTCAGGTTGGGGATTCGATCTCGCAAACTACAGGACGGGAGAAGCCCGCGATACCGCAGTGCTACCGTTTACACAGTAACAAGCGGGAAATTACTATTCAAGAGCAAGAGACGCTCTAGGTATAAAACTAAAATTCATTAATTAAATTTAATTGATTAATTAAATTTAATTAATGAATTAATATTTGAAAAAACTGTATTAACATCAAGTGTCATCCACTACAAGTTTAAAAAATGTATTTGAACTTGAGTGGATGAATAAAAAGTACTTTTATTAACGATTGAAAATTTGAACAAGATATATATAGAGAGAGTGTGAACTAATAGTAGGAATTGAAAAATCTACAGCAAAGAAAGATCAAAAGATCAAAAACACTAAATACAAAGTTGGTGAGTAGGTGATGATAAATTATGATAAAACACTGTATCCTGGAGATATCCTATTAGTAGACATTGAAAATTTCACTATAAATGTAATGGTTTCAACAGGAAACTACAGATATGCATGACCCTCAATAAAGGACATTCATGCTTACAGCTTGATAGGTATAAAATATGAACTGCCCCAGCCTACACCTTGTAATAGCAGAGACAGCCAATATAAATTTCTTGATAAATAATTTTACATGTGCCTATTTATGGACAAAATTTTTACTATAATTAAATAAACCATTATTAAAATAATGTATTATTCTTGCCTACTAATAATTGCATCAAAACTAGTTTGTTATATGAAAATAGTCAACTTTAATAGTAATTTGTCATTCCTTCATACTCAGCATCATTCCCTCATTTCTTCAATAATTTAGCATAAAAATGTAACCAAATTAAAATAAATTTTTATATTCTAAAAATTTGATTAATTTAAAATTTGATTTTTTAAAAATTATATGTTAAAGTAAATTTATATTATTGGAATTTAAAACTTTAAATTTTTTAATTTATGCAATTTAATTTTTTTAATTAAAGCTTATTAAATACATTTATTTTCTAATTCACATTAAAATTTTAAAAATTAAAATTATTGTGGATATTTGAAGAAAGTAAATTTAAAATTCAATAATATACTTATTTCAATTTATTCATTTATTTATTTTGTTAAAATCTCTTTAAATCCTATATATGTAATTCAGATTTTAAAACATACTAAATTGCGTAGAAGTAAAAAAAAACTTATAATAAAAAGATTCCTATATATGTCAACAGATGGCGAAACTGATGCTTTCGTCAAACCGGCAATTGAGTGCCGAAATCGCTAGTCTTTCAAAATATGCAACCCGGTTAGGCATCGAGTCGAACTGGGCTTGGATGACATACGGGCAAGTCCTTCCATTCTGCTTCAAGTCTATGTCACACTTCATCAATCGTAATGGCTGGAGAGCGGTGGAGGCCTAGTCTCTCAGCAACCCATGACAAGATGTTTTCAATGGGTGAGAGATCTGGAGAACGTGCTGGCCAGGGCAACAGTCGAACACCCTCTGTGTCGAGGTAGGTTTGGTACACGACGGGTAACATGCGGTCTTGCGTTATTTTGTTGAAAGATGACGTCTCCGAGGCCTTGAAGGTAGGGCACAGCCACTATCCTTAAGATCTGAGAAATCTAACACTGGCTGTTCAGATTACCGACGACGCGATCAAGAGATGTACGTGTTGTGCACCCAATGCTTTTCATACCATCACACCAGGCGCAGGGCCCGTATGGCGATATCGAATGCAAGCAGGCCACGTGCGTTCTCCTCGGTGCCTCCATAGACGGATACGTCCATCATGTTGCTGCACGCAGAACCGGAACTCGTCTGAAAAGGCTACGTGGTGCCACTCTTGTATCCAGTTTTGTCTTTGGGCGCACTACTGTCTCCGCGCGTCTCTATGCTGCAGTGTCAAGGTAAACCGCAATAATGGTCGTCGTGCAGACAGTCCGTGCTGCTCCAGACGTCATCGCACTGTCCGTGCGGATACTTGTCGTGCTGCAAACAAACCCATTTCCTGACTCAAGTTACGTGATGTGGCTGTACGATCCTACAAGGCTGGCCTGACAACATGTCTGTCCTCTCGGGTGTTAGTGCCGGAAGCCGTTGAGATCTTGCATGGCATTCAGTATGATTCTCCTCAACCCACCGATTCCATATTCGCATGACAGTCGTTGGATTCCGACCAATGCGAGTAGTAATGTCGTAGAACGATAAACGCAGTCCCGATAGGCCACGATTCTGCCGCTATCGAATTCCGACACGTACTGGTAGCCATTTCCCCTTATATGACGCAAAACACGATCTTCTCACAAAAAACCAACATTCAAATGCGATTTCCGAATGAGAAACCCGCTGCGTAACTTTCCTTTTATACAGAGTTTGAGATCCCGTTTCTCCCTCCTGCGTCGTTCGAATGTGCTTAAATGCTAATTATTTGCATATACCAGCATCTTCTTCCTTGCATGCGAATTTGACGTTTGTATCATCCCTCTTTCATGGTGTTGCAATTTTAATGGCCAGCTGTGTAGTTATACAGCCTTGCACAAGGCTTTTAAAGCGCAGTTTGTCCTGACAGTGTTTTTATGGATGATAACTCTGAAAAACACAGATTTGTGCAGGTTGACGAGTTCCTCAAATCCGGCGATATTTACGAGGGCCTACAAAATCTATAGAAGGAAAATCCACACAAAATTTTGAGGCTGTTCAACAAGAGTTATTGCAATGCGCCTCCAAGAACTTTGAAAACTTTACTAAAGGAGTGTAACTCCCTACTACCTAAAGATTTATTCATTTAGTAGCATGAAATCTTGAAGTGACACAAGATTCCGTACTTTGCTAACTTGACGAATTTTTAACGCTTTCATAAATATATAAGTTTAAAAAATGCCATTTTTATGTATATTTGAAAATTCATTTGTCATGCTTTTTGTGTAAATAATGTCAATAAAATCATGATTAACTGTCAGTTAAAAATTAATGCAAAATTTTATTATGCAAAAATTGAGTCAGTGAAAGCCCGGAGAAGCTTTTTTTATGGAGTAGGAATTGCAACCGCAAGTTTCACTACATCGGTAGAACTACAGTTGCAATGAAAAACATAAATAACAGGGGTACTCAAGTGCGGCCTGCCGCCCGCATACGGCCCACCAAGCTCTTATGTGCGGTCCGAAACACTCATTTTCAGGCGAGGGAATTTATAACCATAATGTTGTAATTTTGGGCCTGAAAAATACAAAACTACAAAAATATGCCACATGCTTCTCACGTTCTTCGCATCAATGTATCTTTGTGAATCATTTTATTCCAAAATGAAATTTGCGAAGAACGTATATAGAAATCGGTTTATCGATTCTAACCTTGATGACGTATTGAGAGTACCACGTAGCAAGTGTAAAGCTGATTTGTTTAAATTAGTCAAAAGTTTGTCTCAACATTATAAATCACACTCATATTTAAATAAACGCTTGAATACAATTAGGTCTGAATTTTACCTTTTACATTATTATATTATGAAATACAATGTACTATGTCAGGTATACATAATTATATTATGAGGTGTGTTGCGGACCGCATAACGCAGCAAACATATGCATGTGGCCCGAGAGAAAAAAAGAATTGAGTACGACTGATAATAATCAAAAGTTTCTGACCAAGCTTCGCTGGAAAAACTCCAGCAGAGAAAAATCTAAAAATAATTCTTGGTATCATTTTAGTATCAATATTTTAACATTCGCATGCATTTTTTTTCAGAGTGGAAACGAGATTTCTAACAAGCTGGTAGTGACTTCAAGTGTCCATTTGATTTTGGCTCTTGCCGACCCAGATGATTGTGCTCGCTATTATATCTGTATCGCAGGCGCAGCCTTCTGCAAGAAATGCGGAATGTTTCAATCATTCGATTTCATGACAAGAAGATGTTTACATTTTATCACTGCCATATGCGGAAGTAATAAAGGTTTGGTGCCATAAAATCTTTGTAAATAAGTTTCCAAAGAACAGTCTGTCGAAGCATATGTGGTCACTTTGCAATATTCTAAGCCCACAGCGCAGTACAGGTTTATTTACAGATATATACTTTGGGAAGGTTCACCCAACATCCCCTATCTGTCTATTCCTTTTTCAGGTAATTTAAGAAAATAATGAAAGATTAGCGAAAAAATTAATGAATTCCCCGTTGGCTGATTCCTTCCGTGTCTATCCATAAATTTTTTGTACATATGAAAGAAATAATGAAAGATTTAAGAAAAAATTAAACGCTATATACAAATATAACAGAAAAATATTACAGGTAAAATATTACAGGTTTGATCTCATTATTGATATACACATACACACACTCACACACGTATATCGGACCTCTATTTAACGAACCTCTATTTTGCGAATTTCTCTATTTTGAGAACTTTTCCTTGGAACCAAGAACATTTTGCGAATTTCTTCGTAAAATAACCTCCAAATAGCGAAGTCCATTCTCCATTTAACGAACTTTTTCTTGTGATCCAATATTTTTTTCTCCATATTTCTCGAAATATTTCTGAACATTTCAAACTAATTCTTTCTTTTAACACATTTCACACATTAACTTTCTTTTAACACGTTCCGACGCGGATTACAGTTTGAAGAAATTACGCCTGAAGGGGTTTTTGGTGTATTGCAAAGATGCGAGACTTATTATGACAGAAAACACTTTTTCAAACAAAAAACTCAGACAAAATTAACAAACTTTCTCAGTAATTAAATGTAAGGACGCGTGTGGTAATGTAAGATTAAAATTACTTGGTATAATAAATGCGATAATGTCATTTAAATTCCTTAATTTTAATATAATTTTTGTTATTGAAAATACAGTGTATTCCCGGACAATGGTTTGTTTTATTCTTGTTCCTTTAAGATTTCTGTTTGATGGGTAAGATATATAAAACAAATAGACATTAATTTACAAAATAAGGGTGTGATTAATTACTTTTATTAATAACATTTAGTGTTTATGAATTTAAAATCTGTCTTGTTTAGTTTAAAGTATTTTAAAAGGTAAATCTCCATTTAACGAATTTTCCATATAATGAACTTTTTTTCGGGATTTAGCGACTTCGTTAAATTGAGGTCCGACTGTGTATATATATATATGTGTGTGTGTGTGTATATATATATATATATATATATATATATGTGTGTGTGTGTGTGTGTGTGTGTGTGTGTGTGTGTATACAGAGAGAGATAGAGAAGAAGGGTGTTGTATATTAAACACTTCAGTTATCTGTAATTTTTAAACTATCAGACCCAATAAATAAACATTTTTTTCTCTTTATTAACATGGATAATAGATTGATACTTGAACGTTCTACCACTGTCAATTAAATTAGTCTCTGAACAGCTTCGAAATGCGTTCCAACAAGTACACCTGTTCTTAAGCATTAATTGAAACAAATGTTCCTAAGTGAAATAACAGATTAGAAGTACTTAAAAAGAAGATAGTCTCACGAACAAAGGGCTTGTGGCGGCTCTGTGGTACAGCGCGCTGGTTTGCGGTGCTGAGGGTGCTCAGATCGAATCCCGGCGTTGAGCCACGAAAAAATGCCTCCGTTTGTATCGTCACTTCGTAGGAGGTAATGCTGTCCGCCTATATGGTGCCCCCCATAATAAAATGGACAGTAAAACTGCGGCGTAGTATAGGCGAATGTTTAACGGCAAGTGACTCCGCTTTGCAAAAAAAAAAAAAAAAGTCTCACAAAAATACCCATTATCTGGATCACTATACTTATCAATTTTAAACTCAAAATTCAATTACACACATTTCCGTATTATGAAAAACAAACAAAGCTCTCTCAAAAGGAACTATAAAGAATACTACCATCGGATCAAAAAGGAATTAGTAACTCAATACTTTCATTTGAAGGTGTTAAAGATCAGGCCGTTATATTGGGTTATTAGAATCACGTTCCGGCAAAGAAAATAAATAAATAAAAAGTTTGACGCAAGTCTTTAAGATCCCTTTAATTCAATTACTTCCACGTTTCCTCAATTACATCTCATTTTGATGTTAAGCGAGTCAGATTTATCTCTCTTGACCTGATATGATCTACTAAATTCATCCCAAACAGATTAGTTTTCTTTTTTTACGGCACTTGATCACTGGTTCTGAGAATAGAAGGGTAATAGGAAGGGGAGCAGAGAAGGGCAAACGATTCTAGCTGCAAGTCGAAGTGCGTGATAGACACTTAGACAGTTACGTGATTTTATTCCTCTTGAATGTGGGAGAAAGGCGAAACTTAGAAATGCCCCTGATACTCGTTGCCCTTTCTATATCCCTGTATGGTTTGAACTCTATATTCTCTCCGACAGGGTGTCAGTATGAAACTGAGTACTAAATAACTCACTCTCAATAATTCATAATTTTAGGATTATAGAATTAGGAAACTGGATTTTTTTTCTTTGAGCTTTCTCTCTACTGTTGAGATTTTGCAGATGGTACAATCCTTCATTTCTATGCCTTTTACTCAAAATTTTCTAAAAATCATTTTTTATTGTTACCTTAGAAGAACTAAAAACTCTATTTCCTCCATAAGTATGAAGTAAGTCAGGTATATTACTCTTTGTGTGTAATATCACTCTTGTGTGTTTATATCACTGTTTGTGTGTAGCAATTATTATGCATAATACTGAATATGACATCCAACTTTTGGAAATATTTATCACAAACTCATGGTTCTGGACAATGTCCATGTACATAAAATTCTAGTAGACCACGATTCTTTTCCCAAGTTACATTGTTTGCTGCAATATGAATTTATAATTTTCACTCAAGCATAAATGCAAATAAATTTTTGTAATTGTATCTGTCAAGAATTGGTGAGAATTTAGCCATCAACAGCTGACTATCTTTTGTTACTACTGTCTTATACTTCTTTGTAATCACAGGTATGTTTGTTTTTTATTGTATGTCAAATGTATTTTATGTTTTGGTACCATCCACATTCAAGTGGAACTTGTCAAAATTTTTTTTCATCTTTGGACAGGAGGGAGTAATCTGCAACGTGGATTTTATCGTTACAGTTTTCGTATTAATTGCACCTACTTTAAATACGAGAAATTATTAATTTAAAGGATGTAATCACCTTAATGTTTGTAATGTTAATATTAATCTTAGGATCTTCCGCTATAAGCATTTTAGCGTAATTCATGTATCGCCCCTCTTTTACTTTGGAGGTCTAAAATGGTATATCTTTACTCCAGTAATAGCTATTTATAGCATCCGCTATTTTGTTCAGCAATGTATATTTTTTCCAAGAACCCAATTTAAAAGTAGTTTCCTTTATTTGAAACTGCAATTTACTCGTACAGATAATTGGATGTTTTATGGCTTGTGCCGACCTGTTAAAAAAAGGACCGGACGTTTTCCATCCAAGGGTCATAGAAATTGCTTTTTAATTCGCATAAGGTATAATAGCGCGGACACTCTCTATCTATTTCCCAGTCTTTAATCTCCGACATCTGTTGGCGACCCATCCTTCCCCGTGAGAAAATTCTTAAAGTTTAAAAATTGCCTGCACTGTATTGATCTTGTGTAGACACTTCTACAGCATCTCGCTGTCTTTTTTTTGTCTCTTAAGTGTTCTGGCTTCTTTGCTGACCTTGTGAATTATAATTTCTGATTCATAAATCCTAATTCTATCAATTTTTCTCAGTGCACTACAAGTGTTACTACCTGGATTAATCTTTAGAGCTTTTAAAACTTTTGTTCGGCCAAACACACCATCATTGAAACATATAATTGCATCCATCACACCAGTTTGCAATGTTTCTTTACTAACAAATGTGTTTTTAGGAACTCGCTCCCATACACAGTTGTTAAAACTTTCGTTTGGGTTTTGAGTTTGCCCATGCAAGCATTTTAACAAAAGCTCTCTTGAGCTAAGATCCCTGAACACTTTCTTTATAGCTATAAGCACTGGTTCTGGAAGAGAATGCTTATGTGAATATTTTTCACCCATTTCAAGACTTCTGTTGTACCCGCACCAACTGTCAGCTCCCATAGGACACAAACCATGTTGAGGTTTTTTATCGGTGGACAGTTTATGAAAATATATAGCCCAAATGGATCTGGACATATCTTCAGCAGATTTTCCTACGTTTCTCCGAATAGCCAAACCATAGTACTTTTGAAGTAAAAGAATTTCTGCATCTGTTAGTCTGCCACGTCCAGAAATTTTTTTCCCGTCTGAAAGTTTGGTGCATTTCATATTATTTCTGAGAGCTCTCAATCTCGCCCCCATTCTTTTTTGGACATGGCCTAAACACTCGAGTTTTTCCACAGAAATGCCTTCACCATATACTTTAGATTCCTGAATTCGTAGAAATCCTTTAGAATCTCCATCACCGAGATATTTTAAGTACCTAACATTTCGACTGTTTAGGGAACGCTGAAAAATTCTCAGAGCTCCTTCACTCTCCATGCCTGCACTGAAATCAGAATAGTTTATTTGACAATTTTCACAATTATCATCTTTATTTCTGCACTTAAAACAGTGTTTTGTAAGAACCTCAAAATCTATCACCTTTCCATTTTCAAGTGAAGTAGCTGTGATTACACCATTCAGTGAAGTATGTCCTCTTTTCTGCCATGAACCATCTAGGGCCACTGATATGTCCCGACTGTTTTCATAAGATGACACTGTCTCCTCAATACTTTTCTGCATTGAATTTAAAGATACCTTATGTAAAGCGTTGGATATCTGAGAACTGTACCTTTCAAATTTAGAAGGTGGTGGGGGCAAGTTCATCATTGCACAGAATGTATGAGCTGCAGATTTGCCTTTCCCAATGCATCTCATACCGTACACTAAACGAACATTAATATCATATCCAACATCAGAAATAATAGAAGACATTGTACTACTGCCACAACCACACACTTTACAAATTGCGAAAATGTTTACTGCAAGTCCTTTCCGACTGCTTTCGTTTTCAATCACATCAAAACAATTAGAACTGTTGCAATGTTTACAATTTGAAACTGCATTCAAAAGTACACTAAGCATGTTCAAATCAATTATTATATTCTTACTTTCGCACTCACTGAAAAAGCCACCACTATGATACTCTTCATCATCAGAAACTTGAGCACCTTGAATTTTTTGTTTGGATGCACTGATTTTAAGCTGATCTACAGGAACGTTATCAACGTGTTTTGTTTTTGAAAATTGATTAGGATGACATTTTCTCTTTCCAAATGCCTTAGATCTTGCCATTCTTGAATTATACACAAGATACAGAGATAGAAAGCAATCGCAATCTAAACAAACTGTATCAAAATCAGATAAAACAACAGTCGCCGAATCTAAAAAGCACGAGATTTACGAGTAGTAAAAAAATCACACAGCTTGTAATATAAATAAGGTAGAGTTGAGTAGTTGCCTGCTTACATGGAGCTTAGAAATAAAAGAAAACAGGGAGTAAAATTGCAAAATAAAAAAGTGAAAACTTGATGTTTTTATGACGTTTCGACTCCCTTAGTCCCTTTAAAAGGGGCGTGGCTCTGTTTGTTTACATTTTGATACCTTAATTAACTAGTGTTAAATGCTTCAAACGTCTATGTGTTATACATGTTTAGAATCAGAAAAAGACACTCTTTCTTAAATAATTAAAATTGAAAAATCGATTTTTTGAAGGTACAGAACGTCTCAGTTCCCTTAAAAATTCTCCTCCTGGCCCAAAGCGAAGTTCGCCAATCATATTCGGCGCCGCCTCACGTCACTCTTGGCTAAGTCAATCAGCGGCCGTCCCGCTCTTTTCGCTCCTACTTGGCTATTTTTTGACGGTGAATCGCCGTTTTTCTAGTTACGAAGGTTTGTTCTTTACAGCGGTTTACCGATGAAGTCCGATGCTACTCTCCGTGGACCGGTAGGCTTTCTCCGTAGTTGGCGATACTTTTGTTTAAATGAAGTTAATACAACCCTAGCCTGTGTGCGCCTTGTCCAGAATGAAAAGAGATTACTCAGTCAGATTTATAGATAGAGCTACATTTTCTGATAGCTAGCTGCTTCCTCTTTTTTATGCTTAAGCCCCCCCCCCCCCTTCAGTTCGGTTTGCCGACTGTTGGGGGAAGCTAACCTTCGAGATGTTTTTTTGCATTGATTCTTCATTTACTACTGTTAACATTGACCGGAGTGGTCATCATTTATTTAGCCCAGATTAAGTAGAGCATTCGACTGTGTATATAGCTTATTATAGTTCTTATGTTTTTGATATTCAAGTTTGAGTCAACGATCGTTAATATAAAATAAATAAGTTTTTTCATAATCAAGTCTAATTCCATTGTGCTGTGTATACTGCTAGAAAGTTGACAGTGGTGAATTTGGGTAATTGCGGTCATCTTATCCTCACAACGATTCGATGATTCGGTCTTGTAGCATTGGTTGCCGAGTGGTGTCTTCTAGTAACTTCGCTACAGGTTATTACTTCCGTTCTCCAGCCTTTTTTAGCTTCGCAGAGATGTACAGTTCCTTCCATTGTTCTGTGTAGGTGCTAAGAACTTTCTTAGTCCCAAGAACTGTTCCCGAGGTCGTTCTTACTACCTTCCTTTCTAAAAAGTGCTCTTTTACAGAACTTTGAATAACCTGGTACTCTTCCCTCTGCTCATACATCGTTTTAGACACTAAAAAATCTGTAAGCACTTGTGTTCATTTTACCTAAGTTTACACGCCACCGAAGCGTTTCGAATTCATCATTATTCCACGGACTTCTAGATTTTCTTCAGTAGAGATAATTAATCTCTTCAGTACTAATCTCTTCAGCATAGATAAAAATGAGAACTCTCTTCAGTATAGCTAATCTCTTCAGTAGCCTAATCTCTTCAGTAATTAATATCTTCTGTATAGATATTTCAGTATAAGTATTCAAAGAAATCATCAGTATAGATAATGGCGCCTCACCATGCACTGTTTCAACTTCATCTAGCTGGTAAATATCAATTTATTTAATGATGTTCTCATTTTACAATTTGATGCTATGATTTTTATATGATATTTTTGTGATTAATTTTTGTATGTTTGAAATATTGGTAGACAAGCACAATTTATATATAATTTCTATATTATCATACCTAGTTATATCAGTAGTTAACACACCAGTATAAGTTTTTGAACTATAGTTTAATGTGATTTAATTTTGTGATTAGTAACAGTTTAATATTTTCACCATTCTTATATACTTTACCTTTTGTTTGTTCTCATTTTGACAAAGGTTGACTAATAATCTAGTATGGCTTCTAAGAATGCTTTTCAGTGCACTCTAACACCCTTTGATGGTGATGCTGATCTTATCGAATTCTTTTTTGAGCAGCTGAACGATATAAAAGAGTTAAATAAGTGGTCGGAGCACCAGGTTCTCACCTTCTTGAAATCTAAATTGATTGGCAATGCCCTAAAATTTTTTATAAGTTCAGCAGATGCTAAGAGTTGCACCTCTACTAATCAACTGAAGCAAATTTTTGTTGACTTTTTTCAACCGACCAACACTCATTCTTTACGTGTAGCTTTAAATAATCTGAAATTAATGCTAGGAGAATCCATAAAAAATTTAGCACATCGACTACATAATTTGGTTAGGAAGGTGCATCCTTCAATTAATGAAAAAACACAATTGGATTCGATTAAATTCAATCATCTACTCAATGCTCTACCTGCCAGCCATAAACTAAAAATTTCAGAGAGTGGTCTGATGATGCAGCAAAAAAAGCCCAGCTATTACTGGACATTCAGATTCAGTCTGAAGTTTTAATTCCTTCAACATCTTCTCAGCCATCATTTGATGAATTAATTGCTGAGGTTAATACTCTTAAAAACACAATTGATAGACATTAAAAATCCTACTTGTTCTGCAACTGAACCTTCTAATGTTAATGATAATTCTAACAAGAATTTTAGGTCAAATAGACCAGCCCCTTACAGACCACACTCTAAAAATTTTAGAGCCAACCCAATTAAAAGAAATATCATGTGTCATTTTTGTGGTAAAGTTAACCACCTCATGAACAATTGCTTTCAATTTAAAAACATGCTGTCTGCAAGATCTGATATGCAAAATAATGTGAATCATGGTAGAGGTCGTGTAAGACCCAATACTTATTTTAATCGCAGAGAGAATCACAATAGCTTGAACCCTCGTGCAAATGTTTTTGTGCCATCACATAATCATAATAATAATAATAATGGTAATTTAAACTAAATTTGGAGTTTCTCAACACTGAGATGGAGAGCTCCTTAACTAACTCTAATGTGTATTCTCAGTCTCTATATCAGGATAATTCCTCTCAGGTATTAAGTAATAATGATAATGCTTCTTTCTTTTCCTTGCCTTTGGTATATGTACACTTAAATAATAATAGATTAATCTCTTTGGTCGACTCAGGATCCAGTTTATCTCTTTTTGATGAAAATACTTTCCACTTAATTGAAACTCAGGTTAAATATAGGTTAATCTCTAGATCTGTAACTATTAAAACACTAAATTCTAATCTTAAATACTCTGCTTGTGTTGAATTATCCCTTAAATTTTCCAGAAAGTCATTCAAACACACCTTTTTCTTAGCTGACCTATCTTCTTCCAAATTTGATATCTTAATGAGCTATGACTTTCTTAATAAGTATAATGTACTTATGGACCACAACATAAATTCAATAGTAATTAACAGGGAAACAGTATCATTTATTCTAAATTCTTTTGACATTAATTGCCAGGTAAATTCAACCATAACTGTTACACCTATGCTAAATGCTTCTAGTAATAACAGAGGGGAAACTAAAGTTAAAAGTCTACATCAACCTACTAATAATTTATGTGTTACTGCACCAAAGTGCTTTGTCAACGAAGGAAGGTATAACTTAATTTCTAATAATGTTTCTCATGATTATGCTGATGATATGAATACTAATACCAAGTGTTTTGATGTACATAATGATTTTAATGAGAGTAATGTTTATACATGTGTTGCCAATGATAATTTAAGTGATATGCCATCTTGTGTTGTACAATTGTGTGAAAAGGTAAAATTAGAAAGTAAATGTAGCCAGTATGTTAAAGTAAAAACTAATACGAATTTTAATGAATATATGTTCATACCTAATGTTAAATGTACCATTTAAACATGCTGTGTTACTACACCAGCACTTATATAATGGCTCTCATCATTCATCGACTGATTTTTCTCCTTTTCTTCTGCACTTTGGCAGAGAGGTCGCACTTATATTTGATAATTTTAATTATACAAAATCTCATGAACAGCTTGATAAACCTCAATACCTTAATAAATTACTTCAAAATATGCATAATGTCCAACTCCTGGTTTATCAGAATTTAAATGATAAACGTCTTATCCAATATACTAGGCAACATCTACAGGCGAAACTACGTATACTTTCTCCAGGAGATATCGTGTATATTAAGTCCAAGGACAGGTTCAATAAGAAATTCAATGGTCCTTTTGAAGTTATTAAACGTCATTCTGTAGTCACTTATTCTGTTAGACTACTAGCTAACCCTTTCGCTCCCATTACTAAAATCCATATTGATCGACTACATGTTGCCCCCGCTAGAAAACTTCATCTCAGGGATTCCCCTGATACCCCTTTAATGTTTGCCCAACCACCTTCTTCTCAGCAAAATGGGTATTTCTTAAGGTCTACAGATTTATAGTGTGTTTTCCGTTATACAGTTTTCTTCCCACTATTTTCTGTTTCCTGCAGTGTATTTAATTTGCCATCATTATTGAAAATTCAAAATTTTGCCTATGTTCTGAATTTTTGCAATGGTTCTTTAATATTATAATATTATTATAACTTCTTACTTAACTTAATTAACTTCAAATTTAAAGTTAGAAACTTTAAGGTTAAAAATATTAGCATGAATTTAAACTTCAACTTGGGTTTTAAAAATGATATCTTGTTTGTTTCATCCCCTGTCTATTAAATTTTGGTAACATTTACTGTTAACATCAAGCTTACTATTGCCTGTAAATAAGATCTTAGCTAGGAATTATCACTACAAATCTAATTGAATGTCGTATAGTACTTGACAAATTAGTTATATTATCATTTCTTAGAGTGTGTTCCATAATGTGTTTTAGTCGTTGATTTATCTTTGTCTTTATATATGTTTATTTTGTTTGTGTACATTTTTGGTTTGTAAGGGTCTTGATATAGCATTGGTATGGGTAGGCATTGGCTGATATTCCATTAGTGTATTATTTTTTTTCCACTGACACATTTAATAGTGACATTTTTATTGTATTATTATGAAGTTACTTTACTTTATATGTTAACATTCCTAGTTATGCGTTCAAGTGATAATATTACTTTCTGTATTTCTGATTTGATGTGAAATTTATTTATTCTATTTGATTAATGAGAAATTTATGATGCAAGCAAAACATTACGTTTTATATTCACGAACTTTGATGTGCCATTTAATCCTTTCAGGATTTTTTTATACTTTAAATATGATATACAAACTTATGTTTTAAATATATATTTCTTAACTCCGCACTTAATGGTCATAGGAAATTTAGACTTCCATATAGATATCAAAACAGCATTAACCCACCAGAAAATATCATAAGGAAGCCCTATTAACTTAAGTAGTAATAAACAAGCCCTATTTATAGCTAATTACCAACTAGCGAACCACGCAAAAACCTTCATGCCCAATAGTCTTATTTATATCGATTTTGACAGTTATAAATAATTAGCAACAAATCAGCATTAGATGATGTAGCTCCCGCCCCACAAAGCTAATCCAATGAACTGCCAGGAGACACCTACTATGATGAGATCTAACTAATTAAAAAATTATAACCCCTGGTGGTCAAACAATGAAATAACAATTTTACATACTACCGAAAAATCTTGTTTTGCTCTTAGCCTAACTTGTCGCTATATAAAATCCTGCTGCTGCGGCCGGACTAAGTGGACAACGTGCACGGAATATCGGAATAAAGGCTCTGTTTCAAGGGCTCTGTGCTTTCTTTCCTCGGCCCACGACTCGCAAACCATCTGATAATGACATATTACATTATATAAAAGTTACCGATTCCAGTTCTTTTCTATCAATTACGTGAATTTATAATGCATTACAGCATCATAATTCATGTATTATAGGGGGTTATCAAATGAATGGAAACTGACCGTTTTGACAAACTTTTCTAAAATAAACTGTAGGTCTACCTCCGAATTTTGAAACAAACATGAATTCGACATGGGATAGATTGATATAATAGCAGTTTATAAGATAATGGAATTTGGTACCATACATCTTGCGACATATGTCCTAGTTTTCTCAATGATGTTAAAGAGGAAGAACATAATCGATCCTTTTTCTCTACATGTTCAATGACGTTATAATCACGATAGATACAATACTTCATCCTCATGCTCCTCAAACCACATATTGACACATACCCCACGATGCACAAGTGCGTTATCGTCTTGGAATCACGGTCGGTCACCGTACCAAATCGAATACAAAAATTACCCGGCTTCAAACTCTTCGAGAAAAATTAGTATGATTCGAGAAATATACCACGCAGAAAGAAAACGAAACCACCTTCTTAAAACACAGCACTCTTTAATATTCCACTTCGAATACGTGTTGTCATTAGTACATACAGACTGCCGATAGCAAAACAGATAAAAACACTTGAGAACTGTTGCCATCTCTGGCAACCAAAAAGAAATACAAAAGCCGAATAAGTTTTAGAGTAAGGGCCTGTTCACATAGGAGTCCGTTGCGTTGCGTTAAGGAAAAGATGACGTTGAGACGAAAATAAACCAATCATAGGTGTTAAAAATTTCATTGCTAATCGTCTGGAGGCATATGATTGGTTTATTTTCGTCTCAACGTCATCTTTTCCTTAACGCAACGCAACGGACTCCTATGTGAACAGGCCCTTAGACTGAACGGTCAAATTAGAGAAATAAGGCCTGCACTGTCGGATGTATGTGGTTTGCCAAAATGGTTTCGTAAACTTCCAAAATCACAGAACGCTGAAGAACAATTAGTCCTAGGGAATATTAATTGCAGGGATCCAGCATAAGAGAACCATCGCCATGCTTTACAGCGGGAACCAAGCAATCAGTACATGACGGATGATGTTCGCCAATGGTATATTCTACCCGACGTTAGAAACAATGTGAATTTTCATTTTGGAGACTAAATGACACGTTATGAATCATTTGAACTCCAGGTTTTATGTTCATACGACCATCTTACACGTTTCTTCCACTGTTGTCTGTAATGAGTTGTTTCTGCTTTGCAGCATGACCATAAATACCATCTTTATGCAGCTCCCGACAAAAAGTTAGAATTAAAACAGGTTCATTATGGCTCGGATTCACCTCTGCCATTATTTGCCGTACTATATATAGTCTTAGGTTTTCGTAATGCAAAACCGTACCAAGTTCCGACTTAACCTCGTTAACTTTTTTTGTAGCGTCCACGCTTTTTATTTTCCTGTAGAGGCCACGCGTAGTTTGTTTTTGTACCGCGTCATGATATTTCATACTGTGCCTCGTGATACGACAATTTTTGCCCATTTAGTTTCAGAGACACCCGCAAGCCTTGTGTCTATTATCATACTTTTCTGCAAGTCACTCAGATGCAACATGTTGCACATTAATTCTACAACAGATAATTCTATATCAACTGTACTACTTCTGCGTGATAGCTAGTATCCATATTTCAAATTATATACTTTTATATGTAAGTATGTTTGTTTGTTCGCCGATGACATCGTCGTCATGATTTGCATACAGCGCAGCGCCCGCACTTTTTTAAAGAGGTAAATTAAAGTAGTTTGTCCCTAAAAATGTCATAACAAAATTCTTTTTTTTTACAAGCATAGGGATTACTCTCATATTTTGTTTCAGAAGGCAACTTCAAGTGTCCGAGATTCATGGGCGCTTTTCCTCATCCAAAGGACTGCTCCAAATTTTATTCCTGCTTTATGTTCCGACACAGATTAAACACGTGTTCAAACAATCAGTTATTTCATGCAGTATATAGATCATGTCAACCTGCAGATAGGGTGGATTGCGGAGCAAGAGAAAGACCACCAGGTAAGAGCACGTTACGAATAGCTACAATTGAAAAGTATTTAATATTGTTATCAAAAATATTCTATTTAGTTAGTACTAAATAGAAAACAGTCTTCATTCGTGAACTAAAATGGTTCGTTAGTACATTAAGAACGTTTTCTGTAATTCGATAGTAGTGATTAGTATTAGTTGTTTCTTATGTATCCTGGGTGGAAACACTCCATACTATGAGGCGCTAAGAATGCGACTCTGGTATTATGGTACTAGAACTAGTCCGGCTTGGCCAGAACGAGTGCTATTTCTAACCAGTCGTTGGTTTCGACAAAGGCTGAAAACCCTGTTCCGAATTTCAAAAACGAATATTCCTACTAGAGCGAAAAGTTTAACTCCTCTAATGTCTCTGTCAAAAAAAATTGTTCCATGAATGAGCAACTTTTTGAAACCAATAGATCATGAACTGTAATATAATTAGAAAGCTTTCGATAAAGCTGAAGAGTACATTTCAACGAACAAAACAAATGGGTATCAACACAAATGGAAGACGGCCAGGTTTTAAGTAAATAGTTCCAGGAACTCCAGTCTAAGAATCAAGGAGGAAGGAGTCGGTGGTCTTGGAAATTATCGGAGTCGAGTGTCTGAACACACTTTTTTCCACCAATGCGGCAGGTACTTGTCTTGACGACATTCACCCATCCACATTGCGAAATCCTTATAGACACTTTATTATGGGAGCACTAATTAGGTGACCTAACATTGCTCCCTCAAAGGAGGAAGAACGGGAATGTCGGTGTTGTCAGAATTCGAAATCTAGCCCACTGCGTAGAAGCTCACGACACTAAACACCATCCCATGTGGGTTGCTTCTCGGAATACATTGTAAGAATAAATGAGAGAAATAAAGGGTAGAAAAATTTCAGTTGTCACGACATTGATCGAAGGTCTAGTCTAGTAACAAATATATTCCGACGAAATTATCAAAATTAAATGCAGTGCTGTATAAGCCTGGCCACACACCGAATGCAACAAAACATTGCACAACGTTTCTGTTTCGAGATTTCTGTATCGGACGCATCGTCTGCAATGTAATCAAAGGGGAGTGCCACACACTGAATGCAACATTGTTTTGATACACGTCGCGTCATTTCGGAAACGTTGCTGCAACTAAAGTGTATGCTTCTTTGACCAATGTTTCTCGACACACAGCTGGTGAAACATTTCATCTGCGCATGTGCGGGAACATGCGCATTTTATTTTCATTAAGGGGATAGTGGACCTTCAAACCTAACTTTTTTTGTTTTGAATGGATTTGCTTAAAATTTGAATATGTGATTAGTACCATAGGTATGTAAAAGTGGTTAAAATTTAAAGCTGAAATATTAATAATTTATGAATTATAAATTATAACAAAAATTGGCCTAATTAAAAATGTTCCATGCGCATTTCTTTTGCATATAATACGTTTATTTTTATTTACATGATACCTTATAGAACTAACAATGAAACTTATTGCTTATTTTAAGCATTCATTAAAAATATAAAGAGAAAAAATAATAATAGTGAAAACACCCATTTTATTACGCTAAATACCTATAAATCGTCTTTTCAAGTACAAAATTTAGAAATTCTGAGCTACGAAGCATAATTTTTTTCAATAAAATTAATTTGATATACAGTTAAGTATATAAAACTTAAATTTCAAAGCAATACGATAATTAGAAATGCAACTGGAGCAGTTTGAATATTCGTATGACATGAAAATTTTTATTTTGAGAAAAACACATTTAAAGTTATTGCTATTAGTAACCACATAATGTCTAAATTAAATACAAATGCCTACAACTAGCACAAATCTCTACGGTTATCATGATATCTCACATAATAATGTATATAATTTGATAAAATTTTTTCATTTTTTTTCGAGGATGGGTCCGCCCGGACGGGTTACGGGGTCACGTGATCTCGACATCCCTTTCTGTCTCTTTATTAATATAGATAGATAGATAGATAGATAGATTCCATTTTATTTAATCACCCTTTACTACTTAAATTATTATCTTAACAACGAGCACCTTATGTAAAACTTGTATATATAAAAAAATAATCAATGTTTTGCGATATACAACCCTTCACACATACATATATATATATATATATATGAAATCAGTATTAATACATATAAGCAATGCATCAGTTAATAAAAATGTATCATACGAGATAGTATTTTTATGCACTTAGAATATATTCGAAGTTTTATCACTGTACTACAGAAAAATCTCAACAGTAACATATTCTAATTCAAGGTATATGCACTCAATATATTTTCAAATTAGCACTGTCGTACTATTAAAAAAAAATCACAACACTGACGTGTTCTTAATCTCACAAGGCATATACACTCAATATATTTTCAAAATTAGCACTGTCGTACTGTTAAAAAAAATCACAATACTGACGTGTTCTTAATCACACAAAGGCATATACATTCAATATATTTTCAAAATTAGCACTGTCGTACTATTAAAAAAAATCACAACACTGACGTGTTCTTAATCACACAAGACATATACATTCAAAACATTTTAGGAACTAGTACTGGCGTACTTCTAAAAATTCATAACACTGGCGTGTTTTAATGCGAAACATATCTTTAAATCGGAATTTCGTTCAATTCAAAATCGAAACTGTCGTTTCATTTAATTTAGATTATGTCAATAGAATTTACTTAGACTTGGCATAATAAATACGGTTTGCAACTATCTCTCGTTTACATAAAATGAGAAAAGGAGCCACGTTAATCAAAACTCACATGAATTCCGATCCAGTCCGTAATATTCCAAAGGATCTTAAATCCTAGTGCTGCCGACTGCGCCAGAAAAATTTCACCATGGCCGAGTTTAAATTATCATTAAAATATAGACACACTTGCTTCGCCAAATAAAAACGAAGCCTTAAATTAATCAAACACATTCAATAATATATAGAGAGACGACACAGAGTTACAAAACGAAATCACAATAAAAATAACATAACGGGAGAGCAAATGGTCTGACACGACCTCACCCTAAGACAAAATCTCCCAGAATGACCTTCTTTTTAATACTCTTCGCGCGCAAACCTCATCACATCCGGCATGCGCCGAATAAACATAAATTCCACTAGATCAGCAATGTCCTGTAGACACACAGGCCCCGTAAACGCGATAAATCTAAGACGTGGCGTCACTTTCGCTTCTGAGTCCAATCTTCACTTTATGTAATTGAAAAGTTTAAAAAGATTAATTATCATGAGTTAATTTTCGTTTTATTATATTAGAGGCACTAATTAACATTTCTTTATTATAGCTTTTGTACCTTTCCTTAATAACTATAAATACAAGGCATGTACGACTAAGGTCATAGAGCAGAAAATATACGAGCGGTTAAACTTTTCCGTTCATCAAAAATTGCTTACTTTAAATGGACAATGGGACGCAGTGTCTCCGGGATGATGTTCAGAATGTGTTGCGAAATGTATGCCTTTAATTCCGCTAAATTTGCAATTGGAGCACGGAACACATCTTTGAGATAACCCCACAGCCAGAAGTCACACGGAGTAAGATCAGGTGATCGGGACGGCCAGGCTGTAGGGAAATGACGGCTGATAATTCGAGCATTTCCGAAATGGCGCCTCAGCAGCTGCTTCACGGGATGTGCAATGTGCGGAGGAGCGCCATCTTGCATAAAAATGATTTGATCCACACATCCACGCTGTTGCAGAGCTGGAATGACGTGGTTGCGCAAAAGAGACGCTTAGCGCTGACCAGTGACGGTAGCGGTTACAGGACCGGAAGCACCCGTCTGCTCGAAAAAATATGGCTGTAGGATGAATGATGCCGTAAAGCCGCACCACGCCGTGACCTTTTCAGGATGAAGTGGTACGGGGTGCGTTGCCAGTGGATTTTCTGTTGCCCATATTCGGCAATTCTGGGTATTGACGTACCCTGTCAGATGGAAATGGGCTTCATCTGTCCACAAAATTTTCCACAGCCATTCATTATCCACTTCCATGCGACCAAGAAATTCTAACGCAAACGTCTCCCTTGCTGGCAGGTCAGACGGAAGCAACTCCTGCACATAGCCAATTTTGTACGGATAGCATTGCAGGATGTTTCGTACAATTTTCAGCACCGAGCTCGTAGGACTGTCCAATGTTCGGGCAAGTCCTCGTGCACTGCACGGTTGCACACCACCGGCCGACCCCTCCTGTAATGCTGTGGCCACTTCTTCAACTACCGTCGAATGCACTCGTTTTCTTCCTCTACCAGATTGCACATCATTCGTTTCGAATTTTTGCATCATTTTCTTCAGACTCACGACACTCATTGGACCAACGCTTTCTTTTATACCCTTCAGTGTCCTGAACTTTTGCAGAGCTACTCTTGCACAATCATCGTTCTTGTAATACAGCTTTACCAGCAGAGCGCGGTCCTGCAGTGAGACACCCATGGCGAACGTCTGGGACGCGAAATGAGGAACAGCCGTGTACAGATCCAGAATTGTGGCCAAGAATTTTGGGAGACGCTTTTTAGTAAGACAAGATTAATCAATTGCATCCAAACCATTGCATAATTACAAATTTCCTTCCAATGACATTGGTCGCATTTTAGCGAAAATTATTACACACGAATTTTAAGCAATGGAGAGCAAGTTTTACGAGACTGGCTAGTGTACTCTCCTTCACAAAATTGCGTTTACTGCTGTTACAAAATTTTCGGCTGTATAGTTAGTTCTCTTTCAAAGGAGGGTTTTAAAAGTTGGAAGCACCTCGGCGGAAGAGCTTGAAATTTCCAAAAATTCATATTCGGGCCCGAAAATCAAGGCTAGAAATGAACCAAAGGGTAAAGTGTTGTAGAACTGTAGATGCGGCCGCTCAAAGAATTATTAATGCCGAAACAAATCATTGGAACGAGGTGCCTCTAAGAATCGTAGCAGTTACTACAATGCTTGGTAAAAGTTGTCTGGCTTTTCAAGGTACAAGCGACAAGTTTTTTGAGTATAATAACGGTAATTTCTTAAAAATAGTTGAGTTGCTATCTGAATTTGATCCCATTATAGAAGAGCACGTCCATAAAGTGCTCAAAAAAAAAAGATACTAAAACTCACTATCTTGGAAAAATATACAAAACGAGATAATAGATCTGCTGCATCAAAGTGTAAAGTCTCATATTATTGATGAAATAATAAAAAAATCCAAATATTTTTCCATAATTTTAGACTGTACTCCTAAGTTAAGACTGTACTCCTTAAGAGCAAATGACTATTGTAATCAGCTATGTTTCAATCAATAAATTTGACGCTGATTGTTGAAATGAAAATTGATGAAAGCTTTTTAGGCTTCTTACCAGTCGAAAGATCCATATGAAAACAAATGTCTTATATTATAATTGGAGAACTTAACGACTTGGGTTTAAATTTGCAGAATGTCAAAGGGCAGGGGTACGACAACGGGTAAAATATGACGGGGGATAAAGCAGGAGTGCAATCTATAATTAAACAATATAATTCGCGAGCATTGTATGTTCCGTGTAGTAGTCATTCTCTCAATCTTGTTGTTAATGATATGGCAAAAACATCCTTGGAAGCCACTAATTTCTTCATGGTCGAAAATATTTTTTTTTTTTTTTTTGCATCTACTTTTCGATGGTAATACTTCTAAAACATGTTCAAGGTTTAACTTTGAAACCATTGAGTGACACTAGATGGGAGAGTAGGATAGAGGACTTAAAGCCTTTGAGATTCCAATCGGGAGATGTATACGATGCCTTGCTAAGCATTGACGAAAACCAAGAAATTGATAATTTAATAAGAGACGAGGCATGGGTTTATTAAATTGTATTAAACAATTTAAGTTGTTGTGTTCATTAATTGTTTGGCATAAAATACTAAAGTCTATTAATCCAATAAGCAAGTTTATGCAAACAAAAGATTTTGATCTACCCTCTGCATTTGATCTTTTACAAAACTGCAAAATATTTGTTAAGAATCTTTTGATTCGTCCTTCGATGAAATTATTGATGCAAAAGAACTTGCTACCGAAATTGATGTGGAAGCTAATTTTGGATCAACAATAACACACCGCGTTAGAAGGAGAAAAGGGAACTTCTCATACGAAGCACGAGATGAACCCATCAAAGATCCAAAAGAAAAATATAAAATAGATTTATTTTTTATTTTACAATAGATCAAGCACCAAATGCACTAGATGCTAGATTTGAACAACTTAGTAATCATAGTAACTATTTTCAATTCTTATATAATATATACGATTTAAATACCATGTCCAAAGAAATGCTACTAAACCACTATAAGAATTTAGAATGTATTTTAGCTGATAGTGATTCTGTTGACATAAATGGACTCGAATTAGCAGAGGAAATTTCAGCAGTATCTGCGCTTTTGGGCAAAAAAGAAAGCCTAAACAATGTACTGAGCTTAATAACAAAGTTTAATTTTGCCCCAAACCTTATTATTGCTTTAAGAATATTTACTGCAAACGATACCAATAACTGTAGCAAGTGGCGAAAGGAGTTTCTCAAAGTTAAAATTAATTAAGAACTTTTTACGTTCGACTACTACACAAAATCGTCTTAATGGTTTGACAATTTTGGCAATTAAGCATGAAATTGCTGATCAAGTAAATTTAAAAGATGTAAAAAAAAAGTTTGCAGAACTGAAAGTAAGAGAAAAAGTTTTTTTGTGATTTTAGCGTAGTTTATGTTACTTTGTTTTATTTTCAAAATAATGGCATTTTGATTGTTTGTGCAATAATACACATTTTTAATAGCATTTTAAAATATAAAAAAAATATGGTTAACAATTTGTAGCTAGGTACAGATATTTCTTAATTCATTTCTACTGTTTTGTGCTGCTTGATTATGAAAGTTATGTTATGTTATTTGTTTCTTTCTAAATATATGCTTTTATTAAAATTTAAATAAAATGATTTGATTTTTATTGAAAATAAAAAATATGTACCTTTATTTAACTATAAATATAAATAAATAAATAAATTATATATATATATATATATATATATTAAGGGGCGGCAATTTGTCTTTTTGTCCGGGGCGACGTAACCGCTAGAGCAGGCGCTGCCAGCATCAGAGACCCATTGCCATGCTTTAAAGCGGGAACCAAGCAGTTAGTATATTACGAATGATGCTCTACTCGTAGTTAGAAACAATGTGAAGCTTCCTTCATGCGACTAGATGACACGTCACCAATCGTTTGAACTCCAGGTTCTATGTTCATACGATCATCTGACACATTTTCTTGCACTGTTGTCTGTAATGAGTTGTTTCTGGTTTGCAAGATCATAAATACCATCTTTATGCAGCTCCCGATAAACAGTTACGAGTGAAACAGGTTCATTACGGCTTTTATTCACCTCTGCCATTATTTGCCGTCTCAGGTTTTCGTAATACAAAACCGTACCAAGTTCCGCCTTAACCTCCTTCACGTCTGTATGTAACATTTACGCTTTTTTTTCCCCGTTGGAGGCCACGCGTAGTTCATTTCTGTACCGCGTCGTGATATTTCATACTGTGCCTCGTGATATGACAATTTGTGACATTTTAGTTTCAGAAACACCCGCCAGCCTTGTGTCAACTGTCATACCTTTCTGCAAGTGACTCAGATCCAACATTTTACACATTAATTCTACAGCAGATAATTCTACATGAACTGTACAACTGCTGCGCGATAGCTAGTACTCATACTTCAAATTATATACTTATATATATAATTACAACATACAACGGCGAACAAACATACATGATATATGTATGTTTGTTCGCCGATGACGTCGTCGTCATGATTTGCATACAACGCAGCGCACGCACCTTTTTAAAGAGGTGTTTATTATTTTGATAACCCCTTGTACATTACATTTAGCACACTGTCACTTCTCAGGGAAAAAGGATTCAAGTCCGATGATGTAAAAATAAAAAAACAATATTTATTCAATTAAAAAGTATTTTGTCCCAAAAATGTCACAATAAAAATTGCTTTTTACGAGCCTATTGATTTCTGTTATATTTAGTTTCAGAAGACAACTTCGTGTGTTCGAGTTTCATGGGAGAATTTCCTCATCCGAAAGACTGCTCCAAATACTATACCTGCTTTATGTTCCGACACAGATTAAACACGTGTTCAAACAATCAGTTATTTCATGCAGTATATAGATCATGTCAACCTGCAGATAGGGTGGATTGCGGAGCAAGAGAAAAACCACTAGGTAAGAGCACGTTACGGATAGCTACACTTGAAAAGCATTTAATATTGTTATCTAGAATATTCTATTTAGTTAGTACTAAATAGAAAACAGTCTTCATTCGTGATCTAAAATGATTCGTTAGTACATTAAGAACATTTTCTGTAATTCGAAAGTAGCGATTAGTATTAGTTGATTATGTACCCTGGGTAGAACTAGGTGCTAAGAATGTGACTCCGGTATTATGGTCCCAGAACTAGCCCGACTTAGCCAGAACGAAATTTCTAATCAGTCTTTGGTTTGTGCAAAGGCTGAAAACCCTGTTTCGAATTTCAAAAGCGAAAAATCATAGTAGAGCGAAAAGTTAACTATCCGAATGCCTCCCTTTAAAAAGAATAATAAAAATAGTACCATGACTGAGCAACTATTTGAAACCAATAAATCACCAACTGCAATACAATCAGAAAGCTTTCGATAAAGCTGAAGCGTCGATTTTAACGAACAAAGCTCATTGGTATCAACACAAACGGAAGACGGCAAGTATTAAGCAAATAGTTCCATGAACTCCAGTCTAAGAACCAAGGAGGAAGGAGTGGGTGGTCTTGGAAATAATCGGAGTCGAGTGTCTGAATACACTCCCCCCCTTCCTTTTCTTCCATTACAACAGGCTAGAGCTAGAATATGCAGCACGATTCGATATGTCATATTTCTGAAAGGCATTAACTCAAAACGTGCAATTTGTTACCTATTATGGAGCACTTTATCAATGACTAAACTAAGCAATGTGTTTTACTCACATCTCCAAAACTAAGACTACACAAAAGAAAAAAATTGTTTCTATTTCCACAATTCTTTATCAGTGTCATCAACCTTGTCGCTTCTGCCTTACCTAAACAGAAACGTTGCTTAGTTGTGAGGTATTGGAATCTGGGATACAAGAATCCCACAGTGAAGTGAAGCAGGTCTACTTTCTGTTATGTAATTAAAATGACCCATGCAACTTGGTTTTTGTCTTCCATTTGAAAGCTATTATGAAAAGGAGTTATTTTAAATTAGGTTCTCCGTGACACAAAGACAGTCTATAAGAACTTCCAGACATAAGTCTGTCAAAATCATTTCATCTTGATATTCAACATCCACACTTATTTTGCTAATGTTTTTTAGATCTCAGAACCACTGAAATATCAGATGCATCTACAACAGAGATTATAACTACATCGATCAAAGAAGAAACACCAAAGGAAACAACTGCGACCGATACTGTAACTGAAACTTTACCAATCACATTAGAAACTACAGAGGTAATCATCACAACCACTGAAGCCAAACCAACAGGACCACCAGAACATGATTGTGATGAAGATGATCTGAATTGCATTATCACCAAGGTAGGAGTTGATTGGTTCAAGTGTCCGGCTGATTTCGGACCATACCCCCATCCAAGCAGCGACAAGATATTCATATTTTGTAAAAACTGGATCCCATCTGTTAAAAAGTGTGGGTCAGACCTCAAGTTTTCAAAAGAACTTGCAACATGTATTAAGAACTTCTTGTAAAAAGGGATAATAGGCATGTCTATATTAAATAATTTTTTTTAGTTTTAATTGAAGGTATGTTTTGTATATCTAAGGATAAAATTAAAACTTTGGCATGTGAAATATGAAAAAATATATAAATCTCTCTTGGAAGAGGCTCCAACTATAATTTTTTTAGTCATAATCCCAAAAATTTTGCCACCTTGGTATATTAACTTAATGAGTTTGAAAACTCAAACTTATATTTTGAAATTTGAAAAAAAATTTCTTTATATGGCAGCCGTATTTGCAAAATATTTATTCTGTAATAAAAATGCTGTAATTTCTTCATAATTTTTTTATGGATTCCCCCGCACATACACATGTTGCATATATTTTCACCCATTTTAAAATTCATTCGGGTACAGCAATTCCCAGATGATAAAAATTCAATGAAAATTTCTATACAAAGAAATAGTATTTATACAGTAAATGCTAAAATATCAATTTCAGTTTTCCAGAGAAAGGATTTTCAAGGACTCTTCCAAATATCCATATCATTCAACTCCATCCATATAGACTGCTTTAAAATAAAAGCTTTCATTGCTCAGCAACTGCAAAAGTTTTGCTTGGTGAATCCAGTTATCACTAATATTAAATTGTTTCGCATGATTTCTTTTAAAAATTTAAACCTTTTTTTACCCATAGATGTACTATCTTTTTTCTAGTGAAGGTGTTCCCTTCGGGATACTATAAAAAAACTAAAACCATTTACAAACCATTTAAAAATGGAAACATCCAAGTACACCTTGAACTTTTTATATCAAAACATTTGCCCATAAAAAAATTTAAAACTATAACAATTGTTCATTTTGTTTGCAATTTTATAGAAAACAATTAGTTTTCTTAAAACCCCTGATAATTTTTTAAGATGTCAAAGGCCTGCAGCTTAGAAGAAAGATAAAACTATTGTGAACTGATAAAAATGAAACAATCTAAAAGTATATATCTTTATTACTATGGTTAAGACACAGGCAAACATTGAATACTTAAAAAATTGTAAAATACATTTAAACTCAAAGAACATAACAAGTAATATTTTGAATAAATACCATAAAATTTTTAGTCTCAACAAAATATACTTCAAATAACAATCAGGAAAAATACTAAATATCTTAAACAGTATAAAATTATATTACAGTCCATTTCAAGACTCAGTATTCTCTTTGGCACACATGGCATCCATTTCGTATAAAACATCAAGTAAAGTAGCATGGCTCCAAGCTTGTACTATACAACTGTCTCTACATAAAGCACCATTTTCATTAGTCAGTTCAGGCAATCCTCTCCATTTAGACTTTTGTATCTCATAAAAATGACGAGACATTGCCCTCTTTGTAAAGTCCACAGCATGGTCAAATCCTTTTTTACCTCCAACTGCCCTTGAGAACATTAATTTTGCTCGCAAAAAGTACCCAACAGGCCATAACCATTCCTAAAGAAGGGTGAAAATAGCATGTTACATTCACAATATTAAAACTGAGAAATCTACATTAATTTATAACTTGACACAGGGAACTAAATCCATGTCATACACTGAGAACACCTAAGCATATTGGATTAATGATACAAATATTTACAAATAATTTAAGCTAAGTAGAAAGGAACTCTTCTAAAGAATAGTGGAATAAAGATTTAGAGAAAACATTGCCTATAATTGCCAATAAGAGCCTACTTATATGCTTCACCCAGAAACAATATTTAAACTTTCTTATAAACTTGAACTGGGGATTCCAATCTGTCTTAATACCAGGCTTTGCTTAGCTGCAGCAGAAAAGGAGCAGTTCCACACAGTGAAAGTCTCAAAAGGTCAACAGATTTAATATGCTGCCATACATTTGTTTTTATCATGCTTCATTATTTACATTTTTTTTTGCATATTATATAACTAGCTGAATACCCATACTTTGCTATGAGTACATTTTAGGATAATTATAATGAAAAAATAATAAAATTAATTTTTAGAGGATTTCCTTATAAACAAAATTTTTTGTTTCTTTATTGCATGGAACTTAATATTACTAGGCTCGTCTGCGAACTTACGCGTGAACAAGCTATGTAAATCTGACCGAGGGAGAAACAATTTTCTCTTAAATCTATGCCAGCGAATTTTAAAGTTTGGACGTGAGACTTATTTATTGTCATGGCGAAGCATACTTTGAAGGGAAATTGCAGTTTTATATATAGGTTTAATTTAATATCCACAAAACATACTAATTTGAATAAAATTCTTAAAAAACTTCCATCTCAATTGGTCTAGTGCAGTGGTCGGCAAATCACGGCTCGCGAGCCACATGCGGCTCTTTGGCCCCTTGAATGTGGCTCTTTCACAAAATACCACGTGCGGGAGCGCTCGCATAGTGCGATTGAAACTTTGTGATGATTTTACAGAGAGTTGTGGAGAAAGAAGATGTAGTGTTGAGGATTTTGAAAGGTATGTTGAGATGGTTTGGACATATAGAGAGGATGAACGAAATGATAAGTATACAAGCCGAGTGTGGATGAGATAGTTGAAAGGGGTCGACCACAGCGAACGTACCTCAATCAGATTGAGGACGTTTTTAGCAAAGGCCAGCTTAGAAGTATCCTAAATAAGTTAATAACAATGTACATACCTATATAGTTTAAGTTTAAAATATTGGGCTCTCAAAAGAAATTGCAATCATTGTACTGTTGATATGTGGCTCTTTTGACTAATGAGTTTGCCGACCACTGGTCTAGTGGTTAAATTTTATCTTTTACCGTATTTTAATATATTTTTTTTGTCAATTTATTTTGTTGTTATGAATGTGATGCAAAATTAATTTAAAGTATCACAATAAGAAAAGAAAACAGCAGCACAATAAGAAAATAAATCAGCATTTAATAAATTAAATTTTAAAAAATAATCTTTAAAAATTCATCATAAAAAAAATTTAAAAAATAATTAAAAATAAATAAATAAATAAAAAATATAAAAAAAATGGAGGTAAAGATTTAAAAAAGATTTCATTTTAAAGGAATTTTTATGATCTTTCTTGTGATATAAATTTTATAACCCTCAGATTATTATTTTAAATGCAAACTTTAAAAAAGTTACAAATACAGCTTAAAAATTTAATTTAAAAAAATAAGAATTTTTCAAAAATCCTTAGTGCACCCCTACAATATAAGGAAAATCTCCATACAAAATTTCAGGTCCAGCAATTTGGTCTGTGCGTTATCTGTCTGTCAGTCACACAACTGTTTTATATATATAGATTATCTGTCATTTGGAAGTAAAAAAAATCTTATAATTGAAGGAATCTAATATAAAACTCACTGGTCCTTGATGATAATTCCAGCCTCTTGCTTTCCTTTTATCTGCTGAATCATCACTGTTGTCGTAATTACCAACATAAGCCCAATCACTAAAAATAGGTTGTTGATTAGAAATAAGATTTAAAGTATCTGCATAATATAGAAAATGAAAGCACCAAACTAGCGAATACAGATCAGGATGAAAAGAACCTTAGTAGATTCACTATAAAAATTATAAAAATCTCAAACTGAATTTCCAAGACCAACTAGGTTTTTCATAAACAATATTTCAATCAGTTTATAATGAATCTGAATACCCGGAGTGGCAATGAGAAAGAAAATTTTCCCCTGGGCATGGGTTACATCCACCAATACGGGAGACAATTTTTTCCCAGGGTTAACAACATCAATTCTGGTACCCCTGTGGATCTGCTAAGGTTTTTTTCATTCCTGTTTCATTATTCTCAATTATATTTTTACACATACAAAACATGTAAACAAGTCTAACTCACTGTTCAAGGTTAAAATACTCCAAGCAAAATTTCATGCACTTCCAAGTATTACTAAGAAAAGAAAGCTGAGTTGTTCTATTTAATGAGGGAAATATCAAATGCTGACACAATTTTTTTTTTTTTTTATTTTTTTTTTTTTGGGGGGGGGGGGGGGGGTCACTTGCAATAATTTTGGTGTTTTTTTACAAGAAAAAATATAATCATGAATTAGTTGAGAAAAAAATTTTGTAAAGAAGGCTATACATGTTTTTCAATTAATAAAACTATTCAATAATAATAAAACAAGTATGTGTAAAAGATTTAGGGAATGATATAATATTAGGGAATGATATTAATACCTTAATTATGGAAAAATGCAGTAGTGATTTATAAAAAAGCAAAGTTACTGAAAAATATCCAAGATTGATGTCAAGCACATTAAAATTCACACATATCTGTAGTTATAGGGACTTCTGTTAATTATGACAGTCTATATGTTTTCCGTTATTCCAAGACAAATAAATAAGGCAAATCAGATGAAAAATTCGTTTCTCTTTTTAAATCACTGTAAGGTGAATAATGTACATAAAAAATAAAATCTAGTAAAAAACATTAAAATATGTACTCCATTTATTACAACGGAAGGACTAAGACAAATAAGATAGAACTATAAGTTGAAAACTATTTTGATTACAGTATTTTTTTATTTTTTATTTTTTATTTCACTGTAATGCATAAACTTGAGTTAAAAAAATACTGTGTTACAAATGACTAATATGTCGCAACCCCCAATCAATTAACATCTGTAATTAAAATATTTAAAATTTTACATTATCTGACACTGGAAGTATTTGAACATCTGTTTTGTTATGTTACATTAAAACATGTGGTATTATCAAAGAGAAAAAAAAAAAACTTGACATTTTTATTCTTTTTTTAACATCTTAATGCAATCCTTACAAAATAAAGCATTTGAGAATGCATGACCTAACACAAAACATAACTATCATTTTTATGTATGTTGAGACACATCTATAGTATACAGAGAAACTTATCTATGGTGGCCAGTCTTGGTTTCGAAAAAAAGGTGGCCATTAAATAGAGGTGGATTTCTCTATGGCAGCCAGTTATGGTTTAAAATAAATAAAGTACACCCATACCTCACTTTATGGCCTAGATACGTTCCAGAAAAGTTGGCCGTGAAGTGAAAAGCCGTACAACAAATCAATTATTTTGACACAAACCCATACAAATTTAATTGGATCTGTTCCAATTTTTTATAAATAATAGTTTTTAGTTCATTAAGCATTTTATTCTTTTTATTTCCTATAAATGCTTACTCATAAAAGTGCTTACATAAAATAAAAATACAAAACAATGTAATAATAAAAAGAAATTTAAAAAAAAAAAGAAATATGAACATATGTATACAAATAAAAAAATTTAAAAAAGTTTAAAAACTGTTTTAATCTGATGACAAACACTAACATGAAGAATCACTAAGCTGTAATATGTTGCCATCATCCCTTTTGGCTGTTGTGGTCATATAACAAAATATTGTGGGCCGTAAATCGGAAAAGTGCCATAATTAAAAGAGGCCGTTATAGTGAAATGCCATATAAAGAGTTAAAGAGTGGTCATATAGAGAGGTATAGGTGTAGCTGTTTTGAGGGGTGGCCAACTAGAGAAGTTTCACTGTATATGTGTATGTGTGTGTGTGTTTATATACAACCTCTGACAATAAAGTTCGGTGAATGAAGTCAGAACGGCCGATCTGGCAACACTGGCGAAACAAAACGCTGCACCTGCGTAGCGGTAGGTGTTGACCATCTGCCACCACCGTTGTTCAGTTGAGCGTCGTTTGTGTTCCGTGTAACACTTGTTTTACAAAGTGCTTGTTTAGTGCGTTTGTTCCGTGCGAAAAATCGTTACACAGAATTTAGGGATGAGAAAAACGTATTGTCGTCTTGTGCCACATCACTTGTATGACGATCACAAGCAGGCACGTTTAGAGGCTTCACAGTATTTTGTCGAAACGGCGACACCAAACTTCTTGAACTGTATTGTCACTGAGGTGAAACGGGTCAAAATTTCAATGTACCCTTCAGCATTCATTGTCATGCCATCAGGTAGAAATTCCTTGTGGATAATGCCTTGACTATCAAAATAGGTAATGAGCATCGTTTTGATGCGTGATTTTTCTGCTCTGAACTTTTTCCGACGAGGTGATGCAGGAGAACGCCATTACATGCTTTGCCATTTCGTTTCAGGGTCATACCTGAGACACCAGGACTCATCCTCAGTGACAATACAGTTCAAGAAGTTTGGTGTCGCATCCGCCGTTTTGACAAAATCCTGTGAAGCCTCTAAACGTGCTTGCTTGTGATCGTCATCCAAGTGATGTGGCACAAGACAACACGTTTTTCTCATCCCTAAATTCTGGGTAACGATTTGTCGCACGGAACAAACGCACTAAACAAGCACTTTGTAAAACAAGTCTTACACGGAACACAAACAACGCTCAACTGAACAACGGTGGGGGCAGATGGTCAACACCTACCGCTACACAGGTGCAGCGTTTTGTTTCGCCAGTGTTGCCAGATCGGCCGTTCTGACTTCATTCACCGAACTTTATTGTCAGAGGTTGTATATATCATATTCATAGAAGGTAAGGGAAAGTACATTTATATAATTTTAATTTTTTTTTGTTTCATTTCACTGCAACTGAGTTTGCCCAAATGTCAATAGAATAAACAATATGTAAAAGCAGTTAAGAAGAATAATGCATAGCATGCTTTTGTTCAAAAATAAAAATATATTAACTTACGTGGGATCTAAAGTTTTCATACCAAGAGGCCCAAGTAAATATTTTTCAGCAGTTTCTAGAGCAGTCCACGCATTTTCAGGAGTAAATAATTCAGGAGCCTGAAAGTAAAATAGGAAATAATAAATCAATGTTATGTATAACAAATTTCATATACAAAAAATGCTGTATTCAAGAAACTACCATCAAAAGGCTTTAGGAAAAGAACATTAACATGAAAAAAAGTCTTGGTAACTGTTTCCATTTATGAAAATATTTTATAGTATTACTGAAGAAGAGGTCCAAGATGAAAGCAAAAAATAAATGTATAGCACTATGAGGAAGTCTAATACATTATCACATTGTGCCGCACATCCCAGACTGTTTAGAAGGTTATCTTGCAGTACAAAGTTATAAATAAAATATGTTAATCATATACATATCTATCTAGATAGCTTAATCACATGCATTTACTACATAAAATCTATTTAAAATTTTTAGATAAATAATTTTGAGTTAATAAATCACTTTGAATGGCAAGGAATAAGTTGGCCATACACATCTGTCAACCAATTTCAAGTGCAAATGGTTAAGCTAACTGGGGCAAGAGAGTGGTGTATAAATGAGACTCGTAATAAAATTGCCCTAATCATGAAACTAATAAATACACCTTGGTTAACTTTGCATAATGCTAAGCAAAAAGACTTAATAACTGACTATAGATACAAAAACTAAAATTGAGAAGGTTGGCATTAATTTTCAATAAATGTTTTGATACTTAATTCATTTCAAATTACTGAAACTTTATGATGTGGTTCATAAATATATAGAACCAAGTAAATGGAACATACAAATACCTGTAAATATTTTAAATCTATTTTTTAAACCTTGGATATATTTAAAAACTAAACCCACAGAAATACACAATTTCAAATTTCACTTACCACCGACATAGCAATAGGAAAGTTAGGCCGAAGCTGAAAATCAGTCCAGGGTTGAGTAGCACCAACACAGTCTTTATAAATTCCTCTTTTATTGATCAACTTGCAATCATCTGGAGCAGGTACTGTACTTACATAGAAATGTTTTTCAAAGTTTTCCTGGATTAGGTTTCCCCATTCCTTAAAAGACATGATCACAGTTTTTCCCATTCCAGTTTCACCATCTTAAATAAAAATCCATATATTTTAAATCTTCAAAGGAAAAAAAAAAATCAAACAATTTTAGGTTGTGAACACAAAAACTATTCATAAAATAGCTTGTATGCAACTTATTTTTACTCGCCAAAATGCCTCAGAAAATAATTTTAAAGTGAAGAAATTACTCCCCTTAGTACAGCTTAATTGTTACATGAATCTGCCAGATATATTACAGAACATCTAAGTTTAATTTTATACCTCTGAAAATGATATTTGGGTCTATATTTTAGAGCATAATAAAATATACTTCCAGCCCTTATAAAATTCATCTCATTTCAGCTTAGCTTCATTTTTTTTTTCCCCATCTGTTAACTTTAAGCTATATTATGCTGGGGAAAACTAGCTTTAAAAAAGGGGGGTTGCAGTCTTTGTTTTTAACGAACGTGTATGACAGAATGGCTGTTTACTACATACTAGCTGAGTAGCAACCCGATATGTTGCTTTTTCGATTTAAAATGAAATGGTTTTATTCCTTAAAGATTAAAAACTGTTTAATCACTTTAAAAAATATATTAGAATTTTTAAAAAATGAAATAATTATTTAAAATTCTCTTTTTCAAATTTTGGTTTTTGGCTTTTGAAATAATTCTTTCACATTTCCGTTTTCAAATTTTTCTTTTTATACAAAAAAGAAGTTCATTCAATTAGAAAAAATTCTAAAGATTTTAACTTCTCATATCCTAAAACTAAAATTATTTCTGGTATTTTAAAATTATTTCTGGATTTCAATTATTAAATGACTCGTTCTCAGACTCATTCTCAACTAATAATTTTTCCTTTTGGCAACATGGCCGAATGTAAATATTACATCTGATGGGGGGGGGGGGGGGGGGGGGGAAGAGTGCTTAAAAAAATAGAACAGTTCTGATGAATTCAAAATTGGTGGTGGAAGGTATCCTCATCATTTCACGAACTTGCTGGAATTATTAGTGAGTAAAATAGTAAGTCGAAAAATTACGAACTCGGCATTCAGTTACATTAAGATACTATGGAGATCAGCGCGGGAGTTTCAAAAGTGAGTTTTGTAAGTATGCTTTTTTTAGAATGATAACATTTTTTTTATTAAATGTATTTGGTATATTTTGGAAGCTGAAAATCTAGCAAATGCCAATAAATTGTAAAATTTACATTAATAGGTACAGAAAACTGAAATATTTGTCCATCAAAATTGTCGATTTCATGAAATTCGGAAAACTGCCTTAGGGAGAACACTTTGTTTGCAATGAAAAACATTTTTAATTTTATAAAAATGTATATATCCTTAAAGATAAAGAGTTGTAGAACACATGGAAATAAAAAACTTGTTGATTGGTTGTCAAAAAAGTTGAATTTTACATGCATGAAAATAGTGGAAATTTGCGAAATGGAAAGGAGCTGGCCCACCCGGAATGTCAGCTGTTTCTGTTGTCCGCTTCTTTTGAGTTTGGCGCTTTTAATTTAATAATTAAAGTTTAAAGTTTTGAAAGTTGAGGATGGCATCAGTGCATGCATCTCGTCCGTCCACATCCATCGGTACCAGTCGCGATATCCTGCTATGCTCGGTTCGCGAGATTAGCCCGTCCCTGTGCCTGCTCACTAAGAAATATACCTTTGTTTACCTTCAGCTGTTAATAGTAAGATATGCCATAGACATACATGTATGCATCCTGCATTTGAAATAACTGATACAGATATAATTTTCTTTAGTTATAGATTTTAAACTACCATACATATATATATATTGATGTTACCTTTTTCGTCATTGTGTTTCCTATCTGTTAGTTCAGTACTGGCATGTCTTACTATATACAATTGTTGAATAATTTTATATATATATATATATACATATATATGTATATACATATGTATATATATATTATATGTATGTGCATGTGTGTGTGTGTGTGTGTAAGTTATTTCTGAGAATTATCTTTCAGAGATGTGAGAATGCAAATTAAAACACAGTGTTTGGAAGTTATAGACAGAACTACTATTAATATCCCTCTAAAGCTCATTCATAAAAAAATATTTCTCAAAACTTCAATCAATTATAATATTTATATTATGCACATGATATAAGCATGAAATTTATTTAACACCTACTTTTTAAACAGCGTTCAACCATACAGTATGGATAATGCCCTTTGTGAAACATTTCATCCAGCCATCTTAATGTAGACTTACTAAGACCTACTATTTCTACAGCTGATCCATCTCTAAATAAAATAGAAGGTTGAATTTCAGTCTCTGAGGTTGTTTCTATAAGAATGTTACAAAATTGAATACTTTTTTTTAAAGAAACACATTTGAATTTTACCAAGGCAGAAAAAATGCTATAATACAGAAAATGACTTTAAAAAGTGCTTCAAACTACTTAAACCTGAAAAATGCTGATGATTTATTATTGTCTAAAAATAAGATGAAGCACTTAAATCTGTACAGAGAGTTTTTATAGTCAATAGTATGTGTGAAATAAGATTTCACTAAATGATATCCTTGAAGCCTTTTTCCACTGACAATAGCCATTTTTCATGTTTTCAAGAAGTGTATAAACCTTGTCCTTATACAAAAAGATAATACTAAGATTTAATCTCTTAGAATTCAAAACATAGCACAAAATTTAATCTTGTGTTTTAATCTCTAAATGCACATAAAATTACTGCCATGTAAATTCTTTAGAATTAGAAGTGAAACTCATTCTACTGAATCACTTATAGAAGAGAAAATGAAAAACTTTGTCTTAACCAACATGTTTTGCAGGTGGTTTTACAGAAAATTCATTACATGTGGGAAAACACACAAGAACTGCAATAATATTGGAGTAGGGACTAATGTAATAATATTTTACAACTTTTCAATATAACTTTATAACATCTAGGCATTATTCTTTTACATTTATTCATAGTATAAACTTCAATAACCTAGATGAAGACAATGCTTGATTTATGAAAATATGAATTTTATTTAAAGATAACTCCCATTTGATAACTTTATTTGAAAAATTGACTACCTTGCTGTTTATCTTAATGAAAATTGAAAAGTGGTATTTCTAATTTTTTTAATTGCACTTTTTTTTAAAATTCTTGTAGCTAGCAACTCAACTATTTGCAGTCCTTTCTTGGGAATTGTTAAATGAATCAATATATCCATTTAAAGCAGAAACGTTATGCCAAGATTTTTAACTATTTCTAAAGCCTTTTGCTCTCAAGAATGGGACAGATCAGCTATACATCCAGTGTTCTATATAGGTAAGCATATTCAAACTTGCATAAACTGCTTGGAAAAGTCATTTATAATATCTCCATGTAAAGAACTATGTTTTGCTTTTCCACTCTTTGCTTTGCAGACAAATGAAGATACATTTTATTCTTGAAATGTTTTTTAGTCATTAAATGAATTACTAATGTCAAACTAATACCATACCTTTTTCAGACAATTTGTACAACTGGGTGACAATTATTTAGGCAATGTAATTGGTTAATACCTTAAATAAAATCTAACTAATGGATGAAAAAGTTTCAGCTTTGCTTAAGGAAATATTTTTTTTAAATGTAAAAATTTGCAGAAAATAAAAATTGCTTGATTCCAGAATTTCAATTGCAAGAAATAGGAAACTGGGCAAAGCAAGTTTACAGGGAGGAGGAAATTTAAACACTGGTTTCAATGCACTTAGAAGGGACCATGAAAAAGCTTTCATGAGTCATGAAAAAGAATCATAGGTTTATCTATTAATGTAAGGGTGATTAGAAAGTTTAAAAATGCATTTGCATATTAAAGAGGGGGTATTTTCATGCAATAAAAATAATCTTTCTAAAAATTAATTTTTAAATATTTAATTTAGAATAAAATATTTTTTGAAGACTTAAAGAATCAATCCTTGGGGTTAAGCAGAACTGCCACCTACTAAGTAAACTAGCATAACAAAAATTAGAATGCTATTTAATGCATCCTGTTTTATAACATTTTCTGAAAAATTTATCATGGGAGTTTTCAAGGTTTCATATTTAAACAGCAGATTTTTTTCCAGCTTTTCCAGGGATTTGGTATGATTTCAGATCAATGTATTACAAAATACCATACTTTGAAAAATTTTAATGTTACATTAAATTATTTTTCATGCTATTGGCATAAATTTTATGAACATAAAAACCAAAGGGAAAATAAAGATCTCTACAAACGATTAAAATTTTAGGTATATTTATATAATTGTTTATGAAGTTAATTTTTAAGATCATTAGAAACGCATAGCCCTGTTTCTAAAAGCAACAATTAGCAATTTTATATTCAAAAGGTAATATAGTTCAAGCTATCAAACAAATCAAAAAAATTATATAAAGATTTTGACCTTTGTTAATAAGCCAAGCAATGAAAAATTTTCAACTCATAAAAGTAGTCACCTTGGAGTAGCAGGTTGTCCTCTGTTACCAGCTTTATCAGAACTGCCCATTTTATCCATCCATGTTCCACAATTATACTCATTACCACCAAAAACAAAACCAGTCTCTAAATTGACTCCAATTTCATTGTTAAAACCTAATTGGAGAGGGGAAAAAAGTCAACTAATACACACTCTACAAATGTATAAATTTCTTTTTTAGATAGAACTGCAACTCTATAAATTAATCTTTCTAACTTAGATGGGACAAATAATTCACAGTAAATTATTCTTCACTGGTTTAACCAATATACAATGTGGGCAGCCTTTCACTGGTTTACAGTAAATAATACACTATCTTATAGTATGTGTAATCTAAAAAGTTGTCATCAAACTGCATCTCAGAACTATTAAGCTTTCCTCTGTAAAACCAAACATCAACAGACACCAACATTCACAACTTTCTGAATAAATATACCATAAAGAACAAGAGAAACGTAAAAAGCTTTTATACTTTGGGATAAAACAGTGTTAATCATTTTAATGACAATAGTTAAATTTACTGAAAAGCTGTTAGTTCTATACATGATCTCATTCTTCTTGAACTAAAGACAATAAATAAAGAAAAGAGTATTATTAAAATTTAATTTGAATCAAAATTATAAGCAGGGAAAAAAAATCAACCAAAATGTGTTCAAGTAGAAAGGGTTAAACTGTCAGTTACAATTTATGATAAATAACATTCTGAAATTGTCTGCTCTTAAGGGGTTATAAAAATATACTAGAAATCTCACAAGTGTTTCATAAACATGATTACCCTTATCTGACATATGCTCATCCAACTGATGTCCAGCATTCCTTTCTCTAAATTTTAATCCATGGAAATGTGTCTGTATTGCTTCTTGAATTACATCATACAGGGGCTGATCCTATTGTAAACATAACAATTAAACATACATATGCAATCATCATAAACTATAGTTTAGTGATTTTGAAAGTTGACAAAGGGTAAAAGGAAATTACAAGAAAAGCACAAACACTAAAGCTTCTTTCTCCAAGAGATTTAAAATTATAGCAGTAAGTCATACTGCTGAATATATACATAGAATATATTAAACAGTGAACTATTCACTCAAGCTTACATGCTTTCCAGGTGGTTGTGGAGGAGAATCATCTGTTGGAAATATCCTAGATACTTTATCACTAAGAATTTTGTGGCCATTAGGAACCATTTTAACATATTCTTGAATAGATTGCAACCACCACCATACAGAATCTCTACAGTTAAATCTAGCACACACACCTTTATCTAGAAGATTAGGAATAAGACCATGCCGTAAACAGGCAGCAAATGCAAGAATTATGTACCTGTAAATAAAAGACAGACAATAAATCATTCTATCCCAAAATAATTCTCTGAGGATCTTTCATTTTTCACATAGGATCCTATATTCAGTTATGTGCACAAAGGTTGCACATAACTGAATATAGGATCAAAATTTAGGAGAGACAAATAAATTCTAACAAAAAGTGATAGCTAATATAAATATGTAAAATACAAAATACATTTCATTTTCAAAATTATGAGACTTAAAAAAGCCAACACTAGGATAATTTTTCTCTTAGTAAAAATTAAAAGCAAAAACAAATTGCTTGCCTATAATTTAATATATTTCAATGAAACTGCATGAAAACTGAGGATTAATATATTTTTCAAAATATCCCAAATGCAATATGGTTAAACTTTGGAGTGAAACAGAGAGAGACATGGCCCTTCATATGTTAAATTTAAAGTCTTGCTATTTTTATTTATTTTTATTTTTTTTATTGGGGGGGGGGGGGGGGGGGGGTCAGAAACTTTGAAACTTTTATAACACTTATATATCCTAGTTTTTGTTCTTTTCCTCTTGTAGCATTTATCTGGACTCTTTTTCAAAATCAGATGAAAAACTCACCATTGAGAGTCAGCGAGGCAATTGTGTGTAGAGGGTAAGCAGTTAAATTAAGAACAATTTCATTAATACCTCATCACCAAAAATTGATTGACTTTTTTTAAGTGCCACCTAGCAGAATAGACAAAAAGGCAGATTTTGATAATAAATATAATTAAATTAATTCATTTATTCCAAATTTTGAGGTTCAAACAAAGACTTGTCATAAATTTAGATTTAGGCATTTAATAATCCAAATTCATCAAAATCAACTAACAAATAAAAGGTAACCCAAAGTTATTTGAAATCTAGATTAAACAGAGCAGATCTTGGTTTGACCCAAGCATCTGATAATTTTTTTCTTTCCCCATAAATGGATGTAACAAATGTCATCTGTAGTGCATTCTTGGCTGGAGATGCAATTCATTTTACTGATAATGTTGATAATTAGGATTTAGTGGCATTAGATTAAGAGTCCTGAGATTCTTTGTTGTTTTTCTTAAACAATATTCTGGCAACCCCAAATTTAAAATGATCCATGAAAGAGGATATGATCAGTTATTTAATTCATTGGATTGCCACTAATATCTAACTGATTTAGCAAATATTATTGATACTCTTATAATTTTGATTCCTACAGAAATGCAAGCTGTTTATTCATATGCCACTAGTTCATGGCATGTTAAATGAAATCTAATGCATGTACATCAGATTTCAAACACAAATATTTCATTACTTGAAATAAAAGAATACTCACCTAGCATCTTCATACCTCCCAGTGACTAATAAAAGCCCTTTAAGAGATATAAATGTATCTCTACCCCAGTTACGCATATAACCAGTAGAAAAATGAGGCAAACCTGTGAACATAAGATTTGAAATTTAAAAACACTTCATAAAGTTTCAATTTTACTATTCCCCACATAAAAAATTAAGCTGGAGCCAAATGATTTTATTATAAGAATTCATAAAGCTATATAAATTGTTTATGGGGGGGGGGGGGGGGGGGGGGAACTAAGTCCACTGGAAATAGTGAAGTAATATTTAATTCACTATCCCCCATCATTCCTTTTTTATCATTCTGATGGATAAAGTTAATATCATTTTAAGATGGTTTAGTCAAATGTAATCATTATAAGGAAAAAATGTTCAGTTCTTAACACACACATACATATATATATATATATATATATATATATATATATATATATATATATACATATACACTAGCTGAAAACCCGCGCTTCGCTACGGAGTACATTCAAATTAAATACAACGGTCAACGTATGCATTTATGCCAAAAAATAAATATATTTATAATAAATGCGATGATCAATGTATACAATTGATGTAAAATATATATCTGTCTATATATATATTTATAAAAAAATCTGATATGCATTTTTTTTGGATAATATCCAATCGTCTGCTGCATTAGAAAGAGAAAAAAATATTTTTTTTTGTCTATTTGTTACGCACGTGACGATAAATTTATTGAAAGTACCAGAAAAAGAAATCACGTGATCAGCATTTAATAAATTGAATTCTAAAAATTAATCTTTAAAAATTCACCAAAAATCAGGAAATGGAGGTAAAAATTCGAAAAAAATTTCATTTTGAAGGAATTTTTATGATCTTTCTCGTGATATAAATTTTATAACCCTCAATGTATTATTTTAAATGCAAACGTAAAAAAAGTTTAAAAAACAGCTTAAAAATTTAATTTTAAAAAATCTAAAAAGAATTTTTGAAAAATCTTTCTTAGTGCACCCCTACACTATTAGAAGAATCGCCATGCAAAATTTCAGCCCTTTAGGTCCAGCAGTTTGGTCTGTGCGTTGTATGTCAGTCAGTCAGTGAATGAATGAATGAATGAATGAGTCAGTTACGGAACTGTTTTATATATATAGATACACACAATAGGATATAGATAGAAATTCTAAAACTCCATCAGCAAAAAATATTTTTGCAATAGTGTTTTAAATTGTGCTTTTAAAACACAGCAAATTTTAATTGGAAATATTTAGTTAATGCTTTTATAAATTATAATATTTCACAATGTAAAGCATCTTCAACTGTTGAAACAGCCATAGAATAAAGCTTACCAAGGGAATTCAGCTTACAACAAGAAACGAATAGCAAGCAAATCTCTATAGACAAGAATGTGCAGGGTGTCTACTACTTTTGAGCAAGTCAATTTCATGACTTTTCATGACCTTAAAAATAAAATTTCATGACCATTGAAGTACATACTAATGTTTAAACGAAATTAATCTCCCCCCCCCCCCCGGCTCGTCTTTCAACAATATTCACCTTATTATTTAAGTTCTTATCAGGAAAACCTTATTTTTAAAAAGTTGGGATTACAACCATGCAATACTTACTAGTTTTATTACTGTTATACAAATTCCAGATATGATTGTGACTCAAACACCCATGAAATTTATTGATGCAATGTAAAACACCTTGAAAGTGAATGATGCAAAAATTAATCATTCTCATACTTGTTACAGTTACTACAGAAACCCCATTAAAGTAAATAATATTTAAATAACAATTTTTCATTAATTCTACACTGATACAATTGTAAAATAGCTGTATCAATGTTTATTTTGAGATAATTTTTGCTTAAATTGAGGAACTTTCCTAAACTGCTCTGAAAACATCAAGATGAAGAACAACTCAAACTGGACTGAGCCTCCCCGATATTTCACTATTTTTTAACTAAAAATAATGTAAAATTTATTAAAATTACATAATATTTAATATTAATATTTAATAATAATATTAAGAAATTATAAAATTTAATATTATATAATCTAAAAGTCCATGCACAATCTTGTGTAATCTTTGTGCTTTACCATATGTCTACTTCTGCTGTGTGTTTCTTATCTCCTCGTATTTTCGTCGCCCGAGGGGTAGCCCCACATGATGACGTATACTCTCCTTTCTGTGAAGGGGAGAAAGAGCATTCGTTCCTGAAGTGGGGAAGAATACAATGCATTTTCCCGCGGGAACTCTGTTATCTCTTTTCCGATGCGGCGTCACAAAGTAGGCAAAAATTTATCTTAGTGTTTTTGTACCAGTTAGGAGCATATTTTCTATTCTACATTATATCGATAAAAAAATTTTTAAATTGAAAAAATTCGTGACCTTTTCTTTCAATTTCGTTACTTTTCATGACTTTTCGTGACCGTTTTCCCATTTCGTGACTTTTCATTACTTTTCATGTTAGTAGACACCCTGATGTGAAATGTTACTCATAATTTAATTTGTTTACGTAATGTTAAGTACTTTAAGGTATGTTCATTAACATATCTTTTAAAATAAACAATTTGAGTATATTAAATATTAGATTAATTTGCACAGAAAAGAAATCGTAAAAGACAAAATAAGAAACAATGTTCTTCTAATCACAGAAAAATGTTAAAAATAAAAAAATTTCATATAGTCTCTTCTAATGAAACTACTGCGGGTTATTAATGTAGAATTACTTATTGTTGCTTACCTCTTTTGTAAGTGTATATGTATGTGTTATGTATATATGTATCTATATAAATGTATGCATATATATACATATGTCAAAATTTTAATGCATTTTGGTACTTTTCTGTTTAAATGTTTACTACTTATCGAAGCGATACAGACTGGGTTTGGTATGCTGCCAAAATTATAACTTGCGAGGATAGCTAGACAGACTGTTTTAGCATCTGAAATTTTGCTTTCCGAAGGACTTATGGAGGAACACAGTCCTACGTTAAAAAATCATTATACATATGAAAAAATTGCAGTCTTAAAAAATTTTAACAAAGATTGGTTTTTAATTCATTCACACTACAGTGAAAAACACCATGTAGAATATTGTTTATATACTAAACCAGACAGTTGACAGAGGCACAAACAGCCCAATTTCATTTAGCTTTTATACATGAAAAAATTATTTACCCGCAGATATAGTAACACAATTCTGTATTACTAATCCCTTTTCATCTTTTTCTTCACCTGGTGCAGGTGCATCCAGACTTGGAGAAAGGATAGGCAAAGGAGCACTTCTTATGACTCCACATAATATCACTGATCCTAAAGCCAAAGCCTTTACAAATGTAGATCCTTCAGAAACAAAACTGTAACACATTTAAAAATAGATAATCTAAAATATTTCACAAAATTAAGTATATAAACAAAGACAATATTCATTTCATGAATAAAATATTAGAACTAAAAAAAACATTTAAGGATTCCTTTATTAAAAGAATTACACATCTTGCAACTTTTAAAACTTATAAAAAATGAATTTTTTTTCTAACATAAAAAATAACATGTTATAGATAAGAAGAAAAATTTCCACTTAGCATACAAATATGAAATTTATGCAGTAAAAATTCATTTTAAATTCTAAATATAGAAAAAAAATTTAAAGCACTATTTTAAAATATGGGAAAATGAAATGCCATAAAACATTTTTAGCAATATTAGTTTGATAACTATTTTAATTAGAATCAAAATAATTTTATATCATTAAATTCATTACAAAAGGCATTACAAGTTACAGACAAATACCAACTAAATTGATCTAAAGTTTTTTTAAATATTAATTCAAAACAGATAATAAGAAAACTAAATATAATGCAAGAAACTGCTTTTCAGAATAACTGAGAATACGGTACTTTCATTCTTATTAACATACAAGTACATGGGAAAAAATCTACATTTTGAAAAAGGCATTAAGCTCACATACTCAGACATCTTTCTCCATAGTGATGTGAGTAAACTGCTATATGCTCCAGTAATAATTGTGTCAAAATAGCAAGGTATGAGGTATCTTGGAATTTTTTTCAGACAGTCAAATGCAACTTGAAACCATAGACCTAACTAAAGGGATATTTAATCATTCTATAGAAATTACCCAAACACAAATAAAACTATTTTATAACACATGAGATTACTATGAAACAAATCTGCATTTAATGTACTACTTTACCTAATACTGTCACATGTAATACAGCATGTTATAAGATTTTGCCTTCTGAGAAATAAATGCTTTCTGACTACATTGCTTAGTTCTACTTAAATTAACGAACTAAAAATGTGACAGTATTAAAATTACAAGAAATTTGAAAAGTAAGAATATGATGATAAGTAGTGGGGAAATTCTAGAAGCATTCAATTGAAAGAATGTAAAACTTCTTTCAAAAACAAGCCATAAGAAAATTTAATTTTTGATTTCTTAATTTTTGTATTAGATAAAAAAATGCAACTGAAATAATTCAATGAACATACTATGTTCCTTTCTCAATTTAAAAATACCACTTTAGGCATCTTTTCCTCATTTTCATAAGAAAATGAATTTGAGGACAAAATAAAGGGCACTTTTTCTTTCTTTTTGTAAATATATAAAGTTTTACATTTAATGCATTGCACAAACATAAAATAAAAATAAAAAAAATTTAGGACTTAAACTGATTAATTTAAATTCAAAACTCATAGTATGATTTACTCTTAATATGATACTAATGGTATGATATTTTTTTCTAAATGACAACTCAAGATTAAATACTTATTGAAATATTAAAAATTGCTTTTTCATTCAATTTTTTAAATTCTTATAAATATAAATTTATCAATAAAATTTTCAAAATGAATTTTTGAAGGTTCACAACTGAAAAAGAAAATGAAGAGCAAGAATGATGAATTCTGGTGCATTCACGTTATGGGGTCACAGCCATTAAATATTTTAAGCAATATAATATTCATCCACTTCATTAGAGATAAACCCTACAAATTCCATAGTGATGCGAGTAAACTGCTAAATGACAACTCAAGATTAAATACTTATTGAAATATCAAAAACTGCTTTTTCATACATTTTTTACAATTCTCATAATATAAATTTATCAGTAAAACGAGCCTAGCCAGGCGAAGCCCGGAGAATCAGTAAAATTTTCAAAATGAATTTTTGATGGTTCGCAACTGAAATAGAAAATTAGAGCAAAGAATGGAGCATTCAAGTTATGGGCTCATAGCCATTACATTATTTTAAGCAATACAATATTCATCCACTTCATTACAGATAAACCCTACATATTATGAAGACCGAAATCAAAATACCTTGTTTTTAAGAAATAATTTTAATTCTTTCGGTGCTATGGGCAAATGAATATGTCCAGCATTTAGTACCCTATCGGACATTGGGCTGGCATAAAGTTTGAGTATTGGGGCACTTTAATGTGCTCTTTATATCTATATTACAAAGTAATTACTATGTAATTGACTCTTCCGGTAACTTTGAATCAGTTGTTTATAAACAGGTACTGGGGATACTTCTGTGATAAATGAAGCTTTAAAAATGTAAAATAATTTTGATTTAATGGATATATATGCAACAAGTGACAGTGATTACAAAAACCATTCAGTCTCTGGCAATGGTAGAGATAGTAGCAAATTGTGTCAATCTGAAAAAAACTTTCTAGGAACTTTTTCAGTTCTATAACATCTGGAACGTTTAAAGAGCCTGCGTTGCATTGTCTAAAATGATTTAGTGCTTGAGTGCATTACTGTAGAAACGTATTCTGCCTACCAGTATTTCACACATCAAAAGTATTTAACAGCGAAAGGATTAACCTTTTAATTACATTTCTATTTCAGAAGATTACTATTTACATATTAGATATCTCTTATATAAACTGTATAGTACTTTGAGATATCGTTATTTAAAAAAATTTATTTGCTTTAAGAAATCAGTACTAAAAGTGCTAACTGAATTTTGATAAGAGCATTTAGATGAATGGAAAGATTCAGTTACAAACCAATGACAAAATTTTACATCTAAATATATATACAATTTTTTCCTTAGTTATTTAATAATAGGCAACAATTTCCTATATGATAAATATTGAAATGAGCTATTAACTCAAGTAAAATCAAGAACAATTTTACAATCCGTTATTTAAAATCTAGAAAAATTTATGAAATATTGTAAGTAACCAACTAACATCACGAGTAGATGGATGATCTGTCAGACGACTTGCTATATATTCAGGTAACCAATTTCCATCACGTAAGTTTGCACATAAGGGATGTCCTAAATCATCTTCCAAATGGATATTCATCAATTCACTCATGATACCTGTATAAAAAACCATTGTATAGTAAGTAATTTAAGCAGAAAGATTAAGATTAGGAAAAAAAATCTTTAAAAAACAGTGAAAGACTGTTTTAATAGCACCTATGGAAATTTTATTGAACATGATCTTGATTATGTATTAACATGTATCCTGTGAAATATATAGACAAAAGGTTTTGCTCCAAGTATAAGCTCTAAATACACAGCCAGAGAACATACTTGAAACACTGCAACTCTATACATTAAAAAACTGGATAATTTTATAAGGAATGAAATTTATTCATGGCCGAAAAAAAATTAAATCTAAGACAAACTAGTTTAAAAATAAAATTTTGCCACCAGTAAAACATGTACAATTATTTTGCCTCATATGCAATTGCATTGTCTCTGGTATGTTTAGCCATATCTCGCTAAAGAGCACAATGGGTAAAACCTAGCTCCAAAACATTTATTAAATATATTGGAGATGCCCATTTTTTCTCTGAGTTCATTCTATGTGGGTTGTCATTATCAATTTCTCACTATCATATAAATTTATAATTCTTATGTTATATTAAAATTGTTTCTGTACATGTTGCAATTTAAAAATACAAAAGATATGAACCATCCTGCAAAGTAATAACTTTCTCCCTCTTAATTCTACTATTCTCTGCACACTTTAACAGTTAATTTTCTCCATAAAATATCAATAGCAGAAATAATTAAAATTGTTTCACTTGAATATTTCAATTAAAAAATTCAAATCAAATAGAACACAAAATTTTTAAAAATAATCTATAAAATTTAAATTTCATAGTTTAAGGTTTTTGAAATTTTTTCTATCTTTGAGACAAAAAAAAAAAATCTCATCTCATGAAAATGGGATTTTAAGAATTTCTATGCCTAAATTTCATGAAAATACCTACACAACAAAATTATTACAGAAAAAGATACTGACAAAATAATTAAAGGAGTTTCTTTCTGTACTTAAAATTACATGACGAAGTAACACTTAAGAAGGCATACATGAAAAAAATACAGTAAGACTATGTACCTGAAAATACAATTAAATGAATCTGCATGTACATAATTTCAAAACATAAGTGAATATTATAGTGCATATTATGTCAAGCAAACTTCAGGTGCTTAATTAACTTTTCTTTAACATAAAAGGGTTTTCATATTTCGTTGCATTTTAAACTCTGAATATTAAGTAGATTATACATATTTATATACTTTTTTTTTAAGTATAGATACATATACAAAGTGGGGACATATTGACAAGAATGAAGTTTTTACCAGTAGATTATCAAATGTGACCCAAAAAGTGCTGTTTTTTCATATGTAATCTGATAAGCACAGAACAATGGAAATAATACGAGTTGGACATAAATAGAAATTCATTAGAATTTAGAAATTTCTTTAAGGGGGAAAAAATGAAAATCTTGGTTTTCCTGGGTTAGAAATAATTGTCATAAACAATGAAAACTGTTTTCCAAGACTCTTTCTCTAAGATAAAATTCTAGAGTTAGTAAATTTGATGTTTTGAAATTTACATATTTTTTTAAATTTCAGATTAAGCATCTGATAACTTCTCCTTTTAATAACATATCTACTAACTGTGTTAAAAACACAACAGAATACTTTAAATGAGACAAATCAAATTCATATACTACATACCTTGAAATAAGTATGTTTGTAAATTCGTGGCTAATATCTTCAATGGGGTTTGGCGCTGTGGTTTTGCTACAGTAGTGCAACTCTTAGGGTATAAAATGGCTGCTATCTGACTATAACCGTTACTCTCTGGATTCGGGTGAGTGTGCCTCTTTGCATTTCTGTATTTTCATTTGTGTTCTTTAGGATTGTATGTGTACTTGCATTTATGGTGCGTTGAGCCCTAAGTGCAGGATGTCTGTGTATTTTTCATTTGATTTGATTGTCTGTATCAATGGGGATCTCAGGGCCTTGGGATATCTTTTGGTTAGACCTGCATCCTATTCAGAAAGTTACCCCTTGAGGTAACTGATTTGGTTAGGCCTTCTGATGAAGAGACCAATCGGTTACCTCGATATATGGTTTAGTTCCGTTACTGCTACAGAAACTTGCATTATGGTGTGTTGAGTCCTAAGTGAGCGATTTCTGTTTATTTTTGTCTACATTCTTCCCGATAATAATTATCTTGCTTTGTTGAATTATATTGCTTTTAGCTATATTTGTCAGTTTTCAGTATAAGGATTTGTTGCAATTGCGCAATCTTTTATTAAAAAGCTAAAATTTTCAACACTAGGGTAGATTTTCTGTTAATTTGTTTGGCAGTCTATGCCCTCTTTATACATTTTATTTCACATTGAATTATTTACATTGTGTTGAAATAAGTAGGTAATTTTCTTTGTATCAAACTACATTACATACAGTATTTTTTTTTTAATTATATGACAGTAGGAAGCTGTAAGAATCAAAATTTAAATTACTTCCATGAGAAAACACTCTTTCTCCTGCACTATAAAGATCTTACCTTGCAAACCACAATATACTAGATCCCCATAATCAGGCAATCCATAAGCTCCTCTTCCTTTACCTTCATCTCTTTCCTCAGCATCGCATCTAAAGAGCACTCTATTTAGATCGGCAAGAGACAGATGAGAAAGAATGGATTCAAAGTCATGAGTTCCTCGTTTTAGGACAGTACCACTGTAGGATCGCATCCTATAACCAAACTGAGAGACACAAGATCGTATCCTAAGTATTGCAGATCGAGACTCACTGTCTAAAGATACTCTAGGGGGTGGAAGAAAGGAATAAGTTAACATGCACATGAAAAGTATAGAATGTTAAATATTGGTGTAAATATAGGAACATTTGATATCACTCATAAACATGCTTGTGCATCAGAATCTATAATTTGATTTCTTGTTTTTTAATTTGAGGATTTTGGCTAAATCTAACTTTAATGGGAAGACAATATTACATGAACAATTGAAGACTGTCCACGGAAAATAGAACAAGTGCCAAATTTATTTTTAATTTTCTTGCTCATTATGAGAATTTCCATAATAAAATATAAAAAATTTAGTTTACCAGATTTTTTTTTATTTTCTGAAAATTTTGGTATTTGGCACTTTTAGCATTTTCCCCAGACAGTCTTCCATTTATCAAATCAAATTTTCACAGGTCAGGGGATTTTTTTTCCTTTTAAATCTAATCTTTCTGTACCCTAAAAGTCATTATCTGACAGTTATTTTGGAAAAATTTTATGATTATTATTAAAATACTTTCATCTATAATACCAGTAAAACACTCTTTACCACATTAAAATTTGTTATACTTTTCCAGCTTTTAAATTTTACATGAGGACTCAGTAATCAGTAAGCTTTTAGTTAACATTTTAAAAAAAATTGATAATCATTCCACAAAAAGTATTCTAAAACTGTTAACATCAATACAATTAACATATACACATGCCTAATTATGGATGTACACACAACTTCAAAAACTTTTCATCAAATAGTCAGGATTTTAACTATCATGTTAACTCTAAAAGTTCAGGCAAAGAAATTTCACTCAAATTCTACGGAAAAAAAATAGATATAACTTTCCAATCTGAATGTAGCACCCTCTCATGACAGATAAATGCATTAGATATAAATCCTATGAAATGTAAAAATAAAGAGATTAAATGCCAAACAATAGGGTTTCTTTTCTTGTTTTTGGTCGGGAGGGGACGAACTGGTTTCATATGTTAAAAATAAGTAGAAGGGCCCCTTCAAGTACTTATTTTAAATATTTTATGTTAAATGGTTATTTATAGTGTAGATTTTTTATATTTTAACAGTTAGACTAAGATAATCAGCTATAATCTAGCAGAATTGAACTTCTGCATTGCTTGCTAAATTTTGCAACAAGGTGAAATGAAGACAGGACAACTTTTAGCAAGCAATAACTAATCCCAATCTCATACTATTGTAAATAAGAAATTTAGATAAGCCATAATTAATGGCACATTAGGAGAGGCTGTAATTGATAAGTCATAATTAATGGAATTATGAAAGACAAAAATGTCTCACCTTAAAACGATCACTGATCCTGGAGGAAAATGAATAAAGTCAATTTCATTATATCCATCAGACATTCCTGAGCTTTCGATCATTTCACTTTCATATAATTGCACATTTTCTTTCAGATGAAGACGGAAGTCTGTAAGTCCATTTATAAATTCTTCATCTCTGTGTTGTGAAGGGCCTAGTGTTGTTCCCCCATGATTAACTGGTTCAAGTCTACCTTCCAGAATTATTTCATCAATGCTGCCTATAAAAGCAATTATTTAATATGTTCAACATTCTATAAGATACCAAATTATCTAGTTGTATAAGAGATCAAGACATCAAGTTGTATAAGAAATAACTGCAACAAAATAGAAAAAAGTTAAAATTTTAAAACTTTTTAAATGAGCCAGTAAAATATTGTGCAAAAATTTCTTCTGAAACATTTATAATTCAGTTTTAAAAATATATCTACAGATATTAATGGGAAGATGTTATAACAAAGTAGACCTGAATATATATTATGTAAATACAGCAGAGCAATTATCTTCAGCACATTTTAAATTAATATTAGTTAAAAAACCAAATGGTGTAAATTTGTCATAACTATGATATATAATACGAACCCTGGATACGTAAAGGCTTTGTATAAGAAGATTCATTTGGCTTTGAGGGCATTTTAAATGATGTTCGTGCTACCATGATCACAGATTGATGGGTGGCTGGGCAATGACGAGTTATACAAACAGTATTTTCATCCCTCTGGTCAACAAATACCTAATTGTAAAGAATATAAATTAAAGATTTTATATTACAAAGATTTTATATAAGTATATACATACAGATATATATATATACACACACATACATGTCAAAGATCTTAACTGAAACAAATACTGCAAAGAACATGCAATATAGTACTAAATAATGGATATTCCCACTTAAACCACAATCTCCCTACATCTAATTCTTAAACTCATTCTTTTTAAATCAGACACTCCTTTTTTTTAAATTTTAAAAATTAAAAATTGTTATTTGACATGTTCCATATTGGAGTTTTACTACATGGAGAGAGTAATCAGGTCCATAATGATGAGTTTCACTATTCATTTTTATGTACTTACATAAAAAGTGAACTTCATATGTATATAATGTAAAGTGAGATTCTTGTATTAGCAGCAGTAGTTAAATACTCAGAGTTTTGCATTTGTGCTTATAGATATGTCAAAAAACAAAACTATTATCGTCAGAAAGTGACAATGTGCTGTTTGCATAAGCAAGGCGACTACATAGAGTTGTGACATGGATTTGTCCAAACATTCCCAGCAGGCAGTTATTCAATTTTTGGTGGCTTAAGACATTTGAGAAGCCAAAATTTGTTATTGTATGAACCTCATGTATCACTATTACTTCGTGTATGTGTATGGGCATAAGTGTGTCCCTGTGTGTAATGTTCAAATGGTTTAATGAATTTTATAAAGTACATGGGAGCATGGGACATGCTGATACCTTTTCAAGTACATTTGGCAATCACCAATGAATCTATTGCTATGCCATTGCTATTCCACGATGCAAAGGTCTGAAACATCATTCAAGACTGGTTCCATAAGCAACCACAGACAATATTCGCACAGGGTATCCAAAATCTAATGAAGCACTGGAACACTTGTTTGAGCTGACAAAGCAACTAAGTGAAGCAGATATGCACCTCATGTATCACTATTACTTCCTGTATGTGTATGAGCATGAGTATGTCCCTGTGTATAATGTTCAGATGGTTTATTGAATTTTGTAAAGTACAAGGGAGCACAGGGCATGCTGATACCTTTTCAAATACATTTGGCAATCACCAATTAATCTACTGCTATGTCATTTCTGATGGAAGGTCCTCAACAATCCATCTTATAGCCCTAACCTGTCACCCTGCAACTACTACATCTTCAGCCCACTGAAAACAGCTATCAAGAGCTTCTGGTTCCCTAACGATGCAAAGGTTCAAAACATCATTCAAGACTGGTTTCATAAACAACCACGCACAATATTTGCACAGGGTATCCAAAATCTAATGAAGCACTGGAACACTTGTTTGAGCTAACAAGGCAATTAAGTGCAGCGGATATGTACCTCATGTACCACTATTACTTCCTGTATGTTCACACACTCCAACCGATAAATCATTGAAAAAAAAAGGTAACTTTCATTTGGGCCACCCTAATACATACAAAGTTTACATCTGGCATTTAATAACCTAATCTATATTTTAATCTTAATTTAGTTAATACAATTCTTTTAATGTAGGATTGTGTTCCTCAACAGCAGTCCTTTGGAGAGAGAAAAAAATTGTCCTGCGTCGCGAGTCATAATTTTGCAGCATGCCAAGCCCAGTAGCAGTAAACAGTTAAACAAAAAAGCGCCAAATTGTTTAAAAAAAAAAAAGAAAGAAAAGAAAAAAGACGTAAGCAAGCGATAAGTAATCCTACGTTAATAACCCACGGTAGTTTTGTTAGAGGAGACTACCTGAATTTTTTTTTTTTTTCTGATTGCTTTCAACTCCAATATTTTTTGCTCTATTTGAAAAAAATAATGCATCTAAACTGGATTAAGGTTTTCAGTTTTCTCTTTTAGTTTATGTAATTTTTATTAAACTTCCATGGCTGAAATAAATAATCTATGATATGATTTTCATCTTTTTTCATACAAAAACATGAATGGAAATATATAAAGACATGTAAATATATGAAAGGGTTTATATTGTTTGAAATGGAAATTTTTAAAGGACAATCAGCATAAATTATTTTTAAGAACTATTTTCTTAACTGTATGATTAGAAATTCATTCAAAACAGCATACTCCTTTAAGAGAGCAAAACTTTTTTTTTAAATTGGCACAAACAAAAATGTTTACAAATCACTACAAAAGTGATATGATAATTTAATAAAAAAAAAATACATGGAAGGTTATATGCATGTCCGAACATAACTTTATCTGTCTACAAACCTTTAGATGTGCTTGCCTATTAAGTGAAGATTAAATCTAAGATTAGTTGAAGTTTAATATGCATTTTCCACTTGAATTTAATTCTTTTAACACTAGAGTAAAATTTACAATTATTTTAACTTTTCTTGCAGGAATATTTTTAAAACCATAAGTATGTTATCAATGATTATGTAAGTTAAATATTCCATCCAATTTTTATTCAGTTCTTTGTAATAATGATTACAGTTGAATTGAATACATTATATTACACTATGAATATAGAAATATTACTAGATGTCAAATAAAAGTATGTTTACCTGACTAAAACCTGAAGAACCAAGCTCTGAATGTAATTTATTTAAAGCTCTTTTTCCAGAAATAATGCCACACTTTTCATTAATATATCCCTTTTTTGGAGTACCGTCTTCAGTCCAAGAGGTATACAATCGTTTCTCAGAAACTACATGAATCTGAACACAAAAAAGTCAACATGAAAGAAAATATGTATTAATTATAAAAAATGATTTCACAAATTGCCTATACTTTTCTATATAAAGTAAACAGCAAATCAAAATTAATCATACATAAAAGATACTTTTACCTATATATAATTACTAGCTGAATACCTGTGCTTCGCTACGGAGTACATTCAAATTAAATACAACGGTCAAACTATGCAGTTAATGCCAAAAAGAAATATATTTATAATAAATACAACAGTCAATGTATGCAATTAATGGAAAAAAAATATATATATATATATATACATAAAAATCATAACGGATATTTTTTTAGACAAAATAATATAAAAGAAAATAATTGAAATTAAATCTAATAGAACATCTAAAGAATATCGTACAATTAATATAGTACAGTTTGGGGAACATTTCTTTTACTGTATTTTAATATTTTTTTGGATAATATCCAATCATCTGCCACATTAGAAAAAAAAATTTTTTTTTTGACAATTTATCTCATTGTTATGCACGTGGCACAAAATTAATTTAGAGTATCACAAAAAGAAAAGAAACCACATGATCAGCATTTAATAAATTAAATTAAAAAAATTAATCTTTAAAAATTCACCAAAAATCAGAAAATGGAGGTCAAGATTCGAAAAAGATTTCATTTTAAAGGATTTTTTATTATCTTTCTCGTGATATAAATTTTATAACCCACAGATTATTATTTTAAATGCAAACTTAAAAGAATGATACAAAAACAGCTTAAAAATTCAATTTTAAAAATCTAAGAATTTTTCAAAAATCTTTGTGCACTCCTACACTACAAGAAGAATCTCCATGCAAAATCTCAACCCTTTAGGTCCAGCAGTTTGATCTGTGCATTATCTGTCTGTCAGTCAGTCAGTTATGAAACTGTTATATATATATATATATATATATATATATATATATATATATATATAATCCTTTTAATACTACCTAACTATCAACTACAAAAATTAAATTCCTCAACTGATTTCACAGAAGTTTACTAGTTTATAATATTTCAATCAACTGTCATTTCGATAAATTGACTAGCCTTTGTGATGCTTTTCTGGACACTATAGTATATTCAACATTTATATTCATACTTATAAAAGTCACTTGAATAATAATAAAAAGAGTTAGACAAAATTTCTAGCCTTATTTATAGAGTAATAAAACACAAACACAAAACATTTAAGAACATCAAAAGATCAGAGAAAGATGTTTAATAAAAATTTAAATATACTAAAATTAAACTAGTGAAATTAGAAAAAATATTCACACAAATTAAATACTCACATGATGTGGCACAAGCTGATCATATCCCCATGAGCTACCAGTAGAGCAGCAAGCCATTGAAACCATAGCCGCAGTAGGAAAATAATCATAAACAGATCGTTTCTAAAAATATTTTTTTGTCTATAGTTAAATCCACATTTTACAAAAAATAAATTATTCTAGATAAAATTTTAAAACAAATTTACAACACTGATAAAAGTCAAAAGCCTAATTTCAACTTTCTGGATGGGGGACCATAGGCAGAATTACCAAGTTATGAATAACTACAGTGGCTCCAAAAAGTGTTCATACACTTACAATTTTCAATAAATTGGGGTCTATCCATTAATTAAAATGAATATTTCAGAATGGGTATTTAATAATAAGATCTATTATCTGTTCTTAACAAAACTACATGAAATATTTTAAAAACATAGTAAAACTTTATTTTTAAGAAACCAATAATCAAAAAGTAACAAAAACTCTCTCAAAAGTCATCGTACACTCGTAAAAAATCTCTACATATTAGTAAATATTCTAATTTTTTGTTCAATTAATATTTATTAGGATATCCTTTAGCATCCACAACAGCTTTTAAACATCTGGGAATAGATTGCATTAGTTCTTTTGTCATTTCTTCATCAATGTTCATCCATTCTTCCATCATAAATGTTTTTATTTCGCTTTTCGTGTGAATGTCATGTTTTCATACTCGAACCTCCAGTTCTCCCAAAATACGTTCTATTGGGTTTAAATCTGGAGATTGAGGTGTTTTCAAAACTTGTGGACAATTATAGAGACACCAGAGACGAACGTTGAGAGCCGTGTGCTTAGGATCGTTATCTTCATAAAAAACAGTTGTTTCCAATACCCAAATTTTGGGCTGATAATTTTAAATTGTCTCTTAAAATATTTATATAAACAGCATGATTCATTATGCCATCAATAAATACCAAATTACCTATCCCTGATGCTGACATGCACCCCCACACAAGGACACCGCCATGCTTAACTGTTCCTACTAAGTTCTTGGCATTAAGTTCATTTTTTTTTCCTCCATACAATTATATGCCCATCGGAACCAAAAATGTTAAACTTGCTTTCATCAGCAAATAAGACATTATTACAATACGTTTGGGGCTTATTTATCACTGATAGTGCGAAGGAAAGCCTAACCTTTCTGTTTTTCTCACTCAAAAAAAATTTTCTATGGGCAGAACGCCCATGTAATCCAGCTGCTCTGGAGAACTCGTCAAATAGTCTCAGGTGAAATTGAAGCAGAAAATGTTTCATTAAATTCTGCAGAAACTTTTATAACAATAAAACGTGGATTTTTCACAAAATTTCTAATTATAAATCTCTGATCACATTTTGTTAACTTTGCTGGACGACCTTTTCTTACCTTGTTTTCGATCCGATTTTCTTCTTTAAAGCATTTTATCACATACTGCACAGTAGAATGGGATAAATTAAGTAATTTGATTTACCACTACTATGATGAAAAATAATCAATTTTTAAATGCTGTTTGTTGTTTCTTTACAACTACGAGCCATTTTTAAATAATAAATAGAATATTATGGAGTAGGCAAGCAAAATTAAAGCCAAACAATATTTTAAATGCACCACAATTTAAAAATAAAAATAAAGTGCCAGACGATAATTTTAATTATGAATTTATCCGAAAATATTTCAGTGTACGACGACTTTTGTGAGAAAGTTTATTTTTAAGAAACCTGTAATCAAAAAGTAAGTTTTACTATGTTTTCAAAATATTTAACAGTTTTGTTAAGAATAGATTATAGATCTTATTAAATACCCATTCTGAAATATTCATTTTAATTAATGGATAGACCCCTATTTCATTGAAAATCGTAAGTGTATGAACACTTTTGGGAGCCACTGTATATTAATTAGTAACCTGCTTCAAGTTCAATTTCTCCCATTTAAATATGCTTTATTTAATGAATGTTAAGGAATTTGAGACTCTCTAAGCTGCCATATAAGTACTGAAACACATTTTTAAACACTTTAAAATATATATAAATATTCCAAAATTTTTGAACAAATTTTTGAACACGAGTTTAACCTATGAAAAAAGAATAGTACTGATAACTCCAAGAAAATGCACAGAAGATCAGTAAGAAACCCACAGAAAAATAATCACAAGAGTTATGTCTGTAATCTTTGAAATTTCTATCACATCCATTAATGATGCATTTGATAAAGAAACTTTCAAAGCTGTTCTTTTCATATTATTGGTCATCATTATTCTTATAAAATTCCAAATTTTTTATTAAAAAACGCACAATCAAATTTTCACTTTACATTTTAAAGTGGAAATTCTTTATAAAATCTATCAACCATTAATTGTAACATAGGAGGTATATAATATTTACCTGCATTGGACATTCATTGTCATGAGTAATATCCATGAACACAGCATGAGCTATACTTCTAGTTAAAGGACGAGTAACAGGATGTATAAAAGCACCTACAGTAGAACCACCATACCTGTAAACTAGTCGACCTTGTTCATGACTGTCAGGGGCTGCCATAGCCTCTAAAGAGTTCAAAATAAAATCAGTCATGAAAATATTAAACTTTCATTTTGATCAAAAAGAACCCTTTCCAGAGAAAGCACATCTTTTTCTACAATAAAAATTTCTCATGGGTTATACAAATTCCCTTTTTCGGTTCAGCCATTAAAAATAATTCCATAAATCTAGAAAATAAGTGGTCTCAGCACCATATTCTTATTGAAGTAAGCCATTTTTAAAATGAGGTGGTGAAAGTCACATTTTCAACTTTTTTTATTTAAGGGCAAAAATGTAATCTCCATGTTCAATTTATAATGGAATTACAAATAATTATTATTTGCAATATTATAATAATTATGAATTATAATTTGTTCAATTTATAGTGGAATTTTTTGTAGTTTTTGCAGCAAAATGCTTTGGATTTATACCACTTTGCTTTTCACCGCCTCATATGAAAAAAATAATACCATTAAGTTATGTAATATGCATATATACAGAAAAAAAAATTTTATCAAAGGTGAGGCTTGTTCATACATTAGGTGCCAAAATATGCTTAAAATCACTGTAAAAGCTATCATTTTCCATTCAGATATCAACTTGAAGGGAAGTTTTATTGCCAATTTTTCAAAAAGATAAAAACATTTTGAATAGCTATCATAGTAAAGCCTAGTGACAAAAGCACAGCTAAAAGTTTTATAGCACAGGGAGCTAAATCAATATAATCCTTGTGTATCTCTGTCTCTCAAATATTTTTTGGTGCAGTTTTCGTTCCATGGGTGAATTTTAATTTCATGTAAATTTTTTTTCAAGGAGCAGAAATAAAATTTAAAAATAAATAAAAATAAATAGTGAAAAGAATTCATTCAGATGCCAATATTAATCATAACCTACAGACAAAGAAATTAACACCATTTTTAAACCGCAAGCTTTAAAACTATAGCAAGAGATTAAAATTGCAATATAAATAAAAACAAAAGAATTAAAATCTAAGTTTATAATTTCACAAAAGAATAAAAATTTTAACATACCTCGTATAAGTGCAGTAATTCCTAAGCGATTTACAAAAATATTATCTACAGCTTCACTTGAAGTAAATAATTCAGCAATAACAAATAAGTCAGATCTAACTTCTCTAGCTTTGTCAATGAGGTACTGAAAATAAGACACATTAGTAAATACAAAAGTTTAACACTTAATAAAAATACTCATTAGAGAGAGTAATACATTTGCAGTGTTTCTCTAGAGACCATCTTTCAATCCACCTTACTCTGATGTAGTAATTTGTGCTCATTTCCACTATATCAACCCAAACTTAAATATTTTTTACCATAAGTATAAAACAAAGATTCATGCTTATTCAGTATCTGCTTCAAAAATCATTAAATTATGAAACAGTATTAATAACACCAGACTACTAACACAGTTTAAATAGAAAAGACAGCAAACAAATTACATTCAATTATAATTTAAGAGTTAATTTTCGGTTTTAAAAAAAAGTGAGCAAATGTATACACAAATTTTGTGTAATTTTAATCAATATGAACATACATTTATTAAGAATCTTTTAGGATTATCTAGAGATACGAAAAACTAATCCCTTTGTTCCAACTTCCAGGTATATAAAGTGAAAACTTTAACAAATTATACAAGGTAATTTCAAACTTTGTAGGTCAGATTTTGTTAGTTGTTGCTCCAACAATGAATTTGGATTACAAATATTTGACTTTAAAGTATTAACAAACCTTTTATTACTTTTTTTAATATTATTTTAAATGGATATGAATTAAAGTAGTAAACACATACACTTACATAAGATAGAATTCAAATTCTATCCCAAATGTAATATATATATATATAGATATATATACACATACATATACATACATACACACACCATGTGAGCCAAAAGTTTGTAAAAACTTTTAAAATTTATAAAAAAGGAAGAAATTATGATAAAGAGGTGCAGTTTGCAAGAAAGGGCTCACAAGGAAGTCTAATTATTTATATTATTAATTTTTTTTAAGCAGCAAAATGAAAATTTTAAAAAGTCACTGGTTCAGCTTTGCGAGAACTGTTACTCCCCGTGGACACTGCTATATTATTCAAAATGGGTTCCACTGCAGTAATGCAGCCCTACACCAACAAGGGTCTTCCACTTCGTGGCCAATCCTCCAAATCGTGTATCACAGTCTTTTATTGCAAGACTGATTTGCATAATTCTGCTGAATCTCTCACATGTCAGTGCCATCTACTGGTGACTTTTTTAACTTTTAAAACTTTAAAACTTTCTTGACTGCTAAAAAAAATTAAACTTCCTTGTGAGCCCTTTCTTGCAAACCACACATCTTTATCATGATTTCTTCTTTTTTTATGAATTTTTAAAGCTTTTACGAACTTTTGGCTCACCCCATATATACACATACATATATACCGGCTCTAACTGGCCATCCTGAACAGATTTTTTCAGAACCATTAATGGCCACCATAGAGAAAATGACCCCTATTCGACAGCCACCTCTCAAAATGGCCACTTTTTATGGAGCCATGACTGGCCACCTTAGAAGTATATATATATATATATATATATATATATATATATATATATATATATATATATATATATATATATATGTGTGTGTGTATTAACTCAAAACCATTCAAATTACCTTACGGTGAGCAAATGAACAATTGCTCTAAATTAATATCTTTGTCTTGAATATTTAGGCTGAGTATTTTTTAAAATACCCCTTTAATAAAGACCAATGCCAGAGATATCCTACAAATAAGAATACAAAATGTGGACTTCTTTTCAAAATGCACGGGATGCCATTTAAAAATGGAATAATGTATTCTTTCTTTTAAGCAAAATGCACATAAAGTATTTAAAATAATACAGAAGATAACATTTCATATTTTGTACATTTTTTTAACAATTTTATGAAGAAAAAAAATGTTTGCAAATGATTAAAAGCTTTATATATATATATATATATATATATATATATATATATATATATATATATATTATATATATATATATATATATATATATATATATATATATATATATATATATATATACACATACACACACATACATATATATATTTATTTCTCACCAAAATTTAAAATACTGTTCATGAGCAATTTAAAAAAAAAAAAAACAGCTTAAGGCTGCTAACAAATTATAAAATATATTGAATTTTAATTAAAAATTTTAAAGAAATGAATATACTTACTTCTGCTACATGAACTGGTGTACTGTGGCAGTTATCAAGTCTTAAACCATGAAAAACTCTAGACAACTGTTGAACATACTCAGTCATAAGTTCCCAGAGAAAAGGAGAATCTTCAGGTTTTTCCCCAAACCTCAGTTTGACACTGTCACCCCAAGCAACCAATTCCCGTCTTAAGTAGACATTTGAACCAGGTTCAGCAAAGTTTTTAAGAGGATTATCTCCCATTACCCATCCATTATGGGCCATAATAAAACAACACTGGGGAGAGAACATTAGTTTTTCATCTTCTTCGAGGCAAGAATCTTTACCATAATGTAGAAAATACCTAAACATTTAAAAATAAATTAATAAATAAGTTTGTAAAGAAAAATTACAAATCAGTTAAATTTTAAGCACTTAACATAATTAAATCAGTAATAATTTAAAGCAGGAAAAAACATTGCTTTCATATAATATAGCATTTTAGAGATTACTGAAATTTTCTAATTGATTAACTTACACATTTAAATATTAATATAAGATCAAGATCAAACACTTGATGCACATATTTTTATTAACAATGCATTTTTGTGAATTTTTCACTGAAAAAGAATTTAATATTTCTCTTTAGTTTCAATATGCAGGAAATAGATAACTGTATATAAAATATTCTAGTACGGGGAATAGATAATATTTATCCCAAAATTATAATGCACATATACTAAGATAAATGTACTAGAGTGAAAAGTTATATAAATACAACAAATAATTATGGTAATATGTATACAAATATTTTACTGCATAATACCATAAACTTTCAACAAATTTAAAATTACATGAAACACTAATGATGAATTTTTGATGATCATTAAAATATTATATTACAGGTATTCCTTGACCTATGACCACTCTCACTTAGAACCGAAATTTTTATTTTTAACTTATTTTTAATTTTTTTCTCAAAAATATTATTCATCGAATGTACAGTACATACCTATATGTATTACATAACTATTAAATATTTTTTAAAAAAGCTTGGATGACACAATGTTTAAAGACTGGTTTGCAAATGTTTTTGTTGGTGAAGTAAAAAAATACTGTAAAGAGCAAGATATTCCTTTTAAAATACTTTTACTACTGGATAATACACCAGGACATCCATCAACATATGCAATTTACATGCAAACATTAAAGTTCTGTATCTACCTCAGAAAACTACAAGTATTTTACAGCCAATGGATAAGCGAGAAATTACCACTTTTAAAGCAAAATATTTAAAAATTATGTTTGCACAAGCAATTTCAGCACTTAAAGAGGGGATGAACTTAAAAGTATTTTGGAAAAATTATAATACTCTTCATAGTATTAAGATCATAGAGGATGGAAAGAAGTCACTCTAGGATGCCTGTACAGAATATGGAAGAAAATAACAAAATGTTTTGAAATGAATCCAATTGATTCAGTATCTAAACAAACAGATCCTTTGGCTGAAGTTACAGACCTAATCTTAAAAATTGTTAAGAAATTTAATCTGGAAATTGACAATGAAGATATCAACCTAAATTTATTTTAATTGTACTTAGGTTTGTTCACTTGTATTCATCTCTTCTTCTGCAACATAATGTGTTACAATCTCTTGCAAATCCTCATTAGTAGGCTCTTATGGACCATGTTCAATAAATTGGTTGATATCTTCATTGTCAATTTCCAGATTAAGTTTATTGAACATGATCCAGGAGAGCCTACCAATGAGGATTTACAAGAGAATGCAACATATTATGCTGTGGAAGAAGAGATGCAAACAAGCGAACAAACCAAAGCACAATTAAAATAAATTTGTTTTGAAAGAAATGGCTTCAGCTTTTCACTATATTAATAAAGGGCCACAAAGACTAGAAACAATGGATCCAAATGAAGAAAAATTCACAAGTGTACAACGTCATCTTCAGGTAAATCTGGCATGATACCAGACAATATAAAAGGAAAAGAAGACTCAAACTGTTCAAACTACCTTGGATAACTTTGTTAAAAAATCTTCAAAATATCTTCTGTCATAAATTCTGAACCAATGGTTTGTAACATGAGTAGTGATGGAAAAGAATAATTTATGACTTCTAAATAAATTACGGTGTATTTTAAATTATGTATGTATGTACATATATAAAAAAAAAAATTTCATTTGAAACTCTACTTAAGACCAATGTCTCGGTCCCTATCTCTGTCGTAAGTCAAGGAATATCTGTACATTTTATTAGATATAATGGAAAAATTAAAAAAGAAAAATGACAAATACACATAATATTGGTTCCAGATTATAAGTGTTTAAAAGTTATATTTAATAGCTACAAATCATCAACCTATTTATGGTATGTTTTCTACTCCTGATTTAAGTTTCTACAACATTCTCTGAAATAAACTAGCATCAGCAACAAATTTGCAAATTTGGGGGATCTCTTAAAACAATGCACTTGAGTCATTCAATTTTAATTTATATATAAATTTTGATAAATATACTAACAATAATTAGACATTTTCCTACATCAAAGATATACATCAAGTGAATTTTATTTAGTCCCTTAAATAAAGTTAAGTTAATAAAAAGGAAACATTCAAATTAGAGATATTTGTAATAACACATTCAGTTTTATATGAAATATTCACCCTTCCAAATAACCTACCTTAAATTAACCCTTGTTCATTGAACAACTACTAGATTATGAAACCTTGAAAAGTTCATGCAAATTAACTCATAATGACTTAAATTCATAATCTCTCAGTTCTATCTCATTTCATAAGTAACTACTGTAGTTTTTTCTTACATTAATATTTTTTTAATGTATATGCTGTTCAGAATAATTTATTCACTTTGATACAATAATGCGGAAAGGAATTATGGAGAGAATATATTTAAAGAATGAAAAAAATTGCTTCATAACAAAATAATGGTACATTTTATCATATCATGAACTTATAGATCAAATGTCTCTAATGATAACATTCCTTATATTGAAACATGATAAATTTCGCACAACTTATACTTCAACTCACTGAGGTACTAGAGGAGTTTTGGCAGAAACATCTTTCACTTTGGGTCCATCAGGATCCAAACGCTCATAACGTACAGCGGATAAAATGTTATTTACTGCAACATAGAAATGCATGTCAATGCTCTCTTTTTTGATATTGTTCAGTTCCTCTAATTTCTCTTTCAGCTTATCACAACAAATATCAATTTCTTCTTTCTTTGTTATTCTAAGAAAAGGAAAATATATATAAAAAATTAGCAAGCATGTATTAATTCAAAAACAAAAGGATAAATATTACCATTTATAATAACTCCTCGTAGAATATTTTTTAATAAAGAATATATAATGAAATAATTATGGGTACATTTACATAAAGACAAAAAGTTTAAAAAATTGGAAAATTTTAAGTTTTATATTTCACTAGTATAAAACCCAAAGAACTTTACTAATTTAAATTTCACACTACTCATGTTATTTCCATGAATGAGTGCTAAAAACCTAAAAATAAAAACAAAGAATGACACACCCTCTGTTTTAAAAGGACAATTAATATACAGGTAGCCCTCCTACAGCATGGTATCTTACAAAACATTTTCGCTCTAACACGATAAAAAATTTGCAAAAACCTTTGTACAACACTGTACTTCCAAAGCACTAGATAACATGATTTTTGTTTAACACATTTAAAAACTAAATTACCTTAAAATAATGACGGGAAGGAATAATGAACTATAGTGTCCTTACATGAAAATGTATAAACAAATTATAATTTATAACTCTATAAAATTACAAAAAGGCTTAAGCTTAGCTGAAAATCTTGAATAATTTTTTCTGAATGCAAACCCTTCCACTGAAAGAAGCCAAAAATTCAAAAGAGCTGCAAAATTGTCTACCTCCATACTGTGAATCTACAATGACCTTGGAAGAACTAGCAAATAAACCAAAATTACAGATTTTTTTTTAAAGAGGATAGAAGGTGCAAAAATCTAAATGAAGAAAAAGGTTCTGAAAGTGAAGGTAATATTGTTCTAATATACAAAAAATGTAAATTTATAACAGTATTTCCATCAGCCAATTGCTTAAATATTTCACCTTATAAAAAATTTACTCATGGGTATACAGGGTAATCAGCTAGGTTACCTGATAAAAATACTAAAATATTTTCAGCCAAAATCAAAGAGGCCATTTTAATAGTTTTCAGTTCATTGACATTAAACATATTATTACATTCAATGAAATTTCAGAAATATTTTAATATAAATCGAATTTATTGATATCAAATAATAATGAATATATAAAAAGGAAAATTAAGTTCGCTAGCTAAGTTTCAATCTTCAAACAATTAATGCATAGGTACACAGATTCTTTTTGTTTTCAGCACCCATTTTTTTAACCTTCAAATTACTCTCAAACAAAACTGTATAAAAACAAACATAATCAGCATTATTCTTCCATTTTTTTCAAACACTAATACTTCAAAGATGTAGCTAACTTGAATGAATACACAAGTCAGAAGTGTTCATAAGTTCTTTAAAGCATAAAAACTTTTACATTTCTATTGCATAATATACTTATTGAGGTACATGCTTGGTCTAGTGGTTGCATTCCTAGCTAAGACACCTGGGAAATCAGGTTTATTTTTGTCATATTTAACTGTGCTCTTAAAAAAAAAATGCAATTTATCAATGTATATACCAAATTAAGACTCTTATAAATGTTTCATTTTACAGAATTCATGTTAACAGTTTAACTATACTCGGGGCAAATCTAACCTGAGAGCACTAAACATACTACAACGGCCAATTTTCACCTGCAACGGAAATAACTCCCCGCCACTACAAAATGCGAATTGCCATATTTGGCCTTTTATCACCCATTAAAACAATTATGAAGGTTTTAAATATTTAGGCTTTAAGAAAACAATCACATGTTTTGATTTCTATTTTCATGTAATCAATGTATTTTGAAACTTTTAACCATGCATCGTTCTACTTACTATTTACCGAAGTAATGTGGGAATTTCAGAAATCCTCAATAAGATTTAGAGTCCAGTTTACTTTTATAAATACGGGATCATACAAAAATTTATTATTATAGATGCAGATTTCTGGGTATTTCGGTTTTTGAATTTGTTAGTTTTTTCTTTCGCTATAGGAGATGCGATATGTTTCGGTAATTTTGTTTTCATTTAAAATAATAAGTGTGGCGAGTTATATTAACAATTGATGCAAATATAAAACAAATGGGCTTTCAGAAACTGATGACAGCACGAATAAATAAAAATGACACTACTGAAGTGTGGTTTTCAATTATAAAATTTTTTTTTCATTGCATGTATTATACAAATTATCAGAGTTTCGGCAAATTCAGTTTGTGGATTTATGTAAGGCATTTCTTACATATCCTATTTTTTACAGAATTTTATGTTTATTTGGGATATAAGCGGTTAGTTCTAGAAATGAGGGATTAAACATAAAATGATTATATAAGACCTTAAGCTATGAAAAAAGTATTTAAGCCAGATTTAATTTACAGAACAAAAATATCTACAAATAAATATTTCTAGATTTTTTTTATCAGTAAAATCATTTATGATTTGATCAAATTTTAATATCCTCATGATCTATAGAAAGTATTGCAAGACTGTTTAGTGTCTACTGCGATATTGTTGGTCTCAGGTATGTTTTAATTAATTCTAATCTAGAAACACTTCTGCTCCCTGTCCTTATTCGGAAAGCCAGTAACTCTATCATTCGTAGCGAGGAATTTTAGAATTTTTAATGGGTTTCAGTAATATTAAGATGGAAGAATGCTTCCATTTCTTCAACCAGCATATTGAGATATACATATGCATGTTTTATACACTTCGTTTAGTCATTCTAAATATTTTTTACATCTGTTTATGCAATTTTCTTTTAGATATTTTTAAAAAAATTTCCTAATCTAATAGGTCAAATCGGCTTAAAACCGGTCTTGCCCTTTAAAGTGTTATGATCACTACACTAATGACCTCTTCCAATGAAAAATCACATGCATTTAATTTTTTTTCAACACTTTATAAAAATTTCCCATTTTTCGCAATTGAAATGGGGGAATATTTTGTCAAACTCTAATTTCATCCTTTGTGAAATGTCTTCTCATAACTTGGTTTTTGTTAGCCATATTTTTGCCGAGTTAAAAAATTAAATGAAAGTGTGAAAGATTTTTTGCTTAATTGCAAGTTTATAACTTGGAAAATAGACATAAGAAATCAGCATTTAAACATTTCAGATTGTACAGCAAATCACGGCAGTTAATATTCCTATAAGTATAGTGTTGAAAATTTCCTTTCTATTGTTAACTGCAGATGCGTATTTCTCCCCACTTGTCTCTTGTAAACATTGCCTTTTCTTCCATTACCCATCGGCAGGAAGTAAGACCTGGGGTTACCAAAATTCCACATTCACATTGAACGCCAGATACTCCCGCCAAGGAAACGAAGCCTTGTGAATGGTCAGATTATTCTATGACGGTACATTCTCTCTCGTATGCTGTATTGCACATTATTTACTAAATACATGAAACACCACATTTTTGTTGCCCAAATATGTCTATGCTTTATCAGTTAAATCATTATTTTAATGATTTATGTCAGAAATGTACCTTTAATCAACTCTGTTAATAGGAAAAAGTGCGAACTATATCGCAATCGCGGAATCATACTGCTCTAGCGTCCCACCTGTATTCAGGTTAGGTATGCCCCAAGTATAGAAGACTTTTTTGCATTACAGTAGAAGGGTAAAATTTGATTTATTTTCAAGCCAAATATTAAACTTTTTACCTTTACATTTGATACTAAATTTTAGATTGCTCAGTTCTTAAAAATCACTTAACAGTGGACAGAAGTAGCAGCTATTACCAGCATAAAAATCACACAAAATGACATTAGCAACCCTCAAAGTGTTAACAAAATTTCCAGCAATAAAAAAAATTCCAGCACAAATGTCCATACAATAATGAAATATTTTGCAGCCCTAATCCTTTTTCAACTTTCTGAGAGCATATAATCATACATACATATAAAGTGAAACCTCAATCATTTTCAAAGGGACCTATTGCACTAAACCAAGGGTGGGCAAATAGCGGCTCGCGGGCCACATACGGCCCACCACAGATTTTTTTGTGGCCTGCCAAGATACCCAGAAAAACCCAGATAGCCAGAAAAACTGCCAATATTTTGTTTAATTTATATTTATTGATTTTTATGATACAATTTATACCTTTTCTGAAATGCAAAATTAACTAATAAATGCAATAATTTTAAAAAGGTGTGGCCCTCCGCTAACCTCTGCTTACACAAAGTGGCCCTCGGGCCAAAACATTTGCCCTCTCCTGCACTAAATGATACATGATGGAAAACTATAACTGTGGGAAAAAAGAAATATCATCAGGACTGGATGAAATAAACAACACATACATGAAAACAATTATTCAAGGAAAAATTAATCAAGATTCCACTGTATATACAGATATACATACATATATAAATATATTTCCATTGCCAATGCTTAGAAAAATAACATAGTATAAATTATTCCCCAACTGAGATATAAAATACCAAATTTTAGTATGAAAAGAGTTGGTAAATAAGAGTTGGTGTTACATTTCGAAGACTGGGGAATAATGTATCTAAATACAACTAAAATTAAAAATTAAATACAAAGAACTTAGTTAATACTTACAGAGTTGGTGCATAAATACTTAAGGCTAATTCAATATTGACTGTACACTTAAATCTACGAAATTCTGGATCTTGTATAATTCTTAAATCACCAGAGCATTTAGTTAACTTTCTGTTAGGATCTGCAACAACAAAAATATACACTTAACATAAATGTATGAAATTCCTATTAATAAAAATCACAAGTAAAAAAATGCATGAAAAATATTAAAATTTATGATGTCCTTTGTTATATAATACTATTTATACTACTCAACTTTCTTTTAAAATACTTGCAGACAATAAAAAAAAATTTCCTGCAAACAATAAAATATACTGAAAATTATTTTCTAGCAGACTTATGTTCTATTGCTATAACAAGAATTTGCTTAATTTTATATTTTTTAGTTCTTTCATGATATATTTCTATAAAAAGATTTCAACCAGGAGTTAACTTTAGGCGATGCAATTTTATTCATTACTAGCTGAATGGCAATCTGATGTGTTGCATTTTTGATTTAAAATGAAATGGTTTTATTTCTTAAAGATTGAAAACTGTTTTATCACTTTTAAAAATACATTAGAATTTTTAAAAAACAAAATAATGGTTTAAAATTCTCTTTTTTCAAATTTTGGTTTTTGGCTTTTGAAATAATTCTTTCAAATTTCCATTTTCAAATTTTGCTTTTTAAACAAAGAAAGAAGCTCATTCAATTAGAAAAAAATTCTAAAGGTTTTAACTTCTCCTCTCCTGAAACTAAAATTATTTCTGGATTTCAATTATTAAATGACTCGTTCTCAACTAATAATTTTTCATTTTGGCAACATGGCCGAATGTAAATAGAAAATCTCATGGGCGAAAAAGTGCTTAAAAAAATAGAAAGACAGTTCTCAAGAATTCAAAATTGGTGGCAGAAGAATCCTCATCAGTTGCTCATTAATTAGAAACAAATTTCACAAACTTGCTGGAATTATTAGTGAGTAAAATAATAAGTCGTAATGTAACTGAATGGGGAGTTCGTAATTTTACGATACTATGGCGATCAGCGGGGGAAATTTCAAAATAGTTTTGTAAATACGCTTTTTTAGAATGATAACATTTATTTATTGTATTTGGTAAATTTTGGAAGCTGAACATCTAGCAAATGTCGATAAATCGTAAAATTGACATTAATAGGTGCAGAAAACCGAAATATTTGTCCATCAAAATTGTCGATTTGGTGAAATTCGGAAAACTGCTTTGGGGAAAAAGCTTCGTTTGCAATGAAAAACATTTTTAACTTTATAAAAATGTGTATATCCTTAAAGGTGAAGAGTTCTAAAACACATGGAAATAAAAAATTTGTCGATTGGTGGGCGAAAAAGCTTAATTTTGCATGCATGAAAATAGTGGAAATTTGCGAAATGGAAAGGAGCTGGCCCACTCGGAATGTCATCTGTTTCTGCTGTCCGCTTCTTTTGAGTTCGGTGGTTTTAGCTTAATAATTAAAAAGGTTTAAAGTTTTGAAAGTTGAGGGTGGCACCAGAGCACACGTCTTGTCCGTCCATGTTCATCGGTGCCAGTCGCGATATCCTGTTATGCTCGGTTCATGAGATTAGCCCGTCCCCGTGTCTGCTGACTAACAAACTAACATTTGTTTACCTTCAGCTGTTAATAGTAATATGAATTAGGGCCTCTAGACTTTCCAACAGAACTGCATGGCCAAACAGAGAGGTCATTAGAACCATATTAAGAATTCTTAAACATAAATCATTCATAATTCTTTATCCTGTATATTGTTTACTGTTCTCTGCTATTATTCATTACTGCTACTTTGGTAAAGCTATAAGTAACAAATATTTAAGAAAGAGGCACCAATTCCAGCCCTGAAGTTTTTTTTTTTTTTTAACTGAGCTACAAGGTATTACACATTTAGGTGAGCCATGGTCGTTAAACCTCATAGTCCCTGATAACCTTTCTCCTGTATCTTGTTGGTCCCTTATACAGTAATGCAAGCTTCTCAAAATTATTTTAGGCCTTTTAAGAATCAATTATAGCAAAATTTTATAGGATACTGACTTTACAATTAGTTAATGTAGCTCTCATTTAACTAATTATAACAAAAAAAATCAATAAAATAAAACACGTGGTTTTGTTCACAACCTAAAACTTTAACTAAATTGCAAGAAAAAAAGAGGGTATTATGTAAATATATATATAAAGATTAGGAAAACATTCAATCAATATTGATCATAATATTCCCAGGTGCTGTTGCAAACAAAGTTAATTCAAAAACCCTAACACATTTCTTCTTTCAAATGAAAAATTATTAGACTCCAAAATACAAAGAAACTTCAACAGCATATACGTACAAGGAATGGGAAATTTCAATAATAAAATGCTCATAAAATATATTTTATTTGTATTTGCCAGGAGGTTTGTTTAAGCTTCTCTCTGAAATACTTATGATAAATTAAGTTTACAAAATTAAACTATTTACCTCTAACAATAATTCGTTACAAGTTAATAAGACCAATTTTATAACAAAAATAATAGAACTAGTGCTACCATTAAAACTGTCATAACAATCCTTATTTTGAATCCCATAATCCTTTCATGTTATAACTTTGTTATGGTAGGTAGGTTAGTATGTGACTGACCCACTTGGAAATGCCAGAAGTAACTCATCTACTGGGAAGGTCTCCTATATCAGGCAGGTAAACAGTGGGGCACTAGATATCCTGTCGTATGTTCCTAGCACCACTGTAGTCTACATTTTGAATTAATCTGTGACACAAGGAGTTTTGAAAAAGCAACTCTGATGTAAACATTTTACTTAAACAGTTCCCTTCTCACTGTATGAGTCAAGACCGAGTTCTGCACATGCATATTAAGCACAGCAGTCATCTTTGTCCCAGTAGTCTTTCTGTACAAGGTAAAAATCACCTCTAATGACCTCCTGTCCCTGTCAATGAATTTAATTTTCCTTCCACTGTTGTGTCTTGTCACACAGACAAGGTTTTACCACTAACTTTGTATGCTGTCATGAAGTAAGACAATATCTTCTGATACCCCCAATAACTTTACAGCTGAGGTTACCAAAACACCAAATAGATGCATGCACACCTACAATTTGCCCTTTTGAGACCTCTAGGAAGTTGCTCATTTTGTTCACACCATGAACTAATTTTTGCAAAGCAATGCCTAAAATGCAATCAAACATAGCCTTTCGAAAATAAGCTAAACGGTTTCTTAAAAAAAGTGGTGGCTATTTGTGCATTTAGCTCTTTGATCAGCAGGAATGAAATGCACTTTTTTTAAGGGTATTATTTCCATTAATTCTGACAACCTAAGTGTGTGTGTATGTATATATATATATAATTAGATACAAGCAGTATGATTCAGGAAAAAATTAGGAAAACAAACTACTGATTGGACAAAAACTACCCACTCTACAGTTGGCCCACCCTATCCCACACACAAAAAAAAATATGTAAATAAAAAATATTTTTTTAAAATCACATGAAAGGTACACATGGAAATCTACATAAACATGTTGAACATCATGACCAAATGAAAGCAACCAGTCGTAACTTAAAACCAACAACTAATCTTTGCAAATGCATAAAAAGAACAAGTTTAAAAAAGACATTTTGAAGGTTGAATTAATTCTTTATTGAACAAAATAATGACTGCTTGAAGTTTGGTGAATAGAATGCAACCATAAATAATTAAGAAATTATTCTCTAACCTCAAAAACTCACATTGAAGAAGAAACTGGAAACTAAAAAATAAGACATCTTGTTTAGATTCTATTCCATTAGAACTTTTAAGAATGTAGGACCAGATGTAACAAGAGAAATTTATAACATTCTGCAGTCCAATTAGGTGAATGAGATACCCCCACCTTAATGGAGGTTAGTCCGACATTGTCAAGTATATGAAAATTCAAGGAATAAAATTAGCTGATTCTCAATGTTATTCAAATGAATAATGAAATAATTCTAAAGAGAATATTTCTGGCCAGACCAACAAATATTTCTTCAACAGGTAGGACCAAATGTAGATGGGTAGACAGCATTGAAAGACTTAGGCATTTTGTAAATTAAAAACTAGAAGACAATGGCTATGACAGGGTGTTTGGAAAAAGATTGCTAGGGAAGGTTAGTCTATGCATTGAAGAAGCATTTTGGATGAAAATCTTACTCTAATGGCTTACTTTGAAAAATATATTGTTCTACTAAATATTCAATATAATTTCAAAGGCATGAGATTTATACTTTTGAAATTATAACTATCACAGAAAAAAAGATCTTACCTTTCACCTTAGCTCTAAACTCTTTAAGAACTTCCTCAACATTAATCATGTAAAATTCATGCAGCTTTAACTGATGTTTAAAATAACCTTGTAATACTTCTCTAATAGCCTGTAAAATTTAAGAATTGATATGCTGTAGTCAAAAATAAAATTTATTAGAAATAAAAAGTTATACAAAATGGTAAAAGCTAGATAGCCGAATATAAATTTTTAAAAATATATTGCCATTTCTCTGACACTAAATTTTATTAAGAGTTGAATAGCAAAGTTATTTCCATCAGTTTATTTGGAAGGGAAGCTGAGACAAGGAGAACATATTCAGAGTCATATCTTTTACTCAGTTCAATCACATCCAGTGGCTCCTTTTTTTAGTAATACATAAAAATACTGACTTTGTAGATGGAAAAAAAAGCAATAAACATTTAAATAATCAGTATACCACAGCTGAACAAACATACTGGAATTTCTGAGAAAGTAGTTGAGAAATTCAGTTCGTCAAAATTCTCTAACCAAGTATACAGTTGTAGGTTAACTCTAATTTCTGCAGGTAAATTACTATTGTTGTAAATTGAAAAGATATATTTTGGTACACTGGTAGTGCCACTTGGCTACTTCGAGGTTTGTGCAAAGCGCATTTTGTAGTTAGTGTCACTTTTGAACAAATAAAAGTATGACACTCGAAGCCTTATTCTTAAAATTGATTTCTTGGTTATAATTATTCTTGAATTTTCCACAACTATCATTCACTCAAACTATCATAATACCTCTGTCTTACAGTTTTAAAAGTCTAAAGAACTGTTTGACATTCCCAAAATACACAATAAACAATCCCTTTGTGAAAGATTTTTAATATTTGATTTTTAAGGGATTTCCAAGTGTCCTCCAACTACAAATATTGAAATTTGGAAAAAAATTGAGGGCTCAGTTTTAAAATATTTATATTTTAGGAAATACATTAAATCAGTACTTCCAGAATCATGGGTAAATGATCAAAAATATAGTAAAATGTGGTTTCTTTGGAAAATTTCATGAAGTCTCATGATGATTATTCAGCAATATTGTTTTGTGTGTATGTGTGTGTGTAAGTAATATCATGAGTACCCAATGAAGAGCCAAAAAAATCATTGCATAATAAAGCTATAATCATAGAGAGTGAAAGAACAGAGAATAGTCAAAGTCCTCATTGCTGTTTCTATAGGTCTACATGGATAAGTGTAAAGAAAAGAAATTCTATTTTGTCTTTATAAAGTACACAAAACTAAAATCAATGCTGAACCCCAAAATCAACATGAAGTATTGAGAAAAAGGACTCTTTAAATAAAGTTAAAGATAATGTAAAAGAAAAAAATTACATTAAAACCCATCAAAAAATTAAACTAATGTAAAATAAAAATAACCCATTAAATAAACAATTACCATTAATTTTTCAATACCTACATCTATCTATAGTTTTTAGTCTTTATCACTATTAACAAAAATCAAGATTATAATTTATATCAAGGAGCCAATGTGGCAATATTGTTAAATAGTGCTGAAACAAAACACTAAGTCACCATCAAGAAAAATAGACTAAAAACTTCCTTTCCCTTTGAAATCTGAAACTCAAGTTTCTGTTACTTTGGATCACTTCCAATCCTTACATTCCATCCCCCCCCCCAAAAAAAAAAAAAAAAAAAAAGATTTAATAAGAATCAAAATAACTACATCCCAGAATTAGAACAGTTTACAACTGCAGTAGTTCTTAATATTTATTGCAATTTTTAACAGAGTTCACCAAGTAAAAATGCCAAAAATCTACTCTAAAATTAGCCAGCAACTGCCCCCCTCCAACATTCCTTAATTTAGATAGTTGAAAAAGGGGAAAAGGGATTTACATATAAATATCTTAATTATTTGACTTTCTAGTTCAAAAATAAATTGGCATAGAGGTTAAATTTGATGTATTTTGTTACATGGCTAGAATCATTACAAAATGAATTTTGGAGAAGAAAAAAAAAAAGCAGATGGGAGAGAAAAGATAATTTACTGTGGAAGTAATCGATCACATTCGGCATCTTTCAGAGTGAATCATGTCAATTTTTGTTCCATAAATAACATAAGAACCTGTGAATTTTATACATGATAAAGCTGTATGTTAAATGAAATATAATTACAGACACCTGAAAAAAGCAATATGTATATTTTGAGAAATTGCTAATTTGGGTAGAAACTAAATGGTCTATTCATGATATGTCTGCGAAATACTGAAAATAGAATGGATAAGTTAATCCCATTACAAAAATAAATTTTATTCATATTTTTCAGTAGACTTTATGTAAGGGAGGTTATTCACATAATCAATAATTGCATTCAAAATAACTAAGATTATGAAAAGCATAATTAAAATAAAATTATATAAATACATAAACATCAGTTACATAAATACTCTCAAACATACTCATTAACCTTTTCTTGATCATAATTGTATTAATTTTTTTATTCCTTAACTTTAGAACAGTGTAGTTACTTAAGATCAAGAACTTACATTTAAATGACACTCATCATTCACAGTCCGAGTAATGCCACTACCAGTCCACTTTCCAGCAGCAATTTCTAGTGATAAATACCATACAGCCCTATCCAGTAAGTAGGCAGGTCTTAAATGTGGAGAATTTGTTAAATTATATGTAGATTCTGGGTGCTCTTGAAGCCATTCACTTTCATTGGCGGTGTGATTCAAAACTATATCAGTAATAGCCAAAACCTAAAAGAATGAATTAAAGTTGTAATATAAAATACCATTAATACAATGACATTAAAATTGGATTATTCATTACTTACTAAAAAGCAAAAATATTATACTTACAAAAAAAGATTGTAGAAAAAATTTAAGATTAACTTTTTATTGATCCTGAATAACAGAAATTAAATTTGATTAACTTAATCCATGCTGTATGACACATATTTGGTCTCAAATATCAACATTCCTAAGCACTAGTTGGTGCTTCAATGATACAATTACAAAAATACAAAATAGTATAAAAAAACTCACATTTCCATTTGTCATTTCATTTGCCCAAAACATTACTGAACTTCAATTATGAATTCATTTATTGAAAACATGAATTTTTACACATAAAAAAATAGTTACAAACAAAAGAACTTATAACAAGGTACATAATTTGATGGTTCTTTTTATAGGTTGCATATCTGTACTGTAAGCTTTGAAAAATTTGGCACACACAAATACCACTTTAATTCAGTCCTAAGAGACTTAAATGCTATCCAGACCTATCCTACATCTTTTCATAACTTCAGCTTTTTCAGAAGATATATACAAATGCAGATCTATGCAAGCATGCACACACCAAAAAAATTATAAGGATGGTCAAATGAAAGGGAGACTTTTCTGTAATGGTTTGTTGGTGAACATACAGGAAGTAATAAGGATGCATGAGCTACATATCCACTACACAGTTGCCTTGTGGGTTCAAGCAAGTAGCCCAACACTTCACTTGATTTTGGATATCCTGCGAAAAGAACGTCTGTGGTTGTCTGCAGCACCAATCTCGAAGGGTGCACTGGACCTCTGAATTGTTAGCAAACCAGTGGCCCTTGACAGTCTTTCTCAGTGGGCTGAAGATGTTCGGGTTGAAGGGTGACAAGTTGGGGTCATAAGGGCCAAGTCAGGGATGGTTTAGGACCTCCCTGCAGAAGTGTCACAACAAATATTGTCAATGGCAGCAATCGATTCCATACTGATGGCCAAGTGTGATTCAACAGATCCCCTGCTCACAAATCCTTTGCAAAATTCACTAAATATCTGAATACAAGACAACATGGTAGACACTTGTGTCCATACACATCCTTCATACATACATCAATAAATTTCAGTTTCACTAATATCTTCTATTATCAAAAATTGAATACCTGCTTGCTGGGCCTGTTTGGATGAAACCATATCACGACCATACATACTAACATTGCTTAAGCACCTGTAAACTGCACACTGACACTTTCTGATTTTAACTTAACTTTGTGGTATGCAGCATCATATACCAATGCAAATGCTAAGTTCCAAGTATTAAAACACTGCCGCTAATACAAAAGTTTCCTTTTCATGTGGGCCACCTTTATACATGATATTTTTTTATTTCATAAATTATTTTAAGAATCAGAGCCTACAGTTTGCTCAGTGACATAACGCTTTATGGACTTGAATAAAACTTCTGCAGTGCATTTTCCCCATAAATATCACAACACTATCAAGAAGACAACATATTTCTAGTATTAACAAAACTTCCCAGTGAAGAAAAGGATGTTCTAGTGCTGTACCAGCTAAGAGACCAATGCAGTTAATGTGGTTCACCTATTGAGAGCTCCCATAATAAATTAGCCAATAAAAATGGGCAAATAGTCAAAAGATAAGCTTACCCCTTATAAAAAGGAAATTAAAGATGGTAAACATGAAAGAAAAGGTACATTTATATTATTCAAAAGTAGTAGATGGCACAATCAGATGTTTAATGATGCATTCACTATATAGAGAGCCTTTCGATTCCAAACTTATTTGAATAGTCTTCAATAGTTCAATATATTTCTCTCATTAAGGAAAAAAAAATGTGCTCTATTTAAACAAAAAATAACTTCAAACATGGTGGTATATACACAGCTGCAAGTTTCTTTCTTTTAAAATCTTACTCTTAAATTTTTATACAACAGTTAAAGGAAAATACTTTCACTAATTCTTCAGGAACACACTAGTGCCACAGTTCCATCAATATCAAATAATTCCTTTCACTTGCACAACATTAGAATATCAGTTTGATGCCAAGAGACTGGGTTTCTAGAACAGGGCGCAGTTCAATATAAGGCATTCAGAAAAAAAATCTGTATATCCCTTCTACAGTTGAAAAAAAAACTTATTGACATTTATATAAGAGTAATATTTTATACAATAGAAATAGCTGTTAAATAGGTTTAAACGAAATGTACAATATTATTCTCTAATTGCACACTACCATTCTTGTTATACTATATTATTTATATTTTCTATTCTAATTTTAATAGGAGCAAAACAACTGTCATAATTACAAAGACAAATATAATTAACTATGATAATCTGAACTTTTTACAAACCTTCCACTCTGTTCTCATTTTTTCAACAAGACCAGCTATGTCATTGAGAGAACATTTCTTCCCTTTGTAGTCAAAAACTGGATTGAGTTTCATTTGATTCTTCAGTGAATATGACGAGTTTGAGCCTCCCAGTTCTTGAATAGGTGTAATGTGTATCATGTTATATCCAACTTCCTTTACAGTTCTGAGTCTGCCTTCCCACTCATCAAAAGGACCAAGACTTTTTGCAAGATAAGTGATGCATAATATGCTATCGAGTGAAAGAATGTCATTCTCTGGACCATATGTCAGAACAGGATCGACAAGTATATATCCTGAACCACTAGGTTTTTGCACATCCCTGTTGTAAAGAAAGCAAATTTCAAACGTCATTGAATTACTACAAAAGTATTCTAAATTAAGAATTTTTTCTAATTTAAATTAAAAAAGGCTGAAACAATTAATCCAATAAAATTACTTAGAAAGCATTTTAGCAAGGAACAAGAACAGTTTTCCATCTATAGAATGAAAAATTTTATAGATTAAAGAAATCTTGATGAGAATGCACATTAATAGTGGATACTAATTGCTGGCCACAAAATCTACTCCAATAGACTCAGTGGTTCTTGCAATAATTACAAAGTTTGCTTTTGACTTTAAAATCACGACAATTTTTAAATTAAAATCAAAGTCAAAAGAAAAAATTTGCCAATTTATAATGTAATTTATTGAAGTTTATTAACTTAAAAGCTTTTAATTTTATCATTACATAGTTATTATATCTTAGGTTTGTTTTTATTTCGTATAACAAAATTATTTTCCTTTCACTTGTCAAATGAAATGTATAATGTGTTACACTGAATTTGGATTTCAATAGTGCTACAAAGGGGACTTTGATGTCTACTCAACTGAGAACAGAAAGTCTAGTTAGTCTAGCCTTTCATTGACCACAACTGACATTTTTATAGGGTAAGGAAGCAATCTGAATGCACATACTGGTTTGAAGAGTAAAAAATTATTTTGAGTCCTTTAATTGAAAGGTAAAGGTGATAAATGCCTTATTATTAATGTTACAGTTTTAATACCACTAGGTAAGGTTAAAGCAGTGAGGATTTTTTTCAAGTCAAATTTGGCTTCCTTTTTCAAAATGGCTAATGCAAGTCAAGTATGAGCTCAGATATAATTCATAATGATGCTATAAGATTATGGCAGTCTGCATTGATGCAGTACAAAAAATTGCGATAGCAGTAAAAAATTTGGGAAAAAAGATCAAACCTTCCTGAATCCATGTGAAATGGAAGGAGAAAATTTCTGAAGATAAATTCTTAGAATAAATTTTAAATGCTGTTTGCCAGAATAACATATATGAATAACGAAGTGATTCAAGCCATGGAGTCACACAACACAGTCAACTTGGGTTTTCAATTGAGTGTGTCAGAAAATAGATTGTGGCAGCCACTTTGTAATGGAGTATGACAATGAAATGTTTTATATGAGGAGACAAGTAATAATGATCATGAAAATCAAGATTAGTAGAAACATGTTATACATGCAGTAGTCTTCATTATAATAATAATAATAAACTCATTCAATAAAATCATCTCTAGAACCTTGAATTTGAATGACATGTACATGCTAATCAATCTTCAAATAAATTCTGTTAAAAGTTTTTCCACCTCATAAAAATTTTGAAATTTTGTAACCCTTTTTCAGTTTTAAAAGTTTTAATATATATATATTTTAAGCATGCCCAGAGGTTTTGTATTCATATAAAATCCATACAACTTGTACTTCAAAACTGACAAAATTAAACTTAATATCAGTAACAGTAATAAATTCAATACTTTAAAATGTAAAAAAGGGAATTAAAATTTTCCAACATTTGAGGATTGAACTTCATACAGTACCTTTAAATTGTTAAAAAAAAATGTTAATATGGTAGCTCAGACTATGTTGTATATGTTCCAGTAATAGATTTTATTGAAAGCCAGTATACTTCATTCACGACAAGGAAAATATATTTCTTTACAACTCTTTAATTATGATAACATTAATATAGATAAATGTTCATGGATTTACAGAAAGATTCCTTAACATTAGAACTATACATGTTTCACGGAAATTATAAATGTGTTTCAAAATTAATTGGATGGTGATAAGGTTTAAATTATATAAAAATGAAGCAGTAGCATGGACAAAATTCTTTTCAGAATGGAAATGTTCATAAATAATAAATATAAAAACTGAAATATAGAAATTAACTTCACTATCAAATTTAAAATATGATTTATATAACACTATTATGTTGTTCTAAGCTAACAATTTTTACAGCCACTTTTTAAAACCTTCTCAAACATATTACCAAGAAACCTCAAATAATTGAATTAGAAATTACAATATGATTATGATAAACACAAATGTGTATATTAATACACTGTCTCACAAATAGAGAATAAGGGTACTTAGGTTTAAGGGAGTTGTGAATTTAATATCAGAAAAACAATTTTGAAGAATAAATAGATAGTGATAAGTTATTTATTGTTATTAATTCAACTAAGTAGTTGTACTTCACATATAAAGATAACTCATTTAAAATGTAGATTGACGAGTATCTTTGTTCACACAAACCAAAATATTCTTCAGTCTTTAAACAAAATGATAACTTTAGTTATCATTTTAGTCTTTAAAATGATAACATCAGTTTTTATAATGATTTTAAAATGATGTTCTAAAGTTAGAGCAAAACAGATTAAAGAGCAATACCATTCTTAATTACATAATTTAGCATATAAAAACAACTATTTCAAATTTATTACCCTCCTTCTTGTATGAAAAAATAGTGATAACTGCCAGATACTTCAAAGGTGATATCACAATATAATGCTGTATCATCCCCTTTATTTGAACTCTCAGACTTCCATTTCAGTTCTCTATACACATGTCTTTTGAAGCAGTCAGTGGGATTTTCAGGATAATTTATAAAGAGCTTTATTCTCTCACCAAAAAGTGTTGATCCTAACTTGAACTGAACTATACATCCTAAAATAATATTTTAAATAACTAATTAAATACACAATGTATTAATATACATTAACAGCATGCAAATTTTATACAATACTAAAAAGTTACATAAAACATGTTTAACAACTTCATACTGAAGTCAAGATACCTAAACCAGTTTCTCTTAACCTCACAGCACTAATATACAATGCAGAACATCAAAGAGAATGACCTTAATTTAACATTCTTCATTCATTATGTTTAAAAATATTTGAGAGAAATTAAAGTAGAAAAATGTTCAAATTCAGTAAAAATAAAGTAAATGGATAAATTAGAGATAAGTTTAATTATTTAATTAAAATATTTGTTATGAAATAGACAAACTTCATTAAGATTATTTTCTATTTTAAAATCAATTTTATTAAGCTTTTATTTTATAGCATATGAACACAAAAAATAAGGTGAAGTGGGATAAGTGAGAAGGCAGGCTTAAAACCCTAAAAAATTTAACTTAAAAAAAAAATCAAGTGTACTTTGTAGGAAAATTCTTGCTCTACTGTTATGTATAGTTTTTATTTACAGAAAAATTGTAAAATGGAAAATTTTTATATCTACCAAACCCATGCATTTTAACTAAGGTACCCAAGTTTGAGTACAAGCTAAAAAAAAAAATCAGAACTAATTAACCACAACAGTTATTTTGAAAATACCCACTTATTCATTAAGAAATGAAAAATACAGATATAATATAAAAATCTTTCTGCAATATTACTTCAGTATTGCAGGGTTTTCACTTGCCCCATAAAAATTTTGTGTCACGGCAAGTGAGAACACAAAGATTTGGGCAAGTGAGAACTGGCTCTATATACTGAAAAAACTGTTAGTGAATGGTGAGTGGAGTGGAAATTACAAACTGTGTGTGAATATATTGAATTTCTTTAATTCTGTTGTCACTATTTCTGAGTTGCCTTTTGTACCAGATGACTTATTAGTGTTCCTGGAAGAGCCGAGGTCTGGAAAGTGCAGTGAACTAATTTTTTCAGTGTCTTTATCGTCCTACAATATTCAGTAGGACCTAGGCAAAGGGGGGAAAAAACTTTTTTTGAACTTTTAACATACATTTGTTACTCTACAACAAATACAAATATACTTATTTCGTTAATATTCAGACATTATTGACAATGCTAACTTGAACAAATACCTCCAAAATGAAAGAATATAAAAAAAGAAAATAGCCTTTTGTTCAGCATGAAATATTTATTCTTTTCCTTGCCCTACTTATTTTGCTATAAGCAACTATGATTTATTGGGACCCACATTCTCACTTACCCCAAGTGCAGCAGCAAGTGAGAATGCAAAACATGAAAACTTTATATACTTACTGCAAAAAGAGATGTGTATAGATTTTTTTTTTAAATAAAACTATAAATGTGGAACATAACCAAAAGTATGTATGCAAATTTTCATACAAATACAAACAACTTTTTAAACACTTATTTAGATTCAAAGTGGAAATGATTTTGCATTCTCACCCCACTTCACCCTACAAAATACATAAAACTATGGTGAAGTTACCTTTTTTTACAGGAAATAATAATGATTCAAGGTTTTCATTTTCATTTAAATGATGAACTCTGATCTGAACACTCAAAGGATGTGAAGCTGTCATTGCAGAGTTTTGGTGCTATCACTATAGTGAGCAATACATAGGAAATCAGCTTGCAAGCTAAAATCAAATTAATTACATATATTAACAAAATAAATTTAACATTTGAAAGTTTCTAAATAATCAAAAATATAACAGCAGGTCTTGTCTGAAGAAAACTTGTTAATAATTAAGGATTTCTAAGAACTAGGGCAAAATCCAACTTTTTAAGGCTATACCAAAAGATATGCAGTTGCATATCTTTCAAAATTATGAAATATTACTTTGTGACATCAGACTACAATCGACCTTACTTTCGCATAATATAAACCGCGGCTGTTTTGACAGCCATGCCGAAGAAAATAGCGTAATTGACTCCGAAGTTTATTATTTTTGGAAGTATTTTTTAGAGCTTCATCGGAAAATGTACGCTCATATTAGAAGCCTTAAAACAATTTAAAAAAGTAAGGCACTTTAGAGCCGGCAAAAACCTTGAGTTAATTAAATTAGCAAAATAAAGATTTCCTTCCCCGCGCTCACATGCAATTAAAAATAGACTTCATGCGTTACTATTTATACCATTAATACAGAGATTTCTTTTCTCGTGAAACTAAAATTTAAGAATACAAGTAAATGAAAAGAAAGGAATTCCAAAAAAGACTTTACGCTTATTAAATGCAATTAGTATCCAACAATTAAAACATAAACAAGTTCAAAACTGATTCAAACTGTTCAAAACTGATTCAAAACTGTTCAAAACTGATGACAAGTTCAAAACTGTTTTAACTGCAATATTTAGTGCAGTAAAATTCTCAGAATAATGTCGGATAACTTCCACTTTTTACGGAACGAATGCAGAAATATGTTCTGTGTTTTTTTAATTTAAAAGAACATTTTAAAAACAAAATAAAGGCACCAAAAATGTAAAACAGGTATTTATATTCTGGCCCTCCCGTTTTAAATAATTATTGCATTCTACCACATCAGAGGATATACTAAAATCTGATGTCCCTCCGCCTGTCAAACAGAAACATACCTTCAATGGAGCGAAATTTTCAAAAACAGTCACCTTTCGAAGCAGCAGACAACAAACGAAGGTCAAAGTAAAGTTGTAGTGTATTGAAATTCTGAGGAGATTCAAAATTTGCTAGTCGGAAGTGATTATTCGATCTTAGAAAAAAGTATTTAAAAGGATCCTACTTTATTTAGAAAATAACCTTGTTGCACTTATAATTTTAAAACTTTTGTTTGATTTTAGTTAATAAGTGTTTAGTCAATAAGATTCAGACTTGCTCGTTAAAATATGATAATAATGTATGATTAAACAGGCAAGTAAATAGAGAAATATTTCTTTTTTACTACTCCTTTTATTCTCTAGAGCGAGTTTCAAGCAAAAATCATATAACAGTTCATACCAGGCACGTTCTAGAATAAAAGAATTTAGCTTTAGGCCTACCTTTAAAAAAATTTCTAGATTAAAATAAAAATATAGCATACTTCACTGTAACCAAACTGTATAGTTTTTTTATGTCTAATAAACAAATAAAAAGTTACAGATGGATGAAAATTTGATTCCTGGAGCTTGATACTTAGAGTTAGGAACCTCGTTTCTTTTTTTAGATAAAAAGTATGCATAAGTTCATAATAAATTTTTATTAGATTATTAGCTGTGATTTCTCACTTCCAGAAAATTATAAATTGAATATCCATGCATTCCGGGTGCATCGTAAACTTTGTCTTCATATCTTTTAACACTGTCTTAATTTTATTGATAATTTTTGTTTGGATGCGTTTTCTTCATAGAATATCACTTCGAATGGAGAAGTAATAATCTAAGTCTTGAATTACAAAACTTATGCAGTCGAAGTAAAAAATGTATTTTCATTTATGTGCAAAAATTACGTAAAGTTCGGGATGTTTAATGTAAAAGTTAATTAAAAAATTTTAATGTTGATTTTATAGAACCGAAAAATATCTATTTCTTTTTGCGAATAGGTCTGTAACATATGAAATTGAAAATTAATAAATTTGACTATTTTAAAGTTCTTTTATTGGTGGTTAAAAATAATTAGCTTTGTAGCATTACTTTGCCTTTTTTAAATATGGTTTTATAATTAATATACGATTACGTGCTTTTTTTAAAACTAATGCATGAAAGAACTAATCACATCATATTCATATTATAGCATTAATATTTTAAGTTTATTGTTAAAAGAAACATCACAATTGTTTTGCTTTGCTATTTATTATATATTTCATCATCCACTGTGGAGTATAGCATACAAAAATAAATTCTGAAATTATCTGTAAGGTAATAAATATCGGTTAGGATGAATTTTTTATGTAACATAGTATGAGAATTCGTAAAATTGACTATAAATTACTTTTAAAAATGACTGTTGAACCCAATGCAATGATATAATTTTTAGTTGTTTGTTGTTTTAAAACCTAGTGTAGTTTGTAGAAATTTCCATTACTTCACTGATAATTATGTAGCAATAACAATTAAATCTAAATAAATAATTTCCATTTTCTTGAGACAAATTATAGTATATGGAAATTTGAGCTTTGAACTGGAATTTAATTTTCTCAGAGTTTATTATAAATAGTTAATAATTATCAACTTTAATGTCTCCTTATTAAATATAAATTATATTTCTCCTGCAAGATAATGAAGTTTGTATTCTAAAGGAGCTATAAACTAAATAAAACATATGATCATAAATTGGTACAGATGTAGTATACGCAACGAACGCCAAGGGGCGATTTTTCGCCAAATCTGATGGTTGTTTGGCGGTTTTTATATTCTGGCAGGGAGGATTTTTAGATCGGATGGTATTTTTTTGCGATAAGCTTTGTTTTACTGACCGCTACAGCCAGCGGAAGCTTTTTTTTACTGTACAACAGCCAGCGGCATGTAGCGAAGCCAGCGGCTGGGGATTTTCTGTAATGTTTTTGGACGGATGCGTAACGGAGCGTAGCGGAGTGAAGCAAGGGTATCTGAGCGAAGCGAAGATCCCGTGTGCGCCTACGAGTTTCATAAAGCCAGCAGTATGTTTGTTTTCCAATTTATTGTTTACATTTCGCAGTTTAAGCCTAACAGGTCTCCGAACGGGATTTTGGCGCCAACTTTTCGCCAAATTGGCGATGGCCGTTGCGTATACTACATCTGTTCCAAAAAATCATTCTGTTTTTGAAATGTATTACTGAAGTATAAGATAGTCTGAAAAGAGTATGTTATTTTGCTATTACTCTGTGCTCTGAACAATGAAAGCAACTTACTGGGAAATTTCAAGTCCTCTCTTAATTTACCCAAGGCATGGTTACCACGCCAAACTTGGCAGGGAGGTATGTGTAACACATCTGTACCTAAGAGGGAAGAAAAAAAAAGTCTGAGAAATAACTTTATAATCTTTATTAACACCTCGCTTTTTAACTTTTCATCAGTTTATAATTATTTTGTCTCTTTTATATTTTCATTATATTCTTATAATGTCAAAGTAGCAAATAGATATGTCCATAGAGCAAAGACTCTGACTTATTCTTTTAAATAAATATTTACCTAAATTTTTAAATCTTATGAAGGAATTCTTTTTAATGTTTCTAGCAAATTCTGTTTTTGCCATTGTCAACGGTTTATTTTTATGTAATCAACATAACTAGTCTAATATCAGTCATATTTGACCTATTTTCTACGAAACTTATATGTATTATATTATCTGTAAATTGTTTTTGACTTTAAGGTGAAGATTGGAAATAAAATCAGTTATTGAAGAGTATTTTCAAACAATTTAAGCATATTTTGTACTATATGCTGCTCAATCTTACATAACAATTAAACCATGATATGAACTTGTGTATTTTTTCAAAAAAATATGAGACTAAAGTGTGAAAGTAAGCTTGACAATAATCAGTGTTAGGGATCCAGTATTATACCAGATAACCTTTTACTATATTTGCAAGTATTATTCTTATTAGATTAATAGTTATTTATTCTTAGTTTTGATAATGCATCTCTCTTTTAAATCTTACTTTCTGTATATAAAATATGGGTTACTTTTACAGGCTAGTCAATTAAGGTAATTTGCCTATTTGATAGCCAAACAGATATTATAATCATTATTAAATTTTATTGCGTATGTCCTTATTTCCTTCATGAATCATCAAATCAATATTAATGCTTTAAAACCTTTTTCATTTATAACTATAGCTTGTATCTTAAATTACAGCACTGATATTGATACTTAAGACTATGTTTGACATGAAATTTTTCATAATTGTTGCTCATGTAATAAGTATATTACTTAGCAGTATGGACTCATTATTAAATTAAAATCATTAGTGAATTTAATTATTTTATTCTATGTAAAATTTTATTTTATGTAAAATGGCTTTAAATTATTTAGACTTGCTTAATTTAGTCACTTTGAACATAAGTTATTATAAACACTGTGCTAGTTATATTCATTATTTATTTATAAAACTGTTTCTTATGAACTTTTTTTTTTTATTTTCAGGTCACATGATTTGTGAGTTAATAAGTAGTGTGTCAACTGGTGTCATTTTTTTATCTTAATTAAATATACTGTATTTTTTTTTTATTCAATGTCATGCTTGCCTGATTGTGGCTGCCCTAAAAGTGTTCAAGAAACAACTGTTGAAGGAGATATTGCTCATGACGAATCTTCCTACAGACCTTTATCAGAATCAATACCTCTCTTACCCAAAGATACCACCATGATTACCTATGAAGCAGAAGCATCTCAGTATGCTCTTATAGCTATAATTGGTAAAGGTTTAAATAATGCTGCTACCATATCTGCTGCTCGACATATACCAACTGGTCAGCAAGTTGCTGTGCGAAGAACAAATCTTGAATGCTGTCCTGATGTCAGCTATGTACAAAGAGAAATATTAGTCACAAGGCAGTTGAGACATGAAAACCTCCTGCCTTATTATTGTGCATTTGTCTTTCATAATGAAGTTTGGGCTGTTATGCCCCTTATGACTTTTGGATCAGCAAAAGATATCATGTATTCACATTTTTCTGAGGGATTACCCGAACTTGCAATAGGTCTAATTTTAAGAGACATTTTATCTGCTTTAGACTATGTGCATAAAAGAGGTTTTATTCACAGAAGTATCAAAGCAAGTCATATCCTGATTTCTTCATCAGGTAAAGCTTTATTATCTGGACTTCGGTACTCATGCAATGTCATTAATAATGGTAAATGGCAAAATGTTATTCATTCATTTCCTGCAGATTCTATATCAAACTTGAACTGGCTTAGTCCTGAGCTGCTTGAACAGAATTTAATGGGGTACAATGCAAAGTCAGATGTTTACAGCTTAGGTATTACAGCCTGTGAATTAGCAAATGGTATTGTGCCTTTTGCTGAAATGCCTCCAACTCAAATGCTTCTTGAAAAACTGCAGGGTTACCATCCTAGACCATTAGATTCTCGTACTTATTATGATACTGAAGATTCACAATCTCAAGGAAATTTAGGTGATATTTATCGTATAAGACAATTTTCTGATTCTTTTCATGTTTTCACAGAATTGTGTTTACAAAGGGATCATATTCGAAGACCCACGGCAGCTCAACTTTTAAGACATTTATTCATAAAACAGTGCAAAAAAGCTACTATAACTTTACTGGATATTTTAGCTATGGTAACTCCAATAACTGATCAATATCCTCCTATAAAAAATGAAGATTATTCTTTAGAAGAAAAACTCCAGGAACTCACTTTTAATGAGCCATGGAATTTTTAATATTTCTTAAGTTATTAAATGATATTTCTTACAAATTGTTATTAGGTTGTAAAGTTATAGTTTTCCAATAACATTTAGAGAATGAAAATACTAGTTCTCTCATTATCCTTTTGTATGCATGTGACATCTACAATTTATTAGAATCATAATTATAACACAACTAAATGTACAATTTTTAAAAGTTTGCGTGCTTTCATACACAAATTAGATGAATTTCAAATATTTATTGCATGCACAAAATACTCCATATTGTTGATGCATCTTAACAATCAAATTAATGTTAATATTTCTCATATGAATAAAATTTTAATATTAATATATTACTGGTGCTGATCACTTTTTCTGTAATTAATGTTAATATATATGGATTAAGTAATCTTTTTAAAAATTCATTGATATTTTTTATATTTCAGATTATATGTAGCTATAAAAGATTTATGCCTAGTTATAAATTATTAGCAAAGTCAATTTATTTTCATCTGTTCTTTGCTGAATAAGCTATTTCTAACTTAGCATACTTCAAAAGAATATAGTATCAGCATAAATTCTATTATCATGATAAATTAACATGGGTAATCCATATCATATAAAGAAAAATGAATATTTTTGGTACTTTATGAAGTGATTTCATAGTTATCATTTTCATATGCTATTCATTTATCATTATCACTATAGATAATAATTACAACACAAACAGTTGTTGCCTGTGTAATTATTTAATTATTAATAATAGTTACAAATAAATGAAAAAAATTATAATTTGTTACATTATTCTTCGGATACCAATACTTATCCTTCTTTGAAATAGTATGTTTGATTCTGCAAAACAAAAGTTACAATTCAATATATTACAATAACTTTAAATTATTTTAAGTTATAAAAGTCTCTATTATCATATTTCTTTGCCAGTAATCTACATTGCATTATTTAAAAGATTTTTTGCATAATAATATATGTTGCTTACTTACCTTTCTTGAAAAAAACCTAGTTAAAATTACTATTTCTGAAAGAGAAACATTAGACGAAAGACAAATTTTACTTTATTCAATTACTGACGTAGTATAAGTGAAAGAAATTCAGCATTCTAAAACCTACCCACTCTGATATTTTAGTTGTCTGTGACACAAAGAATGGAACTGAAAAGTGAGCATATGCTCTGGGTTCAGCATCCCTACATATCCATGAACATGATTTCCACTTTTTTTCCTCGGTTTTAATTTTATATCTCTTTAAAAAACTCTAAAAGGTCTAAGTGAAAGAGAATGTAAGCTGTACTGCAGAATACAAGCCAAAATTCAATAACGGGCCAGAGGATGATTGGAACTAAAACAGAATAATACAAATGAGTCATATGCAAGGCTTCCAGGGGAAAAAATAAGCATGAGCTCTAACCTCTGTAAGGAAAAATTATGCAATTGACATGGACTTCTGTTTAGGCTGGCTTTAGAAAAATCTACATTATTATATTTTGACAAAGGAGATGAACAATATATATTCTTTTACTATTCATAATTATATTTTAGAGCATATTTTAATGTAAGAAATTAAAATAAATTTTCTTGATGGCCCAAATGATGTTACCACTTTATGAGGCTAAAGTATCTCACAATATAGTGTCTTACCATAATAGACCAATAGCTGCAAGGGAACTAGGAGAGAGAAAAAATTTTGTTAAAACATAACAGAAATTCTTAATTTCATGCTTATTTTTTCCCCCGGAAGTCTTGCATATGACTCATTATATTATTCTGTTTTGGCTCCAGTCATCCTGTGACTAATTATAACACCTAAAATTTAATTTACGTTTAGATATTCAGTGATGACTTCAATGATTTGGGTTCAAATTTTAGATTCAATAAAAGCTTGATCTATTGAGATAAATCAATTCTATTGATACTGCTATCAAAAAATATTTTACAGAAGAGCATTCTCTTCCATAAGTTGTTTTATAAAAAGTTAAAATCTGAGGTTGTTTGAAGAAAGGATGTTTTTCCTTTCTTGACACTAAAAGGCATAAGAAACCTGTAAATTTACCGATCCAATCATATGCAAATCTTTCAAAACAAAATTTTAACTTTTTTTTAATTTATGGACCCCAGATAATGATCATGATAGTACTTATTTTCTCAATTTTTTAATCATGTAGCCAAAATTTTGTGATCAAGCAGGGCTCTACAATGAATCTTTTATTTTTAACTAAAAAACATAAATACTTCTATTTAATTTGTGATAATAAATAATTCCAATTGTACATTTATGTAATTTTCTTCTGCGCTTTACTTTTGGTACGGCTTTTCTACGCATTTGAAAGCATTCTAGTATTCTATTTTCCTTTATTATTTGTTTCCATTACATATACACCTTGGTGAAACCATTTTCCATATTTATTGTTTTAAGTCTTTTAAGTTTCTTTAGGAAGAAAACAAGATGCAATCAAGGAAATGAATCTTAAAATGTGTACACCTTAAAGCCTTGTCATTTTCCAAGTTACAAAGTTCTTTGGATTTCCTTGCTTTTTGGTCTGAAAAGTTTTTTTTTTTTTTCCCTAGATTTCCATGTACTTAAATTTTCATAATGTAGAACTTTAAGAAAATGCATTTTCTCAAAATCTTAGAGCATGCAAGGTTATATTTGTCATTAAATGACTCTCAAGGGTTTAGTGAATGGTCAGATTTTTAGATTGGTATTCTGTTTACATTTTAGGTAAACTTATGGTTAAATTGTTGCATGCATCATAGGTACTGTTAGGGACATAATCAATGCATTCACATATAATTGCACTTAAGTTGTTGTAATAGTTAAAAGAGACAAAAGACATGAGAATCTTGTAAAAATCTTTTAATTTACTCATCATGTTTTGATGATACAATACTACATGCAAAATAACAACATGGAAATTGCTCCAAAAACGTGCTGCTCTACACATAAATTCTATCATATTTACTCACAAGAAGATATTTGTGAATCAGCCAAACTGTTTCTTTTTACATAATTAAAGTTAGTAAGTTAGAATTAAATGGCAAATTATAAACAGGTATTAATAATAATTCATCCCTTCAGCTAACTAAAACTTTGTTTTCTTCTTCCTATAAGGTAGATTCTTGTCTGGAGACTTTTCCTTGTACACTTTCAATTTATTCGCTTCTTCATTATGGGAGCACCATTTAGGTGAGACTAAAGCTAATGATAAAACTGTAGTGAAGATTTCACACAGCTCTTGATTTTTAGCTTTTTCTTTCTTTCAATAATTGAAAGTAATTGTTGGACAAAGTTTCTTTTCTGTACCAATCTTTATTATACAGCAGTTAAACATATAAAGAAGGTAACTGAGGTTCTTTGCAAGTGCTTCCTCGCCCCACAAATTTATTAGATTTATATGAATTTTGCAGTCTCAATAGATGTTTTCTAGAGTAATCTTACAAATACTTACAGAATATTAGTATATGCCAAATGAAAGCAATGAAAATTCAGCTTCACATGTAATGAAGACAATATTTATATTTGATGAATATATCCTGATATATAAAACTGTGCTAATGTTTAATAATAGACTTCTAATCAAAACTAAATGATTATGACTTGTTAATTCCCAAGAATTGTTCATATAAGCCATATACAGTTTTCTAGCAACAGAACTAGTCCTGGAATTCACTCACATTACAATAACAGTTGACTAATGCTTTAAAAAACTGATAGTAAAAAGTCTGGATGCAAATAAAAATTAAATAATTTTTTTAATAAGCACAACATAATGGCAGACAAGTGATTTTACAAATATTTCCTATATTTTTTACCAATAAGAGCAATATTTTACTAAACTCACTTTTCAAATAAAATATTTCTATCATTCTATTTGTCATTCTATAGGAAAGGGGAGGCCAATATTCATACTCTATAAACTTCTGCTATTGCTTTCTAGGCTTTGAAAAATTCTGCATCAACTAAAAGTATACAAGTTTAAATTTTCCTCTGAAAACTTAAACTTTAAATTTACTTAAAAGTTTTTCATTAATAGAGATTTATATCTCTTAATAATTTTTTATTTAAAGCATGAGTTTGTAATGTTACAATTTCATTTTCCAGTTGATATATTTTGTCTTATTTTAGATTTAAATTTGTTTTTACTGAAATTGCAATTATTCAATAATTTTGTCTGCTTTTTTTAGATCCTAACTTCTAACTCTTTTAGAACTAGCTATTGTATTGATGTGCATATAGTAAAGTTATGAACAGAATATTTATATTGTTTAACTGCATGAAAACAGGAAAAATATGTTCTAAAAGATACTAAGTTCTCAACAGAAACATAGTGTAGAACTTAAATCTACCCTAAATATATAAAACTGTGAGTTCTAATCAATATTTTTCTGTTACATTTTTGTATGGCATTTAATTTTCTTACTTAACTGTCATAATTTCTTTCATGTGCACAGAAAGTGATTAGATAGAAAGGGAAGTGATCTGCCAATGCCCTAAATGATAAGATTAGTTAATCTAAAATCCTAGTATGGATGTGATTAATCAAGAATCCTGTCATGATCAACCTGTTGGCTGTCCTTACTATAGGATATAAACATACATGTTGTTGACCCACCAGTAAAAGGTAATTTAAATTTTTTAACAGAAATTTTCTTGTTGAACCCAGAGTAGAGATCATGCAATTTCTTTGGTTTAACTGATGATTTCTGTTATAATGACAGAATTTAATCTTTAAAAAATACATTGGTGAAACTTATAGGCATACACATTAATTTTTTTATACGTGTCACAATGAAAATATATCATAATGCCTGGGGTAAAGGCAGCTGAATAAAACTTTATGCAACATTTCAGAATATGTATGATCCTTTATTGTACATATCCTAGAAATCCTTAAATGTATCTTTATAAAAAAAAAAAATCTAAATAGAATGATTAAAATAGCATTATTATTAACAGAATTTTTTTAAATGTTGATCTACAAAAGAATATGAGATAGATCACTGGTATAAATAAACTGTGTATGTGTTCATACATTGCTAAGTATAATTATTAAAGCATAAAGGTTTAAGAAATAACCGAGAGGATAGTTAAAATTATCTGGATCAGTTGCACAGCTAAAATCACTCAGTTTTCTCTTTCAAATATCATTTATTTCATTCAAATATATCACAGTTGAATAAATACAGCTTACCTAATGCTAAATGCTTATATTTCTATTTTCTAGAAATTCCTATGAAACAGTCTTCATTGTAGATCAGAAATTTAAAATGGAACAAAAAATGTGAATCCACTACTGCAAGGTAGAAAAAATTTCAGGTAGTCTCTTCTAACGAAACTACCACGAATTATTAACATAGGATTACTTATCGTTGCTTACCTCTTTTGTATGTATATATGTATGCCAAAATTTTGACACATCTTGGTACTTTTCTGTTTAACTTGTCCATGCGATAGACTGGGTTTAACGTGCTGCCAAAATTATAACTCGCTCACTAGGATGGGTGGACAGACAGTTTTAGCGTCTGAAATTTTCCTTTCTGCAGGACCATTATGGAGGAATATAATCCTACATTAAAACTGGAAAGCTTGATGAACAAGAGACTTCGGACTCAAGAATAATGACAATTCATCTCACATACATAGATAAACAACCCCCTAGTTTTAAACATATTTGTATATAGTATACAATTTTCTATTAAATCTATCAAATTTTATATCTAAATTCATGCATTGCAATATCTGCAATCCCTACGAAATGAACCAAGATGACTTGACAAATGCACTGCTAATTCAGAGCAGTATATGAATTAAATGCTCTAAATCCCTCATATATGAAGCATTTGCCTAATCAAAACCAAGAACCTTCATGGCTTCAATATTAGAATGGTGAAGCTTCAAAAACAGCCAGGTTATCATTCTAACATATTAGACTGCTGTTATTGTAGCTTAGGCAAATGCCAAGCAATTGACTACAATGCCATGTTCTCAAGCTTTCCAGTACTTTATATACTAGGCTAGTTGAACATGCTTTCTTCAGTGAAGTCTTGGTTATTTTTACATATGACACTTTATTTTTCAAACTGAAATTTTAATTCTCAGAGTAATTTAAAGATACAGTCATAAAAATACTTTATTACATAATTATTTTCCCTGTTGCTGGATAGGAATATAATAGGCAAGGCTATCTAGACAAGAATATGCTGAACTAGAAAATTCACTTCTCTAACAAAATCAGTATCCACTCTTTTTTTCCTAGAAATTATTTTTTCAAGGTTGGCTTTTATTCCTTGTATTACAAAATTATAATAGTAATGGTAAGTAGACAAGTGAAATAATTTTAGAAATTTTAAGTATAGAACTTCCATTCATAGTTTATTAGCCACAGATTAAAAGCAATAAAGGAATTGTGTGGTTGAAAAATTTTAAAGCAGTCTTTTTTTTACCATGTTTCACAATTACTTTAATATATAAATCACTATTTTACTAAAGCAATTTAAAATTCAATTATGAATCATTTGTCACAGTAGCTAGCCTTCAAACTCATGTAGGAAAAAAGATCATAGTGCTCTCAATCAATCAGTCACAGTAGGTAATTACTTACTATATATAAAAACAAATTTCTGTTAGATGTTCTAGCAAACTATTTTGACTTATCAAATTTTAAGCACTTATCAGAATTGTAGAAAATTTTAGTAGTAAGATTAGTTAAAATACATTATTAGTCATTTGAGTGATAATTTAACAAGAGTGTAGTGTTAAATGTACACTGGCATGCAAAATTTAAGACTGACACTGTTCCATTGGTTTAAACACAAAAGTCAGAGGTGATTAGCATAAAGATACCTGATCAGTAGAAAGATCATTCATATGTAAATTTCCAGATGGTCACATGACAGGGCTGAAATTGATAAAAGCAGGGAATAGAAAATTAGTGTGCGTCTTTGTAAGAAGTTAAAAGTTAATTGTAATTGTGTTACAAGTGATATAAATGTCTAGTAGGATACAATTAGATAACTTTAAGAGTGGTAGTATAATTGGCAAGCTTGAAGGACACAGGGTGATTAGTGTAGCAGAAGAGATTGATATCGCCCATTGCAATGTTTCACATGCATGGAAGACCTTCGAAGCAACAGGTACAGTTGTTAGAAAGATCGGTGGTGGTCGTCCAAAGAAAACATCACCAAGGTATGACCAATATATCATCCTACAGGTCAAAAGAGACAGGTGGCAGGCAATATTGCAAAGTAACTGAAGATGGCCACAGGATGCAAAGTATCGCAGTTCTTGGTGGCCTATTCATCCAATGGCCAGAATGTTGCATCCCACTAATGCTAGCACATCAGAGACATTGTCTAAAATGGTATAAGGACCACAAATACTGGACTTCACAGCAGTGGGGCACAGCACTCTTTACTGATGAGAGTAGCTTCAGTCTAACTAGTGATTCTCCATGTCAATTAATCTGGAGAGAGGTGAGAACATGGTATCATCCAGCAAGCATTACCAAAAGCCATTGGTATGGAGGTGTAGGTGTTACAGTCTGAGGAGACATCATGGTCATATTGAGCTCCACATTTTCAAACATGGTTCAGTTACAGGAAACCGTTACTGCAGTGAGGTGATCATTTCTCAGGTACATCTTTTCCGAGGTGCCATTGGTTCTGTTCCTTTTTGTATGCGATAATGCCAGACCTTATCATGCATTGTGCTATGGATGAACCATTGGAAGGTGAGGATATCACTTGTATGGATTGGCCTGTGAAGTCCCCATACTTGAAACCAACAGAACGTGTGGGATGCTCTGGGAAGACATCTTGTGGTACACATACCTCCACTTCAAAGTGCCCATGAACTGAAAAAAAGCACTAAAATAGGAGTGGACAATGTTATCCCAACAGCTCACAGACTTGCTCATTTTAAGCAGAGTTAGATGCTGCAAAACAACTCTTGCAGTAGAGATACTATATTTCCTACTAAATGACACCTCTTTTCTTTATTCCATCTTTGAGAAATATGTCTTTGGACAATGATATGTATACAACCATATGGAAAAATCCATATGGTGCTTAAGTTTTGCCCACCAGTGTGTGTACATCTGTACCTTGGAACAAAAAGGGGCAATGTCCAAAACTTTGAAATTTGAGTGAACTGCACAAGTGAAATCAGGGTAGAATATACATTGATTGTCAAAAGGACCAATGTCCTAAGGTTTGTAAAAATCCTTAAACTGACATTGATGTTCTGACATTTGATTAAAATGGACTTTGACCCTTTTTGTTCCAAGATATATATATAGTTACTGATAGTAATGGTTTTTAAAGATTAAAAGTGTTATTACACAAAAAAAATTCTTTAAAATTATGCTTTGAATATTTTTTGTGGAAAATGACCACACATTCAAATACAGAAAGTGATGTTACATATGATTTGGATTTAACATATCACACCCTGGCAAGAAAAGTGACAAGTAAAAAAAATGGCAATTTTGAGATTGTCATTTAAAAATATGTATGAAGTGCCTCTCATGTCCCATCAGGCATGAAAAGCAACACATCTCTATCTTGCAATTTGTCCACCTGAGGGCAGTTGTATCAGTTTTATTGTAGTGCTAGTTAAAGCTGTATAGCAGAGGTGGGGAACCTTTTTACCATTAGAGGCCACATGTAAATTAGGTAGTAATAAAGTAGGCTGCATAAGTTGATGAACCTATAAATGCGACTTATGAAATTATTATAGTTATAGTTTTAACAATTTGGTGCATTATATAGAAAAATAACAAAAAAAATTAAGTCCTTATTTATTTATTATTTGACATAAAAAGTTACAATATAAAATATTTTTGTATTCACATAAGGATAAAAACTTATTAATGTTATAACAATTTTTTTTTTAATTTTTTTTTTTTTTTGGCAAAAAAAAAATACATTTTAACGTACATGGAGTCAGTCACAACAATAATAGTAAGAAAATAGTTTTTGTGCAGAGATCATATAAAATGTCTGGTAGTATTGCTAAGAAACTCTGAGCATTAAATTACATATAAAGTGTAGTTCAAGTATCATACAATCAAGGTAAACGAAGCTCATTTGGATAAATATACAATTGTAGCGACTTTAGACAACAATTTCAAAATGTCAACTTTATTTTGGCCGAAACTGTACATACATTCATGCCGTTCTTTATTTAATTCTATTGATTTGGAAATTGTTGTAATCTATATAATTAAATATTAATTAATACAAGTGCTAGCTTTTATGAAGGGCGCAAGAGAAGATCACGGAGGCTGCATGCACCTCAAGGCCGCACGTTCCCCACCCCTCTGTTGTATAGTATTCTTTAAGTTGATTTTTCTCAAATGCTACATTTTTGAGTTGCGTCACTTTTCTTACTGAGGTGCGATATTACCTTCTTGGTGTGTATGTATGTGTATATATATAAATATATTTATTTATTTTCCTTTCTTATAATCCATTTCTTATATTTTTGCATACATAAACCTTAGAAGTGTCTTTTATAAAATAAACTTCTTACAGAGGCTTAATATAAATAAATCCCTAGTTAAACTGCAGATAGCTTGTAGATAATTAAAAAATATGTAAAATCTAAGTGACCGCTAATGGAAAGTGAATATAGTCACTGATAGTGACTGGCCTTTAAAGATTGAAAATGTTTTTAAAGGAAAAAAATTCTTTAATTAAAATTATGCTTCGAATATTTTTTTGCTGAAAATGACCGCACATTCAAATGCAGAAAGTGTTGTTTCATATGATTTGTGTTTGACATATTACCTTCTTAGTATAAGAAGTATCTCATGCAAAATGCTGTGTAGCATATTTTTAATAAAGTAATTTTTGAGAGAAAATTATTTAAGTTTCATTTTCCCTTCCATTAAGTAACGGATGATGAGTTAGAATTTTATTTGAGTACACAGTAGTGAAAGAAATAATTTACAAGTAGCTTCAAAAATCTCACAAAATCAAAATCAAGAAAAAAAAAATGGTTTGGGAAAAAAATAGTTTAGTAAAAGTTAGAAAATGAATCTTAGTAATAATTGAATGCCTTATATAGAATGCCTAAAATAATCACAGTGAATCTATAAAAATATTAACTGAGTTTATTTAATATAGCTGATAAAGTATATGAATAATTGAGATTGTAACTCTTATACACATAGCATCCAAAAAACAATATATTTTTAAAAATAAGTTTTGATTCAGATTGAAGAAGACTTAAGCCAAGAAGCTTTTACACATATTCTGTTGTTTCAAAGTTTACTTGGTCCAGTCTTTGTAAGCTCCAGTTCCTTTCCGTTCAACATCAGATCTCCCATTTGTAGATACAATGGTACCATCTTTTTTAACAACTATAAGACTGGGAATTCCTTGAATGTTAAACTTTTCTTTCAGTTTCCTGAAAAAATTCATAAAATTACTAAATATATAACAATCAATACAGCATACATAATTATGATAAGTCCCATGTTTGTTATTTCAGAAAATTAGAATTTATTCTAAATATGGTATAAAACAATAAACAGGGTTAACTGAATCTTTCATCTGTATTTTTATTATTTGCAAATAGGACTAAAACTAATATTCAAAATTGAGTTCTTTTACACAGAAAATTATTGATATTTCCTCACAAACTGAAAGCAAACATATTTTATTTTCAAATAAGATATATTGTGTCAGTCCTAAGATCAAATTGCTTATAAAATAGAAATAAGATTACTCGCTTTTACTGTCATTGATCACTCTGTAAGCTATCCATAAATGAGTCCAAAACAAGAAATTCACTCTATAAGAGTTGATGAGGATACAGTTCTTGGAAACTTTTGTGATGGCCAATCAATATCTTGATTACCTAGACTGTTTAACAATGATTGTTACTATTGTGTTACTTTGACTTCCTTTAATACTTCTTTACAAAATATATATCCTCTGGAAATGAGCTCCCTTTCACTTAAAATTGAAAAAACAGTGAAAGAAGTTGTGTTCCTTTAAATTATTTCTCATCAAGATATGTTAATTAGTTTGCATTTACTAGAATTTATTCAAATTTTTTTTACAGATACCTCAGTACATGGATGGCATACGCAATAATTTACAGGGTGTTTAGCACATCAACAGCCATTAATATTAGTTTCAGAATAGCTAGCAACTCTTAAGCCAATATTTTTAAAGCATTGTTTGACACCTTCAGTATAACATAATAAACTTTATTACTTCTAAATATCCCAAATTTTCATTAAAAACAGCCAATTTTGAATGTATACTTCAAAGCAGTCTGCTTGAGTATTTCATGCATATCAGACAATTTACATTATATAAGCATTACAAATACTTCAGATATGAATTTTGTAGCTTTGAATGGTTATTCCTAAAATACAAGATAATATGCAGGATAAGTTCTAAAATAATTTTTATACTCCAAAACTTCAAAGAAAAAATTTAAATAGCTATCCCTTTTGTATAGTTTACTATAAACTTAAGTAATAAAAAATAGATCACAAAACTACATTACATATAGAATACTCAGAATTATAACATATAAAAAAATTAAGAATCATATGTCAAAATAAAGAGTCAGCTAACACATCTGCTCTGACTAACAACCTCTCCATTGTTTAATGTAAGATAAATGCTGATATTCATGACAGTAATTACCACTGGTTTAACATTTTTGTGAAAGAGTCTATTAATCTTTTTTAGGGACTAAAATATTTTACCACTCCTTTTTGGCTTTTCCTGTTGCCCTGGGGTGTGCAATAGGCCCCCACCCCAGTGCTCACTTCGGCTAGTGCGTGTTGGGTTGCTGTCTGCTGAGATTTACTCTCACCACTAAGGGTTTCCTTCAGAAGGCCCCTGTTGCTATGTTGGGCCCCATCTGGTGCAATACAGTTGAGAGACTAGAATTCACCTTTTTTAGCTGTTTACACTAAGTTACAAAAAAAAGCAAAAATACCTTACAGGTATAAAAGAAAAATTATCAGGAAAGAACTGTTATGTTACAACATTGAAATGGCCTGTTCCACTTCCCACAGCAGTGAAGCCATGGGATTTGAAATGAATTAAGAGGAGAACAAACTAAGAAATCAAGGGAACTTCTATCAAATTAAATTTTTAAAAAAGGATATAAATAAGGATTCTTTAAAAATAATATAAGAATATATTTATATATTTATTTTGTAACTATAGTTGTAGTTTCATCAGCAATTGAAGGAAAACATCTAGTTTCAGATAGCAATGTATGATATAATTTATATATGTAATATATAATTTATATATGTAGAGCTATAATTTATATATGTAGAGCAATGTAATACAGTATTATTTCATCATTCTAGCAACTGCAGGATTTAAAGAAAAACACCGATTACAAACAAATTTCGTTATGGAAACAAATCGTTACGGATTACAAACAAATTTATGAGTTCTGAAGAATTGTAACTTTTGTTAGATTCGGTAAATTTTATAAATGTATGCAATGCATCAGAAGAACTCGTGCTAGGCTTCGAAAACATTGTGCAAAAGGGATTTGTAACCGTTAGAAAACAGGAAACACTGCACTGAAATGAACATTGAACTGACAGTTACAATAAACACTGAGAGAACTAAAAACGCGGGAACAAGGGGCCTAGACAACACTGTATAACTGTGTAAAACACAGATGAACTAAAAAGCCACCTGGCAGGTAAAGCCAGTGCAGTAGGAGATGTCGAATCTACCCAAAAAAACCCAAATTCAGGCGGCTCAATTGGTGCTGAACTAAAGATCTTCTACTGTAGTTAGGTTTTCATCACCCACTTACAGAAAAACTTGATATTTTGAACAAAAAAAAATATGACATATGTATTCTGTAAATGAGTCTTTTAGGTTATCTTCAGTTTTATTGCACAGCCAAATAAATATATATTAAGACAAAAGTTAGTTAAAGGAATTTTGAAACTACTTTCAATAAATCTGAATATGAAAATTACAAGATCAGAATTCAAAAGAGAGCTAAGACAACAAAGATATAAATTCAGAGTATTCCCTTATCAAAATATGAATGTGTTTAGCCTTTTAAAACCTATTTTATAAAATTTACTAACTCAGCAACAGGAGATCCAAATGGAACCGCAAGCCAGTCACCATGTGCTTCAGACATATAATCAAATAATGCCTCCTCAGATCTATCAGAGGATATAAAAATGATTTCCAAGGGCAATTCTTGTTCTTTCATTTCTTCATAAAAGTCAGCAAGAACAGGAGTAAACATTTTACAGGGTGGACACCAATGTGCAGAAAAATAAAATCCTATAATTTCTTTGTCCTTCAACGCATCATCAGCTGATATTTTGGCTTTGCTTTTATTTACTAAAGTCTGGCCTTGCAAATGCTCCATCTATATGAAATGAATTACAACAAAAGAAAAAAAAGCAATTGTTATTCTCAGATTAAAATGAAGCATGAAGTTTTACCATTTACAAGACATCAGAATCCTTAGAAATAATTTAAAGCAAAATTATGACATATATATAAATAAATACCAAAGAATAATTCATAAGACAATCATTTTCAGTAATGAAAATGGATTTTGAACATATTTATTAAAATCAATGAAACTAAAACATTAGATCTGATTATAATCACCATTAAACTATACATATCTAAACACAAATAAAATTATAAACTACATAACTATTTCATTAATAATTGAAGCTATACAAATAATAAAAGCCATAATACCCTACATTTTATGTCTTGACAGTTTCAACTTTAGCCTAGAAATGACAGTACAGAAAGGAAACAGATATTTTCATGAACAGGAAGCTGCACCCAAAATGGGTAGGGCACCCTCATGTTATCAAACTTGTCTAAGTAAGAGAAAATTCTTGATATTCTATATATGCTTCAGTTGAATAATATGAAAAGTAATATTTTTATCATAATACCAGAATAATAGTATACCATGAGCAACTTATTTATTATATCACAATTTATTAAAATTTATATGTTCTTTAACAGAACATCCAATTAAAATATAATTTCCTTACATTGATATCAAAATACATAGCTTGATAAGACTAAATAGAGTATTATAAAAAAAACTTGATTCAAACTATGCAGGATCTTAATCAAAATAAAATATTACAACTCACAGCCAAAGATATGTCAAGTGAAAAAGTTACATTTAAATATCTGTATAAATATATAAATAATAAGGGTTTCAGCTATTTCTGTTTCGAAAATTATATATCATACATTATGAAACTAATTACATAATAGATAAGCAATATTAAACACAAATCAATCTTTATCTCTATCGATATTTTTGGTATCATAAATTAGTCGCTTATTGTATACTGTTATAATCCTGGTATTATATATATTAATAATAGAGAATGATGATCACAAACAAAACTATATAATATAAAGAAATGTACACATTATTGTGCTTACAGTGCAATTTATAAACAATATATAAAACCAGTAAAAACAAACAATTCAAACACAAATAAAATATGAGTAAAATTTTGAGTATTAATCTACAAACTATATCACACAATAATCAGGTGATAAGTTGAAATAAAATTCAAAGAACTTTATAAAACTATTAAATTTTACATTAAGATAATATATCATTTTTATTTTTATTAAACAGATTTTTTTTTATATATAATAAAAAAAACATAAAATGAGAAAACCACAATTTTAATGAATACTACAGCTAAAAACTTTAAGTAAACTATCAACTAAAAATACTTTATGTTTTAACACTGTTGTATGTTTTAATACTGTATGTTACAGTTTTAATTATGCTAATATATTTTTAAAGGCCTTTTTTTTTTTTTAAGATTCCTGAAAATACTATAAGTCAAAAAGGAAAATAAATTTTAATAAATATATTAATGAAGAGAAATACCACAATTGTTTTAATATTAATTTTTCCAGTAAATCTTTATAGAAATAAAAGTATAAAGTATATAAGAACCAATTTATTGTTATTGGTCTAAATTCTAATTTACATTTGCCATTGCTTCTGGTTCTGACCTGTGTTTACTTGATGGATCGACCTCAAGACTATCCTTACTGATTTTTTTTTAATCGTCTGTCACCATATTTTTTTTCTTCTTTCTTAAACCTGCCACATTAAATAGTTGTCAATTTATATATATTTACTTATTTATTTTTTGCTAGTATTAGTATTATTTATTTTTATTTATTTATTATTATTATTAATATTTTTATTATTATTTTAACTTTCAAGTCAACAATTTTCTTTTAATCCAGAGAATGGAAATATAGCCACAAAAAATTATCCATACTGAGGATATGGAGCCCTGCTCTCTGGTGCCTCGTTAATGTACCATGTCTATGTCTATGTTATTTTTATTGGTTTAAACAAATTCCTACTTATGCCAGTAACCAAAAATTTGAATAATTTTTGCATTGATCAGTTTCAACATGATATTGTCTCCTTATACATTTATATTAAAGACTTACATAAACTCATTATTTAAACCCAAACATTCTTTTATTACAATTTCATAAATATTTATAAAAGTTTAGAGGCTATGTTTAGTAGCAAACTGAAAATTTTAAATACTATATATGAAAAAAAATTATTTACAGGATGCAAAAAGAGAGAAAAAAATGGGAAAGATAATTGCAACTTATCAAATACATTATTTATTTTTTTCTGAAATATTTCTCTAAGAAATTTTTTATTAAAATGCTATGAATAAAAAAATAACTTGCAAATTCAGAAAAAAAAGTTGAGTGGGACTTTATAGGGGGTTCTCATCCTATTTTCCATATCAATTTTTTCTGTACATGATATAGTTTTAGTCTTTTTAAGTTTAACAGAAATCTTGCATATTTTACACAAAAACTTGAACATTTGACTATATACAAATTATAACTAAAAAAAATATTTTTAAAGGTAAGGGTTTATAAAGATAAGATCTTAAACCTCATCTTTAAAAACCTTTAAAGATTAGTTTTCAAGATATTTCAAAGACAAGCTACTTATCCATAAAATAAGATTCCAAAAACGAAGAGAAAACTGTGTCTAGTTTATAAAAACGGGGGAGGGGGAGGGAGGCTTACCATAAAAGGGGAGTTCCCAGAATAAAGTATTTATAACTTGACAAGGGGATGCGAGATGCGACAAAGTTCAAAGGATATAACCTACTCTAAAATGTGAAAAATGAAAGACAAAGAATAAATAAAATTCTCCCTGTTTAAAAGCAATTAATAGGAAAATTTTTAAAAAAGCAACATTTTACGCACATTTTTCGGCAAAAAATATTCATCTAACAATTTTTCTAGATGACTTCTCAGAGCGTCTCCACGACCTCCCGAATGCGTAAAAACTCCTCAATCCACAATAGGTCCTTGGAAATATTTAAATTTGCAAGAAATTATAAAACAAATCACCGAATGGTGAAAAACATACCAAGAATATTGTTTATTTAATATGAAAAAGGAACAATTTACCTCGCCGACAAATGTAATTGCACAACTGTTATTCAGTGACAGGACCGAACTTTACAAGTTGTTATTGATGATTCAATACTTCGCGCTGTAGCAAGATGCCAGATTTCAAGTGAGAACTGCATTTTGGCGTGGCAACAGAAACTGATGTCATAGTTATATAACTGATGTACTGCGAGATGCGACAAAGTTCAAAGATGAACCTGGGCGCAACATTCGGAAAGGGTGTTCAGATTGCTCTGTAGCAGCACCTTCTAGATAACCAATACCTTTTAGATGACATCTAGACTTATCTTTAAAGTGTTGACAGGGGAAGGCCAACGTTTAAAGTCAGCGCGGATATAATGTCAACATAGTTGGAGCAGTGGCGTAGCGAGGGGTGGGCAAGGGGGTCTATCATGCCCCGTACGCCGCTCGCAGAGGGGCGCAAAATAGTTCTTTTAACTAATTACTACATGTTATACTGGGGGGTGCCAATTATACTCGCTACATCACTGTGTTGGAGGATGACTAGTTATAGGAAGGTAACGGACACATTGCGAATTTGCAGTGACGTAGCGAGCATAACTGGCGCCCGGGGCACGATACCTTTTTGGCGTTCCCCCCCCCCCCCCTCCCGAAAAACATATAGTAATCTATATACACTCATGGACAAAAAAATTAGCGCACCAAGAAATAATTGCGGGATCGTAACGAAACTTGCAATGAAGGTACATGTCGGGAAGATATGCAAATGATTAGAAATGCAGCGTGATTGCGCATTACGTATAGCCGGTAGAGGGCGTTGAACATCGTACTCTGTGGAGTATAAAACAGGTAACCAACGCTTGTTTGAGTGTGCTGAATCATTTACAAAGGAAGAGCTGAGATAGACATGCCATTACGCCGTGTTCGAAGACAATATAAGCAGTTGTCGCAGTTTGAGAGGGGGAGAATCGTCGGGATGATGGAAGCTGGGTGGTCAGCTAGGCGAGTAGCTCGTCAATTAGGCCGCTCTGATTGTGTTGTGAGGAGGTGTTGGGACCAGTGGACCCTAGAGATGTCATGTACACGAAGACCAGGCTCAGGACGCCCTCGACAGGCCAGTCGTCGAGAAGACCGCCACATCGTAAGAAATGCACGCGTACAGCCAACTGCTTCATCGGCCGCCATCCAGGCACAGGTAGCACCTTCACTAGGGGCCTATGTGTCATCTCGAACCATACGAAGGCGCCTGGCTGAAGGACAGTTGGTATCGCGGCGCCCATTACGTGTGCTGCCCTTGACGCCCACCCATCGACGCCTCCGTTTGGAGTTTTATCGCGCACGAGGAAACTGGACTGCAGCGGAATGGAACCAGGTCGTCTTTAGCGACGAATCCAGATTCAATCTCGGCAGTGATGACAATCGTGTTCGTGTGTGGAGAGCCCGTGGTGAACGCTTCAATCCTGCCTTTGCTGTACAGCGACACATCGCTCCCACAGCTGGTGTGATGGTATGGGGTGCCATTGCCTACAATACACGGTCACCCCTAGTATTGTTCCGTGGCACCATGACAGCCCAGCGGTATGTTCATGAAATCCTGCAACCACATGTGTTGCCACTCATGCAACGGCTCCCAGGAGCCATTTTACAACAAGACAATGCTCGGCCTCATACGGCAAGGGTGTCACAAGACTGTCTCCGCACTGTTACTACCCTTCCTTGGCCTGCCCGATCCCCAGATTTGTCTCCAATCGAGCATATCTGGGATCATTTGGGACGACGAGTTAGGCATCGAACGAACTAGAGGCAAGGTTACAGCAAATATGAAACGAAATGTCTCAAGACATCATACAGAACTTGTATGACTCAATGCCCGATCGTATCGCATCGTGCATTTGCACTAGAGGGGGTCCAACGGAGTATTAACTCCTCCGTTCTTTTGGCTTTTTCTCTGAAATAAATTATCCTTTTTCTTTGATTTTCTTATCATTTACTTATATCAAAGTAGTCATTACGTATGTAAAATTTCGTTTCATTTTGACGACTCCTTCTTGGTGCGCTAATTTTTTTGTCCATGAGTGTATATAAAACAGTTCCGTAACTGACTCACTGACTGACATACAACGCACAGACCAAACTGCTGGACCTAAAGGGCTGAAATTTTGCAGGGCGATTCTTCTTATAGTGTAGGGGTGCACTAAGAGAGATTTTTGAAAAATTCGTCTTAGATTTTTTAAATTAAAATTTTAAGCTGTTTTGGTAACTTTTTTTAAGTTTGCATTAAAAATAATAATTTGACGGTTATAAAATTTATATCACAAGAAAGATCATAAAAATTCCTTTAAAATGAAATCTTTTCCGAATCTTTACCTCTATTTTCTGATTTTTGGTGAATTTTTAAAGATTAATTTTTAGAATTTAATTTATTAAATGCTGATCACGTGATTTCTTTTTCTGGTACTTTAAATAAATTTATCGTCACGTGCATACCAACTAAATAGACAAAAAAAAATTTTTTTCTTGCTAATACGGCAGACGATTGGACATTATTTTGTCTATAAAAATATCCCTTACGATTTTTTTATAAATATATATATTCTTTTCTACATCAATAGTCTATATTGATCGTCGTATTTATTTTATATATATATTTTGGCATTAATTGCATACATGACCGTTGTATTAATTTGAATGTACTCCGTAGCGAAGTGCGGGTTTTCAGCTAGTATTACATATAGAATTAGTGAAAAGGACCATTTGAGGCGGTGAAAAGCAAAGTGGTGTAAGTCAGTAAGTAAAGTGGTGTAAGTCAAAAGCATTTTACTGCAAAAACTACAAAAATTCCACTATAAATTGAACAAATTATTATTCATAATAATTACTATAATATTGCAAACAATAATTATTTGCAATTCCACTATAAATTGAACATGGAGATTACATATTTGCCGTCAAATAAAAAAAGTTGAAAATGTGACTTACACCACTTTGCCTTTCACTGCCTCATTTGGCGCCCCTCTGCGAGTGGCGCCCGGGGCATGATAGACCCCCCTTGCCTCCCTCTCGCTACGAGACTGCGGGTTTGGGTTTTTTGTTTGTTTGTTTGTTTTATTTTACAGATGTGATATCACTTATTACATGATTTTCCTTAGTCGTGAAAAATGTTCAGTTTCAATAATATGTTGCTGCCATCTGTAAATTATCCCACAATCGTCTGAAGACATTCTAACTCCTCCAATCGTAATGGGTCTATTCTATTTTAAAAAATATTACATACAGCTGAAACATTTATATAATATACGATGGCTATATGTCTTAACAGTAAGTAAAAAAGAGTGACCAAGGTTAAAAAATTAACAAAGATGGAGGTAAAAAAAAGTTTTAAAAATGTTCTCAAGAATTTTATATGGCTACGAGCAATCAGCTGGCAAGATAATGTTTGTCAACCATTCTTTGCATAAAATTGAATGCTTATGCAAATTAATAACTTTCAAAAGGACACATATTATAACAATTTTTCAAATTCTCATCTGGGATACAATATCCGAGATACTTGGTATTGATAAACTGAGCATGTGTGCAAAATGCATGTTCATTCTGAGCAGGAAGACTACCAGTTTATATCGGTTACACTTTTTTATCCGTCTTCCATGTCACTGACTACTAGCTTTGAATGAGAAGTAGGCGGTTACTGATGTAACGTGTCTAGGTACTTTGATTCGCATTTCAAGCGACCCCTAAAGTAAATGAGAGGCTTTCAAGTTTGGGACCATGAGCAACTTTGGAATCAAAACAAAGTAATATATACATCAGCATACAAATGACTTATCAATATCGGTTCAAATCAAAAGATCAGCTCTTTTATAACTTATTAAACTGTTTCATCGCTTTCCTTAAGAAAGGGCGAAATGAGGTGAAATATTTGTCACTAAAAATTAGTACATTTAAATTAATTTTAAAACTATTATGTCCACTGTAATCTCTTATGATCAAGTAAATCCAAAACTTCTTAACTCCAAGTAAATTCAAAAACTGTAAAACTTAAGGCATATAGAAACTTAGAGCAAACTACCCGTTCTTCATTTGGTCACCCTTTATTCGTAAGTGATGAACAGTTGCAGGTAATTTCAGTACTGCATCGACATAAAGGTTAATCAAATGAAGGAAATGGACATTCTCCAGCACTTCTCTCACCATGAACTATATTCTGTCAGAAAGGCCCTAGATAATATCTCTTGGCTGACTCCCTCCACTCATCAATGGTACAAGAAGAGTCGTCCTGGCACTCCCCTTTTCCTAAAATGTGATAGAAGTTCCCAAACTGCACTCTAGGCTTGCTAGTATACACCTCAGGAGCCTTTCATTTGGAGGGGGAAGAAAGATCTTTTCCATCTGCAAGTGCTATGTCCGGCAGTCGTCCCCGGAGCACATTTTGGAGTGTCTGGGCCTTGCCAGAGAATATCTTATGACAAACCCTCTTCTTGTACTTGATTTTGCCAGAGTCAACAACCTCGTGGATCTCATCTGAATTTATACTCGGAAACCAGAGGATTAGCAACAGCAACAACAAGGAAATGGAAGTTAATGAGATACAGTCGAACTCGCTTTTAGGGAGCTCAAATTTAGTAGGTTTAGAGAATAAGTTGATGATGAAATACTGGTGCGACATCGGGGTATTCCTCCACTCCTAAAATATATGTATTCCTAAAGTTAATTTTCTTCAACTACTCGCCTCAGAAACGAAATCCCTCTTTTCCTATCCCCTCCTAAAAAGGGTTTCTTGTTTCACCCATGGAAAGGAACTATTACGGGATTTGATTACGAACAATATTCTTATTTCAGGAATAAGATTTTGCAAATTCAGGAATAAGATTTGTTGCACTGTTTCCGACTGCTGTGGATTTTTCTATAAAGGGCCCTTTAGAGGTAAATGAGAAGTTTCTTAAGCCAGTCCAACGCATAGGGTTGCAATGAGGGATGATGCATGGTTGATTACCATAGAGTAGTTATCACGCACGAGGGAGAACTTGCTCCTATCGCATTAGTCGATAAAATTGTTTTTTTTTTTTTTTGGGGGGGGGGGGGTCGAGAAGAATCATTATTGCTTCTGAAACATCAACGCTGTTCTGCACGAGTATTTGTCGCGTGTAATATGCTTTAGGGCCTGTCCACATAGCAGTCGGTTAGCTTAAGCGTAAAAGGAAAATTAGCGCTGAGACGGAAATAAACCATTCATAGATCTTAACAATTTTTTTGCTAATCGTTTGGAGGCTTGTCATTGGTTAAATACATTTCAATGCTTTTCACGCTAACGGAATGCAATGTGAACAGAGCCTTCCAGCAGCGGTTCTCAACCGGAGGCCACTTGGCCCCCTGGGAGCCTCGGGATATTCCGGGGAGCCACAGGTTAAAATCCCGTCAGAAGGGGGCCACGGCACAAGACTAGTGCCGTATAGTGCCGTGTAGAAGTTATGTGTAGAAAATGATGAAACTTTCAAACAATTACTTTTGCACAATGATGTAAGGTGATTGTCAAGAGGTGATAGTTTGCTGACGCTTGTTGACTTGGATGACTCATCTGAACAGTTTCTTAGGAATGTGGATCCATCACTATGTGACGAGTTAAAACAATGCAAGAACCATCTGTTCTATTTGGCAGACCTCTATTTGAAACTTAATGAAGTACAGAATCGTGTTTGCAAGGAAAAAACGTTCCAATTGTTCAAGCTCGAACAATCATAATGGCATTTCAAGTAAAAATGGAGCTATTTAAATCTTGACTGGCACGATCCGATTTTAAATCTTTTTCAAACTTGCGAGTACTAAACGAAAATGAAAAGATTACAGACCGAAATTTAGAGATATATATTAAACATCTTGATAAATTAAGAGAAAACTTTAAAGCTCGTTTCGAAGACTTGGACAATATGCATGTTCCCGAATGGTTTGCTACACCATTTGATGTAAAAATAGATAATGAAGGTAGTAAACCTTGCTTAGAAGATGAACTGATTTAAATATGTGTAGATCTCGAAGCTAAAGCGTTGTTTAAAAATAAAAACCTCAGTGAATTTTGGAGCAATAACAATATTGCCTCTAAATTTCCCAAACTCTGAGCAGAAACCGAACCTTTCTTACTTGCATTCCCAACTTCATACATGGTTGAAGCTGGTTTTAATCACGCGAATGTAATTTTAACAAAACAGAGGAACAGATTGAAATTGGGAATTCGTGATGATTTGCGACTAAAACTTACCAATTTTCAACCGAATATCAATAATCTTGCTGCTTCTCTTCAGACACATCCATCCCACTAATATCAACTATATAATAAAAAGGCATGCTAACATATTTTTAAGGTATTCAGTAGTAGTCGCAAAATGACAGTAAGAGGTTTTCTTCCTTTAATATACAGATACCCCTCCTATAACACGGTAGACAGGTTCCTAGTAAATGCCGTGTTGCGTGAAACCGTGTTATATGAGACCCAGAGACCGTTCAAAAAAGGGGGTTACGTTCTGAAAACTTATTAAAAACAAACTTTTTTTTAAAAATTCCATATAAGCAACTTAATTTTTATTAAACATATAAATGTATGTATAACACAAAACGAGAAGAAACAAAAATATTATTTTCTTTTAATGCGACTTTAATTTAATAAATTTCTTCCTTATCACTGCTCAGTACAATCGAACGAGAACGTTTTTTCGAATGAACGATATCACCTTCACTTTCAGAACTTTTTTCTTTTTTTAGATTTGTTGCACCTTCTATCCTCTTTAAAAAATCTGTAATGTTGGTTTATTTGCTGTTCTTACAAGGTCATTGCAGATTCACAGTATGGAGATAGACAAGTTTGCTCCCTTTTGAATTCTCGGCTTCTTTCAGCGGAAGGGTCTGCATTCAGGAAAACTGAATCAAGATTTTCAGCTAAGCTAAGGCCATCTTGTAATTTTATAGAGTTATAAATGAATAAATTATAGTTTTTTTTATACATTTTCATGTAAAGCCACTATAGTTCATTATTCCTTCCCGTCATTATTTTGAGGTAATTTGGTTTTTAAATGTGTTAAACAAAAATCATGTTATCTAATGCTATAGAAGTACAGTGTTGTACAAAGGTTTTCGCAAGTTTTTTTAATCGTGTTAGAGCGAAACCGTGTTACAAGTTGCAGCGTTATACGAGGGTTCCCGCAATTTATCTTGTCGTGTTAGAGCGAAACCGTGTTGTAAGATGCCGTGCTGTAGGAGGGCTACCTGTAATTTATGTTATATTTTCAACGATAATTGTGCATTTTACGTAATATGACACGTACGGTTTAAGAACTGTAGGCAAATTTCCATCTATCCATAATTTTGCTATTATTTTTTAAGATTATAACAACAATGGAGAATATCTCCTTTTTCTGTTAATGTTATTGGGTGGATTTTATAAGATATGGGAACTATAAATTCTTCCGTTGGGTTGTTATGCAGGTCTCCTTAATGCTTAGCATCCGCAATGCAACAAATGATTTAATGTTTTTGTTAAGTACTTAATATGGGGCTCGATAAGAAGGCAAATATTCTATGAAGGGGTCGACGGGGTAAAAAGTTTGGGGACCCCTGATCTAGACAATTTGCTGTTCGTCGAACGACAGACAAGAGTCGTAAAAGTTTTTATAACTTAATAAATAACCAATAAAATTCCCTTTTTGACTGCGAGAAATCCTTTCAAATAATGAATAATTAAAAAAAAAAATTTCTTTCAATGCGGAGGCACTTGTCGTCAAACATTCGCCTATACTATGCCGCAATTTTACTGCCCATCTTATTGTGGAGGTACCATATAGGCGGACAGCATTACCCCTTATGAAGGGACAACACGAACGGAGGCATTTTTCGTGGCGCGACGCCAGGATTCGATCCGAGCTCCCTCAGCACCGAAAACCAGCGCGCTGTACCACTGGGCCGCCACAAGCCCAAATAATGAATAATATTTGGAAAATTTTGCGAGCGTCATACCTACTATCTATTGTTACGTGGGCAGACTGTTTTTGGAACTACAAACATGACTTTCAACAGTGTGTTCAACGATTGGAGAAATTTAGGCGGCAGTTTGAAAGATCACGAATTTTTTCCACGTCATATCAAATCAATTTCAAGAACGATTATGGATTACTGAGCGCACTTGGAAAAGGAAATTGATCCAGAGCAAAAGTATTGGCGAGCCGTTTAAAAACGAGCGATTGTAACTATGAAATCACTACCCAGTAATTCATAATGGGATGAATTCCTAAATTGAATAGCCAGCGAAGTACAGATATATTTAATTTCTGATGTCCAAAGAGCAACTCATTACTCCATTATTGTAAACTCTACTCCCGGTATAACTCATGTGGACCAGCGTTTCTTAAACTGTGCAAATGGGGTCGCAGAGCAAAATATTAGGGTCACAAAAATTTAATTCTGGTACATGAATTTAATTCTTGTCGCCTGCTGCGAGTATCTAAGACATATTTTATTTTATTTCTTCATATATACCGGAAGCATGTTCCTCATATTTTATGCAAACCTTGATAAAACATCTATGATTTAAAATATTTAAATGAAACCACTGCGTGATAAAACTAATTATCAGTATTAATTTATAAATAATAATTTTATAATGAAATCGGAGAGCGGCATATACGTGTGCGTGTATACTTGAAACATGTACACTGGTGTAAGAAATTAAGAGAATTTGCAGACTTGGTCGATTATCTCTAGAACTACTGTACCGATTTTAATGAAATTTGATATGTACATACATTGATACAATACAAAACAAATATCCATTCAATAATTGTAATACACACGCATGATCGTGCGTAACACTCGTTGGAGTCGGAAGATATGAAGCAGCGGTTGCAGAATAAACAAAAAAATGGGTTAATAGATGGTGTTATTTTGCAGCAATCGGTTAATTTCAAATTGTAACAGTAAAAATTAGTAACCACCAACGTTTAGATGATGGAATGAGGTGGCAAATTGTGGGGAGGCTAGAAGCAGACCAATCTCAAGTCCAAATTTGTAGAGAGTTCAATTTAACGCCCAGCGTCGTGTGTAACTTATGGAAACAGTTCCAGGATACCGGATCCATCGAGAGAAAGCCTGGGCAAGGTCGTCCAAGAGCCACGACGGCCAGAGAAGATCACCATTTGTCGATTATAGCGAGGCGTAACAGGAGTGCTACAGCTTCTCAGCTCTCTCGTGACTTGTATGCAGCCACAGGAACCCGTGTATCAAGGGTGACTGTTTCCAAAAGACTTCATGAGAGAGGGTTGTTTGCAAGAAGACCTGCTGTTTGCGTCCCGCTCACTTCTACGAACAGGAGAATCCGTTTATCATGGTGCAGAGAGCATAGAGATTGGAGTATGGATCAATGGGCGACCGTTCTCTTCACTGATGAGTCCCGGTTCAACCTAAACACCGATTCTCGCCGTATGTTCATATGGAGAGAACCAGGGACCCGCTACCTACCCTCCAATGTCCGCGAAATCGACCATTATGGTGGAGAAGGTTTAATGATCTGGGCAGGAATCATGTTGGATGGCCGCACACCTCTCCATGTCTTTGAAAGAGGCACTGTGACTGGTGTGAGGTATAGGGATGAGGTCTTGGAGCCCTATGTTTGCCTTTTCAGGTGTGCAGTTGGCCCCGAGTTCATTTTAATGGACGATAACGGGAGGCCACATAGAGCTCTTCTGGTCGACGAATTTCTAGAAAGTGAGGATATTCGCTGGATGGATTGGCCAGCCAGATCCAGACCTTAACCCTATAGAGCATGTCTGGGACGCTCTGTGGATGGCAATTGCAACTCACAACCCCCCTCCGAGAACCATCCAGGGAATGAAAACAGCGTTGCTGAACAAGTGGGACCAATTGCCACAGGAAATGATAAACTGCCTTATTTCAAGTATGAAATCAAGCTGCGAGACCTGTATATCTGTAAGAGGGGACCATACCCCCTATTAACCCATCTATTAACCCATTTTTTGTTTATTCTGCAGCCGCTGTTTCATATCTTCCGACTCCAACGAGTGTTACCCATGGTCATGAGTGTGTATTACAATTATTGAATGGTTATTTGTTTTGTATTGTATCAATGTATGTACATATCAAATTTCATTAAAATCGGAACAGTAGTTCTGGAGATAATCGACCAAGTCTGCAAATTCTCTTAATTTCTTACACCAGTGTATGTAGGATTATATACGACGACTGCTGTGAGTATGTTTCCACGCAGACGACAGCGCCCCTTAGTGAGAGCAAAGGATGAACGCGAGAGAGGAGTTAACTTTCGTCGTGGCGAGACGTGCCATTCCACTGCAGCAGACAGCTGCGACCCTCTTTCTACTTTTAGGCAGGAATTGCCCAGCAGCAGACTTGCTGCGACGTCTCTTTAACATCCTTTTGTAAATAATTTAATGTTAATATAATATTGTGTATGTGGAAGTGGTGAGACTCTGGATCACTTGAGTATTGTTTTACTCTTCTCATAAGAGAGTCTGAGTTCACTGTTGAGTACGCAGCCAAGATTCTACATGTATACTTGAAACATGTATCAAAACTACTATTTTTCATATATATATTGTTTACCAAAGAAATAAATTATTTATGAGGAAATATTTATCTTTATATCCTTACTTCCTGGAGCCGCGAAAAAATCTCGATGATCAAAAGGGGTCATGAATGAAAAAAGTTTAAGAAGCGCTGATGTAGACCAATTAACTTTTACCTTGAGATTTGTTAATAAAAACGATACTATTAAAAAAACGGGTTTTTTTTATTATTCCTCAAAATCAAAAATCACGATTTTGAATAAGAACGGATCGTATTAAATTTTTTGGGAGAGTTATCTAGACATATAAAAAACTGTAATGGTCAAACTTACGATAATGCGCCAAATATCTTTAGAAAATACAGCGGATTTCAAGTTGGGATAAAATATACTGATACAGCAGCCTATGTACAATGCCCTAAATTTAATAAGATATTGATTGGGCTGCGGAAATCTGTTCTGGCGCATTGCATTATTTTGACTTCGTTCAAAATTTATATGTATACTAGCTGAAAACACGCACTTCGCTACGGGGTACATTCAAATTAAATACAACGGTCAATGTATGCAATTAATGCCAAATATATATATATATATATATATATATATATATATATATTTATAATAAATACGACGATCAATATATACAATTGATGTAGAAAAAAAATATATATTTATAAAAAAATCGTAAGGGATATTTTTATAGACAAAATAATGTCCAATCGTCTGCCGTATAAGCAAGAAAAAAAAAATTTTTTTGTCTATTTAGTTGGTATGCACGTGACGATAAATTTATTTAAAGTACCAGAAAAAGAAATCACGTGATCAGCATTTAATAAATTAAATTCTAAAAATTAATCTTTAAAAATTCACCAAAAATCAGGAAATAGAGGTAAAGATTCGAAAAAGATTTCATTTTAAAGGAATTTTTATGATCTTTCTCGTGATATAAATTTTATAACCCTCAAATAATTATTTTAAATGCAAACTTAAAAAAAGTTACTAAAACAGCTTAAAAATTTAATTTTAAAAAATCTAACAAGAATTTTTCAAAAATCTCTCTTAGTGCACCCCTACACTATAAGAAGAATCGCCATGCAAAATTTCAGCCCTTTAGGTCCTGCGGTTTGGTCTGTGCGTTGTATGTCAGTCAGTGAGTCAGTTACGGAACTGTTTTATATACAGTGGCTCCCAAAAGTGTTCGTACACTTATGATTTTCAATGAAGTAGGGGTCTATCCATTGATTAAAATGAATATTTCAGTATGGGTATTTTATAATAAGATCTATAATCTATTCTTAACAAAACTACATGAAATATTTTGAAAATATAGTAAAACTTTATTTTTAAGAAACCAATAATCCTAAATTAACAAAAACTTTATCTCACAAAAGTCATCGTACACTTGTAAAAAATCTCTACATATTAGTAAATATTCTAATTTTTCGTTAAATTAATATTTAGTAGGATATCCTTTAGCATCCACAACAGCATTTAAACGTCTGGGAATAGATTGCTTTAGTTCTTTAGTAATTTTTGCATCAATATTCATCCATTCTTCCATCATAATTGTTTTTAGTTCGCTTTTCGTGTGAATGTCGTGTTTTCGTACTCGAACCTCCAGTTCTCTCCAAATATGTTCTATTGGGTTGAAATCTGGCGATTGAGGTGGTGTTTTTAAAACTTGTGAACAATTATAGAGACAGCAGATGCGAACATTGAGAGCGTGTGCTTAGGATGGTTATCTTGATAAAAAAACAAAGTTGTTTCCAATACCCAAACTTTGAGCTGATAATTTTAAATTGTCTCTTAAAATATTTATAAAAACAGCATGATTCATTATGCCATCAATAAATACCAAATTTCCTAGTCCTGATGCTGACATGCACCCCCACACAAGGATACATCCACCGGCATGCTTAACTGTTCCTACTATGTTCTTGGCATTAAGTTCATTTTTTTTCCTCCATACAATTATATGCCCATCGGAACCAAAAATGTTCATCGGCAAATAAGACATTATTCCAATAGGTTTGGGGCTTATTTATCATAGATAGTGCGAAGGGAAACCTAAACTTTCTGTTTTTCTCACTCACAAAAAATTTTCTATGGGCAGAACGCCCATGTAATCCAGCTGTTCTGAGAACTCGTCAAAAAATTTCAGGTGAAATTGAAGTAGAAAATGTTTCATTGAATTCTGCAGAAACTTTTACAGCACTCAAACGTGAATTTGTCACAAATTTTCAAATTATAAATCTCTGATCACGTTTTGTTAACTTTGCCGGACGGCCTTTTCTTACCTTGTTTTCGATCCAATTTTCTTCTTTAAAGCGTTTTTTCACATACTGCACAGTAGAATGTGATAATTTAAGTAATTTAGCAATATTCCGAACTGATTTACCACTACTTTGATGAAAAATAATCAATTTTCGAATGCTGTTTGTTGTTTCTTTACGACTACGAGCCATTTTTAAATAATAAATAGAATATTACGGAGTAGGCAAGCAAAAATGAAAGCCAAACTATATTTTAAATGCCACCACAATTCAAAAATAAAAATAAAGCGCCAGATGATAATTTTAATTATGAATTTATCCAAAAATATTTCAGTGTACGATGACTTTTGTGAGATAAAGTTTTTGTTATTTTTTGATTACTGGTTTCTTAAAAATAAAGTTTTATGTTTTCAAAATATTTTATGTAGTTTTGTTAAGAATAGATTATAGATCTTATTATTAAATACCCATTCTGAAATATTCATTTTTATTAATGGATAGACCCCTATTTCATTGAAATTCGTAAGTGTACGAACACTTTTGGGAGCCACTGTATATAGATTTCTCGTCGTTCGCTCCGCGATGGAATATAGTCAGACAGCATGACACACATTCAGTCTAGATGCGAGCCTCAAGAGCACAAGCAGTTTCAGCATTAAAATATATTTATTAAAATACTAAAGAAGCTCTTATTCAAATTAGGATGTCTGACAATAAAGTCAGTATCGATTTGATAATACATCCAAATTACCAGTCTATTCACTTTTGTCTTGAACCGCACATGAAATCGACGGAAGAAAATACATTTGGACCGCTCGCAGAGAATTTATGAATTTTGACTGGTGACTTTAGTGTTAAAAAAATGGCTGATCCAGATTTGACTGTGGTATAGGAGAAAGGGTAACATTAAAGCTAGAATCACGAAATTCAAACCCTTAATTTCAAAAGAAGCTAGCAGCAGTGAAGCTGAACTTAAGTCTCGGTTAGAAATTGTTGAAACAGTAACAGAAACTTTCGAACAGTTAAAGGTAAAATACTATGAAACTGCATCAAATAAACAAATGAAAGAAATTGAAGTGGATCTTGTTGCCATTGATGATGACTTACAAGAATTAAAGGTAAATCTAACTACCTTATTATATAACTGTAAAAAAGAAGCTAGTAATTCGTCTAGTATTGTTGATTCGAGTAATTCCATAAAGAATGACAGCGTAGCAATTAAGCTACCAGAGATACCTTTGCCAATTTTTTATGGTAATTTAGAAGATTGGAGTTCCTTTATATGTCACTTTCAAAATTTAATGAATGATAATCTGTGTTTGACGGAAAATCAAAAGTTGTATTATTTACGCGCCTCTCTAAAGAGAGAAGCATTACAAATCGAAACTACAGATGATAGTTATAGTTCACTTCTGAAAGCACTTCAGCAAAGGTATGAAAATAAGAGAATTATCGTAGATACATATGTAAAAAATATAATTAATCACGGAAAACTAATGTCAGAATCTGGAAAAGACTTGCGTAGTTTTTTAGATTGTATTAAGAAAAATATTAGAGCTTTAAAATGGTTAACTTTCGAACGTGACAAATTATCAAACGTTCTGCTTATGAATATTATACTTCAAAAATTAGATCATGAAACTAGAAAGTTGTACGAATCAACGTTAATAAATAATGATGTGCCAGATTTTGATGTGCTTTTAGAGTTTCTAGAAAGACGTTGTCAAATTCTCGATAGCATTAATCGTACAGTACCATTTACGTATAAGCAGAAACAAGTCTCGGTGAATAAAGGTAGAACCTTTTTAAATACAAATACGTCTTCAAATCCTTGCACGGTTTGCGAATTGCCTAATCATTCAATTTATAAGTGCAGTATTTTTCAAAATATGAAGGTTTCGGATCGATTTAATTATGCAAAAAGGCAAAAATTGTGTCTTTCCTATTTGAAGGGGTCCCATCAAGTAAAACAATGCTTGTCAAAGTAAAGATGTCAGGTATGCTCTAGCAAATTGCATCATACTTTATTACACATGTTCGAACCGCAAGTTCCCAAAATCACAGTCGAGCAAAGCGAGGCGTCAAGATGCCAGTTGGCGCCAGGAAGAGCGAAAACTGATGAATCATTACATCAGGTAGCATCAGGCGCTGTAGCATTCTCAAACTGTTTAGTCTCGAAAAGAAAAAATATTCTGCTACCAACAGTGATTGTTTATCTTAAAAAGGGGAACGGCGATTATTTACGATGTAGAACGTTATTAGACAGAGGTTTGCAACTAAACTTCGTTTCGACTAAAACCGCAAATAAATTAGAAATAGAAAAGGAGAAAGCACGTGCTTCAATATCTGGACTCGGAGAAAAATCACTAACAGTTAACTAAAAAATAAATTCATTAGTTTCGAACAGCTGCGGAAGTTTTTCGCAAGATCTAGAGCTATTAATTGTGCCTTCCGTTACAAATTTAACTCCAATAAACCCCATTGATATAACTGAAATAAATATACCATCTCACATACAACTTGCTGACCCTGAATTTAACCTCTTAGGAGAAATTGAATTACTCATAGGCTGTGAGCTATTTTTGGATTTATTGAAACCTAATCAGTTTAGATCCTCATATGGGAATTTACTTTTCCAAGAAACTGTCTTTGGATATATTGTTACGGGAAAAACAAATTCGTTGACAACAAGTTTTTATTGCGGTTTGAATACATGTTTTGAAAATATAGATAGAACATTACAAACATTTTGGGAAACGGAAACTATTAATGACTTAGATGTAAAATTAAGTAAGGAAGAACAAATTTGCGAAACCCACTTTGAACAGACACATTATCGAAATTCTGATGGGCAATATGTTGTATCGATGCCCTTAGAGTCTGCGGAATTATTAGGAGAATCTCGAAACTTAGGAGAATCTCGAACGCAGAAAAATGGCTTAATCAACTGTAGCAACGTTTGCACTGAGTTTCTAATATGCAACACCTCTACTCGGCATTCATGGAGGAGTATAAAAAATTGAATCACATGGAATTAGTGGAGAGTTCCGATACTGAAACTGATTGTTATTATTTACCTCATCACGGCGTCTACCGATCTGAAAAAACCAGTACGCGTTTAAGAGTAGTTTTCAACGCATCAGCAGCGACAACGTCCGGTTTGTCATTAAATAATATTCTTTTGAAGGGGAAAATTCCTCAACAAGAACTATTTTCTATAATGATACGGTTTCGTAAGCATCGGTATGCCTTCACGGCAGATGTAGAAAAGATGTATCGTATGATACAAGTAAACCCAGCCCAACGGGACCTTCTCCGAATCTTATGGAAGGACAGTATTAATTCGCCAGTACAAGTTTATAGATTTAATACTGTGACTTATGGGACGTCCAGTGCTCCCTACCTTGCCACTCGTACTTTGAAACAATTAGCCTTAGATGAAGGGCACAAATTACCTTCAGCATCGTCTGTTGCATTAAATGATTTTTATATGGATGATGTTTTGTCTGGTGAATCGTCACCGGAAAAAGCAAAATCATTGCAAAGAGAATTGATAGAATTGCTGCAATTGGGTAAAATGAAGTTGCACAAATGGTGTGCAAACCATCCAGATCTCAGTGTACCATCAAACAAAGTCGGTGTCGAATATAGTTTCAATGAACAACCAGAACACGAGGCAATCAAAACTTTGGGTGTTCTATAGAATCCTAAAGTCCCATCAGTTCAAAATTAATGTTCCAGAAACAACTTCTTATATAAAACGAGATGTTCTTTCTCTAATTGCAAGGATTTTCGATCCACTTGGGTTAATAGAACCAGTTATAACCAAAGCCAAAATCTTCAGCGTTTGTGGTTATCCAAAATTGATTGGAATGAGCCATTGCCAGATCCTTTAGCGAAGGAATGGACTGATTTCGTATCAACTCTTTCTGAATCAGAAAATCTCAAGATTCCTAGATTTGTTTTCCAAGAAAATCGCATTGTGGTACATGGATTCTCAGATGCATCTTCGTTAGCATATACGGCTGCTATTTATGTTCAGCCCTTGAAACATGGTGAATCTTCGGCTGCTCAATTATTATGCAGCAAATCAAGAGTAGCACCTATTAAAACACTTTCGATTCCACGTCTGGAGTTAAACGCATGTCTCTTGCTGTCTAAATTGATGAATAAAGTCTTACATTCCTTGAATGTTAACCCGGACAACGTAATTCTCTGGACAGATAGCACAATTGCTCTTGCATGGATTAGAAAATCTCCGCATTTGTTGAAAACTTTCGTCAGTAATAGAGTTGCATTAATACAACATCTCACTGAATCCTTTGAATGGAGGCACATCTCTTCTGAAAATAATCCGGCTGACATCATTTCTCGAGGATTAGATGCCAAGGATATTTTAACGTGTGATATCTGGTGGTGTGTCCCACAATTGCCTTCTGATGAACAATTTGATGAACAAAAATTTGACTCTCTAAATTCCAGTGACTATAGTAAAGAACTCAAGCCATTATTGAACTCTAATTTTGCTGTTTATGAAATCAAATTCCCTCGTAACTGGTTTGCTGAATCTTAGTAATCATTATATGAAACTAATCAGAATTCTTAGTTTTATTTTTAGGTTTATTTCTAACGTTAGGAAGAAGAAGGAATTTCGTAAATCTGGACCTATCCTTTTGGAAGAAGTTAAGGGTGCAGAATTGTTTTTAATAAAGGAGGTTCAAAGGGAAACCTTTGCTTCTGAAATATCCGCAATTGAAAGGGGTAATCAGGTAAACAAAAAAGTAAATTAAAATCTCTGAGCAGTTTTTTTAGATAAGGAAGGTATTTTACGCATCGGTGGGAGACTAGCTATGTCTCAGGTAAGTTTTAACTCTAAATTTCCTATTGTTTTGCCTGCTAAACATAAATTAACACATTTAATTTTCCAGTATCATCATTTGAAATACTTGCACCTTGGGCCACAAGCCTTATTGAACGCTGTCAGGCAAAAATATTGGCCAATTAGTGGCAGAAATCTTGCTAGGAAAATCGCACACAATTGTGTTCAATGTTTCAAATATAAACCCGTGCCGATAGATCAATTGATGGGCAACTTGCCTCCAGAGCGAGTGCAGATTGAACCCACTTTTAGTAAGCGTGGAATAGATTTTTGTGGTCCTTTTCTTATACAAGTAAAAAATCAAAGAAAGGTAACTTTCCAAAAAATGTATGTCGCGGTGTTTGTATGTCTGGTAACACAAGCAATTCATCTCGAAATTGTCTCTGATTTATCTACGGAGGCTCTAACTGCCACTTTAAAAAGATTCTTCTCAAGAAGAGGAAAATGTTCGACCATATATAGCGACAACGCTACAAATTTTAGAGGAGCTCGAAATGAATTGAAAAAAAATGTTTGAGCTAGTTAACCTTCCAGAACCAGGCTTGACGGATTTTCTATTGACCGAGGAAATTGAATGGAAATTTATACCCCCCCCCCAGGGCACCTCACTTTTGAGGACTTTGGGAAGCGGGAGTAAAGTCTTTTAAAACACATCTTAAAAAGACTGTTGGGGACTCGAAATTAACTGTCGAAGAATTTATGACCCTGGTAACTCAAATTGAAGGTGTATTGAATTCGCGGACTATTACACCTCTATCTTCAGATGCAACCGATCTTAATGCCTTAACACCAGACCATTTTTTAATCGACCGACCTATACTAGCCCCTGTAGAGCCTGATATTACCAGCAGACCAGAAAACAGACTGTCTAAATAGGAAAGGGTTACCAAAATGGTTCAAAATATTTGGAAACGGTGGCAAAGAGACTATTTGACTCAATTGCACGAACGAACAAAATGGCAGTTTCAGAAAAACGACATAAAACCCGGCACGATGGTGCTTTTAAGGGAAGATAACTTGCCTGTCTGCCATTGGGTGTTAGGTAGAGTTGAAGAAGTTATAGTTGGTTCAGATAAAAGTGTAAGAGTAGTTCAAGTGCGAACGTCTAAGGGTCTCTATAAAAGACCTATTCATAAATTAAGTATTTTACCCTTTGATAACATAATGGACTCTTAATTATTTCATGTTTGTTTATTTCTAGTAATTATTCTGTGTTAGTTCTAGTATATTGTTAAAGTAATCGAAATTTATTGTATTGTTTGCATTTTAACTATTGTATGGTAATATTGTAATTGTAAATTGTCTTATTGTATTGTATTATTGAAATAATATTTCAATGGGGCCGGTATGTTCGGTATCAAGGCACCCTATGTGAAATTGTTGTCTGCAACGCCCTCTAGCGAGGAACGTTACTGTTAGTCAGTTGTTGATTGTCGTTCGACAACTGACTGAATAGTACTGACCTATCGTGCGTCTGTTCGCCATAACCTTCGTATTCGTTTCGTATTTTTGAAATAAAGTCAGTATCGATCTGATAATACATCCAAATTACCAGTCTATTCACTTTTGTCTTGAAGCAGCGCACATGAAATCGACGGAAGAAAATACACCAAACATATAAAAGAATAAACGCTCTTAATTTACTGTTATGCCGCTAACACAACATATATTAAAGAGATACACAATATCACATAAATTTTAGTATAACACATATGCATACACAAAATTTTCATAACTTTTACAATATCGCCTTATAATGGGTTGATTGGGGTTGTTAATTATGATACCCAATGATATGATTTACATATGTGGAATTAAGTATTGCGTTGTGTTTTTTGAAGAATGACAGATTATCCGATTGATATAATAACGGATACATTTATTAATACATTATGTTATCACAACTAATCTCTTCATTTACAATTTCATTCAATATCATTATAACCCTTTTTACTTTACTTCCTACAATACAATTATCACTAGTAATTTCTTATAAATTATTATACCTTTACTACAATATTTTCTCATTTAATGGATCTTATAACCCGTTCATCAACTCATAATAACATCATATTTCAACGTTATCTCAATTTCTAATAGAAAGATCTATAGTATATACATTCGGAATATGTAGTGTATGAATGAGAAATCGCGATGGCACACGTTTAAAACAAGTGATCAATACGGAGCACAAACGACACATACCTCCATTGATGAACTCTCATGAAGTCAATTAAATGCGCTGGCACTGTCTGGGAATAGGTCTTTCAATTCGCCCTCCTTTGATAAACTCGTCTGCTGTCCATTAAATGCGCTCGCGTCGTCTTGGGACCCTCCTTTCAAACTCGTTCTATGGTTGCGGCACTCTTTCAGGGTCCGTAACTTCAGCTTGTAGCATACGGTAGGTCATACTGCTCAGTCAATTCGATTCTCGGGATGGGGCACACTGCTTCCACTTGATCGGCCGGCTCTATTCTTTCATAGAATCTGGTTAATCTCGATGTTAGTTACTGCCTAGTATTTACGCTTTGGGACATCGGTGCAAATAAAGCGTCAAGCTATATTAATTTATAATACTCTGGCTAAGTTTCAATTCGAGCTTTCTCATTCTAAATTAATTCGTCGGCTCATGCTTTTAACTACGGTCTAAGTGTTTGTCCTTGCTGCTCCTCGGTCGTAATAATTTTTTAGGATTCCCGCATCATCTGATCTGCTCATTCCTTCGTTTTCTTACTGGTCAGAGATATCTTATTCCTATTCTATTGGGCTACTCATTTCTTTCCAGAATCTTCTTTTTCTCCGCCTTCTCGTAGGTGGGGCCACTCGCCTCCCTTCATCATTATTCCCACGGCCATATTTCCATCTTCTCGAATATCATGTTTCCGATTTTCACCACTTAGCCCACACCATCACTATTCAATGCATGTCCTCGTTAGTGTTCTTTCCCCTCTTCCTATTTCTTTCACATCTGCATCTGGTCTAAGCATACCCCACGTAAATTTCCGTTAGCGGTTTCTTTTTCATCCTTAATGGCACTTAAACATCCTGTTTCTTTTCTAAACTATGTCCACGTCCCTCGCTTACGTATTCGCACGTACCACGCTTACGTACCTCGCTTACGTACCACGTCCCTCGCACTCGTAACTGCTTCTCTTAACTCGATCATTTCTTAATTGATTCCTTCATCCGTGCCTAATGTTGCGGCGCTTTTGAACCGTAACACGCCTGTGATATGTATCCCGTACTGAGGAGCTTTCTCCTGTGCACCAAAGGCACTGTGACGAACACTCGCAACACGGCACTTTCTTACGAACACTCGCAAAATCACTTTCCTGTTTAAACCATTAAACAGGGGTTTTCTTAAAATCCAACCTTGGGAGATTTAGCCCAAAATCACCCCAAACTTTCTTCGTTTTTCCAAAAACAAATTCATTTGTGATTTCTAAAAATCATTAAAAATAAAAAGGAACTTTAAACCCTTGTTTTATTCCCTAAACAATTCCTTTGTGATTGTTCCGAATCACGTGTACAACCCTGGACCTTTGACTAGTCTCTCTAGACAAATTCCTTGTGATTTCTCCGAATCACTTGTACAAAAAACAACAAATAATGTCTCTCTAGACTATTACATTTACCCGATCTCTATCAGGATTTCCCAGTTCTTCTCGAACTATTTTCACTAAACCTTCACTGGTTTAACTTCCGGACTTCTCAAGGAAACGTTGAAATTATCTACCTCAATCCCCTGAATTATTAGACAAATTCCAATGAGTCAACCCCACAATTTACTGCCCCTCCACAATTTTCGCGCAGACCTCTTCGGAAGATTTCAAATGAGCTTACCTCCCCTGCTGTCGCATTCAGCTGTACACGCTGATCGAATTTTCTTGCACGGGTTCCACTTCTCCTGAACAACTTCCGTCTCGTTACCCGTCTCGGCTGCTAGTATTTTCCGCAGGTTCCCGTTGACTCTTTGCATCGGCCGGATTCCTTTGCCTATCCTCGCCAGTTCCACCTCCTCCGCGGATCCTCACGTATTTCGCTAAAACATACGTAAAATCCCAACCGCGTTGCCACCAGCTATCATAAACTGGGCAACTCGACTTCCCTGCCGAGTCTTTTCGGATAGCATGCTGAACTATGGCTAAGTCCTAGCCGTCCTGTTCCCTCAGAAATCACTGAGAATACGCTGGGTTAATGAACGTAAAAAAACACATTTATTCAACTAGCGTATTTACAAAATATGTACATTAATTGAGTTTTGCCCCTCCAGTGCATTCATGGCCTCCAGCAAAATCTAAAATCACACGTGTAAGGCACTTCGGTCCAAAATCACAATCCTTTTCCACGCGGCTCTCCGGCCCGCGAAAAATTCAGCTGGTCCGAACAAAGTCGACCTCCGTCAACGCCGGACCCCTGTCCTTCTCCTCTGTCTCTCGACATCTCTCTTTGGCCACCTCAAGCCGAGACCCGTCCAAACCGGTTCTCCTTCGACTGCATACCTCTGGAACAACCGCTCTCTGTCCAGAAACCACGTGCACTCTAGTTCTCGTTGTTCGTCTGTTTACTGTTCATAGACAGCCGGCACGCCTCTTGATCGATGGACTTGATATCGCCTCTGGTAAATTCTTGTTCAAAGCTCTAACGAAACTTCACCATATTTCATATATAATACCAGGGGTTAAGTAGAGTCCGCCGCCATCACAACATGTCAAGTTTGAATGTTCTAAACAATTTATATTTATAGATACACCCTTTCTAATGCAGTTCTGATTTTCTGAACCTTGTATTCCTTTCCAATCTTTGTTAGTCGTTATTTAACTGTTGTATACCAGCGATTAAACTGGATTACAATACGACAAAAGCAGTAGTAGATGTAATCGATCAAATGTGCAGCTATTACACGGTATCCATATCACGAAGATGGACATTCTCATTGTTTTTCTATGTTTTTGGACATAATAGGAATCAATCCGCAAGTTGTCCTTAGATCCAATAAACTGGACAGTTTTGAAATAAGACGATTGTATCTGCATTCTTTGGTCTTTAATTATAAATATATCTCAATATTATCAATATTTTATATCTTGTCATAAAAAGCAGAATTATTATTTTCAATTTGAAAATAAAAAGTGTATTGCAAAAAGAATAATCAAGGTTGAAAGAAACGTTGCACTTTGTGCCAAGCGAGCGTACTGGTGTTCTAAAAATTGGCGTGCCCGCTGAAAGGTTAAGACAATTTCATAAAAGTTGATCGCAGGGTAATAATTTATCCTTCTTTTGGTTTTATTATTATTATTATTAGTAGTAGTAGTAGTGGTAGTAGTGGTAGTAGTAGTAGTAGTAGTATTATTATTATTAGTAGTAGTAGTAGTGTAATTACCCAAATGACAATGATTCATTGAGTCACCAAAGAAAACAAAGGACAAATATAGTGTTTGCACGATTTCGTAAAGCAACAACAAATCAAAAATGACGATGCCAAGTATTTGTCACAAGGTAACATTCTGGAAGTCCTGTTGAAGAATCTGGGGTGATATCAAATATATCAGTAACTTAGTGCATACATATTCATTACCAATTGAAAGCGGACAGAGAATTACGAAAATAGGATGAACTCAATTAATAAATGCAAATGGGAAGAAAAAAAATAAGAATTAGGAATTCTTTTGACACTGAATAAAAAGAATTTCCTTTCTTTTTTTAAATTACACAAACTGTAGACCAAACTTAGGGTTTGGGCTCGCTCGTTCTCAGACTCGATTTACGGATTTTCAGGCTTGGGAAAGGGTTCTTGGATCCTGAAAACTAAACCTGGATTAACTTCTAGTATATGTACACACATACTCAAGCATACTTAAAATTAACTTTCACTGTCAGGGTGGTTAGGCGGAACGAATTATTGTATGAGACAGAAAGGTCGCAATAATGTTCGGGAAACAGGCACGCTTCCTTCCTATAACAGGAAGGAAATTTGAGTGAAAGCGACTGATCAAATATTGCTCATACCCGTACCATTTATAGCAACCACGAAAAAGGTGATTGCATCAGCTTGAAAGAACAGATTAAACAAAATTTATGTAATGAGCATACATACGCAGACGAAAGAAAGTGGCCCGACAACGCATAATTAGTTCGTAAAAGAAAATGACAATCAAACAAAAACCAGTTTCACATCGCGAGTATTATAAAAACAATTTTTCCATAAACTCCTCCCAATATTTCAAAGAAAATCAATTAGGAGTTTACATTTGAACCTCGGAGTATGTTGATATTTATTTTAGGATGCTTGCAGTTGCAATCTTCTCTTTTTCATTTAAGCACCCCCAGAAAACTGATTACCATGCTGGTATGGTCTTTATCAATTGCGCACCCAGAGGGGGGGGGGGGCAAGGGGGCCCTTCCCCCCAAAAGAAATAAAAATTGTATTATGAATATTGATTTTGCATTATAAATATTTTTATCCGTTCATCTCGCCTCCCCCCTAAGAAAAAAATCCTGGGTGCGCCACTGGTCTTTATGCATGTCGCTAAAAGAAAGTCCAAAATTACGAACACTGATCATCATTGGCTTGCATCATTTCTGAGATAAGGATGTACACGAACTTCCCGATCAGTAGTGACAGGATTATTCACGCATCGGGAATAAAAAAAAGGAAATAAAACAGCAAGCCTGCCAAAATACACATGAAAGTCAACATACCTCGCAAAGAGAGGAATATAAGAGGTCAATTCTTTTCCAGAACAAAAACTGAAATGCGTTTTATTTTCGTTTTAAAGACTGAATAGTTCGTTTTCTACAGTATATAGGAGGTCCATTTTACGATCATATGTGTTTTCCAGGTATTAACTAAAACACATAATCTGGAGTGGGTCTAGAATGTGTATTTCATGAGGTTAAATCTATATTCATCGCTAGGTTTCCCATTTCTTATCTCTACTATTCGCGAAAGTAAATATGCGAAACATTTATACTACAGTTTTAGGAGCATACAACCCAGAACATGCTGATTCGGTGTCTTTTCCTACAAGCGAGTTAAATTAACTCACTACTAAATAATCTCCACTTTCAGTTTTGCTAGGGTCAAGAGTAATTGTACACTAGCCAAGTACAAACTTTTGCGGAGGAAGGTAAAACAATATTCCGGGTAATAACTACCCCCTACCGTCTACCACATCCTGAAACTTACAATAAAAAAAAAAAATTGCACCAGAATAAAATCTTTGATGCAAATGGGGAACCCCCCCCCCTCCCCCACAGTTATTCATCTCTAAACAAATCCTACCGCGATAAAAACTGAATCCGCAATATTTAAGTTCCTATTGGAACTTAAGGGGTGTATAACTTAACGGTGGTATACGTATTGGAACTTCCAATAGGTGTATTCACAGATATTTGTACACTCGTTGATTATTGTAACTAATCAAATGATTGATTGCACCTCTTAATGTAGCTTTAATGAAATTAAAATGATGTAAAGGTTCTGATAAATACTTTAGTGATAGTAATAACTGCAGCTTTAAAATTAGCTTATTGACAATAAATAATAGTTGTAATATAGCTGTTTACAATTGGCCTTTTAAAAAGAAACTTGGATAGTTTAATTTTTTCTTTAATGAATTGGATGTTTTCTATTTAATCTATACATGAAATTTTCTATATGAGTGGTGTAGCATCAAAATCGGCAATTTCCATCAGACTTGTTTTTTCCAGCAAAATGAAAAGAAGTATATCTTATGCATTTTTGAAGATACAAATTTGAAATTATCTTTACACAAATTCCCTTATTATATTTTATTAGCAGGCCATCGTCCAAAATTTTTTGTTTTAAACTGATTGAAATACTACAAAAAAGTATTCCTAATTCAATTTTGAAAAAAATAAAAAATGGAGATTGCTAATTTGATAGTACACCACTCATAATTTATTTTTTCTTCGTGAAATAAAATACAAGTAATTTTCTATTTCAAAATATCAATTTTTTCTTTTCCCAACAATTTCCCAAGGGAAATAGCACAAGTATACCTATCAGCACTAAGTTTATGAGACAATGAAGTATTTTACTTTGGCAATACTTAATTAAAGCTACCTTATATACAGAAAGATTAAAGAAAACTAAACATATACACAGGAAACACCAGGTAAATGAAAACCACTATTAACATAATGGTCAATTTTTTTTACCTCAGCAACCATGCTCCTTAGAGGTCAACAATTATTTAGCACTTTTTACTTTTTTTAAATTAAAAACATTTTTATACAGTGATCCTATTGCCCTCTAACATAGGTCGAACAAACAAATCCAAAAGACTGAAATTTGGTATTGAGCATCTTTTGTGTTTCACACTTCAACTTCTTGTGTTTTGAATTTTTTATTTCAGAAAACTGAAATCTGAACTTTGAATGTAGTATCAACAGTTTGTGAAGAAAAAAATATATTTCATATAAAATTATGTCATCTTTAAATTGTGTTGAATTGATTTAGTTTCATGGCCTGTCATTTGTTCATCAGTATGTTGTCAATAGAATGTTTTAGAATAAGGGTTTTCAATCCATACATAACCTGTTAAACCAGTTCCAATTACTTGCATTTAAAATTAAAAAAAATTGTTTATAATCTTAATGAAAAAAAACAGTGAAAACTTCCCAGGGTTTTTATTTGTCACTAAATACATTGTTATTCCTATATGTGAGATGTTTGTAATGTGTTGCTACCAGGTTTTATAATCTGTCCTGGTAAGAAATTTTTTTAGCTATCTATTGTTATAGGTCCTTATTTAACAGAATGAGAAAAAAATACAAAAAAAATCCTTAACTAGAACTGATACTAAATATATGCTGTTTTTACAAAGAACATAAAATGAGAAACCAAAAATATAATGTTCCAAACAGAAAAATATGTGGAGGACACTTAATACATCACTAATTGTATCAGCCTATATGGCTTTAGCAAAATAAAAGGAATGTTAAGATTCTCATAAATACTGTAATAAAATATGAGTTTGACAGTAGATTATGTATGTGCACACAGTATTTTATCTATACTTATAAAAGCAAGTGTCCGTGTGTGTGTGTTTATATGTGTGCGGCCTAGAGACGAATCTGTGAAACTTATAGCCATAAAATTTGGTACACGGGTAGTGCAGACTATGGGAAAGAAAACCTCGAAGCCCGAATTTTAAATTTTCTTCTAGAATTTTTTTTATTTTCTAGAATAAAATGATCGTCGGCAAAAAATGATCGTAGAATTTTGATCTTTTTACAATCTAAAACTACAGACATTTCTCCTTCAAACAAGACCTCATTTGTTTAAAAATAATTTAAAACCGACAAATATTTTCATCAAAATATTAAACCCACTTTTTCGAGAAATTTACGTACTTTTAAGGATCTACGGTCGATGCTCTTCGAGTTTTTATCTTACAAAGAAAATATTTACATCATCTGGAAGATGAAAGCTTTCTCATTCATATAAACCTCATTTCAAGTCTCTATCTTAAAATTTCGATTTTTAATTGAATTTTAAAGAACGATACTCCAACAAATTTTCTTAGTGGTTCTTCAAAAGCGGTAGGAAGAGAAGCATATTCTCCCCTTGGGTTGTAAACAACGATAACGGAATGTTTTCAATCTCATGGGGGGGGGGAGAGGAATATTTGCAGGAAGTCGAATGAACTCTCATTAGATTGTCAATCGTATGATGGCAATGGAATGTTTGAAATCTCATGGGGGGGGGGGGGCTGTTTCCAAGCAGTCATCTGGTGAACGAATGGCTTGAGCGTAGCTAGGCGAAGCCAGAGCCTATATATATAAATGGATGTATGTGTGTATGTTCCACCATCACTCTGGATCGCCTGGAGCAATTTCAACCAAACTTGGTACACATATCACTTACAATCTGGTAAGAAACACTGGAGGGGTAAGACAATCCTAGCACCCATAGGGTTGGCAGGGAGGCAGGTAAAAATAATCGAAAATGACTGATACACTGCTGGCCACTGTAAATGCAACACCCTGAAGGAAACATGCAAATAACATGAAATTTACAACATGCATTAGCGGAGGTAAGATATGCAAATGATTAGAATTTCAGCGCAGACGCACATCACGCGCGCCTGTTGCGCCACTTCAAAGCGCTATTTAAGGCTTGGAGATTTCGACGATTTCAAGTTCGGCAATTGTGTTTTTCTTGTGGTTAAAAAAAAAAAAAAAAAAAAAAAAAAAAAAAAAAAAAAAAACGATCAATTATGCCTCGTCGAAAACAGCGATCATCTTTTGATCAAGTATCCCAGTTCGACAGAGGAAGGATAGTGGCCTACCGAGATTGTGGATTATCTTTCAGGGAAATCGGTAGTCGTGTTGGACGAAACCAAACAACTGTAATGCGGATATGTGATCGTTGGATGCAGGAGGGTACGACGGACCGGCGTGTTCGATCGCATCCACCTCAGCGCACCACTTCACGTGATGACAGGCAAATTGTGCGCATGGCAGTGACGGATCGCTCAGTCACATCACGAACCATAGCACAGCACATGCAGTCTGTAACGCATCATCCAGTGTCTGCGCGTACCATTCGACGCCGTTTACAGCAGAGTGGTATGTCCGCAAGACGTCCATTGCTTTGTCTACCCTTGACGCAGAACCACAGACGTCTCCGCCGCCAATGGTGCGATGAAAGAAGGATGTGGACGGCAGAATGGAATGAAATTGTCTTTACTGACGAGTCACGCTTCTGTCTGCAACACCACGATGGTCGCATTCGAGTCTGGAGACACCGTGAAGAGAGGATGCTGAACAGCTGCGTTATGCACCGCCACACTGGTCCTGCACCTGGTATTATTTTATGGGGCGGTATTGGATATCACTCTCGCACACCTCTACTACGCATTGCCGGTACATTAAACAGCCAGCGCTACATCTCCGAGGTGTTGGAGACAGTTGTCCTTCCTTACCTTCAGGGCTTGCCCACAGTCATATTTCAACAGGATAATGCGCGACCACACGTGGCACGCATTGTCCAACGGTTCTTCGTCAATCGCCAGATTGAATTGCTTCCCTGGCCGCCTCGCTCTCCGGATCTTTCGCCGATAGAAAACATGTGGTCCATGGTTGCTCTACGATTGACCCAGATTCCATCCCCAGCTGCCACAGCAGATCAACTTTGGCAACGCGTGGAAGCTGCTTGGTCTGCTGTACCCCAAGAACTCATCCAAAGTCTCTTTGAATCAATGACGAGGTGTGTGGCAGCGGTGATCTCCAACAATGGCGTCTACTCTGGCTACTGATTTTGGCAGGAACCACACTTCACAGAAGTCTATAAATTTAATCATTTGATACTTGGTCAACATGTTATCTACAAAATAAATTTTGTTGTGATATCTCGTCTTTCTTGGTGTTGCAATTTGGGTGGCCAGCAGTGTATAAGTGTGGAACCCATAGTTTTCGGGGTCGCTGAGATTAATGGTGACACTCCCGTTGCCGTCTATGTGAAAGTTCAACCCTCCCCCCCCCCCATCAGCATTGGGCGGGAGGGGGGAGGGGGAAGGAGTGAATATAAGATATTCAAATACCGATAGTGTCGTGTCGAAACCATAGTTTTCGGGGTCGCTGAGAAGAATAGTGACATTTCTGATGTCATTTAAGTTAAAGTTCAGTCCCCCCCCCATTAGCATAGGGGGAGGGGGGAAGGGGTGAATATAAAATGTCCTTAATACCGAGAGTAGTGTCAAATTCATAGTTTTCCAGTCGCTGAGACGAATAGTGACAATTCTGATGCCGCTTGAGTGCAAGTTCAGCCCCCATTAGCATAGGGGGGAGGGGGAGAGAATAAGGGGTGAATATAAAAAAAAATATATATATATATATATATATATATAAATGTATGTATGTATGTATGTTCCAGCATCACTCTGCAACTCCTGGAGCAATTTCAACCAAACTTGCCACACATATCACTTACAATCTGGAAAGAATCACTTGGGGGGAGACACCCCTAGCACCTATAGGAGGGACAGGGGTCACATGTAAAAATAATCGAAAACGACTGATATTAAATGTCGAATCCATAGTTTTCGGGGTCGCTGGGATTAATGGTGACACTTCCGTTGCCGTCTATGTGAAAGTTCATCCCCCCACATCAGCATTGGGGGGGGGAAGGAGTCATTATAAAATGTTCAAAATTCTGAGCGTAGTGTCACAATCATAGTTTTCGGGGTCGCTGAGACGAATAGTGACATTTCTGATGCCGTTTAAGTGCAAGTTCAGCCTCCCATTAGCATAGGGGGAGGGAAGAAGGGGTGAATATAAATATCCAAAGTGACCGGGAATAGTTTCGAATCCGTAGTTTTCAGGTTCTCTGCGACGAATAGGGACACTCCCTATGAATTTTAAATGCAAGTTCAGCCTCCTACCACCATTAGGGGGGAGGGGGGAAGAAGAGGTAAAAATAAAATGTCGAATCAATAGCCTTCGAGGTCAGAGATGAATAGTGATACTCACAATGCTGTTTAAGTGCAAGTTCATCCATCAGCATGGGGGAGAGGAGAAGGGGGAATATAAAATGTTCATAATGACAGAGTAGTGTCGAATCTATAATTTCCGATGTCTCTGAGATGAATAGGGACACTACCGATGCCATTTAAGTGAGAGTGCAGCCCAGCATCAGCATTGTTGGGTGAGGTGGGGGTAAGAAAGTGTGAATATAAAATGTCCAAAATGATCTTGAATAGTGTCGAATCCATAGTTTTCGGGTTCGCTGAGAAGAATAGAGTTAGTCCCGATACCGTTTAAATGCAAGTTTGGCCTCCCAACACTATTGGGGGGGGGGGGGGGAGTAAAATGCTCAAAATTACCGAGAGAAGTGTCGAATCCATAGTTTTTGTGTCGCTTCGATGAATAGGACCCTCCCGATGCCGTTTAAGTGCAAGCACAGCCTCCCATCACCATTGGTGGGGGAGAAGGGGTAATAAAAAATCCAAACTGACCGAGACTAGTGTCGAATCCATAGTTTTCGGAGTCACTGAGAGGAATATGATTATAAAAAAAAATTTTTGTTTACTAAGTTTTGAGTTAAATTAATAATAGAGTGAATTTGTAATTTTTCTTTATCATTTGCATACTGTACTTACTTTGAAATATCTGTAAATTAAATTACTTAGATTTTACACTATAGGTAGAATCCATTCCCTGTGTAATAAAAAAATTGGGATAAATAAATACCCGGGCAACGCCAGGCAAATAGCTAGTCTGTTTCATAAAGCTAAAAGTATTTTGCTATTGACCGTTTCTGGTGCAAGGTTGATGAAAACTCACAAATTTGATAATACAGCCTTTGGAGGACCTCATAAAAGAAACAATTTGCAAGGCCCAAGATGCTGAGAACCTCTATTTAATACAGTATAATACCATGAATCTAGCCAATCTGATTCTGTAAAACTCTAAATACTAGTAAATAGCTTTACAAGGAAATTTTGAGACTTTTCAAGGTAAATTACTTTTACTGTATACAAACATCAATCAAATGTTACAGAGAAGCACCAAGAGATTTCTCTTCAGTAATTTAGGACTAATCCTCATTAATATTTTCTCTTATCTCTTTCATTTAACATATTTAAGCGAATCAAGCATCATTTTAACTTATGCCAGCCTTTGCAAACAAATTCATAGCATGTTTTAATAACTTGAAATGTTCTGACATCCCTAAATCAAATACAATCTGCTGTAACTTGATACCAGTAACCAATATATTGTCAGCTTGCACATTTATTTACTTTGCAAAATGCTTGTATTAAAAACAAAAAAATGACTTTTGAAAGAGAAGGGACAGAAAAGATGGAAAGTTAAAAAACATCAAATTTATGTTAAATGCATTCATATTTAAATTATGCACGTGTCCCTAAAACCCACAGTTCATCGGCAAACAATTGATATTTCAGTAAAACTTACAAGACATTACTCTTTCTATAATACAGGGATTCCTAAAAGAAGTTGTAAATTATATTTTTAACTACATTATGTTGTTTAGTTAATACTAATTATCTAAATAAAATAAACCTATGTACTAAAAAGTATTGCAATCTGTCATTTTTTCTCCGTTACACCTTAATCCTATTCTTCTTGAAGTAGGAACTGAAATTAAAGGCCTTTGAAAGAGAAGGGACAGAAAAGATGGAAAGTTAAAAAACATCAAATTTATGTTAAATGCATTCATATTTAAATTATGCATGTGTCCCTAAAACCCACAGTTCATCGGCAAACAATTGATATTTCAGTAAAACTTACAAGACATTACTCTTTCTATAATACAGGGATTCCTAAAAGAAGTTGTAAATTATATTTTTAACTACATTATGTTGTTTAGTTAATACTAATTATCTAAATAAAATAAACCTATGTACTAAAAAGTATTGCAATCTGTCATTTTTTCTCCGTTACACCTTAATCCTATTCTTCTTGAAGTAGGAACTGAAATTAAAGGCCAGTTTGCTCTGTATTTATTCTGCCAGTTCCCAATAAGTGATCCTAAAACTCATAGGACAAGGAATATTCTTGCAGTTCTACTGGATTTGATCCTTACTGATTCTAGATGAAAGCATTATTTCTGTGATATCTCCCCCCCCCCCCCCCCCGAAAAAAAAAAAACACCCAATGAATTTTTTTTATTAATATATGGATCCTGAGTGAAAATTTACTGATTTTTTTTCACTTTAGACTAAGTCTATTTTTAAAAATTTCATCAAAGACTTCTAAGATCAATAAAAAAGACTCATTTTTAAGGATCTACAACGTTGCAACTACCAATTTTAATCACTAATAAAAATTGATAAGAACACAACCTAAGAGGGGTGTATAAATCAATAGAGGTCCACGTATTTATATTACATTATATCTGAGAAAACTATCTTCATTTTCGTGTTACTACATGACAAATAGGGAAACAGACTGCTTTAAGTGATGAATTTAATATGAATAACAAGAGTCCATGATGCCAACTGCGTTTAATAAATTGACGATGATATTATGTTTAAAAAAATATACAGCTGTAACTAATGCACATTGTGCATTGCAACAATAAAATTTCAGTGATGCATATTAACATTTGAAAATAAATAAGAAAAAGCCCAAATATAGTATTTCATTAGATATCTGTTGACGAAGAATTACTTGCTCCATTCTTTATATGCATTAACACCTTTCTTTTCAACATCAGCTCTTCCATTAGTCGATACAACAGTTCCATCTTTTTTTATAACTATAAGGGCAGGAATTCCTTGAATACCAAACTGCTCTCCTAATTTCCTGTAAATACATAAATTTATAACGGATATTTAAAACAGCAGAAATGATGGTAAAAGATTACAGTTATGTAGTAAATACACATAAAACAAAAATAAGAATATTTTCTCAAGAATTGTTTCAAATAAACTATAATTCATGTCACACTTTTAAAAGTAATATAATGCAAAGAAGATTCAGACTAGGACCATCACCAAAGATTATTAAATAAAACTATCGCTCCTATCAAAAGTCTATTATTTATTCCACAGTAACACAGAGGGCAGAACAATGTAATACTAAATTTCCTCTTAAATTATCTGAAACACTTCAGAGAAAACCTGCACTATAATCATTATCGAATAATTTCATACTTAGTTTTAACATACATATTCTCTGTTGATTGACACACTTCAATAAAACTTTTTTTTTAAAAACTTTGAACATTATATACATTTCTTTAAGAGACAATTCAAAACTATACTTCAAGGAGTTATATTTTTAAAATGAAAATATAAAAAGATTAAAACCTTACTTTTTATCTACAGCTATATTAGCTTATGGATTAGAAATTATACTGTGATGCACTTTTATTCTATATACCAAGTAAAAATTGTATAAGTAAATTAAACATACATAAAAATATAACGTTTAAAGCTAGTTACTAGTGAGAAAATAATGATTTTTTTTAAATAAACACAAGTTCTTAAAAAATAAATATTTTTTTAAAAATTTAAATATATCCTAAATATAGCTTGTAACACAGTAAAAAAAAAAATTATAAATTAGGAATTGCTTCTAACAGCTTGACATAATTATTTCTTATTACAAATATCTGACAGTTCCTAGTCCAAAGAATAACATTAAAAATATGTGTGCACAAAAAGGTGATAGACCTAAAAAAGTAAGACTCAGTAACTGAATGCCGTTAAACTGAAAAAACAAAAAGAAAACAGCGAGGACTTCATGAGAAAACTTTCACTTAAATAATTTATTTTTATTATGAGATATGAACAAAACCCTAGAGATCACTACACAGTTTCAAGACACAGTTGTCAAATAATTTATAAAAATAGTTTATGAGGTACTAAAAATGCACCCAATAAATTAATCAATGCAAAAACTACACATTTAAAAATAATTCTTTTGATTATGGCTTATCCAAAATGAAATAAAATCAATTATTTCAGCAAAATATTTAACTTACTCAGCTACAGGAGAACCAAATGGAACAGCAAGCCAATCTCCATGTGCTTCATTCATGTAACTAAATAACCCGTCTTCTGATTCATCAGATGAAACAAATATTATTTCTAAAGGCAATTCTTGATCATTAATTTCTTCATAAAAATCAGCAAGAACTGGAGTAAACCTTCTACAAGGTGGACACCAATGTGCAGAAAAATAAAATGCAATAATTTCTTTTTCGTTCAAGGCATCATCAGCAGATACTGTTTCTTTGTTCTTCTTCACAAGAGTCTGGCCAGCCAAATGCTCCATCTAAAAGAAATTTAAAATGAAAGTATGAAGGAGGGAGAAGAGGTCATCGTCCTTTCAATATTTGGAAATACTAATACTGAAAATTAACCCATAAACATTAACTCATAATGGAGTAAAATTCTTCAGAAAGTGACAAAGAAAAATTGTCTATTTTACAGCAGGATCATTGTCTGATTTTCAGATACACTTCCAGGAATCATATGGACTAAATAAATAGATTGAGATTCTCAAGTCCTTTTTTTAATAATGTAACAAATAAAATATATTTTCTTTTGTAATTTAATATTAATTCAGCACATCTGATGTATAAAATTACATAACTTTTTACACTCTTTCCCCTGTACTTTCCTCGAGTTCACCATCAGTAGCATAGATATGAACCCCACAAAAATATCAAGAGTCATTTAGTCAATTCCTGGTGTTAAAGAGCTTTCTTAAAATGGGAACATCGAGATTTTCTTCTCTTATTCTCACATATTAATAATAATAAAGGAATATAAAAGCACACTTGTATATGAACTAATAAACATTTTTCAAGTAGATAAAATATGGCATATGCCACTGGAGCATTTAAAAGGGAACTCTTCTACTTCTGTTTACTGTACATCAACAATCAAAGCTCAACAAAGGTACAGAAAAATGCCAAGTTTCCAAAATGGCAGCATATAAAAGTGCAGGCTCTATTTGTAGTATTTGAAGTACTTGGTATATCCAGCAAATAGACAGTTCTTAAAAATTTATAAGAAGTTCCTTTGACAATTGAATTAGCAAACTTATTTTCACAAGTACAGTGGAATCTCGATTAATCGTTCCCTGAATTTTCGTATTCCCATATGTGTCATTTATTTCATCCAGTCCTAATGGCAATATTTCTTTGTATTCCCACATTTATCATATAGTACAACAGGTCCCTTTAAAAATGATAGAGTTTTCATTGTACATTCCATTAACCAATGAACAAATAATAAGTAAACATGCAGAAAGACAGAAATGGTTTAGAAAAGGGGGAAAAAAAGGAGGTCCTTTTGAGGGCTTACTGATTTAGAAAATTTGAATAATAAAAAAAAATGACAGTGCAATACAGTGATCTCTGCTCTGCCTATTTTCAAAAGGTTTTAAAATTCTCATGATGAAAATTTATATTTTACCATTAAGACATAAAAATTTTCTTTCCTTTGCAGTTCAACATTAACTTAATACCTCCTCATTAAAAGCTAGAGATAATATTTTTCAAGGAGAAATTTTTACTTTAAATTATTTTCAAGTTTTCACCAAATACTTTGGTGGGGATAGAGGGAAAATCTAATATTAAAATTCTTCAAGGATTCTCATAATTCAGACATTTATTTTCATACAAGTTATTCCAGTCTTTTAAATTACATTTTAATTTAACCCAAGTATTTGCTATTTTTGAATACTTACTATCAAAAAAGTCTTGCACATAAATTACTACAGTTGGCTCTCTGTTTAACGACGATCTCCATTTAAAGAGGATATTTCCCAGTCCCCGCCCATCCGACGTTATGGGAAATATTACTTTTTCACAAATTCTGTTTAAGGATGATCTCTACTTAAGGACGATTTTTCACGGTCCCTTGAGAGTCGTTAAACAGAGCCAACTGTATAATTTTTTTAAACATATAAGGTCTGTATGTATACCAGACATCTCAAGAATGAATGCTCATGTAAATGATTGAATAATATAAAAAGTGAAATATTAAATAAACAAACAAACACTGCATATAATGTAAGAATAAAATATTGTATCAGACATTTGAAAATTATTCACATTGGTTTTAAAGGTAACTCCCTACCTCCAACGAAATATTTTTCTATATTTCAAACACATAAGCTGGAAACAAACTATCAAAATGGTTATAAATTTCTAATATTACACTATTATCGACGAAGCATTAAAAGTTACATATAAGTAAGGGCAGAACGGTAGACAATACAGAGGGAGAGATTTAAAAAAATCCGGTAATCGTACGTATAGTGAAAATATATATTTGTAAAGTAGCAAAAACTAAAACCCAAATCAAAACCTATTACAACGATTGATTACCTCTTGAAATCATGACACATCCTTCATTATTAATAGGAATTAAAATTACAATGCATTATACACAGCTCGCATCAGTGATATTTAAAATAACAGAATCACAGATTTGAAATTTTATAATGTTAAAGGTGAAAACATCCATGTTCATTACTTTGTCCATTAGAAAAATACACGACTGAAATACATAAAGTTAGATAAAACCTTTTTACAAAAAATATAAAATATGAAAAGGTTCTCCAGGCAAAACCCCAGGGACTTACTTTGATAGATACTTTATGAAAATATCAGTTTCCACCTAAATCTCAAAATTACTTGGTAGCGGTTGCCTCTAATACTCTCAGGCCTCACCTAAAGACGCAAGACACGCTTTCTCGTCTACGTTTACGCAATAGGATGACGAAGAGTATTACAGAACTGCAATACAGGATCGACTGATAACCGGTTCAACAGTTAAAAAGGGGGTTGAGACATTGAGTTGACCACAGTTAAAGTAGTTTTTTCATTGCTCAGGATTTTCAAAGTGATATCATTACAAACCAATCGTAAGGCCTGTTACTCTAAACAGTTCATCCCACCGCTGCCATTTGCTACCTCTACTGGCCTGACTTACATACTTTATTTTTTCAAATGTTACACGGGTAACCTTTGATTTCAACATTTGCCTGACATCAGAGTTACTATTTTTTTCTTATCTAAGTCATAAAATGACGATACATCGAAGGGAATTTATTAAGGTATCAATCAAGGAGAGGTATATAATAAAATAAAATAATACTGTGAACTGGTATCAGCTATTACGCAGTAGTAGTATAGTTGATGTAGAATTATCTGTTGGGGAATTAGTGTACAGCAAATTTCGAAGCTGAATGACTTGCAGAAAGGTACGATAACTAGCGCGAGGCGTGCGGCTACGCATTGTGCCTCTAGTGTTAGCATCTGGCCGACATGATTTCTTCACATCAAATAACTCTTTTGTAGACTCGTTTTTAAATTGTGGCGGCACAAAAAGTAGGAAAAGTATTTGCAACAGTCATTTCAACGAGGAAAAGGGCCCATGAAACTCGAACAGTTGAAGACGCACCCTGACATAAAATACCTAAGCGAGAAAACAGCAAGCTTATATAAAACATGCTTTATTGTGACATTTTTAGTGACAAAATACCTTTTAAATGATTAAATATAATTTTTTATTTATATATAATCTAAAATCGAAGTATTTTCCCCTGAAAAATGATATAGTACTAAATGCGATATTTAGGGGGTTATCGAAATAATGAAAGCACTGATTGAAAAAAGATCGTACGCTGCAGCGTATGCAAATTACGACAACGATATCATCGATGAGATGTTACTAATACGGTGAAAAACCTATATCATACAGGTATTTCACTATAATCCGGTGAAATACCTGCATCAGCTATCACGCAATAATAGTCAGGCCCGGCGATAGAGGGGGCAAATGCCCAGGGTCCCGGGCCCCAAAAATTTAATTAAAAATAAAAATTTAAAGTTTAAATAAATTTAAATGCCAAAAAGAATAAAGAGTTTTGTTGTTTAAAAAGTGAAAAAACAAATCAAGGTAGAGCGTGTGTCAGTGTGCAGTAGAGAAGTATGACGTTAGCGTTGTTGTTGTGATCATCGATGATTGTAGCGCGGGTGATGGGTACGATAGAACGAGGGCGCTGTGACTCCCAGTGTTGCCAACCTCTACGAAGCGCCTCCCCCTAGCGCCATCTCGAAATCCCACTGTTCCCCCTTAACACCAACTTGAGATCCCCCTAGACCTTCCTAAAAGAAATTCTGGTTCCAAATAGGCATCCTGTTTGAGAGATAAATTGAAATAAATAGAAAATACACACTTACATAATGAAATGGAGGTTTATTTACATTTGACATATGTATGGAACTTATAATCTAATAAAAAAAACGCGTCTCGATTGTACAAAATATTAAAAAATGTTCCCCCCACAAAATGCCCCTAAAAAAATGTAGCCCCTAAAAACACCCCTTTTCATCTAACTTACCCCCAAATTTAGTGGGAAAACCCCCAAGTTGGCAACACTGGTGACTCCCCTCCCTTAACCGTCCCTGCGTCTGTAGAAAGTGTCTTAGGGCCTGTTCACATAGGAGTCCGTTGCATTGCGTTAAGGAAAAGATGACGTTGAGACAAAAATAAACCAATCATGGGCGTTAAAAATTTTATCGCTAATCGTTTGGAGGCATATGATTGGTTTATTTTCGTCTCAACGTCATCTTTTCCTTAACGCAACGCAACGGACTCCTATGTGAACAGGCCCTTAGGCCTAATGTCGGATCATTTTTCATGAATTTGCATCTTTTTATTGTAAAATATGTAAAACATTTAAATAGAAGAAACTATATTGTTTTATATACAGTTTTGTCCACAATATCATGGGCTATAATATTATGTATAAAATATTCAATTATCTTTAAAAAATGGCAAGGTTAGGGAAGGTTACGTTGTCGAGGGGGTAAAATGGAGGAGTCCCGCGGTAACTGCTTGTATATAATAAATATAATCCTATTCGTTTAAAAACTAAGACTAGCCCTGATTACATAACATATAATAATTCTAAAGGTTCCGCCGACCACAGCGATAAGCTTATACGGCATGTTTAAAGTCGCTTGTGAACATATTACAATTTACAATTACAGCTTACATTATATACATACAATTTTACATTCTTGATGCAATTTTAATTACCATTTCAATTACAATAACATTTACCACTACATTATGGATACATTGCAATTTTGAATTACGATTTACATTGTATACTCACAAATTACATTCAAGGTAAAATTTCAATACAAATTACCTTACTCTTACAATTTTACATTTAAGATGCAATTTCAAACATAATTACACTTACTATTGCATTAAACAATTACATTACATACATAATACAATTGTATTACAAACGATTAACAAACAGGTCTACTGGTAAACATTTTTATAATAATTATTTCTTCTAAAGTAATTAAATAATTCTTCTTTTTTTTTGATTAATTTCAAACATTATTTTGCTCACATACCTCCAATGCACATACTATTGCATTTAACAATTACACTACACACATCTTACAATTTACAATAACATTTTATATTATATACTAACAATTTTACATTTTAGGAGCAATTCCAATTACTATTACACTGACAAGTAAATTAACCATTACGCTATAAGCATATTGCAATTTACAATTGCGATTTACATTATATACTTACAATTTAACATTTAAGATGCAGTTTCAATACAATAACATCCACTCTTTTACATGTTATTGTATTGAAACATGTTATTGAACAAAATACCTCAATTTTACATATAAGTGGACGTTTCAAATACAATTACACTTACTATTGAATTAAGCAATTACAAAGCAAACATAGTACGATTATACACAGGAACGAAAATAAAATGTACTATAAAGAAAGTCGAACTAGGCCACGTTTCCCAACAAAGGAAGATGCTGAACCATGAGGTCTCTCATGATCTCTTTTATAAATGCTCTACAATAAAAGTCATGATAGAAACGATGTGTAGGCCAATTCCTTATGCCCGATGGTAATTTTTTGCGTTCATTATTCCATAACCCAGAATAAAATAAGCAATGTTCAATCGTCTGTTCTTTTCCGAAGCTACATAGATCCGACTTCCCATGAAACCTCTTTTTATACATGCCCCAATACTACCGTGTTGAGTAATTACTTGATTTATATAAAAGTTATCCGATATTCCCGTTCAACTAACCTTAGGAAAGACACGAAATGCCGGCCTCCCCACATCGCTCTCCTCCCACCTCTGCTGCAAGTTTTCATATAGTAGTTCTTAAGTCTCCTTTTCATTTGTTGTTTGGCCAATTTGTACGAACCAACTATTACACTCATTGAGGTAGCCTTTTTTGCTTCCTCATCAACTTCTTCATTTTCTTTGTTTCCCACATGTGCCTTGACCCAATGTAGGAAAACCTCTAAATAATGTCTCTTAAACTTTCGTTTTATATCTTCCACCATTTCACCTATATATTCATATGTATTCAATGCCTGCAGCGAACTCATAGAGTCGCTATATAAGTCGAATCTCGATATTCCCCTTTCAATCGCATTTTCAATCGTCATATCTATAGCTGTCATTTCGGCACTGTATGAAGATGCACAATCCGATATCCTCCTCCTCAGGCTTTCTTCTTTAGTGTTTCCTTTATACCTGATACAGGCCGCACCTACTTTGTTATTTAGTTTGGACCCATCTGTGTAATATCTAACGTCTGTTCTTGGTTTTTGACCGTAAGTCCAACTATATTTCTTCAGTTCTCTAATTCTTCTTATAGTCTTAAACTTAGTTTCACAATTTCTTATATTATAGCTCTCCCCTTCCAGGATTATTTCCTCTCCTTCATTATGTATTCTATATATATCCACCTCCATTTTGACCCTTATATCAAGCGGCATGCAACCCGCCATAACTGCCAACGCATCCGTGGACACTGTCTTGTAACTTTTAGTTATTACCAGTAAAAATGTCCGCTGTGCTTGTTTTAATTTATTATCCATTACCGTTGTATTCGTATACCACGACTGTATGCCATATAGTAATATTTTTTCTATAGCCCTATTATACAACTCTTTTATATTCACTGATTTTAGCTCCCAAGTTCTTTTGTAGACTCTATTCAAACCATAAAATAGTTTTAACGTTTTCTCTTTCGTCTTATTTATATGATTAATAAAGTTAAGTTTTTCATCAAAGTAAATACCCAAGTATTTTATTTCTTTATCATACTTAATTTGTTTATCTCTGATCTTGATTGTCGGCCTCCTCGTGACTTCACCCCTAAATGGTATGATCATATATTGTGACTTCTCGTAATTGAACTCCAATTTATTTTTACTTGCCCATCGGGCACTCTTTTCTAATATGACTTTAGCTATTTATGAAAATCTATAAATGACTGGGCTGCTAAGTATTATTATAATATTCTCCGCAAATGCCTGTATTTCAACATCATGTTCTCCTTCATTATTTAAAATCTCATTTACTATCAACAGCCATAAGATGGGGCCCAGAGAGACCCTGGGGGAGTCCCCAGAGTCCCCTGGGGGACCCCTATATTGTATTTCCACTCATCACCATTCTTCAAAATCACGCTCCTATTCGTCAAATACTTTAAGATCATAGTTCTCAGGGTGCCGTCCATGTTCAATTTTTCCAACTCTTCTTTTATTCTTTGTATTCTTACTGAATGAAACGCACTGCTTATATCTAACGTTATTATAAACGTGTGCCTCTTGTTCCTCTTATTAATCTTTATTCTATTTATCACATTCTTCAGTGCGTCGATTGTACTTTTATTTCGCCTGAACCCATATTGCCGTTCAGAAATTATATTATTCGTCTCCAAGTATTCCACCAGCCTATTTGTCATAACTTTGTCCAGTACTTTACCAATAATTGGTAAAAGACATATGGGCCTATAAGATGATGGAACTGAAAGATCTTTACCTTCCTTTGGGAAATACACTACCAATGTTTTTTTCCATTCCTCGGGAAATTCCTTCTCCCTCCAACATTTATTGTAAAGATCTAACATATACTGTTTATCCTCGTAGTATATTTCTTCTATGATACTTAGCTTGAACCCATCAAAACCAGGTTCTTTGGCTAGGTTCATATCTCCCAATACTTTTTCCACCTCTACATGCTCGATCTCCTGCATTACATCTTCTTCAGCCTCTTCAATATTAATCCCTTCGCTCTCCATCTTAAAATGTTGTTTTGCCAGTATCATATCTATTTCCTCCTCTTTATACCTTATCACGTTGTTATGATCTACTATTCCTTGCATAATTTCTCTTTGTTTGCTTTTATCCTTTATAATACTATATACACCTCCAAAAATATCTTTAACTGTAACTCTTTCTAAGAATTCATTAAACTTCGTTCTTTTCGCCACTAAAATTTCTTTTCTATACCTGGGTCTTTCTTGCTTATATTTCTGCTCTAACTCTCCTTTTATTTTCATCTCTTTCCCTCTGAGCCCTTCTCCTCATTGCCCTGACTTTACTTCTGGTTATAGTTAGTTCCGTATTCCACCAGTACGTACCTTTCTTTTTTCTTCCACTCCTTCTCCTATGCCTAATGCATAGATTCTCTAAATCTTTATGCAATTCTTCCACGCACTCCCTTATTCCTTTGCTTGTTAGTTCCCGTTTACATTTTTTGATCTTTTCCTTTAATCCAATTCTGAAATCAATCAAACTAATATTACTAATGTCCCATTTCTTCCTCTGTTCGTATTCTCTTCCACTTTGTTGCCAATTTATCTTGAATGTGATGGCATTATGATCCGTTAAAGTATTATTATTGTCAACATTCCAATCTAATACAATCTCCTCTTCAATCCCAAATGTTACTGTTAGATCAATCCAACCCAGGCCAAACGGCCCACAATAGGTAGGCTGGCTCTCCGGATCGTTGTGTATGATCCCATTGTTTGCCATAATCATTTCCAGTATTTTTGCACCCCTAGCATCCGTTGGCCGCTGGCCCCAAATCGTGGATTTAGCGTTTAAGTCCCCCAGTATTATAATCTTCTCTCTGCTGAACTCTGTAATTAGCCTCTCAATCTGGTTAATCTGGGGCTCCCCTCTATCGATATAACCACTCATTGCTGGTGGTATATAGGCAGTAATTATAATAAAATGATTATTTTTAAAACTACATCTTGCTGCAACAACATGATCTGAATTAAGTACTGCTACGGGTTTTATTCTATAGCATAACATATAATAAAAAAATCAACTCAAAAATTTTTTACATTCAGTGCCAGATAATTAAAATGGACGTATACAAGCACAAATCAGGAGCTCAGAAACGCAAAGAAAGACAAAAGAAACTTGACGTTGGCAAAAAAGGATGTAGGACATTATTTGACGTTGGAATTGCAGTAAATGTTACTGATGCTGACGACACGAATTCAGAAGAAATTTCTTCATGCTTTGATGAAACCCCTAACATTGAAGAAAGTAAAGAGTGCAGTAGAAAAGTATGACGTTAGCGTTGTTGTTGTGATCATCGAGGATTGTGGCGCGGGTGATGGGTACGATAGAGCGAGGGCGCTGTGACTCCCTCTGTGAGAGATGCAATTTATATGAACTAACAGTAGCAGAAGGTTCTACCCCAGAACCTGTCTCGAAAGAAGAACATTTTATAGAAGAACATGAAACTCCAATTCCAACTCGAAATATGGATACCGGGATCGGGACTATAATTACAAATTCAGACTTGAGACTTCTAATAAACAAGGTGATACACAGCAATATAATTGAGACTGTGAAAATGGGCCCACCTGACATGCCGCCAGACCTGCCAAATGATGGGAAAAGGGCATTTCCTGAAACAGTTCTTTTTCTAAAAGACCGAACAGAGAGAGTGTTAGGAGAGATTGGCTTGTATGGAGTGATATTGCAGTCATTGTCTTGTTTTCCGTGTAGGCTTTTGATAGCGGTTGTGAAAGTGAGAAATCTGATTCAAACCAGTCTGATTTATTGAGTAACGATGGATGGAACAAAGAATACGTTTGGCGGAAGCTGTATGACAAACTACCAACGCATGAAATGAGCACCTCTCACAAGAATAGTTACATCCAATGAAGAGAGTTAGAAAGGCGGCTGAATGAAACTTCAGACATTCATTCGCAGCTTGATTCCGAATTGGCCTCAAGAACGAAATACTGGAAAGAAATATTTCAAAGATTGTTATCTGTAGTTATGTTTATTGGAGAGTGAGGCTCAGCTTTAGAGGAACCTCCGAAAGGATAGGTGATCCCAACAATAGCAACTTTTTAGAGTTGATAGAGTTGTTATATGAATTCGACCCATAACTAAGAGAGCATATCTCAAAAATAAAAAAAGGCTCAAGAAGAGGGAAACCGGCTTCAAGCGCACTACTTGTCTAAAGATTCCCAAAATGAATTTATTCAAACTTGTGGTGCTAGAAGAGGGGAAAGAATCCAAATATTTTTCTATTATTGCTGACTCTACCCCAGATGTCTCCCACATGGAGCAAACAACATTGGTGTTAAGATACGTATTAGATTGCGAATCGGAATTTAAGGTTAGTATGATGTTCTTAAAGTTTTTTTGATTGCAACCAAAAAACAGGACAGGATGTTGCTTACTTGATTATGAGTTAACATGAAAAGAACTCAATCCCTTTGCAGGATTGTAGGGGGCAAGGTTATGACAACGGTGCAAATATGGCCGGAGTTTACTTATAACGGTGCTCAAGCCGTTATAAGTAAACCTAACAATCTTGCCTTTTACTTTAATTGTGCCGCACACAGACTGAGCCTGTGTAGGGTTAATGCGGGGCAATCGTGATCACGACGGCCCCGGTTAATGCCGCAGAGTGCTGTGAAGAAGTGATAACATTTTCTGGGATGTTACAAAAAACATACAACTTTTTCTAGAAGCCCACAGAGATGGGAATACTTAGAAAAACGGATAGGATGCTCCCTGCATAACCTTTCTCAAACTAGATGGTCGGCCCGAGTAAATAGCGTTCGACCTTTCGTCAAGCACTTGCCACTCACAATTCATGGCCTAAATGACTGTAAAGAGCTTAATATAACCGCAGAGTGTAAAACAGAGCTTAAAGGAGTTATGAAGAACTTAAGATTCTTTGAATGTATTATCATGTCCACAATATGGCTAAAAGTGCTTGTCACCATTGATCACAAGAATAAAGTTTTACAAACCCGATCTGCAACTCTCGACATAGAGACGAAAAACATTGGTGATCTTATTGAGGAGCTGAAAGATCTGCGGAGTAAATGGTGCGATCTTTATGCTGAAGCAAAACTTGTGGCAGCGAACATGACAGAAAGTATAGAATGGGAAAAGTACTTCAAGGAGAAAAGACTTAATAAAAGAAAAATATTCCATGACGAGACCAGAGATTGTGAAACCTCATCAAGATGTGATGATCAAACAGGACGTTGCGTAAAACATGGAGGAGGAGAATTTCAGAATTAATGTTTTCTATAAACTTATAGACTCTATCATTGGGGGCCTTACTCAGAGATTTCAATTTTCCGAAAAGGTTAGTGACCATTTTCAATGTCTTTAGACATATCATGATGAAGATAAACATGAAATTGAAAAGCTGTGTTTGACTTTGTGTCAAACGAACAAAGAAGACATAGACACTGACATTTTCAATGAAATCAAACACCTGAAATCAATACATAAGACAAACTTAGGAGAAACGTCATTACAACCTTTACAACTTTTGAACGCACTAAGAAAGATAAAGTTGGACAGCTTGTTCCCAAATACATCTATAGCAATCAGATTGTTCTGCTGCGTCCCTGTATCTCTAAGTCACGGTGAGAGAAGTTTCAGTGTAATGAAAAGAATAAAAAGTGTCAATCGAGCAACACCGAACCAAGACAGGATGAACGATCTTAACATCTTGATGATGGAACCTGGTTTCGCAAGGACTTGAAATATGATGATATTATTGGTGACTTTGCAAGAAAGAGGACTAGAAGAGTTGTATTTCCATAAAGTAAAAAAGGAAAAATTACGTTTTATTATGACTTTTTATAAAATGTTCAGGTTCAATTAAGTCCTAGTTTTGATTACTGTATAATAAAACTGTAAAATGTGTTAAACCGTCAAACAGTTTTTATTCCGCAAATGTTTCCCCATCCCTTTCACTGACATGTGTTTATTTAACATAAAAAATTTATATGTACAATTTACAGTACATCAAAAGATAATGCATGACAGTGCACATTTCTTCTGCAGAAAAAGTTGCTAATCAGGTAAGTCTTGGTTATAAAATAACCTGCCAGTTCGCAGGTCTGGTCTAATAAAGTGAGGGGTGGGTGAGGTGTACAAGGATTTAGGGGCCCGGACCCCTCAGTTGCCGAGGGGCCCGAGAATCCTGTCACCGGGCCTGATAGTAGTACAGTTGATGTAGCATTATCTGTTGTGGAATAAGTGTGCAAAATTTCGGATCTGAGTGTCTTGCAGAAAGGTTTGAAGATTGGCGTGAAGTTTGCGGGAACTTCCGAAATTAAAGCGGCAGATATTGTTGGTACATCTCGAGGTACAGTATCAAAGATTACGACATACATTAGAAATGAAAAAGTAGTTGCCTAAGGTGTAGACGTCCCATGAAGATGTCAGTGAGGGAAAAGATGTTATGGTTAGCGAAAATCTATGACAGCAGCAAATGACATCAGATGTGAATACGAGTCGTAACGATCCTATTTCAGCAATAATAGTTCGTCGAGAGAAGCTGGTATTTTTATATTCTGGTATTTATTGTCTTTCTGCTTCAATCCAGAAGTCGCTCATTCCTAACATTAGTGCTAGAAAACATGTCAGATGGTGTCGCGAGCATGAAAACTGGATTTTAAATGATTGGCAACGGATCATTTGGTCGGATGAATGTAACTCCACCACGTTTCCTACCAACGGTTAAATACACATTCAGAAGCATATACCGTACCGACTTTTTGGCCACTATGAAACATGGCGGTAGCTCTCTGATGTCGTGGGGTGCTATCTTTTGGCAGTCCCTGAGTTTCCTAATTGTTCTTCAGCGTCTTGTGATATCGAAAATCTACAAAATCCTTCTGGCAGACCACACACATTCAATGGAACAGGCGTTATTTACATTCAATGGAACAGGTGTCATTTCCTTAATGACCGTCCGTGTTTCGAAGATGATAACTTACTTGTGCATCGAGCGAGACGTGTCAACATGTAGTGTGAAGATAAAGAGGACGAGGTACAGCATCTATCTTGGCCACCTCAATCGCCTGACCTTAACATTATTGAACATCAAAGGGAATATTCGGAGAGAAAGGCTCGATAATGTTCTCCCTCCCCAACATTATTGAAACAATCAGGACATGTGTTGCAAGACGAATGGTACTAAATTTTAATATTTCAGGTACACGACTTATTTCACTTTGTCGCTTGAATTCGTGGTCTTTTACGAGCCAAAGATGGTATTACAGTTTATTAATAAAAAAATTCGGCCGAAGCGATCAGTGTGCCCATTATTTTGATAATTTTCTATATTCGTATAAAATGCAACGCAAATACCGGTAATATTTCCACATTCTACTGATGTAATTTTTATAGACGTGTGGCGTCTTACGTCATGGGTATAACTGCACAGTCTCTGTATGCTTCTATTGCGTAGCTTCTCTGAACGTAGTAGAAAAGTAACGGGAAATTAATTTAGAGATTTAATCTATTTATGATCAATACAAAAATTTATTCGATAGCAGTGTTCTCATTTTTGACATAAAATGGTTAGACCATAAAAAGCAATACTGGTGGATAAATAGCTGGAGACTGGATGATGCAATTCGTATCTTCGCAATCGATATCTCTTATATATGGATTACTGATTATAGCGCTTTCTTATGTACTGAATAGACCCATTGCGTTTTACCAGGCATGACGTCACTTATCAAACTGTGAGAAATTTTCAGCTCAAGTAGTTTGTCACTCACTTCTCTGATTCTTCCAACAACCTCCTGAAAACACCCCAACTCTTCTTACCTTAGTTATCCATTGAATTCAAATCTGTTAAAAGCATCGTTAACAAGATTTTGAATACATAAATTGTTTACATATTGTTCATTTTTGCTTCTTTCAAGCTCCCTCAAATACTTTAAGAATCCAAACGGCGCGGAATTAGCTCAGTAGCCCGTTATTTAAATTTTTTTAAAAAAATTCTTCACTAGAAGTGAATTCATTGTAATTTACAAATCGTGATCTATTTTCCACACTATGATATAGACCAGTGGTTCTTAACCTTTTTAACCGTCCACATCCCCTTGAATCTGAAAATAAGCTCTCGCACCCCCTTGAAAAATGTTTCTTTTCTTTATTTAGGAAAATACATTTATTGCAAGATTATTTATTTATTGCATAAAAAAATTAATACATTTACAGTAAATACTATATTATTACAGATAAAACAATATCTACATTTTTAATGGTACGTTGTTGTTGTATGTTCATAATTATCCGTTTAAAACGAGGCTCTTTTTTTCAAAGAGCCACGCGTTTAAGTCATCAGATGCATTTAAGAGTTTTCTGGTTTTTGTTTTGATGTGCAAAAGTGATGAAAAACTCATTTCACGAAGGTAAGTGGTGGCAAATGGTAAAAGTATCTCTAATGCTGCTTTTGTCAATTCTGGATAAAGTTCTAACTGCGTACACCAGAAGTTTTCTAAGTCCAGTTTTTCAAATTCCATTTCAATATGTGCATTAGCTCATATTGCGATAACATCGTCTTTTAATAAAACGTTATCGTCCATTAAATTTAGGTCAAACAAAAAGGGATTGAGTATCCATCCATTAATTTTGCTTATATTCAAGCCCAGATTTCCGCATGGGCAAGTGGGGCAGTTGCCCAGGGCCCCCAAATTTATGGGGCCCTCCTAATTTAGTATTAAGTTGTACATATTTTTGAAAATTTGGTTTTAGGTTAATTCAGTAAAGGTGGGCAGTGGCGGATACAGAAAAAAATCCTGGGTGGGGCACAGTGCACCCACTATATTCATTTCAAAAGAAAATTTCCTGAATTTATTTATTAACATTAAAAGTAAATTAATTAACACATTATTATTATTATTATTATTATTTTTCAAATGTTTGACTTTTTGGTCGAAAATTTTTTGAATTTCCGGTCCGAATTTATGGGGGGGGGGGGGAGGCCCTTGGTGAGTGTCCCACATGTTCATGTGGAAATCTACTCCTGGAGGGGGAGGGCACATGGCCTCCCTCTGGATTTGTTCTTGGAGGGGGCCCCCAAAGTCTGCTTTGCCCAGGGCCCCATTGGGTCAAAGTCGGGCCCTGCTTATATTTCCCGTGGAAAAGTATCTATTCAAATGATTCACTCAATTGGTAATTTTCATTAAAAATTTAGAACCTTCTCTCGCACCTCTAGAAATGCTCTCTCGCTCCCCCCCCCCCCCCCCCCCGGTTAAGGACCAATCATATAGACGAAGAAAATGTTTTGAAGGCTGGAATCAACAAACATGGGAATTTTTTGCAACTAAATTGCATGCACAATACAAGCGTTTATCAAAATTTTAAGAATGTTAAACACGAATGCACAGTTAAACTTGGTACCGTGAACTATCATGCGGCCCAAAGAACACTTCAAATTACCTAGCTCCACGACAAGTTGACGAATTATTTATATCAGAGCTCCGCAACCTTTTATCTTCCACAGCACAACAACGTTTTTTCGATAATTCCGCGGCACACCACAAGAAAAAGCTTGCAAATACATAAATTACAATAAACACGTATATGTTTTTATTAGGTAAAAAAACACAATAAAATAGTTCTATGTATCAAGATAATTATAAGCATTTAAGTTATGTATAAATCATTTTGAACTGTACACCAACACAAGAACAAAAATATAAAATTATAGTTTACAAGTAAAAAAAAATTCTCTTTAAATTTTTATATTAAAATTTGTTTTTTGGTCTACTTAATCCTAATAAATCAAGGTTAATTTAAACACAACTAATTTATTAATGAGATATTTGAGATTGTTTTGATAAATGTGCGTTTTATATTTGGCTCTACAGATATAATAGAAATAGTATAATAGAAAGAGCATGATAGAAAGAGCTACAGTTCATGGTCAAGGCCCTTTAAATATGATCGTTTGTAATTTTCAATTAGAACCAGTGTCGAAAAACTTTGTTCGCATAAGTATGTCGTAGAAAATGAGAGCAAAATTGCAATAGCCTTGTCAGAAATTTGTGGATATTCTTTCTTAACTCAAATTCAGAAATATGACGCTCGAGCATACATACAATGTATGGCTAACAACATGTTTTTGTTTTGTGTATAATTTCGACCCAGAAAAATTACATATTAACAAAAAGTTAGAGGAATATTTTACTTAGAAAAATTTCTATTTAATGCGGTGGTTAATTTCTTTATTATCATAATCGATAAAATCACCGCGGCACAGTCAAGATCACCTCGCAGCACACTAGTGTGCCACGGCACAGCGGTTGCGGAGCACTGATTTATATGACAGAATTACACATACAATACTGTTATTTTGCTGTTTTAATACCTTTTGTATAAATACACAAAAGTACATAATTGTCAATGAACACAAAACTTTGCGATTTCACATGTTGGATGTGCAAACTCGGATGGCGGCAATATAATGGCATATTCAGAGGCTTTTTAGTAATATGTAACGTCATGACGCTCATCTGTAGAGAAAAAAATCTATCTGGGTGACACTTCAAAATTAAACTCACATTTGCTTTTCATTTTATAGCATAATATCAATGGCTACAAGTGTATATCAATAGGAGGACTACCAAGTTAGTCAAAATGATGTGTTTTACCACAAGTAGAAATAGGTATATTTTAATTATTGGTAGTTGTAGTGTTAAACTGCTGCCATCCCACAGGTCCAGGGTTCAACCCTGCGACTGGGCAAGGTCGACTCAGCCTTTCCCTTGAGTGGGTCGATAAAATGAGGACCAAGCATGCTTGGGAACTAAACTCTGGGGGTCCCACGTTAGGTTGACCACCTGACTGAGACATATGCTGTATGGCACCCCAAGCCCCAAGGTCAAGAAAGCGGAGATGGGTGCTGCCGGCCCTGGTCCACATCGGACTGTTGCGCCATGAGTTTAGTTTTTTTTAGTGTTAAACTAGATCTTCAATCACCTGTTGAGTTACCCACTATTTATAAGATGTACCTTTAGCGAATCCAGCAACCATGGCCCTAGGTTTCGCTCTCGTTATGGGCTCTTCAATAGGGCATATACACGATGTGCGGAGAAAAAAGACTTCCAAATGCGAACTACACTATTTTTATTGGTGACAGATAAAGTGTTATGAGTCCAGCCCACAAAGGAAAGAAATAACGACTTCCATGGCTTGTGGGTAAAAATTTAGAATGTATGAAAATGATAAATGATATTTTATGGTACACAGTCTAATGAGGGAGGGTCCTTTATGTAAAGATACACATCTCCAGCGTACTGGGTGTGATTGTCGACTATGCCATTCCAAGAAACCTAATAATCGAGAAACCTTAGATCATAGCTGCTAGGTACGCTGGAGATGTCTATCTTTTTGCATCTGCAGTGACGCAGGCGGGATTTTTGTCAGGGAGGAGGGTGGGGTGGGGGAATGAACTTCATATATCCTAGAACTATTGCAAACAACGAAACATTTAATTCTTCACTGTAGCTATTCGATCCCAAATGCTCCCTCGCGTCACCAGCATAAATGACCATGTCATCACCAAATCAGCACCATGTTTCTGATAATTGAATAACATTGCCTTTGACAAGAGATTTCTTATTTCTAGCCGATAGCTGAGTGTAACGAAGTCCAAAACAAGCGTGCCAGTTTTCATTTAAACTTGGAGATGCTTAGGCTTTGAAATAAGCGAACGTACCCATAACTCTCTCAAATATGGCGCTAGTGGTGTAGCGAGGGGAGAGGGGGGCAAGGGAGTCTATCATTCCCCGGGCGCCACTCGCAGAGAGGCGCCAATGTAGGGTCGATATATTATATATATGTTCTTTCCGAGGGGGGGGGGGGCAAGGGAGTCTATCATTCCTCGGGCGCCACTCGCAGAGAGGCGCCAATGTAGGGTCGATATATTATATATATGTTATTTCCGGGGGGGGGGGGGCGCCAAAAAAGTATTGTGCTCCGGTCCCAGTTAGGCTTGCTACTCCACTGTATGGCACTATAATGTGCTATTTTGAATTTTTGCTTCGTTGAATTACTGGTAAACAAACTAAAATTTTTAATATGCTATTATTGTAGTGAAATAAAATATTTATGAAAAACATAGTTTGTTTGTAAGTATAATAACTAATTTGCCCAATTTCATTATATTAATCAATTTTTCTTTATTTTAAAATGCAACTAACTAGCCCGTAAACCAAACTCACGATCTTTTCAGCCTTTCGGTCAAATTTGCTAACCATTACAACACTATGTCTTGTCATGATAATCAAACGAGTCTCTGAAACACTAGCATATTTCCTATCCTACTTTACCCTGCCAGTATAATAGTGTTTAGAGCAGTGATTCTCAACCCTTTTTTCTTTTGTCGCGATTTCTAAATTTGGCGGCACACAAAAAAAAAAGATAAGTTTAAAAGTTGTTAACTTAAAACGGATAAAAACAGTTAAAAATATGGCATTTAACTGTAAAAACAACAGTTTTCTTTTACAGTGTACTTTTCTTTAATTTAAACAAACTTTACTCGTAATAAAAAAAAAGCATTATAATTTTTACTATATACAATTTTAAAATTTGGCGGCACACTTTAAGAATTTGGCGGCACACAAAAGTGCCGCGGCACAGTGGTTGAGAATCACTGGTTTAGAGTTACATCGCATCCTCAGTTTAAAAGATACCGAGAGGATGAGACTTTTTTTATCCAGTTGCTTTTAAAATACCATGAATTCTCGTTTTAAAGAAAGATACGTTTAAAGTGCTGATAGAAAAAAAGGAATGCTTATTGATTATGAAGTTAAAATTAGCTTCATGTCAACCTTGACTAAATATTTGTCAGTGTTTCTTATCACAGCCATGGCAACCCATCTGTTGCTGTGAATGAAATGTGACAAGGTATTTTAAAAGCAAAACATGAAAACCGATTTTGCGATATCACACTTTTCTTCGTAAGGCACACGTTAAGCATTGGAAACAAGAGCTACATAATTTGAAATGAAATACACACTTTTTCTAGATTTTTATTTTCTTCTTTTATTAAGAATTATAGTAATTGAAAACAAATGTTTACGTCAAGGGGTCTTCAACCAGCGTTCTGTTTAAAAAAAAAAAAAAAAAAAAAAAAACTGTCAGAAAGGCTAATTTACCTGACTGAAAATGCATGTGAAGGAAAGACCACCAACTATACAAAGAAAGGGCAAAGTGAAACATTTTCTCTCTACTCTTGTTTGTAACTTAATCTATCGGTAGCTCTGGCCGGGGAAGTACGAAGTAAGTTACTCCAAGGTTTCCCTACCCTTCCCGTTAACATGATTAAATGTAACGTGCCTTTAAACTATTTATTGTTAGATTAGTTAATTCCTATTTGGCGAGAACGATTTTGAATGAAAGAAATCGCAAACTGAAATTGATAGTAGACAGACAGTATTTTAATGAAGGGTATATATATATATAAAAAAAAACACTTGTTTTTTAAAGAGAAACTGCGAATTGCTCTCTTTACAGGTCGCTACACCTGGTTAGGTACCTTAAGAGGAGAGGTGCAATGCGTATAACTATGCATATCAAATTCATCAGAAAAGAAACATTAGACAAACATACAATTTATCCTTATACGTACATAAATATGTAATGTCCTGATCAGTGCTTTTTTTCTAAAAAAATAGGTGGGTATACTGTGTTTTCTCAAATAAAGGTTTCCTCGGGCCATTGTAATTTCCGATATGTCCTCTTGTCCAATAAGTACAAGAATGGGGAAGTATAATTATATGGGGCTATCATTTAATAATATGTCGGTCTATGGCAGTGTTTCTCAACTGTTTTCGAGTCGCGACCCCCTGAAATAATTTCCCCTCATTCCGCGCCCCTTCCTCTCCGCCTATTTTCATAAAAAAAAAGCCTTTTAAGACTAAAAGAAAAACTGTAAAATGCATTTTCTATAGTTTAATATTATCTTAATGTTTAATTTAACAAAATTCATCCCTTAGTCAAAGGTTTGTGAAAGCAAGAACAGGACAGAACCTAAAAAAAAACCCAAACAAAAACAATGTGCTTACCGTATTGATTTAGAGCAGGGGTGTCAAACTTGCGGCCCGGCCAATATATTGGCACACAATAATGTATAATAAAATAACCAACGCAGAATTATAATAAGATAGGAAGAATTCGCTAAATTTTTTTAATTATACTTTTTTTTTTGCTATTATTAAACAAAATGCGTATATTTATGTTGAATATACTGTAATTAGGTAAATAAACCTACGTTTCTATTAATATTGATTTTTTTTGCGGCCCACCTATAGTTAAACCTTGTTTGTTTGACCCAAGTTAGCCTTTGAGTTTGACACCCCTGATTTAGAGTCATAACAATGAAAATAGAGAAACTCTTACCTCAATAAAATTGATTCATTCCATTGGAGAAACTGCAATAGTAATGCCAAACCTGACGGCACGGTCTGATGAAAAATAAACTGACATTTAGAATTTGTATACTGGACGTAATAAATAACCGCGATTTACACTGACCACCCAATAATATAGGCGGTAGATTTAAAAACGAACTGAATTTGTGCTTTCAACGAGTTTTTCCTTTAAAAAAAAAAATAAAATAAAAATATTGCCCTACAGTTTCATGATCAATACATATTGACACTTTTTTTTTCGGTGAAATTTGTTAAAGTTATCTTAATTGAATAAAACTGTGGCGACCTCCCAGAAAACACTTCTTGACGACCCACAATTTGTGAACCCCTGATCTAGTTAAAAATGTCTATAGTTCGAGAGTGTTTCCATCTAAAGGAAATAATTTTTTAACGTCCATTAAGGCTCGACACAGAAAGGAATGTTTACTTAAGGACCACAATTTAACTAAAAATTGCTATGTTAAATCATTAGAAAAATACAATTTAACAGTCGTGGCAGGGCAGTAAACATCGGGGGCCTGTGTCCTCCTTACGACTTCTTGAATCCTCAACCCCTGAAATAAATTAAAAATATAAAATGCTATAAATAGAAATAATTTTTATTAAAAATTTATTTGCCTTTTTAATGCTAGAAAATCTTTTGTTAGGCAGCAAACGCTCTCTTCATAAAAATTCTTCTTAAATGGATCATAGCTCTTTGTTAATTAAAAATTCTTGACATTTAAAAAAATATTTTAAACTTCTTTGTTAAGGGAAAAATGACTTTCAAAACACTTAATTTTGACAATTCATATTATGCAACAATGAACAGTGATTTAGGGCAAAATGTAAGTACGAAACACAAGCTATAGTTTTTTCTGAAACTGTATAAAGAAATAGCAAAACTGATATTATTTCTCAATACAGTTTCAAAAATTGGTAAACTGTAAAAGTAATTGCTAAAAAAATCCAAAATATTTCGTTAGTAAAAATTTTAAATTAAGATTTCAGTATTCGTGCATTCCCTCATCAAAACAATTAAGTAATTATGTCCAACTACAGATAAAAATGCAGATTTTTTTTGTCTTAAATCTAATTTATTTACGGAATTTAATTTTTAAAAATTATTACTAAAATAGCAGCATCTGGTGACTTTAGTTGTAGTTACATACTCAACTCCGGAAGCACAGCTTTCAATAGAACATTTTGCATTCTACTTTTCATTTAAATTTATATTTTTTCTTTTAAAACGTGCGTGAAAGGAGGACGGAAAGAAATTAAATAGAAGGAAATAATTAAATCTAGCAGAAGAAGAAAGGGAACGCACCCGAACTGATGAATTAATTCGGAAAAGAGAAGGACCGTTATAAAGTTAATAAAAGATGGAATAAGCGCTTCAAAACAGCATGAAATGTACGCGAGAAATATCATAAAATCATTGGCGGCTCCAGGGGGGGGGGGCAGTAGGGGCAATTGCCCCTCCCAAAAACACCCGGCGTATTTTTTTTCATAGCCTAAAATTATATAATCGTAGACCATTACTAAATTAGTTTAAATTTAAAATGAGACGATGTTTATTTCTTATATATATAATATATATAGATATAAAACCCTAAGAGCCGACGTTGCTGCCCCCCCCCCCCAAAAAAAAAAAAAAAAAACCTCGGGACTGTAGCCGCCCCTGCATAAAATGAAAGAGCTAACATATTATACAAACGTATTTCTCGTGAAATGTCTATTTCAGATATTTTAAAAGCCGTAATTTACTCACATTCAAAATAAATCGCCCCCAACAAATACCGTGAATAGATTTTTCGTTATATTCTTTGTACACTTTTTTAATCTAACCGGAAACCATTAAAAAAATGAAATGCTCGAAGAGAGCAGAAATAAAAGAATATTTGGCCAGACGGTTGTAGATATGACGAAACTTTCATTTTTTTCAAGGAATTCTACTGTCAGTTGCGTAATATGTCCTCGATAGTAAAATGTGATTTTCGCCTACTAAGCTGTAACATCCCTATTAAAAGTCTGGGAAAAATAAATCTTATTCTTTGTAAACATATGGATGTAATAAAAAGGTAAAGAAGGAGGAAGCTTTAAACAGACACAGGTGTAAATATTTTACACGTATTTCTTCAATAAATGTGCGTGATCTTGCTTCCTCATATTGCACAAAGTGATAAGAATTATTTGCAATCACGATAAAAGCTGTAATCGAGGTTTTTATTTTGTCTCTTTTACGTGGGATGGACTCGGGCGTCTGCCTAGCTATGCGTCTTCGAATTCTTGAATTAAATGTCCATTTAGAAAGATTTGTTTCGATATTAGATTTCAAGGGAATGTTCGGCGGCCGATTTGATTTTTTTGTTTCATTGGTGTAACCAGGGCTCCTAGAGGAAGATAATTTTTCTTGCTGTTTTTTAAGATTTCAGTTTTAATTTTATCTGAAAAGATAAGCTGATCTAATTTTATCAGTTTATTTAGTCAATTTTCATCTTTACTTTTCCCCCTCCCACTCATGTGCATTTTCCTTTTTAGCATTTACTAAGCAGGATTTATTTCCCAGTTAACATATACCATTTTAACAGATTTTATTGCTCAAATAATCAACTAAACTATTTTCATTCGTGTTGAAAACACAATTTACTTTGCTGTTTAGTGTCCGGCACCGAATTGAGGAAGATGTGTGGGCAGCAATCCTCTCCCAAAGAGATAATTAAAAAAAAAAATAAAGGACAGTGTCTAAAGGAAAGTAGGTTACATAACCCTGTTCTAACCTTCAGATTGATTGGGCCAAACTCAGAATAGCTGCTATGTAAACACTCTCTATCTGAGCTATTAAAACTAGTAACTATCCTTCAAAGAATCCGTTTGTGCGTGAAAAGAAAATTACAAAAGGAAATTGTAACATTGCGGAAAAGGAAATCTTACCGAGGACTTCCCGAAAAATTGGTGACGATTTCCGTAACAAAACAGAATTAACATGACTGTATATACAGTGTGTAACAAAATTATAAGACCACTGTGGATTTTGTGATTTTTACTATAAATAGCATTTAAAAAAAAAAAATTAAATTAAGTTGATGTTAATAAATGAAATATAAAATATATGTATATTATTTTTAAGAGATATTTAAGTATACAAATTATTTTATCAACAATTTCAAATTTTTCCAATCAAATATCTGTAACAAAATTATAAGACCACTAGTTAAAACAATTTTTTTTAATAAAACTAATATGATGTTGATCCACCATTTTTCCGAATAACTTCAAATACTCGATTTTTCATTGAATTAATTAGGTTTTCGAGCAAATATTTGGGAAGTTTGTCCCATTCATCCATGATAGCTAGTTCCAATTCATACACAGAATCATACTGACAGTTATTTGCATACACTTGACGAGCCAAATGGCCCCACAAGTTTTCGGTGGGATTCAGGTCTGGACTAAGACTTGGCCAGTTTAAGACCTCGATTTTTTCTTTTTGAAACCAGTTTTTAGTTGATTTAGACACATGGCATGGCGCATTGTCTTGCTGAAATTTCCAGTTTGATCCTCCTAAAAATGGGCCAAAAGGTATAAGATGTTGGTAAAGCAGTTGTTGATAACAAATGGAGTCCGTTTTTCCAAGAACTCGCTGCAGATCACATTTCCCATCATATGCAAAAGCTCCCCACACCATCACAGAGCCACCACCCATCTGTCTAATGAAGAAAACCCGATGTTCCGTTCGTAAATCCTGCCAGTAGGAAATATTACCGTCCGGGCCATCCAAATAAAATTTTTTTTCGTCGGATAAAATATTTTTCCAAGCTGCATCCCAGGTCATGACTTCCTTTGCCCACTTCAGCCTTCCTTCTTTATGATGCTTTAACAGTCTTGGTTTTCTTTTTAATTTCCGAAGAGCAACATTTGAATTTGATCTTAAAGTGCGCCAGACTGTCATATGTGAAATAGTTTTACTTGTCTACTGTGTTATTTTATGAGTAGACAAGTTCTGTTTGGTTGCAAGCTTGAAAATTCGTCTATTATCGCGAACTGATAATTTACTCTTTCTGCCAGATCTTTTATATTTTCCATAAAAATCTCTTTTACTTAAAACGTTATGAATAGCAGTTTTATAATGTTTAAGTATCTTACTTATTTCACATTCCGATTTTCCAGAGCCCTTATAAAACCAATATTTCGAACTTCTAGTTCAGATAACTCTCTTCCATGCGGCATTGTGAATTTCCTCATAAAAATAAACAAATTAAATTCTATTTTATTTTACAATATTATCGTTTGGACTTTTTTGTGAAGTAAAGTTACAGTTTATCTACGATTTCGAAAGAAAAAATAAAATAGTTTTAGAAACGCAAGCGATTTTAAATAAAAAAATAAGCGGTCTTATATTTATGTTACACCGAGATTTCAAAAATCATTTGCTGTGTGAAATTAACTCAATTTTTTTCCCTTTAAGCGATTTACTTGAAAAAATATAACTTTTTTCATTTGCTTCAAATTTTAAAATTATTCATTTTATGCAGTGTAATATTAAAATGAGTGATATTTTGGGTGGTCTTATAATTTTGTTACACACTATAGTATATATATGTATATATATAATATATGTATAATAAATACAACGATCAATGTATGCAATTGATGTAAAAAAACGAAAAAATATATTTATAAAAAAATCGTAACGGATATTTTTATAGACAAAATTATGTAGAAGAAAATATTCAAATTAAATCTAATAGAACATAAAGAATATAGTACAATTATTATAGTACAGTTTGAAGAACATTTCTTTTACTGTATTTTAATATTTTTTTTGGATAATGTCCAATTGTCTGCCGCATTAGCAAGAAGAAAAAAAAATTGTCTATTTCGTTGTTATGCATGCGATGCAAAATTAGTTTAAAGTATCACAAAAAGAAAAGAAACCACGTGATCAGCATTTAATAAATTAAATTCTAAAAATTAATCTTTATAAATTCACCAAAAATCAGAAAATGGTGGTATAGATTCGAAAAACATTTCATTTTAAAGGAAATTTTATGATCTTTCTCGTGATATAAATTTTATAACCCTTGGATTATTATTTTAAATGCAAACCTTAAAGAATGTTACAAAAGCAGCTTAAAAATTTAATTTAAAAAAATCTAAGAACTTTTCAAAAATCTCTCTTAGTGCACCCCTACACTATAAGAAGAATCGCCATGCAAAATTTCAGCCCTTTAGGTCCAGCTGTTTGGTCTGTGCATTCAGTCAATCAGTCAGTCAGTCAGTTGCGGAACTGTTTTATACATAAAGATTATTTGCATTAGAAGGACGCTCAATGCTATACTTTTAAAAAGACCTAAAGAAACCACATACAATTAAAAATATTTTTTACAAATTTGAAACACCAAAAATTTATGAATGCAGTTGTGAATCTATCTGCTATTGTCTTTTAACAGCATCTAATTATAATTCGAATATTTTGACATCTTTACCTCTGGTAATATGTCAATGCTTACTTCTTGGGTCCAGAAAAATATGGAAATAAAAGATTAATGATAGGACTTATAAAAAATAAGTGAAACAAGATTCATATTTATTTTCAGTAATTAGCAGACAAATACATAAACAAAATCATTGAATTACTACAAGTTTTACTTGTAAAGATAAGTTTCACTAGTACCTAAGTGAAATATATTTTACACATACAAGATAAATAATCCTATACACTCTGGATAGACTGGAAAGTGCAATCACATAAGATATGAATAAATTTATTGTTGAGTATCAATATTGTTTAGGATATTTTGTATTTTACATGTAAAATCTATTTAAAAAAATAAAAGATTTTCCAAGATTGTACATAGAGTATTATGATTGTGAGTGACTTTCTCTTCTATACCACTGCAGCATAGATAAGTAAAATGGCATTCTAGCAAGAATTTTTTCTTCATATCTTTACAAAATAAAATAATAGACTTATCTGAACCTTTTATATCTGTCGTTTCTGAGAATCTTATAAATGCTTATACATAAAATCTTAAGTCCATGAAAAGTTTATTTTAACAGTCACTTTTTTTCCTGCTTAACTTACCTACATTAAAACTATAGCGCACACATTAATAATACAAATATTTATTAATTGTGAGCATTATAGTTTGAAACTTATTTGAAAATGCAGGTCAAAGAATGTAAATAAAGTAACTTTTGAAACCTGTTGCTTAGCATCTGTCCAAACCTGAAATTTATAATTTGTTTCTATTATTAATTTTTAGTGATCTCAAACTAAAGAATGCATAAACAAATAAACTTAGTTTTTCATTTTATGATTGGTTTTATGTGGAAAAAAATAATATACTTTGATTATTTTTGACATTTATACATGGTAATTAATTTCCCTATCATTATAATTTTTTCCTTTTTAAGGCAACAAGAGGAAGAGAGTATAGAAAGTCTCAGAAACAATTTGGTTTAAGGGTACCAAAATAACAAATATCAACTAAAGCTTTTTCAAAATATTGAAAGTAACAATTGATTAGATTCAGCTGTATAAAACCCTTCTATGATATGATCTTTTAAGAGAAGAGCATCACTTTAATTCTACTTATATTATACACTACATATACTTTGTCTAAAAATCTTAATTCAGAGCAATCAGAATCAACTGCTATTGGGTTATTATTTTTATGTAAAAACTATTATTTTAAAAGTGTTTCTCTCAAATACCAAAAAACTATGGTTTTTATTTTAAATTGTAAAACTTTATTTAAATATTTAATATGAAACAACTATTCATAATATTCAAATATGGCAAAGTGCATTATCAAATAGAAATAGTTGCAGAAAACACAATGACCTCAATATAAAGGTAACTTCAAAGGTTTATATACAGTTTTATATAGTATAAAATGTTTTACACTTTACAATGTTACTCCAAAAATGCACTTCACACAAAAATATTTACACCATGGTGTTGTATATCATCAAATAGTAAAAAATATAAAAGTTCTAATCTACATATCAACAACTTGTCTTCTAAATTAAAGCAAAGAAAACTGCTAATTCAAAATCAATAAAATAACTTTTATAAATAATATCAATAATCATAAATTATTACAGTTTCAAAATCCAAAAGCAAATCAAATTATGTATGCAAAGGATAACTGAGAAATTTAATTAATCACTTTCTGTAAAATGAAATAAAAAACAGGTACAGATATTTCTTTTAGAGAATATTTTAACATTTTTATTAATAACTCTCTTCAGTGTGAGTTCAATACATTCATTTATTGATACATTTATACTTCTAAAACGAATTTTGTTAGCACTTACTTTTTAATACCAGAACAACAACACTACCAATACCAATACGAATATAAATGTAACATTTCTATAAAAATCAAGATTACCAGTCGCTTTAAAGTAAAGAAATTTACAGACATTGAAAACTTATTTTTTTCTTTATGCAAAGAAATGTCCTATTTAATTAACTCTCCAAAGAGCAGTTAAGTGCCATACTAACACCAACATTAATACCCTGACCTATTCCTGATGACTTTATTTGTAAGTGATATCAAATTCAAATCTAGTACAGAAAATCACATTCTGTAAATCTACAGTTTATAAATAATCACCGAGTACTTGTCAATGAAATAAAATTCTATTTAGTTTCATTTTATACACTGTGACCCTTGTAATTAGTATAGATGAACCTACAATATATTAAACCTACAATGTAAAAATTATTTTACCTACTTTCATAAGACTTAATATGACAGGTATGGACAGTTTGAATCCCAATGAACACTATTAAATACCTTCATGTCTATCCTGATAAGGGCACATTACATTCATAGAATGGGATGCCCTTCTCATATGTCAGTAGGTGGTAGAAGGTACAAGACCTCCAGATGTCACCCCTGGGTGTAGCTCGGTGGTCTTGGTTCACCTATATGGTGCCCCCATTGAAATCAACCAACGATTCTCATGAATAAAGTGTGAATGTCTTCATTGACAAGTGCCCCACATTGGCAAAAAACAGTTTTAAACTATAGAAGAAAAATATAGAAGTTATAAGAAGTTTATAAAATATATTTTGATTTTAATTTAAGACTGTCACATTATGAAAAATTTCCTGCACAATACCAGTATTGTGCACACATTGTCTTATACACATGTTTTTAAAAATGAGAACATGATGTTTTCACAACACACATGAATTATTTTTACTAGGTTTAAAAGTGTTGAAGCATCATCCTCAAATTATCAAATGTGACTTAATGATTTAATAGTGTTAACTCAGAATGAACATGAATCTTAAAAGCATCTAGAGAAATTTTAGTCCATGCTTATAAATTACATGACTAGAAACATGTCTTTATGAGGAAAAATGTCCTCAAATTCCTACAATCTTTGGCTCACAAAATGCATGTATTCTATGTTATAGAGTTATAAATTATCACCATTAAATGTTCATGAAAATTAATTAAAACACATGTAAAAATCTTACAAATTTTAACATAAAAAAACAAACTTTTTAACAATTGATAGTGAATGACAATCATTAAAATGTAGTACATGCAGAAAACTTTGGTTGGTATAAAAGGTTTTATAATCTTATTTTATAATCATTGAGAAAAAGAAAAAAAAATGAGAAGTTTGAAAAATACTATAAGAAAAAATGCACTTTGAAATTTCAAAGCACAGAAAAGGAAACAAGTTTTGAATAATAAAAAAGGCACAGTTTAAATTTCAAAAATTCTGTTCCTCCTCAAGTTAAGATAAAAGATGGAGAAATAATTGGAAAAGTGTACCTTGCCATTTTCACATAAAATTTCTGGTTACATTTACTACACAACTTTTCAATATAATCAATCTAACATTAATGGCAAAAGCAATTTTACACAAATTGTTCAATGGTTTTCAAAAGTCTACTCAAAATTTCAATGAAGCCAATCTGCAGAAGGAAAAATTCAGTCTCAAATCAGCATAATATACCAAAATATAATTTGTTTAAAACTAAACACATGCTCTGCTTAGGTTTCCAGTCTCTGACCATTGAAAATTTCAGTAACTTTTCAAAATTAATATCAAGTTTTGCTTAATGACTAAAACAAAATAAAAAAACTTTTTTGGATTATAAAAATTGAATCAGAGGCGATACATAGCATAAGTACTTTGTTGTGTAAGTAATACTTTTATATATACCACTTTAAAATTTAAAAATTACATGACATGTTATTAAAAAAAATGCATCTATGTTAAATGCTTGGAAAGCCCTTTTAGAAGTTAAGGCCTTTTTAACATGTTCAGAAAAGAGCATGAAAAGCTGAAGATTCTAAAAATTCAGTAGGAGAAACATGAATAAAGGAATCCTTAAAACCAATGATGACATAAATAAGATTAATTTCTTAATGCTATTATCTTTAGAGCAGTTTCTATCCCAAATTCACTTTTAAGCAAGTTTAAACTACCAAAATTCCCTTTAAGAGAAAATATATATATATATATATATATATATATATATATATATATATATATATATATATATATATTTGATCACAATAAAAAAACAATTGCTGTAGAGAGGCCTTCATAATGTACCAAAAGTAACTCATCTGGAAAGAACTTAGGAGAATTTATGGAAGTGGATTGTTCTAACATAACAAAAACATTACTGCTTCAGTTTTTTTTTCTGTTATAATAAAAAATTTTACTTTAAATAGTTATAGATTCAAATGCAGCATTCTTATGTTAAATGAGCACTAGCTATCAGCAGCACCAACCAAGGAAGAAATATCCTCACATAGTGCTATAATTTTATAATTTGTTTTTCTGCTAAAACAAAGGCCTTTTTTGGTGTGGTAATTTAAATGACATATTTTTTTACTAATGATAAATATTAGGAACATCAGCAAGATTGTTTAATCAAACACTTAATTGCCCCTAAATTCATCCTAATATCATCTTTTTAATCCTTTTTTAAATGGTTAAAAAATAACATTACCTATGGCTTATTAAATTAATTTATTCATAAAACTGAGCCCAACAGACAGTGAATAAACTATATCATGATAACTTCAAACTGCATTTTGAATTCAAGTAAAAACTTAAATTTTATCAATCATTTATTATTTGGTATTGTTTATATAATGGCACTAATCAGCAGTCAGTACTATTTATGAAGAACATCTATAATTTGTATAAATCAGACCTGCATATACATAGGTGCTGTAAAAATTTCATCCCCACAAAACATAATATATTTAAGAGAGTGGGAAGGACTCCAATTTAAAATGCTTTATTTCAATACACAGAAACTATTTAATTACCACCAAAGAATGCATTTTAGGGCTTATAATGAAGCTCCTGTGCTAACCTTTACATGACATGATGTACTATCATTATTACTTATATAAAGATTCATTTGACACATAGCAGCTTTCTTGAGTAGCACGCATGTAGTCTCAAACTTTTTGGATTTAAACAAACCACAAATTACACAGCACTATAACTTTAATGTATAGAAAATCAATCATATCTGACACAATAGTTGAAGCAAATTTTCTTTGTCTAATATAAAAAAATAATAAAAAAGATGTTTTTTTTTTTTTTTGGGGGGGGTGGGGGGGGGGGGGTGATTTTATAACTAACAGAGCAGGATGGCAAAACAGCATTCACAGGAAAGAAAGATGCAATTCAGAAAAAAGTACACATTGCATAAATTTGTTGAAAATTATACAAACACTAATGAGATAAAATCACAGAAACAATGACTTTTTAAAAGTGATTCGCAGACCACCTTGAAAGAAAAACTGTTGCATGGCATTCAAATTAATGACATTGAAAAGTTTTCAATTAATTAGTTACTGTTAATTATGCTTATATTTTAAATGTAAGTCTTGAAAAAATACATGTAACAGAAATTACATACTAAAACTTAATATTATGAGATTCATAGTCATTAAAATTATCAAGGCAAGGTAAGGCATTTTAGTTATTTGGAACCCAAAGAGTCAAATTGTAACACAACCTGTAACTAAAGATTGAGTGGTTTATTGTTAAAGAATTCCACTCACAAGCACCATAAATTCCATTCACATGCTCATATAGGTTACAAATATCACAAAAACTGCTCATGCATACATGATCAATTGACATCTCCAAGTTTATAAATGGTTTATGATAGATACCACACTGACTTCCAAATACAACAATATTGTGAAAAATATACTAGAGATCAAAGTTTGGACTTTAAGTCAACAGAATGATAATAACACTTTAAAAATACTGCATACAATAATAAACAGGAAACAAACAATCTTTCAGTGATATTTAACTATAATATTGCAATAATTTATTCTATTAAAGAAACTTTTTCTTTCTTTTGTTAAAAAAACACACTTCTTGGAAATATTAAGAAAAATCCCTGCTTTCATTGGTATTTAATAGATGTGAAATATGAAAAAAAAAAAAACTAAAAGTATGTTCCAAATAAAAGAAAAAACAGTGTCATGTAACAATAAAAGCATAATAGTATATTCACAAAAAAAAATTTGATAAATAAGTCAGCTAATAAATGTTAGATGTGCTCCACAGTTGTCTGCTAAAACTTTAAAATAAATTCTACAAACTTTAACCATATTTGTTTGATCAAATCCAAAACTAATGTATGGATTTCAAACGAATGAACTGACATCCCGATAACTCTTAACAACAAATTAAAGTACTTGAGATATAATAAATATAACAAATAGAATTAAATTCAAACAGCATTGAAATATAAAATGAAATGCTAACAGACCTTACAAACTCAAAGATTAGAAGTTGTGAAAATATAACCAAGATTTATACATTAAGAACAGCAAATCTATTTTCAAAGATTTATGCCCTGCAATGTTGCAATTTGTAGACTTCCTTTTACTCATTATATTAAATTAAAGATTTTAACTGAGTTCTCTCAACAAAATTTTTCAACAGTAATAATTACAATAACTACAAAAACTAAAACATGGAATGAAATCAATATATTCATTCCTTACATGCCCATACATACACCTAAAAATTTATTTAGCTTTCAATATTTGGCTTGAAACATTTCAAAATTGTATATATAATACATGTGAAATAAACACATAGATGAAATTTAAAGCTCAAAGAATTTTTAAATGAAAAAAAAAATATATATATAAATACAGTTACTCATTTATACACATTAATTTTGTAAATAATATATCATACACAACAAATTATGAATTTATTTACTCTTTTATACATTTTGAGTGAACTTAATCTTTGGTTGTATAGACTGTACAAAACAAATAGCAGACATAAATTTAAAGAACTACACAACCAGATACCGATTTACACATATATACCATAAGGCGGCAAAGATTGTATTTCTACAGAACTTTAAGGGTAATATTGTGCAACTTTAAAGCTGAAATCTTTCCTACACAAATACACTCATAAAATTCACATTCCACACTTATTAATTTGATTAGTCCTAAAAATTTGTTTATCCTAATGTAATTATCCCTATACTCTTAAAATTTCTAAGCAGTTATTATAACAGATAGCAATCCAATCAGGCTGAGTACTAGCCCACTGAATTTGATTAATTTCGCCCTCTGCAGTATAGGCCAAAATTGGATCTTCAATAGCTCTAGGCATTTGCTGAATGTCCCATATAAGTGCTTGATGATCATCAGCTATGCGAAAAAGAGAAGTACTTAAGTAAACAAAATACACAGAAATATCATATTAAATTAAAGACTTTTATTAAAAACTAAATTTTAAGACTTAACTAAAACCCATTCACATATAGAGAAAGAAATGTAAGAAATGTACACCTATACCTCACTCTATACAGCCGCTCTTTATACGGCATTTCGCTATAACAACCTTTTTTAATTATGGTACTTTTTCGATTTACGGCCTTGAATGTTTCATTATATGGCCACAACAGCAGAAAGTGATGATGGCAGCATATTATAGCTTAGTGATTCTTCATGTTAATGTTCGTCATCACATTAAGACAGTTTTTAAACACTTTATTTTATGTTTTTTATTACATGTATACATATGTGCATATGATTTCTTTTGTTTTTGTTTATATGTTTATTTTTTGAATTTCTGTTTATTATTACATTGTTTTGTATTTTTATTTTTATGTAAGCATTTTTATAGGAAATAAAAAGAATAAAATGCTTTATGAACTAAAAACTATATTATTTATTAGAAATTGGAACAGATCCAATTAAATTTCTATGGGTTTGTATCAAAATAATTGATTTGTTATACGGCTTTTCACTTTATGGCCAACTTTTCTGGAATGTATTTAGGCCGTAAAGCAAGGAATGGGTGTATAATCTATTTCATGTTAAAAAAATTGTGATTTGTTTCAAAAAGATGCTATAGGAATAGATATAGGTAGTCTATTTATTTATCAAAAAGTTATTTTTAAGGTTTCTCAAATAACAATTAATGGTCATAAATTGACGAAATAACATTAGGTAGTTTAAGTTATACTTTAATGTATGACATAAAAAAATATTAGAGAAGATGAAAGCACAAAGAAGAGCATTTTTAAAAGTTATTACTGATATCAGAATGCAATTTTGAATATTTATAATAAATGTATTAATTCAAGATCATACAAACATTTTATGGTATTTTATTCATTGGTAACTCTGGCTATAGGTTAATAACTTTATATATTTACATACAACAGAAACATGCCCAAGTGCATCTGCAGCGTATCATGAACACAGTGAATTAAAATTTGTACAAATTTGTATGATGCATGTGAGAAAAGAGAAAATTCATTTTCGGTGGTAGCCACTAATATTATCATTACATAACTGGAATAATGATTCAAGTTAAGAGATGTCCTTCAAAATTAGACTAACAAAAAAATAAATAAATAAAAAATTACAGTGTAACATAACTGTAGCATAAACTAATTGTTTGATATAAGACAAAAAAATATCTGATTGTATAAACTGATGCGATGAGAATTCCATTGCTTTCAACTTTTCTTTTACTAGAATTATCCAGAATTATAAACTTTTAATGAATTTAAAAGAACTTCTTACTAATCTAAAAACTAATTACACATAACAATAGGAAGGAAATTTCATAAATGAAATACCAATGAAGTTATTACCAGCAGTACAAATATGACATGATGAATGAGGTGCCCATGCAATACCATTGACACAAGCTCTGTGATTGTTAAGCCGAGCAACAGGAGCACAAGGATGTCGAACATCCAGAATAATCACCTAAAAAAAGGTATTCAAAACACTATTACTGATGGAGAACATATATCTTAGAAGTTACAGAAAATTCTAGACAATGCATAATAGGAACCCACAGCTTCTTAATATCCCCAATAAAAGGTGTTGCCATCCTTTTATATTTTTATTGTGGATATTATGAAGCTATGCATCCCTGAGATATATGTTAGAGCTCACATTTGACTTGCATTTTCTGTATAGATTGGTCCTTTTTCAAAACTTTGACTTACAAATTTTAAAGGCTAGAGTCAAATTTGACTTGGAAAAATTACCTGTCAGTAATTCCTATTATTCATTGGCCTAAAAAGTCATGTTTTCTTTTATGAACTCATGAATATTTTCTGTTTACTTTTTCTCATGTACTCACATATAACTGGGTGAAGGACCTGGCACCTTACCAACCACTTTTATTCAGAACCATTACTGGCAGCCATAGAGAAGTTCCACTGTGTGTGTATATATATATATATATATATATATATATATATATATATATATATATATATATACTAGCTGAATACATGTACTTCGCTACAGAGTACATTCAAATTAAATACAGCAGTCAATGTATGCAATTAATGCCAAAATATATATATATATATATTTATAATAAATACAACAGTAAATGTATGCAATTGATGTAAAAGAAACAAAAAAATATATTTATAAAAAGATCGTAATGGATATTTTTATAGACAAAATAATGTAGAAGAAAATATTCAAATTAAATCTAATAGAACATACTAAAGAATATAGTACAGTTTGAGGAACATTTCTTTTACTGTATTTTAATATTTTTTTGAATAATGTACAATTGTCTGCCGCATTAGCAAAAAAAAAAAAAAATTTTTTTTTGTCTATTTCGTTGTTATGCATGGATCTGCATTTAATAAATTAAATTCTAGAAATTAATCTTTAAAAATTCCCCCCAAAAATCAGAAAATGGAAGTAAAGATTCGAAAAAGATTTCACTTTAAAGGAATTTTTATGATCTTGTGATAAATTTTATAAATCTCAGATTATTATTTTAAATGCAAACTTAAAAAAAGTTACAAAAACAGATTAAAAATTTAATTTAAAAAAATCTAAGAAGAATTTTTCAAAAATCTTTCTTAGTGCACCCCTACATTATAAGAAGAATCACCAGGCAAAATTTCAGCCCTTTAGGTCCAGCGGTTTGGTCTGTGCATTATCTGTCAGTCATTCAATCAGTCAGTCAGTTACAGAACTGTTTCATAAATATAGATATGTGAATCAATAGCCATTAGCCCATACACTATAAATGAGCTTATATGATGTTTTATTCATTCACATATCACCTTCAATAGCTACAACATGAGTAAATGAAGCAAGCATAAAGTGTTTCTGAAGAGATATTACAAGAACTATAAAATATCCCCTTACTCTGATTTTGTTTCATTTATACATATAGTGGTTACTGAATATGATATATGAGAGAATGAAACATATTTTTCATCAGTATGCTGAATAGCAGTTTTCTGCCAGATAGGTAATGACACAATAGTACACATTCTACAGAATTTTAGTTCTTGATGTATTTGTTTAAATTGAAACAATTAATTATTTTTAAAAAAATTTTCTCTTCATTTCTCAATTCTTTCTTAGCTGTTTTTTAATTTGTTTAACATATATATAAAAATTGCTAGGCCTATATTGATAGCAAATTTCACATAAACATATACATGAACTTAGTGTTTGGATTCATAAATATATTCATTAAAATCAGCAAATTAATATTTATAAAATTAACTAATTAATAATAAAATGTATATATATATGAGGTCATAAACAAATTGCAAAAACAGTAGAGATATTGCTGTATGTCTCTTCTAATGACTATAGTTTAATGGACATAACAAATTTCATTTTTACCTTATTCATCTGAGATAATTAGCAGAGTATGTTATGTTCCAATAAGAATGCTTCCAATATTAATGAATGTTATTTTGAGGATTATTTTAAAGGGATAAATTTTATCAAGCTAAAAAAAAGAAACTATAAGATCAAATAAATTTCAAACTTACTTCCAATGCATCCATAGCAAATGTAGCCAAATAGTTAGGATCTTGTTTATTCCATGCAAGGCGTAGTAATGGGTGATGCTGGGGATCTTCATAAATTATTGTAGAATGTTCTAAGTGCCTCAAATCAAACATTCTAACAGATCCATCAGCACCTTAAAATATAAGTTCCTTTATTAACAAATCAAAGTTTAAGAGTTAAAGATATACATTCCATGTTGAACATTACATAAAAATTTTGAAATAAAGAAAAGTAGCAATGAAACTCTTTTAGTACTTATGCAAAGCATGGTACCATATAATGGCTCACTAAAACAATTCAACCTAAAGGCTATATAAAATTGAAAAATTCAATAGTACAAGTTAACTGGTCATGAAAGTACAATGTCTCAAACAAACTGGTTTTTTGTTTGAGACACAAGTTATTTGAAAATACAGTTTGTATCATTAATATTGACTTGGGTTGAAATAATAAAATAAAATAAATTAAACATTTTTTAGTGCATGACTATTGAGAAATTTCTCTTTCACTCTTTACATCACTTTAACCCATTAATGCCTATTGGTACAAAAACATACCAGCTTAAGAATAATTATTTTTCTCTGCACAAAATGTGTCTAGTTGTCCAATATTATTCATGTGCTTCAAGAATAGTTCACTGATAGCGGGAAAAATAGATTTTCCGCCATTTGCTCTCAAGTTCTTGTTGTTATTTGACGTTATGCTCAGGTGAAAGCGTCGTGAAACAAGATGCCTCTGACATCACATAGAAAATACCAAGTTTAGAGTTTTGGATTTATCTCAAAATTATATATTGACTATTAATCACTGTTATAAAAGTATATTTTATAAATTCATGCCAGTCGAAAGTCATGTTTTGCTTTGTATTATAAAATATAAAAACTTATATATCGTTGGTACGAAACCGTACCAACTGGCTAATGTATAGTCAAGATTGAATTAAAATCGGAAATCTTTCACATTTAAATTAAAATCTAAAATCTTTCAGTTTGAATTAGAATTTTTTAAATAATATTTTGTCTTAAATCATTGTTATAAAAGTGTATTTTATAAATTTTTGCCCCTTGAAAGTCATGCTTTTATGCTGTTGGTATAAAATTTTGAGTGTAGAGCAGTCTATAATTCCATATTTCGGGCACCACGGACTAAAACAATTCATAAGAGGTAAGCCAATACGTTTTGGCTTCAAACTTTGGACTCTGTGTTCTTCTAATAGACATTTATTGCATGCTGAACCTTATTGTGGAGCATCTACTACAAAATTATTAAAATCTGATTTAGGCCAAGGTGCCTATGTTGTTCTTGTGTTACTAGACAAATGCAAGATCCCACCTGGAACACATGTTGTCATGGACAACTTATTTACTAGCATTCCCTTGCTGAAAGAGCTATCGAAAAGAGGCATAACAGGAACGGGGACATTGAGAGAAAACAGGCTGAAAAATGCTCCTTTATCATCCAAAGAAATCTTGAAAAAGTTGGCAAGGGGGACATATGAATACATATGTCATGAAGATATCAGTATCATCAAATGGAATGACAATAAAGTTATTACTGTTGAAAGTAAAAAGTTTCTACAAAACCTATTGCATCTGCTACTCAATGGATTGCCGAAGATAAAAAGAAAATTAATGTTTCCATGCCACAACAGCTAAAAATTTATACTAAGCATATGGGTGGTGTGAACCTTGTTGATCAAGCTGTGCCAAATTATCGCGTAAGAATTCGTTCTAAAAAGTGGTGGTGGCCATTGTATTCATTTGTACTTAGTGCCAGTATTATAAATGGATGGAAACTGTATAAAATGAAAAATGATATTGATGAAATCCCACTTCTTGAGTTCGTACAACAATGCGCACGGGAACAGTTAGGCACTTATGGAACATTGCCTAGAGGGCCAGGTAAGCCAATTTCATTTAGGCATAAAGCGGCCTCGCAAATAAGATTTGACAAGAATAGTCACTAGTGAATCAGATCAGATTAAGAACATACCCGTTGCAAGAACTGTTCTGGTAGAAGTAGCTACAAGTGGGAAAAGTGTAATGTGCCACTGCATTCTCAGTGCCATAAAAACTACCATGTTTGCACTCAATAGACATTTCATTGTTTTATTCTGTGAGAAAATCATCTAACGTGCTTTTAATTTAATTGTGGTATTCCCGATTTTGTTATTATTTTCATTAATAAATAAATTTAATATTAGCTTTTATTCTCGATGTGTACTACACATGTACGCCGATTGGTACGAAAACGTACCAGTAAAAAAAACATAGTTAAAGTGCAACTAAAAATATAATTTTAGTATAATACACATTAATAGACTTAAAACATACACATATGAGAGAAGCAACAAAAATGGTTAAAGAAAATGATTAAGTCGGCATTAATGGGTTAACATAATCTATCAAGATTTATAGCAAAAATATTTCTATCTTACTCATATGCACTATGAAATTGATTTAAAAAAAAGAAAAAGGGGATTAACATTAATTTTTTTACATCTAAATCCATAAGAGGAATTGGTTACATTCATGAAATAATATACATAAAAATATAATAAAATTGAAATTCTTCTTTCAACACACAAATAAACAAATAATATAGCAAAAACTACTTGTGCCACCCAGTGGATGACTAGGGGGAAAGAGTACAAAAGAGATACAAATCAAACAAATTAGATATGCATGATCAACAACCCCATTAAATGAATACACACTTTACTGCCTATAATATTATACCATTAGTCAAATGTTTGAATGACTTAAAAAAAGGGGAAGAGACAGAGAGAAATATTCTATACTTCTTCAATTCATTTGGTTTCAGAACAAATAAATATTTTACTGAACTCATGCATATCTGATAAAAGGTTTGTTTTTCAAGGGGATTACAGAAACATACCTATAAAATATTAACAGAATTTAAACTTACCAACACTTGCAAACATATCCTTTCCACCTCCACCTCGACTGAAAGCAATATCATATACTTCTTTATCATGAGCAATAAGCTGGGTTTTCACATGTCCAGAAACAAGATTGACACGACCAATTACTTGTCCAGTCTATAATATAAAGTTTTATTTTACATCTGAAAATGAATAGTGCTTTTTTACAGTATGCTACTAAATGCACATACAAATATAGTGCAATAAACAGAGAGAGGAAAAAGAAAGAGAAGAAGGGAGGTAAAACATAGTAGCATTCTCATTAATAGTATGTTTTTTGTAAGGGGATAAACTTAAAATACTTTTCACCAATAAGCTAAATGAGGGCAATATACATATTATAAAGAATACTTCAATTATTACTTGTTACAAACTTATGTTTTACATGTACAATAATTTTTGAAAGTTAGAAGATTTATGAATTGATGATAAAATAAAAAAATACAAAAATTGCCCATTTAGAAGGAATAATTAGTAAATTGAAAAATAGGCATCTATGGCATGTTCAAAAGGTCTAAGACTATTAAATGAAGAAGCTGGAAAGCAAGTTCCTATATATTTATGTATCATTTTAAGATAAAGATATATTTTATAAATGCTAGATTTCATAAAAAAAAGATGTTTTATTTTGAGCACTTATGAAGGAGAAGTATCATGGTCATTCATTTATAATCTATTAGTGTAACAAGTGATGGTTATCAAACATTGAATATAAACAATCAAACAGCTTTTAATAATCCCCAATTTAATACTGTTAATGAATTGCTACAGAATAGATGATAAATTATTTTCTTTCCTGGATGCAAGACTGAAAATGAGATATCACAGTAGGAAAACAGACTAAATAAGGAATGCTTAATGTGTATACTTATCCTGACACCACACTAAGCCTAGGTTTTAGTTGGAGGACTTGGAAATATATGTTACTTGAAATTTCAAAATTATAACTTTCCTTTTTCAAGAGACCAATAAAATATATGCTCTTGAAAAAATGTGAGTTAAACAGTTTTAAGTAAAATATGATAATACACACATTTTTCATTAGAACTATAAAGGAAACATTTTAAACACAGGTAAATATACCATTAATGGTATAACTCATAGTTTGAATGGTAGGTAAAATTCTTAAAAATTTTACCTACTGGCATTCATTTTTTATCGAAAAATAAAATAGGATAAAGCATTAGTGAAGTAAATAAGCATTGGTGGCTCCAGGGGGGGGGGGGGCAGTAGGGGCAATTGCCCCTCCCAAAAAAGCCTGGCGTATTTTTTTTCATAACATAAAATTATATAATCGTAGACCTAATACTAAATGAGTTTAAATTTAAAATGAGACGATGTTTATTTCTTATATATATATATATATATATATATATATATATATACAGTAACCACCGCTTATAGTGATCAGTGGTTATAAGAATCAACCGTTTATAAGAATCAATATCGCGAAAACAAAAACAAATGTATTATTTCCATGTTAAAATTTTCGCGTTAAAGAATCAATCCACCGATTTTAAGAATCAGTTTACACACTTCGCTTTCCTTTCATTTTTCCAAAAAAAGCCACTTAAATCCTCAAAAGGCACGAAGTTCTTTCTTTTTTTTAAAGGAAGATTGATAAGATTGGAATGAATATAGTCATAAAATTCATCCCTTTCTTTATTAGACATAACATAATATTTTCCCCTTAAACGCTTTAGCACAACACTGTCCTATTAGCTTCATCCAGGGGCATCTTTACCCGTCCGGGTCCGATTTCACTTTTCTCCACTGAGAAACAAAAATAGGGACTCTGTTTTCCCACCCTCCACATCCTGGTTGCAGCTTCCTGGACCCTGAAACACACAAATCTTCAGCGAAGTGCCCACTATCCCTTAGGCAAACATGACATTAGTAGTATTCAGCACGTTATCAAACCGTGAAACGTAAGCTAGAAGGTGAATTTTTGTCTGAGACTATTAGTATTGAAAGAGGTATAAACAGCCTCCTGAAAACTTCTTTACGTCAAACTACCATAGAAAACTTTTTCTTGCTCCCTTCCTGTAGTTGAAATGTTAAAACTTTTAAGCAGGTATGTGGTAACAAATATTGGATTTTTTTCTTCTCTTACTATAATCATGTGTATCTACTTACAGGTCTAGAAATTAAGTTGTATTTTAAAATTATAAAAAATAATTTTAATAAAATAAATTAACGTAAATTAAAGAGTATTTTATGGTAAATTATCTCATATATGTATATATAGGTGTGTGTGTGCCTGTCCAAAAACCTAAATTTCGGCTATAAGAATCAACCACTTATAAGAATCAAAAACAGTAATAACAAACGTGATTCTTATAAGCGGAATTCACTGTATATATATATATATATAACCCTAAGAGCCGACGTTGCCCCTCCTGAAACTCTGGACTGGAGCTGTCCCTGTAAGTGAGCAAATTAAATAAAGTATTGTAGAGATATCACAAATTTAGTTATGATTTTATAAATTATGTCAGTTCTAAACTATTTCTTAAAAATTATAGGGAAATGAATTGAAAACATTATTTATATCTGTTAAACTAAAACAATTTTTTTTCAAATGTATTCAACTTTTGTGGAACATATATTAACATTAAATATATATGTTTTGAAAGCAATTTATATTTACCTCTAATCCCCATATTGTACATGTAGTATCTATGCTAGAAGTACCAAGAAGATTTGGTTCAACTTCATTCCAATCAAATGACGTCAATGGAGCACAAAAATCAGAATTCTTATTCTGAAATAGTATATTAATAATAAATAATAATAAATCCTAAATTCTTTTTATTTAATTACATAACAGAAAGAAAAAGCATACACATACCTTGACAAAAAGAGTAAAAAGTTGCTGTTTTATATTAAAATGCTACTATTAGGGAGATAATATATGGCTTAGTATTGCAATAAATTGGATATTTTGATTCTCTACAACAAAATATACAATATGTATGTATCAATATGAAACCTCCTGGTATGTTTAATTAAAATAGGGTCTATGATCTAGGGAGTAGAAAACATGGATGAAGAGATTTAAATGATACCATTTACTAAAACTATGTTATCATAATAACTTAGCCATGACATAACGGTGAAAAAAGCAAAAAATAATGAAAAAAAATTTCTGTAATAATAAAATATAAACAACTTTGAGGCATATCATTGGGTAGGAAAAAAGAACCAAACTAATTTTTATAATAAAAATAACAAAATGGGGGTTAAAAACAAAATACTGATTCTAACGTCTTACATTATTTAGCAAACACTCTAATCTTGTTTCAGCATCACAAGCTCTCCAAACTCTCAGATAGTCTCCACTGGTAGCCAACAGATCAGGGTAAATGCCTTTATTATCAGGAATCCACATGATCTTAGTTGTGGGATAAGGATGATCAAATGTGCTCCTGGCAGTGAATTCTGATGTTTCTTCATTTAAAGACACTACTTGAACCTAAAAATGAAAATTACAATAAACACAAAAACTATACATATACAAAAAAAAGTTTAATAAAACATACTGCCAAAGAGCAGTGTCCTTAAACTTTAAGCTAATAAATAATGTATTTGATTTAGGTATAATCAAAATGCATTAAATTATAGAAAAATTTCATTTTTTCTTTGGTTTTTGGAGAAAGAACTTATTCATATTCAGCTTGCCCTGAGGCAGTTGCCTTTTATAGTTTTTTTTTGAGTATGAGTGTTTTATATGGTACTACAAGAATTTTTTAAATTGTTGTTACTACCACAGTCTTTCTTGTTATTAGTATAGAAGATAATGGCTATATTGCTGGGAAATTTATAATAACTACCTTGACTTTTGGGGTAATAAAAGTATTCTGGTTATGATGAAGCAAGATGCTAAAAAATAACCATGAGTACAGTTGGTTATGCAATGTTTATTTTTATTTGTTTCATGTTTTTTTGTGATTTGAATGTTTAAATATTAAATTTACCTTTTAAACACTATTGCAAGTATAATTTATATGTATCTAACAGAAATATGATGCAAAATCAGATCAATTTTGTAAAATTATTGTTTATATTTATATTGTTTATAGCAAAATTTAGATTTTAAATTGAGTTGTTGATATAATTACCTTGTTATTGTATTCTTCAATAAAACTTCCCAAAGCTAATCTAAAGCGTTTGTCTGGACGAACAGTCCAGTTCATACTATACACAGTCCAAGGAGCTTCATATTTATAAATTTCTTTTCTTTTTGGAGGTGCAGAATGAACTGCCATTTTGTAGAGTCAAATGATCTGAAAATACCTTATACTAGTAAATAATTACAACTATACAAACATACTAAAATCTGCCATTTATATAAAAAAATGTGACAATTTAAATTATTTATTCAATGTATATTTCCTTAAATGTTCAACATTAAGATATTAAAAAAAATACACTTATCAACAAATAATACATTCAGTTCTGTGATATAAATTATAAATAATTTAAATATCAATGAGGAAATTCAAGATGATAAAACTCTTCTATTCATAAAATTTCTATTTTTTTTAAAGAGTTCAGTATTTTAACCCAAGAACATTGAATACATACACTGAATGACTGATTCAATGAAACAAAAACATGTGATTAAGAATAACAAAAATCTTACCAGACTAATTTGATGTTAAAGAAGCTTTCTCACACACAAAAGAAATTATGCATATTTCTAAGACATCTGAGTACATGATTTCACTGCATATTAAAAAAAACAAAAAAAAAAAAAAAACATATATATATATATACTTAGTTACATAAACAAAATTTGAAGCCTTCTAACAAATATAATAATTAAAAAATATGATATAATAGTAACAAAAACTTCATAACATCGCAGTATCTTCTTTGATATTAAAAGCTCATTGCAGAGACTAAAAAGCAGTCACTGAAATGTTAGGTTTTTATTAGCTTTAATGAGACAAAGACCATTTTATAGAAGTTACTTGAATTCTAATACCCATGAGCTGAGTTTTAGAGAAGCATTATTAGAGTTTGATATGATGATTTATCTCAAGTATTTTCAAAATAAAATTATCTTACGTGGTTTTATTAAAATATGTACAAAGTAACTTTATTCAGACAGGTAGCCAACAAACCACAGTCATTTAGTTACACAGAGAAACATTTAAGCAAATAAGCTAAAGATTTGTACTTGGGCATGCACCAAATTAAATTGTGATAATTTAATGTCCAGTCATAGTATAAAAGTTTGAATATTACATAAAATTTAGATATTATTGATAAAAATAAAGAAAAAAATAAATTTTCTAATGTTTAAAAATTTACACATTTATAAATAATTTTTTAAAACTACATTATGTTCGTACATATTACAAGTCAAATTAAGCATGAGTTTACTACTGTAATATTTTATATTATGCTTTATATGAAGAATAAAAGCTTTGCTTTGTAATAATACAAGTTCTTTGCAGAATATAATCATCATTATATTGTATGCAATACAACATGAAGTGAATAAACCAATCACAAACTCTGATTTAAAGTAAAACTGTTGTAAATCCAATACATATTTTATAATGTTAAATAAGAGGGAAAAAAAGGGACAAAATTTAAAAATTATGTCCTTGCATAACATATTCTGAAAATCAATTACTACAGTAACATTTCAAATATGTAAATATATATTCACACTTGACTGAATTAATCTCTGTTAATATGAATAACTGAACCATTATGAAATTATTAGACATTATTACCCAATAGCATACTACACTTAAAGTCTGAATACAGAAAATTAAAAAGCAAACAAACAAAAACAACAAAAATAATTTATCCTAAAAGAAAAGAAAAGTTATTTTCTCATTGATAAATAGGCATGCAAAGATTAAAAAGAAAATTATATCACAAAATTTGTGAAGAAAAAAACTATTCCAGTCGTAGATATACACATACAAGACACTTTACATTTACTATCTTGCAATACAGAGAACAGTGCAATAAAAAAAAAAAAACAGCCCTAAATCAAATGAAAAACAAAAGAAAATGTAACATAACAGGCACTCCACTTCAAAGATAGCAATCAATCCTACTGGATTAACATTTAATGGTCTAAAGCACATACAAAAATTACTGAAAATATAAATATGATTAAACATCAACAAAAAATCAAAAGTAGAAAATTTGGTGAAAGCATAGAATAAACGAAAAACAATAACATTAAGGAAAGGGAAGACATTTAAGACAATTAGCTACTTACAATCACAAAACTCTTATGCTTATTATCATCTTTATTACCTTTAAGTTCAATTTACTGTGGGAATCTGGTATTATATCGATAACTGGTTACCGGTACTCTTAAAATGCTTACTTACGGCTAGAATTGTCGTTTACAGGAGAATTCTAATCCTCAGTATAGACTAAATAATTAACAAACTTTTAGTCATCATAGGTATTTTGAAATATAACTATCTGGGAGGACTCGTGTTGACTTGATGTTTTTTAACATTATGTTTAAACTCTTACAGTATATCACATATATTAGTCATAATGTTTAGGACAAAAGATTTTCTCGACAAATAAAACCTAAAAATTTAAAATCGTAACAAAACAAACAATAAGCCCTTTCCAAAGCATCAAATTTCAGAGAAGTACAATAAATCGGAATAAAAGCTTTTAAATGAAAAGAAGGATACAAAAACTATGAAATAAAAATACAGAATGGTGATTTAATACTATATTTCACATATTTGTACCAAAACACTCACAATTCACAGAATTTTCTTTCAGAAAATTAAGCAGCAGGCAAATCAAATTAATTTTTCTAGTGAGTGACCAATAAACTAGAATTGTCGACCGCTTTACATTTAAAGCCAAACCTTAAATTTATTTATTAAACATTACCCACTTCCTGTCAAAACAAACATAAGAGTTGATACATGTTGCCATTAATCTTGAATAAATGAAGCGGTCTGAAAAGGAAAAAGGAATTTTTCAAAATAGAAAAAAAAAAATCCTAAAGAAATTACAGGTTGACAATACATCGTTAGAAACTAATGTTATCCTCCACATCCATCATATTTTTACAACTTCTGTTGAGAAAATATTAAAAAAATGAAAACTATAATGTTTTAAATTATAATTATATGACAACTTCATTCCGGTACCTTAAATCATTGTTGTTGTTTTTAATCTTCGGTGAGCGAAAATATAGCTTCTGATATCCGTTTTATTGAAAATTATATTGCCTGTTATGTAATTTTCTTCATAGTGTTACAACTGTTATCGTCTACAGATCTCACCATTTCAAAACTTTGCGAATAACAATGATATTTTGACTAATAGGTACTGGCGTTTATATTTCTGAATCGGTTTTAACAAATTGTAATCCATGCTATTTTGATACCGCCTTCCGTGGCTTGTAAATGTTTGTTTATATATAAGAGTTCCATAGAATAATTTTGTGTTTTGATACAAACAAGGAACTCGGAATTCTGCAACTGCACAAACGGTTAAAAACATTTACGCTTCGCTATATAGTTTATTTCATCTAATTAAGGATTAGTTTACAAGATCGTGATTAAGTATTTTCTGAATTGTTACAGTTTGTGTCAATAATAATTAATGCCATTTTGTTGCATTCCATTGATTTTTTACCGTTAATCATGTTTTAAGGGATTATCATGAATGTTTTCCGTTAGCGTAGTTGAGGCCATACAATGGCCTGACCCGCTCCTGATCTGATATTTAGAGAGAAAAAAAAAGATTAACACAACGTAGATTTTACTATCTCTAATTTCCCCGTTATAACTCCGTATTTTAATATGTGTGAGTAATGTGTTCCATTTAAGTTTTAATTGAGTGAATTAATATATCACGTATTTATGTTTTTTTCTTCATTTAATGTGCATATATTTATTAAATTTTCCTTGTAGTTCATCATTGTGTGATAATTGTATTTTCAATATTTACAGCTGTACTTACATTTGATCTATTTTATTAAATATCAAACTGTGAAAGACATGGCTGTTCATTCTGCACCTCCTAAACGGAAAGAAATATATAAATATGAAGCTCCTTGGACTGTGTATAGTATGAACTGGAGCGTTCGCTCTGATAAGCGCTTTAGACTAGCTCTTGGCAGTTTTATTGAAGAATACAACAACAAAGTTAGTTTTTATTTATGTTAAATTATTATTTAAAAAATTTGATGTTTAAAATTTTAGGTGACTTTATTTCTTTCTTTTTGTAATTTGTACTTTTTAATATATGCTGTCTTCGTATGTTATTAGCTAAGATCCATATAGATATTAGATGCTAGTTAATTTTCTAACTTAAAAATATATTTATGAAATTTTCTAACTTTTTTTGATGTTCTTTATGATATATGGAACAGATGTGCCAGACACACCTCCCTTGGCGACAAGTTGGCGACAAAAAATTTTTGCCGCCAACTAGTTGCCATCTTGTTGCCAAAACAGGTCTACGTGGACATTTTACGCTTAAAATAACAGATATACACAAAATATCAATAACAACCCAAATGTAAAAATAAATTCAAAACAAACTTACCAATGGCAATAATAAACTTTCAAAAACATGACACAAATCCACAACAGCTACTTTAAAACATACACGAATATGTCTAAAAATGGCTGTATTAAACTTCAAAACCTTAACAGAAATGCTCAACCACTTATTTAAAACATATGCAAATATATCCAAAAACGGCTGTATTAAAATTCAAAACCTAAACCGAAATGCTCAACTGCTACTTTAAAACATACGCAAAAATATCTAAAAACCGCTGTAAAACTACAATTAAAATTTTATAATGATAGGAAATATTTTCATGTTAATGATGACTTTCAACTATCTAGTAAAATCTCAATTAATAAATGTGCATATTTATAAAGTGTTTCCTATGATAGCTATGTTATCAGTAGAAAATTATTTTTTTTATGAAAAGCTTATGAAATTACATTCTAATGTAGGAATAAACACCAGTAAATTATTACTAATTATGCTGTCCATGAAAATTATATGAAATTTGGCCGTGTTGTAGTAATGGTATTAATAGTTTATTTAATACTGTAATTTGTTGAAAAAAGTGTTAGATAAAGTTGAAATTTATTTTTAGTTGCAATTTTATTTTTAATTGCAGTGTTTTAAATTTTGAATTTAAATCTTTAAAAATTTTCAGTTATGTGTATTATATGAACTTTCTCGTAGATTATGTGTGAATGTTTTAATTGACAAGTTCCCTGCATTGGCAAACAACAACATTAAATGAACTTTTTAAAAGATGCTGATTAAGGCAAATAAACTAAAATATGTTCTACAGAAATCAACCATACAGATATTAGTCATACCAGATATATCAATACTAATCATATTGATCTTATATATATTAATCATAATTTTATTGTGCCTACATCCATAGATGATCTAATTAACAATCCTTAATATATATCATTACTATCAATACATCCTTCTTATATTTTGACATATTTTTTCATAGGTCCAGATTGTATCTCTCGATGAAGAAACTTCTGAATTTACAGCTAAAAGCACATTTGATCATCCTTATCCTACTACAAAGATTATGTGGATTCCAGACAGTAAAGGCATTTATCCTGATCTCTTAGCCACTAGTGGGGATTATCTAAGGGTGTGGAGAGCTGCAGACTCAGAGACAAGACTGGAATGTCTTTTGAACAATGTATTACATTTGAAATTTTACTTAATTTTATATTTTTTTGTTTTTATTTATCATTTTATATTTTTTTAGGATAATTTAAAAAAAAATATATTTTATGAAGATTTGGAAGTTGTTCTTTTTAGGGGATTTTTATGGTGAAAGGAAGAATCATTTATTGCATAATAGATTTTGCTAATAAATGTTTATATCAACAATAGTTTATAGTTTTTAAATATCTTTTAGTTTATTTCTTTTGATTCTGAAGTCAGGTTATTATTATAGATGTATTTTTAATTTAATTTTTATTTTATTATATGTGTTGAATGCCATCTTCCTCTCTGTACTTTGTTTAATGTACAAATTATTCCTGACTTAAATCTGATAATTTTAAGTTTTATCTGAAATTTACATGATTTATGTTAGTAAAAATGGATACTGTTTCATATCGAGCAAAAATTTATTGGAAATAATAGCAAATAATTAAATTAGCACATGAAAGCACAGGTATTGTTATTATGCATATTTAGCTGTAATCTCTCAATAATGTAAAATTTAGATATAATGCCCTGTACAAAAGAATAAGTTTTTTCTTGTTAAAAATAATAAACTTAACTCAAGAAAAGTTTTGTTTCAAAACTAAAATTATTTTATTTTGCACAGTCAAAAAATTTTCATTAAAGGTAATAATCATTTATAATTTATTTGTGACTAGTGTCAGCACAATTTTTTTTTATATATCTTTTCAATATATTGAAATTGTAAAATAGTTGTTAGAGTATTTAAGTTGTTGCTTTTTGAGGAAAACCTTTCATATTTCAGAACACCAACTCAGACTTTTGTGCACCATTGACCTCTTTTGACTGGAATGAAGTAGAGCCTAACTTATTGGGGACTTCTAGTATTGATACTACGTGTACTATATGGGGTCTTGAGACTGGACAGGTTTTAGGTCGTGTGAATCTTGTATCTGGTCATGTGAAGACTCAACTTATTGCACATGATAAAGAAGTCTATGACATAGCATTCAGTCGAGCTGGTGGAGGCAAGGATATGTTTGCTAGTGTTGGTATGTCACAATTTTAGACATTTCTGTAATTTTACTACCTCAGTACAGTTGTAAATTATATTACATTCAATTTTAATCAAATTAAAGTTTTTTCTATTGAAACTCTGTATGTAAGATACTTTTTTTATTTCCCAATTTAATATATGTCATAATTTTTTTGCATTCTAAAATTTAAATTTTTTCATTGTGGTTATTGAAATATGTTGCAAAATTGTGGTTATTGAAATATGTGGTGAAAATGTAGTTTAACCCAACGCTTGATTCAATTTTGAAAATCGGCTCTTTAATACATTTCTATGGAGTGTTACGCTGATGGTTACTCTGTGAGACATTCCACAGTGCAGAGTATACAAAACAAAATTTTTCACTTGCCTTAATTTGTTGCTTCATCATTTTTTTCAGTTAGATGGTAAACCAAGAAAATGCATGAATAAATGAATGAAATACATTATCACTTATTAAGTGATTGTGCGTTTAATTTGCACCTCCAGTCTTATTACTTTTATTATTTAAATCAATCAATCAAACAAACCTCTCAACAAAACATGTGTCAATCCACAACCATGTAGCTATGAATTTTTGCCTCATTCATCACAAATTTATTCATACATCTTCCAAAATCAAAACCATGTTGCTTGTAAAGTATCACTCATACTCAAATAGCTATAGAAAAACCATGAACCCTTCCTCACAATCTTACAAACATTAAGCAGATTAAGACCTTGCTTCTTGCAACGCCATTCATATTCATCCATTATTCCTATCTGTTCACACTAAAGCATACTCTCACCACATTTTGAGCATTTATACTTAAATATTTAACCATTCATTCACCAACTAAGCACTTCCCGCCTTTTCAGTTTGAAGAATGTAAAAAATTTAGCTGTGCCCTCAGTCACCTTTTTCACTCTGATACCCTTTACATTTCAGCAGTAAGTATTTGGGGGAAGACATACTATAATAATAATGAAGAAATGAGAAAGATACACTGTTCACATAAGCAACTTTTCAAACTAAATGCATCACCAATGCTTGATATACAGAGACTTAAAAAAAATGCAGACAAGTGAAAACTGCCTCCAACAACTGCGTCAACTGCAGACCTAACCTCTTTCTATCCCTTTTCTGTAACCTCTTTAAGTTCCAATAAATTAAAAAAAAAAAAAAAATTGCTCACTCAAACACCATTCACGCAAATGCATATTCTCATTACATTATGACAATTTTAACATAGAGGAAATTAATCCAGCATTCATGAAGCAGTTAAGCACTCCTTTCTGCCTTTTCAATTCCAGTAATGTAAAAAAAAAATTATTGTACACTCACTGACCTCTTGCACTCGAATACATTTATCCATTTCAGCATTTAGTATTCAGAAACATAAAACATGTAGTAATAATAAAAAAATGAGAAAGATGGACTGTCTCTTTTCACAACAGAAATTTTTCAAGCACTACAACACAAATGTATAAGATGCAGAGGTTACAAGTTTAGCCACATTAAGTATGAGAGAGGCAAAGGTTGCCAGTTTTATGTACTATTAGCGGCCCACCCCGACTTTGTCCGGGTTGAACAATTATCTATCTTAAGTAGATATTAGGTAGGTATAATTTATTTTAAAACTGCATAGTATACCACATTTTTCATTTTTCTGAGGTTTTAAAATAAATTGATTCTCTGCATTTCCTGACTTAGGGAGACCAACATATAATTGTCCATGAGTAAAGCAATCTTCCCGCAAGTCAAGTCCAATATATTTGTATGTTTGACCTTGGAATTTGTTCATGGTGATAACAAAAGAAATTTTTATTGGAAATTATAACGTCAGGCACTAAATGGTGTCCGGGATCACCCGCATGACGATTTTGATATGATTCGGCCCCATAGCCCATCCGCTACAGAGTCCACACACAAAAAACACGAAAAAAGCACCAAAAATGGCATAAAAAATTTAATAACTTTTTTTAAAATTAAAAATTTAAAAATCCGGCTAAGTCAGGCACTGAATCGTGTCCGGGGCCACCCGCATGCCGATTTTGGTACGATTCGGCCCCATAGTCTCGTTGTCAGCGAGGATAGCCACAGAAGCTGTCGAAATAAGCAACTTTTAGGGGTAAAACCATTAAAACATTAATTAAAAAACTCCGGGGCCCGATTTTCAAAATATAATATGCCTATGTTTTAATCTGAACCATGAACTATATCTATACAAAATTTCATGTCAATTGAAGCAATACTTTTTCATTTATAAAGGAACAAACATAGGCCTATTCGAAATAATCAATAAATTTTACAGTTTCAATGAAACACACTGATTTTTGAATAAAGTTCAATAATTCAAGTTAGATTTAAGCAAATTGTACATAAATTCAAAAATATAAAGTTTATAAGTTAAATAAAGTTCTGTAATATTATACCAATAAATTTTCAGTTGATAGCCAATAAATTGTAAATCTATTTTTACCTTAAATGTCCAATAAAAAGCATAGTTCCAAATGTAATTTTCTTCCAGTAAACTCTCAAACATTGCCAATTTCAAAAATCCTTTTTGTATTTATCAATACCTCCTCCACTTGAATCTTTAAAATATTAAATGTTTTACTGATAATAAATGAAAATATTGTTTGATGTGGTGCTATGGTTACTTAACTATGGTTGACAAAGGAAAAGTTGTAAAGGTGAAGCATCAGCTCAACATTTAGGCCCCTAACTTTCTTTCTACTGATCAGATATACATAATATATAGCCTATGTCCATCTGGAATAATGTACCTTTCAAATAGTGAAAGGATTTTTCAAATAGGTGCAGTGGTTCCATATACAAAATCCGCTCTCTCTCTTTATATATTAGTATAGATTGGCTCCTGAGCAGAACATTCCACCCTATAAAGTTTTTGTGAAATTTCCTGTGTGATCATTTAAAAAATTGAAGTCTAATTTTTTTTTTTGCAATGACTGTTCTTATCTAACAAATGAAATAAAAAAAGAAATTGTGCTAAATAGATTTCAGAAGTTTAAATTGGTTGTAAAAGGAAAGTAAAAGTAATATAGATATAGAAAACACAATGACTTTTATCTTAAATTTCATAATTTCTTAAATCTGCAGTGAGAAATTTCACTAATATTTGGAAGTTTTTGAATGGTCTAATATTAAATTGGGCTTACATGTTAATAAAGATAAAAAAAAGTATTATTTAACTTAAAATTATGTAAAAAGAAAAAGGGAATATGTTTTAAAAATACCTTGTTAAACCAATTCGAATAAAAAGTATTTTCTGTATATTATATTAGGTTTCTGATTTTGTATAATACAGAAATTGATAGTTGACATTTAATATTCTGGTTGAAGTGCTGGTTGTTAAACAATTTCTTAGCATGTAAGGAAGAAAATACATTTTTGCATAGCAAAAAAAAAAAAATTGATTTACTGAAAGAAAAAAAAAATATATGTATATTTGCTTAAATGTAAAAAATTTGAAAATGTATAAATATGTGTTGAATTACAGTGTATTTATATATATATTTTATGAAATTATTTTTATTTCTGTAATATTCACTCCTTATTTTTTGTATCTTTGTGTGTAATTTAAACTCTGTTAGGTGCTGATGGATCTGTACGAATGTTTGATTTGAGACATTTGGAACACTCAACAATAATCTATGAAGACCCACAACATCATCCATTGTTACGGCTTGCATGGAATAAGCAAGATCACAATTACCTAGCAACTTTTGCTATGGATGCATCAGAGGTGAACTTATGTTGTTTAAAATAGACTGCATTCTGTAGAATATTTAATTAACTAATTAATTTTTTTCATACAGGTGTGCTGTGTGTTTACTCATTTCTCGTTGTTGCTAATTGGGTGAATATCTACTTTAAAGACTTTGGATAGTGATAAGTCTGTCATTAAGAGACATTTGTTGATGGTTTGGAGTTGCATGGGCAGTTAATTATACATTCCAGGGTCTGATAAGACTGGGTGAGAGGGGCTAAAATTCCATTGTAAGCCAAGGTCTTGGTTCCCACAATGCAAGGGCATGGTATAAGATCTAGAAGCCCAGTAATAATTGTTTTCTTGGATTTGACTGCTCCTCTTGGTGCTCCTGAGCATGCTTAACCCAGCAGTAGTCGTGTGTCGGTCTTTTTGCCGCCGAAATCAGTAATCTTCCTCCAACCCCCCTCGCCTTAAAGTTACAATGGAGAAATTCTGCTTAGCTGACCTTGACTGTCTGCTCTTTTGTGTAGTAAAATTCCAAGTCATTCCTGTGTTTTCTCAGTATTTTATCACATTCTAATCTTGAAATTGGTCTAAATGACCACTTTGCGATCACTTGTGTTAGCTCATTTCTTCCCCTTCCCATTCATCTTTCTTGTTTCCACAAATTTCTCGGCAGGGAAGTTTCCGTGAATTTTGTGAGGAACCATCTACAAAAAGTTGTTTGATCTCCAAAAACTGAAAAGTGTTTTTGCACAACAAAGCATAATAAAAAAACAACAATTTTGTCAACAATGTGGTTTGTATAGAACATACATATAATTTGTGTGTAGAATGTGCAAAACAGTTCGAATTTTCTAATGTAGATAAAAAGTTATGCTAATAAAAATCTTCTATTTTGGATAATACAGCCAATGTTTAAACTGTAATCACAAGAATTGGATAAGTATTTTTCTAAAATTCATCTATTTTATAATTTTTCACTGTAAATGCAAGTACATTTTTTTTAAAAATGGCCATAGCAACTCTTTTTTTTCCCTTTCAAATTCAATGAGTGCCTGGTGCCAGAGTTTAACAAAATTAGCTTTGCTGATGTTCAGTTGTGCAAAATATTTTTCCCGAATAATGTTTTTCAATCTGCAAGTAAAAAATTTTTTCAAATTAAATTATTGCTGCGTATTTATAATTTCAGAGAAAAAATTTTTCCTGTATTTTTTACTTTAATAAATATTACTAGATAAACATTAATTGAAAGATTAATAGCAGGCTTTGAAACATATAATTGAATATTTATTTTAATTAGATAAATGAATGATGTAAATATCTTTTCAACTTCAGTTGGCTCCTACAGCAGGAGCACTGTCCAAACCAGTATTACTGCAGTTTTGTCCTTCAAAATAATTTAATCCAGCATGATTGCAAATTTATAATTGAAAATTTATTCTAATTAGTAATTTACTGTATCTTCATAAACTCAATCAAATTATTTTTTAATTTTTATTATTTCAGTATATTTTGCGAAAAAAAGAGTTATTAAAATCTTTTATGTAAGTGTCAACTGAATATAAACTTAAATTAAATAAATAATAATTGCTGTAAAATATAGCTTTTCAAATTCAATCAGTATTTTTTTCCCCTATGTGCTCCGTTTTCGATAATCTAGTAACTCTGACATATTGCCTCTCTGTTTTCGGCCAACTGGTAACAGCGGCAAATGGACCGAACACGACTACTTACGTTCTAAAAAATGACGCGACTACTCTCGGGTTAACATGCTGTCTAAACATACACTCAAATTGAATGGGTGTCTACTTGTTGAATTTTGTTTAATATACAAGTGTTATCTAATGAAAATGGTTAATGTGTTTTATCTCATTTCTGAAGTTATTGAATTAAAAGTTTTGGTTTTCTTTCCTTAGTTACAGTTTATAGTAGTTGCATGTTGATTTTTTTTTTTTTTTTTTAACAATTTTAGGAACTGGATAAGAAAGTTGTACTGACTTTTTTCATTAATAACAAGAAGCCAAATTTTTTCTGTACATTTTACTTTTTTATTTTGTTTTTAACTTTTTAAAAATGAAAACTGTGATTAAGGTAATGGGAGGATCATTACAAGATGATTAATTTTTTAAAAATTAATATTATAAGGAGTCTTTTTTTTTCCCCCATTAAGTCATCCTTTGTGTAAATTTTAAGCAGCATTTCAGCTATTAAGTTTCTTAGCTACCAACTGCTTCAGAATTTTTTTGGAGCATCCCTGGAAATATAGGTTAGCTCCAGAAGCTCCATATGAGTCTTATTTTACTCCAAAAAAGAACAAAAACCTTTCCCTTATTATCAATAGAATCAGCAATTTCTTCAAAACAAGCTTCTAAACCTAAATCCAAAGAGAAATGAGCAAATGGATCAAGTGATAAGGGTCACTGATCACATTGATGGTTTTGGCTTTTACTAGCAACTTTAGTTTGGGAAATTTTAGGAAGAGTATGTGAGAGATGATTTATGATTCAATTGGAATTCAAAATTAAAAAAAAAAATTATCTTAAACAAATGGTAATCAGTATCACGTTGAAATAAAGTAGTCCTTTCATTGCATGCTGGCATCATACATATTTTGCTAGTTCTTTGAGCTGAGAATTGTAAGTTGTACTAAAAGGGAAGTTCTTTGGTCACTTCATTGTGTGTGTTTAATGCTACTAATATACTTTAGCCCGTATTTTGTACGAACAGAATTTATGTCATAATACATCTAGAAGAAACCATGTTTTGAAAAAACTGTGCAATCCATTGGCCAGTTCTTATGTGATCAGCGAAATTATATAATGTGCATTGCAAAGCCTCCTGAAGGTATTTTTTTTTGTTGCTAATGGCTGCTTACACCATAGAGAATTGCCACATTGGCAAAATGCCAAAGCATGTGCATCTATTAAGACAATGTTTTCATCAGAAAATAATCTCAATATCATAAAAGTGGAAAAAAAAAATCCAGGTTTCAGGGTAATACACCCAAGTATAAGTCTTTGTCACAAAGACTAAACAGTATAGTAATTTGCTAGTAAAATTACAATTTTATTGCATATTTGCAAGTTTTGTATCTCCTGATATTAAAATAATAATAATGGAAATAGTTTTTAAAAAAAGATGACAAAATATTTTGCAATTCCTGAAGACACAGGAACATTGATGACATTGAATTATTTGTAAAATGTAAACATTTAATAGTTGTTCCTTTTTTTTAAAAAAAAATATAATTTCTTGTACAGGTTATAATATTAGATGTGCGATCTCCATGTGCACCTGTAGCTAGACTTAATAATCACAGAGCTTGTGTTAATGGTATTGCATGGGCACCTCATTCTTCATGTCATATTTGCACTGCTGGTAAGTAAAAACACATAATACATTTCTATTATTGTGAAAATATATAAACATCTTAGAATGTGATGTATATGTAATGTAATATTAGAGCCAAACTCAATGACTTTTCTTATATCACATTTTACAATTTTTCAAATAGTGTTTTTAAAAAATAATAGAAATATTTTAAACAGTTAAACATTTTGTCAAAAACGTAAAGTAAAGGTAAAAACTGTTAAATATGCAATAGGAATAAGTAAGTGATATGTTTACAAATTCTGAGTAGATATCTGTGTTTTTGGAGTGTTGTACACTCCAAAAAACACAGATATCTACTCAGACTGTTTTTGGAGTAAGTGATAGTAGAAAAGTTTTTGGATATGTAGAATTTAACTTCGTTGTTGCTTTAAATTTTAGCTAAAAAATTTCAGAAATGCAAACATGACTTGCTTTTTGTTTAGTCAAATATTATTATAGCACTTTATTGAAGTTCAATAATTAAAATAATTCTTTTTTTATATTTCACATTTTTTATCTGTTTAGTGATGCAGGTGAACTGATTAAGAATTCTATGAAGTAGAAAACTTATGTAAATACTTGTGTATGATGATTTAAACCAGGCCTGCACAACTTAAAATATGGTGAAGGCCATATTAATTTATGGAAAGCTGCTGCAGGCAGCAAGAAAATAGTATAGATGGGAAACAAAATATATTTTATCTAACAAAAAGTAAATTAATGATTATTTTAAAAATTAAATATTAATAATAATTGCTTATTTATTCCTTTTGTAAAATAAAAAATCCCCAAATTATATATTATGTTTTTTAAATTTTTAATACTATTCATCTTCACAAAAGACTTTGTGGGCCACAGAGTGAGTTGTGGGCCACATATTGGCTGCGGGCCTGCCCCCATGTGCCAAATGTTGTGCTGGCCTGAATTAAACAGCTTAAAAAAAAAAGATTTTCCTGGTCTAAAATAGGAATTTTGTCTCTGGTAAAGATAAATTGATCTGGTAAAGATCTCTCAAAAATAATTGTTTTAATTCCCATCTTCTGAAGAGAATTAATAATTTTAAAATGTTTCTTTCACTGCCCATTTTTGCATTCTGTGCTTTGAGTCATATGAATTTATGAAAGATTTTATTTAAAAAACTTTTAAGAATGATTAAAACTTTTTAGCATTAAGATTATTTTGTTGCAGAAATGTATAGCTGTTATATATATATGAGAGAGGCATCAACAAACTTATACATACACTTGTATAATAGGATTGAAACATGTAAACTATTACAGTGGAATCTCGATCGATCGTTTTTGGATCCATCGTTTTTCTGTATGTGTCGTTCATTTTATCCAGTCCCAACGATCATATTGCTTTGTTATGTTTCCGCATCTATCGTTTTCCCTCATTTATCGTTCATTTCAATCGGTCCCTTGAAAAACGATAGATTGAGATTCCAATGTATTTTAATTTTTAAGATGTTTTATTTGAAATTCTCATTATTGTACAAAAAAGTATATTTATGTATTTTATAACTATCAATTTAGCTAAACTTAGGTAAAGTATTTATTTTGTGGTTTTTAAAAAATGAGCCTTTTCTCATAATTGTGTTCTAGAAGATTTTCCAGTATTAAATTACAAGAGTTATTGATATCACTTAGTTGTTCCTCTCTGTGGCTTTCTTTAATGAGCATATAAATCAAACTTTAATAATCATGTGTACTACCTTCTTATTCTAATTGTATTTTACTTCAAAACTTTTTAATTCAATAATTAATGGCTTATAAATGAATTTCTGTGACACCGTTTTGCGAATTCACATATCTGTGGTGTTATGGCAGATGTTGATATGTCATTTTTTCATGTTTTCGGCAAATTAAAAAAGAAACTTTTGTTGTGAAATATAAAATTGCTCAATTAAGTTGTTCAGTCCCAATATTCTTTACTAGCGACCCATCCCGACTTTGTTCAGGTTGAACAATTATCTATCTTAAGTAGATATTAGGTAGGTATAATTTATTTTAAAACTTCATGGTATACCACATTTTTTGTTTAGTTTTTCTGAGGTTTCAAAATAAATTGATTCTCTGCATTTCCTGACCTAGAGAGACCAACATATAATTGTCCATGAGTAAAGTAATCTTCCCGTAAGTGAAGTCCAATATATTTATATGTTTGACCTTGGGATTTGTTGATGGTGATGGCAAAAGAAATTTTTATTGGAAACTGAAACGTCAGGCACTGAATTGTGTCCGGGGCCACCCGCATGCCGATTTTTATACTATTCGCCCCCATAGCCTATCCGCTACAGAGTCCACACACAAATATGCATGTAAAAAACACCAATAATTACAAGATAAAAAAACTTTTTATATACCATGTTTTTAAATTTTCTGTTGAATCATATAAACTTGATGATTCTGTGTATTAATAATTACTTTTTAAAAAATTTTTGGATGAATTATCCCATCAACTTGAAAGAAAATGAAGTTAATTGGAAGTTAAATTGCGTTTAACTTTTCGCTCCCGTCCTGGCCGATAGATGGCTGCACCATTCTACAGAAAAAAATTAACTGAAAATTAATTCAATGCTGCTTAAAGATGGCTAAAAGTATTAAATTAATGCATTGTCATTGTGTTCTGAGCTATTCTAAAAGTTTCAAATGTTTAGCTAGTCGGGAAGTTAGTTAAAAATTGATTGCAAGATTTGTACTGGACAAACACACACAGAAACAAACAAGAAAGCGAGTTAATAAAAACATGGTAAAAATGGCACATGAAATTTAATAAGTTTTTTAAAATTAAAAATTCAAAAATCTGGCTACGTCAGGCACTGAATTATGTCCGGAGCCACCTGCATGCCGATTTTAGTACGATTTGGCCCCATAGTCTCGCTGTCAGCGACGACAGCCGCGGAAGCTGTCGAAATATGCAACTTTCAGGGGCAAAATCATTAAAACATTAATTAAAAAACTCCGGGGCCCAATTTTCAAAAAATAATATGGCTATGTTTTAATCTGAACTATCAACTATATCTATACAAAATTTCAACTCAATTGAAGCAATACTTTTTCACTTATAAAGGAACAAACATAGGCCTATTCAAAATAATCAATAAAATTCACAGTTTCAATGAACACACACTGATTTTTGAATAAAGTTCAATAATTCAAATTCGATTTATACAAATTGTGCATAAAATTGTACATAAATTCAAAAACATAAAGTCTATAAGTTAAATAAAGTTCTGTAATATTATACCAATAAATTTCCAGTTGATAGCCAATAAATTATAAATCTTTTTTACCTTGAATGTCCAATAAAAAGCATAATTCCAAATGTAATTTTCTTCAATGAACCCTTAAATGTTGCCAATTTCAAAAATCCTTTTTGTATTTATCAATACCTCCTCCACTTGAATCTTTAAAATATTAAGCTTTTTACTGATAATAAATGAAAATGTAGTTTGATGTGTTGCTATGGTTACTTGACTATGGTTGACAAAGGAAAAATTGTAAAGGTGAAGTATAAACTCAACATTTAGGCCCCTAACTTTCTTTCTACTGATCAGATATACATAATATATAGCTTATGTCCATCTGGAATAATGTACCTTTCAAATAATGAAAGAATTTTTCAAATAGGTGCAGTGGTTCCGGAGATTACCCTCCACATACAAAATTCGCTCTCTCTCTTTATATATTAGTATAGATTTAATACTCATATTCAACCTCAGGCATATGGCTGGTCTTCAATGAAAATATTTTTTTCAATTAGGGACTAAAATTTTGGGGTGGGTTGAGAAGCAAAGAAAACATCAACTTTTGCCCAATGACAAATAACATAGTATTTTTTCTTAATTCTACTACCAGCTTTTGCCACATTAAAGAGCTAAATTTTAGTGTGCCCTATCAACTTAAAACATAAAATTTAATTTTTTGGACATATCAACATCTGCCATAACTCCACAGATATGCCTTCTGTGTTAATTATATAAGTTTACATATACCTTTTTATATAAGTTTACATATGTTCGTATAATGTTTGTTTGTTTATTTTTTTTATAGCTGATGATCATCAAGCTCTCATTTGGGACATTCAGCAGATGCCCAGAGCAATAGAAGATCCAATTTTAGCGTATACCGCAGAAGGAGAAATCAACCAAATTCAATGGGCATGTACTCAGCCAGATTGGATTGCTATATGCTACAACAACTGCTTAGAAATTTTAAGGGTATAGGAATCAAGAAATTAGGTTGATATTTCAAATTTAGGACATTTGTGAAATTGGCAAAACTGTTGTTCATTGCTGCTTAACAGAAACAGAAAATGTAACTCCATATAATAAGTTATAATTTATTGCTAATTCAGGTATCAATGTTCATGCTATGAATGTGACCATCTGTTGGAGTGAAACATTTTTGTGGCGTTGTTTGCTATGCATGTTTTTTTCCTTCTTTTGTACATTTTTGATCACTTTTATATAACATGACGATTATTGTATATCATTGGTTGGACCAATGACATTGATCCTTTGTGTTCATTGTAATTCTGCATCTAAGAAATATATTTTAATCCCTTTAAAAAAGTTATCTATGCTTTGATTTTAGCCATTAAGAATCATCTTTCTTCATTATTTATTTCATTGCCTGTGAATATCTACTATTATTCTTTTATTTGAAAATTTTGATAGTTTCATCATTTTATATTCATATCAAGAACTATAAATTATGATAATAGTAAAGCATTTATGAAGTTCTGCAATCACAATTCTCTTTCATTCCATAATGTTTAAAAGAATTTATTATATTTTTTTTTTACCAGAAAAAAAAAAGAGATTTTCTTTCAATTGTAATGTAATTATTATTTCCTCTAAGGCAGTAATTTATATTAACCCCTTAATCGTCACGTAATTTTTGGAAAATTCGTTCAAAAATCGTCACACTTTTTTTATTATTGCCCCATTTTATTATTCACAAAACTCTGAGTTAATTAGTAAAAGAAAGTCTATTTTTTTCAAATTTGAAGTGTTCAGTATAGATAAAATTTTTAAATCACAATTTTATTTACTTTATATTTGGCTTTTTTTTGTACACATGATGTATCGTCGCATATTTTTCTGAAAATTCGTTCAAAAATTGTAGATATTTTTTTACTGCCCCATTTTATTATTCAGAATATTCTGAGTTAATTAGTAAAAGAAACAGTTTATTTTTTTCAACTTTAAAGTGTTCAGGATGGATAAAATGTTTTAAAATCACAATTTTATTTACCTTATATTTGGCATTTTTTTTTACACACATATTATGTGCAGGGAAGCTTCATTGCAGCAAATCGTAATGCTCCATCTCATACAAATTCTTATAATGAAGCATTCCGATCTTAAAATCAAGTTTGTCAGTTCAGTACTGCCATCTATTGAGTGCTTAAGCACTTAAAATAATCTTGGGCATGACAAAATCAAAGAAGAAGTCATAATATATTAGCAAAAGTTATGCAGAGTTCAGCACGTGAGAGTCATGGGCGCGACAAAATTTGTTTACAAATGACTGCCTGTGAAGGTATTGGGCCCGACGATTAAGGGGTTAAAGCAGTAGACTACTTTTAATTTTCCTCTTACAATAAAAGATTTACCACTTTGCAGCATTCCACCGACTTCTCCCACTGCATATTTTTTTGATTTTAGTAATCTCAGTACTATACCTGTTATAGTTTTTTCTCCATGATTATGAAGTTGTTCAAATTTTTGCAATGAAAATGACTGTTACAAACAGCTACTAGAATTAAATTTTTTTTTCTCCTTGCCACAGGAACACACAGCTTCATAGTACTCACAGTAAAAATAGTGGGTTAGCAACTATATTTGAAGTTAATAATAGTTCTTCATCTAGCTGTGCAGCAATAGATGTGATTATGGACTGGGAGAAGGTTCTAGTCCCTCAGATGTTGTCCCTTGGTGTGCACAGTCGAAATTGTAGTGGCATCTGGCCAAGTCAGACTACGACCCTCGTGGTGCCATTTGTGAGCTGCATTCCTCTGCTTGCTGCCATCTGTGAACTTGGTGTGGAGTTGTTTCGGCCAGGAGGCATAATAATGAAAATATGAAAAAGATATTTATCAACAATTCGCTAACGTGATGATCATCAAACTTGTTGATATAAAAAGGGGACACAACAGAAAATTCCAGATGAATATCGTTAAAAGTGGTGGAGGAAGCAGACTCATGATATGGGGCATCAACTGAAAGAGGAAAGAAGAGGGAAAAAATTTTATGATCATCAACTCACCCAATGAAAATACCAGTTAATGAAGCTTACAAATAAAGTAGGAAGGCAAGAAAATATAACCCAGAATGGGGAAATGGAATTAAGATATAAAGGAATAATATTAATGATTAGAAATGCAGAGGAGAGACTGGAAAATATATATACATACATACATGGAAATATATTTTCAGGCAGTAGACAAAGATAGTGTAGACATGATAACATTGCTAAAACTAGTTTCAAAATTAGTTGCCACCCTTTTATTTTTGTTATTGATACTAAGAAGCAGTGTGTTCCTTTTATGCATTTTCCTTAAGTTTCTTTTAAATTATAATTGCTTCTCTGGGTACAAAATGTTTTACATTTTTGGTGTCTCAATTGGCTCTGTAGTACTCTCATGCTTAAAATTTATAATCTTAGTAAAATCCTTGTATATTTTTCCATGCCTTTTAAACTTAGCCAGTTTTACTAGTCTTTGCAAATTTAGAAAATATGGTTTTTAAATATTTGCATTATTTTTCTTTATGCTGCAGTGTTTAAACATAATACTCTTTTCTTTTTTTGTTGCAAATCTAGTTTATTTGGCTGTGATCTCTGTGCAGCCCTTCCTATAGAAAATGTGCTGTGTAAAGTGATACTATTACGTTGATCACATTTTGAGTTTGCATTGTTATGTTTGATTTCACAATCACTTGCTTGTTAAATATAATTATATCTTTCGTTTTCTGCAATTTTTTTTCCCATTTACCTAAATGCATAATTCATTTTATAAAAAAAATCACGAGGTTCTTGTTTCTGTTTTACTTTTCAACTGTTCAGAATAAAATAACTCATAAATCAAGAACATCTATGATAAAATCTTATGAATCATTTTTAATGAAATGGAATATAGAGGAGGGAATGAAATAGTGAATTACCAAACTAAAAATTAATATTAAAAAAGTATCATCTATTGTTCTTATTTTATCATTATAAAGCATTTTATTATGACAAAGTGCATAATTGCTTCTCGGTTATCAAAGTATATGATATAATATATCATTTCAGTGTACTAATTCTTTATCTTTCCTTTTTCTCCTTATTGAGAGTTCCTATATTTTATATGTGATGATTTCAAAGTTAAACTCTTAAAACTAAAATTTTTAATGACAAAATAGAGGTTTTTTTTTTGTTTGTATAAGTGTACGTTGTGCTTGAGAGTCGTAGATCTTTAACAAACAAACAAACAAACAAACAAAAATCTTGTAAAGTTCAGTGCTTTGAAATTCAGTTGAATATTTTTAAAATTAAGAAAAAAAAGAATATGTTTTTAAGCTTTTCTTTTTATTGGCATTTCAGGAAAATATAATGTCAGTAAAACTTACTGAAACTTTACATCAATTTACTAGTACTTTTGATTGCATATGGAAGTAAATGTTCAGTAAATTTAAATAGGTTTTTTCAGTTATAAATGATTCTATTAAAAACTATTTGAATTTAATTTTTTTTAATAGGGTTCATAAGCATCTTCTAGATCAATAATTTACTAAGATGAGCTAAAAAGTTTATTTAGATGAAAGATATTGATGAATATTTTCCCTTTTTTACATTATAAACTTATGTATCTATATATTGTATAATATATATACATGCTGTGGAGCCATTGCAAGCACAAAAAGTGGAAAAAACAAACAAACATGTACACAAAAAATTTTCTTTTGAACTTTTTAGTCATTATTTAAACTTAATTTTATTTCATCATTCTTGTACGTGTTTTTGTATTTTTACCAGCATTTTTTATTGTAGTAACTTTTAACTGTTACTGTAAGGGATCAATCGAGGTTCTGCTTAGTTTTATTGCTCTCATCTGCTGTATTTAAAGACTAACAGGGCATTGTCAGGGATAGGAATATTTTCTTTGATGGCATAACAGTTTTGTTAAGTGGGTGACTGACTTGTAACAAAATGTTGTAATGTAATGTAGTGTAGCATGAGCATTTGGTAGTCAGTGTCTGAAAGTGAGTGCATAGCTGAGCCTCTCAAGTCAAGCAATTGGACTCCACGAGACTGTCGTTTTTTTCACGAATCCCTTTGATCATTACTTACAAGTCAGTGCTGTTCATACTGCACTGACTGAAGTGGAGGAGCACCCTTTGAGCTGAGAATTCATGATTAAACTTGAGTACACATGCAATGCTCACCACGAGCATTACGATACAATGTTATGTTGCAAGTCAGTCCCTTAACAATTTTCATGTTCAGCAAATTCAAAAATATTCTTTAATATTACAATATGCTGTAAGTCAATATGCTATAATGAATTTACACATTTCTAGCATTCCTGTTTGGAAAATTATACCCTCCATTCAGGAATACTGTGCTTCATCTCATTTTGGAAATTATGATTCTCTCTCCTGAATTTTCTGCAGGACAATTCTGTACGTTAGAGGTAAACCATCACAAATGAATTTTCTTCATTTTCAGCATTTTTATTGCAAGTGACTACTTTTGGATGGAGCTTCTTTGAGGAAAACTGTCCTATATACAAAACAAGATGGTGGGTGAAATATAGACTTATAAACTATTGCATTTGTAAGTCCTGACAAGAGGTAACCCATCACAAAGCTCTCCTGAAAAATCGGAAAATTCACTGAAGAAAACTCACTTATGAGGGTTTACCTCTTACGTACAGAATTATGACATGAAATTATATTTGTGTTAATAAATTTATGTAAAAAGATTGTCATTGTATACCTGATTGTTCATTACACTGATTATAGGAGCTACTTTTTCTGTTTTATAAGCACATGTTCCAGGTGAATTTACTGACTTCTTACAGGAAAATTTATATTTTACTATTATTTAGTTTGCAGTCATTTACTTCCAGGTCTTTAACATCAAATTTCATGTTTAACTTATGAACTACTTTTCTGTTTTTTTCCCTTTTAATCCCTCCATTATTATCATTATCTTTATTTTTACCTGTTTATACTTTTGTTATGTTTTATTTTTTACTGTTTTATTTTTGAGAGTTCAGATAAATATATATTTTTAAACAAGAATCAATTGATGTGTTGAAATCTGGTTGTAACAAAAAATTTTCTGTACATATTTTGTGGCCAGATTTTGTTTTATTTAGTGTTTTATGTTATGTATATGTGCTTTTGTGTCTTGTTTCAAAATTAATGTGGCTTATTTGTGAACTGAATTTAAGAGGTACCACAGAGAACAGAGTAATAATGATAAATTTAAATGTATGAAGTATGAAACATCCAAAATTCTGGAGCAAGTTATTGCCATAATTGTTAGTTGTCTTAAGTGTCATTAATTGTAAACCAGTAAATCTCTTTTTTTTTGTATGTTTTAAACATAGCAAACATAAAAATATTCAATGTTTTTAAAATTTATAAATTTTGAACCAAACAGATCCAAATCAGGTTTGTGACACTGCCCAAAGTTCACTTGCAAAATCTGTTTCCAGATTCACATGGTAAAATATGAAGGATTGGTTGGTAAAATCTAAAATATTGTACAACAGTTAGACAATATGTGTTCTGAGGTGACTTCATGCTGTAGCTGTTGTAATTTGCCTAGGTGCATGTGCTGTGTTTTGTGTAATTCATGTGTCACAATTATGGTGTATTTAGAGAGCTATCTAAGTAAACCCTCTCATGCTCATCTGTATACTTATATCGCTTTAATAATTTACTGTAAAAATATTTACTGATAAGTTATGCCTTTGTGAATCTCTGTGAATGTGTTGTGTCTGCTGTTACACTCTTGTGTGACAACATACATCTCTCTTGTGTACTCACATGTGTGTGTGTGTGTGGCCATGCAAGTGAGAAATGTGTCAAATATTACACTCATATTTTCCACGATTATTAAGGGTCTGTCTAGGTTTGTACTTTTCCTTAACTACTAAAAATAAAGTCTACATTTATGAAATTGCTAATTTCAGTTCATAAGTTCAAGAGATAGACCTTTTATAAAATATGTCCCATTCATGTGACTATGCTATGTAATTGCAATAATCTGTTAAAAGTTTCATATTATCACATTTCCCAGAATTTCATTCTCATTTACAGTGATGCTTTATGTATAATTTGTATTTGCTGGGTTGAAAGTGAAGATATATGAGAAAGAAAATGGAAGAGGGCATGAAAGTATTTGCCAAGAGCAGATATGTGATTAATAGTTAAATTAATATTTAAATGATAGTAGACCATCTATGACTAATGGTACCTCTTATTCATTATACATAGCTTATGAAGAATTCATGCTAATTTCAATGTTGCATTAAAATGGTTTGCTTTTAGGTAATTTAAATAAATGATTGTAATATATAATATAAATAATATTTAATCTATTTGTGATACTCATAATCCAAGAAAAGGAATGAATTATTTGTCATTACTTTTTGACAAATAATATCCCTCTGCTCAACAAAAATTGTTTTGTTGACATTTTCTGCTAAAATGCAATCTTTTATAAATATCCCATTTTCCCTTTTCCCATAGGCTTAGAGCTACATACTTGTACAGAAACATTACTGAGTTAGTGCTATTTTTCTGAAACATTTGCTGTAAATGGAAGATTTCGTTGTCAGGTGGCCAATAGCAGCAATAAAATTTGAAGTAAACCCATCTTTTTCTAAAACTTAATTGAAAAAAAAAACTATGAAATGTAACTAAATATACATATAAATTGGTTTTCTTGTTTCATGATTTAAGTAAAGCTTGTTTAATTCTGTTTCTGCTAATCAGTTTCATATTTTAAAAAATATTTTGCTGTTGTGCTTCATATTTTTTAATATTGATATTACACTAAAACAGTTTTGTATTATATAAATATCTTGCAAACGGGAACATAATGCTAACAATGTATTGCATTCCAATTTCCAATGCACTAGACAGGGCCCGACATAGCAACAATGGCCTTGCAGGATTGAATCACTGCCGGTGAATAGGCTGTTGCCACAATTTAGACAGATCATCACCAGGGGCAACATCTGGTGGGCTCGTATCTTCTACCCGCTCTGATCTCATTGAAGGACTTTCTGGTCTATAGATTTAACGTGCCCATATCCAGCTTAGACATGAAGGTATTTAATAGCATTGTCAGGATTTGAACTGAGCACTCCCAGTGCGTAGCCAAACACGCTACCACTTGGCTACCTCGGGCCTATTAAAGTATTACATTAATGCAGAAGCATTGAATTATCAAAAATTGTGAATTTTTAAAAAAATTTGACAATAGCCAGCTACTGAGTTTTTAATTTTTGGTCATATATTCTGTGTTAGCTGTGACGATAATAGTTATAGTGAATGCAATATGTCTTTGTGAATTGGCAATTACTAAGGCTTATACAATGAAACAAATCTATTGAAGTTGTAGGGTATCTCATATTTCTTTTGATTCTCATATTTCTTCATAATGATGAGACATTACATTTTGTACATTACAATTTCATATAGTATGACCTTTTTAAAAGCTTAGGGCCTTATTTATATTTAAATTCCAGATGGACAAAGTTGTGTCAGTGAAGAATCACCATGTAGAATAGTGAATTTATGGCTTTATATTCATGATCTGTGTTTATATATCAGTTTTAATCTGTTTGTATCCCGGTTTTACTTTTTAAAAAATACTTTTGTTATGTAGTAGATTTTTTTTTATTACATTGACTGTGATCACTAATAAAATTTCAAAATTTTGTGAAATAATGCACAATATGAATTACTCTTGATTAATTTGTTTGTCAAATTGTTTAATAGATTCTTCTATATTTGATGAGTTTCTGTGAAAGTTTTTAAAAGAGATTCCTTCTTTTTAAGATGGTTTTTACACTTTACCCCCTTTATTGTAAATGTCACTTTTGTATCTGTTCATCTGCTTCATTACTGGGAGAGACATGTACATTTTTGTAAACTTTTAAATTGTTTTCATCAATTAAAATAAAAAAAATCCATTTTTGGTGCTGTGAAAATTATTCATAAATACTGCGACAAAATTTAAGAATTACTGTAAATATGTAAATATTAGTTTTAAGAATCATCTCATTTAATACTGCGATAACTGTTTTCTAGATTTATTTCAAATCTGCTGTTTTTATTAGGGTGGATTACTCTAATTAGTGTATTTTACCTAAGTAGAAATACTAGATAAATTATTGTAGTTTATGCCAATTTTGTGTAAGCATAATAGTGTATAATAGAAATTTCATGTTATGTAAATTGCCCTGTTAATATTTATTTAGTATATTTGTGATATGAAGATATCACAAATTGATAAAAATATGTGCTAAGGATTGACACTTTCTATATTATTCCTTTAAAAAAATTACTTAGTGTCAATAATAAGTACTGAGCATTTATCGGTACTTTACATTTATTAATTTAAGCAGTGAAAACACATACACATATATAATACACTTACTAACAAAGTTATGAGAAAATGATAATTAATATAAGTTTTTATTAACGAAGATTTATGTATAAATTCACAGTGTTTTTTATTTCTGTCCTTTCCCTCTAAAGAAATCCAACTTTGAGTTTTTTAGTATATCATACTATAATAACTCATTTGTTTTTCAGAAAGGAGAATTAATTAACATTTTCTGTTATGCATTGTTCTTGGTTGAAAAACATGTGAAATGTATATTGTCAGAATATTGTATTGCCTATCAAAATCAATATTATCCATAGTAATTCTGAGATAAATTTTTATTTATTTTGTATTTCTCAAGAGAACTAAAAATTGATACAACTTTGTTTCAGATTTCTAGTAGTATAATTCTAGAGTTTTTTTATAAGATGAGTACTTAAATATTTGAACTGCTGAAATGTGCAAGTACTAATAAGTGTAAAGGATATTTAGAATGAAATCATTTTCCCAAACATCTTACATTTTTGCCTTATTTATGGTTGGAAGATAAGTATGGCTGTATAAAGTATTCTTTTTTTTTTTTTGCTGTGTTTTCATGGTACTCTTGGATTGTTTGGAGCTTTATGTGTGTAAATAGTCATTAGTCAGTTGCTGCACCTGCATAATTTAGACACAATTGTTTTAAATATATACCTCTGCAATATATAAATTATAAAAGCACTTTTAAAACTGAAATTAATAAAAAGAAATGTGTGTGAATGATCCATATTTTAGAAAGCTTACGAGATGTTAATTTGGTAAAATTACCAGCTTTGAAGAGCCTGATGGCAAACAGAATTCTGAAAGTGGAATTTTTCAAGTTTACAGATAATACATATGTGTTTTTTTTTGCCTTGTATTTCCATCGTTTGTCAGAAAAGTATTCAGCATCTACAAGTTGCAGAAGTAAAATTATAAGTAGATTTAATATGAAATGGTGCATAAAGCAAGAGAGATGCATACCATTGGCAGAGTTACTTGAGTGATTTTCCTCTACTTAGCTCTCATGCTTAAACTAGTTTTTATCGAAGGTATACATCTCCATTGCGCCCAGCAGCTATGGACTAGGTTTCACCCTTGTTATGAGCTCCTCAGCAGGGCATGGCCAACAAAAACTCAACAAGAAAAATAATTCCAAATGTAGATTAATTCTAAAGTTTTACTGTTGACTGATAAGGTCCAGTCAGTTTAACTCAGAAAGGAAAGAACCAGTGTCTTACACAAATTATTTTTTTATAGATTGCTTGAAAATGAAAAAAAAAAAATGCATGCATCACATCCTTATAAGAGGAGTTGCTTATGAAGATGAAGAATATGGATTGTATATGTATGTATATAATAAGAGCATTGCATAACAAATATTAAATACATACATAGTGCATTAAATACATTCATAGTGTATTCCGTAGCCATGGACCTTGGGAGAAACCTAGGTTTATGGTTGCTGGGCACACTATATAGCTCACAGGAGATTTATATCTTTTCATTAGTGACTTCTCTTGAGTGAAAGTTGTATGCAATTTTTTCATATAAGTAATTTCTGTGAGTGAAATATTTACTTTGCAGTTTTCATCAAAAAACTTTTCGTTAATAAGTTCATATTATAAGAAAAAATAAAAATCCCAACAAGTTAAATAATCAATAGCCACAGGTTCACTACATGCAAAGGGTTTCACAGTTCTAATTTTGTAAATAAAAGATAAATATTTTCTACATTTCTGTCAGCTGATTGAATAAGCTGTTCTCTGTTGTATTGTTTTAAACTGCTGATGGTTCAGTTTTGTGAAGTAGATAATGTATACTGTTGTATTTAAATATGTATTAATTAAATGTATCACTTGCAAAACCAATTTGCAGTTAAATTTTATTTGAAAGCTAGTTTTAAATTTATTCTGGTGACTTATATTTACCTGATTTCAAGTTTAGAACTCAGGGATCGCTCAAGTAATTAAATTTATCTGATAAAATCTGCTTTAGCCTTTAAATCTGTATTTAATTATCAGTTAATATTAGTGTTTAAATGCTTTTCATAATGTATGGGCAGAACTGTAAACAAATAACCCGAACAGATGTGCGCATAGTTGAAGTGAACCAAAAGAAACATGTGGTTAGAATTTGCCTTTGGCGTAAAACATTTACTCCCCAGTAGATTATTCGAAACTATGTCGAAACAGATAACAAAAATCATCATTTTCTATCCATAGTTTTTAAGTTAAAAATTGTTATTGAATCCTCAAGAGGCATATAACATACTGCCTTTCCATCATAAAGATTCAGCTTAAGATATCCTGAAAAGAAGAATCTTGAATATCATCTTAAATGGCTGTACATATTGTACTGTTAGAATGCAAGTAATTTTTGCTTAACAGCAGGATTTATGACTTGTATGTTTAGCCTCTCAGTAACGCCGGCAGTCTATTCGTCTTTATCATTTAGTTTTATATTATGCAGTATTTTATCAAGATGTCTTGGAATGAAATCATATTCTCAATATTTCTACCTAAAAACATTTGTTTTTGAAATCTTGTAAAGGTTAAGTGCTAATTTATGTAATATTAACTGTATTTTTGTATGATTATTGTCTTTTGAAAACAAAATAACCGGTGAGTATTTCAAACATTTTATATTTTGTTTAGGTGTTCTGATGGTTTTGAAAACTTGCTAAACCTCTCATTGTTTCTTTTTAATGAAATTTTTTTTCAATATATTCTCTTAATTTTGTTGAGTTGTTCTCTTAAACTTAAAAAACTTACAATTCTTATATCCATAAGCTTGTCTGTCAGTCTTGGGACAAATCTTGATACTCTGTGAATGTGATGGCATAGACCATTAGTGTGCAAACGATGAGCTGTGGTTTGTCTGAAGCAGATTTATGTCATACTGAATCATTTAACTAAAAAACATGCTTTAAACTTTCTATAATAACATGATTTTATTTATATTTTTTTATATGTCAAAAATATGTGATAAATGTTATATAAAGTGTCATACAATCTAACAAAGCTATATTGATTCCATTTGCTTTTACTTTTATGTGAGACTGGGATTTCAAAATTAGTAGTTATCAATTCCAAACAATGATATGAAAGTAGCGTTCTCAAATATTTTACCAAATATTGAAGTAATATTATCCGAGATCTAGGCTCATCCATCATTAATTTTTTTCTATAAATTAAATTAATTTATTAATTTTAACGTAGGATTACGTTCCTCCATAACGGTCCTCCGGAAAGCAAAATTTCAGATGTCCCGCGTCGCGAGTTGTAATTTTGGCAGCACGCCAAATTCAGTCTGTATGGCTTGGGCAAGCAGTAAACAGTTAAACAGAAAAGTACCAAAATGGGTCAAAACTTTGACACACACACACACACACATATATATATATACACACATACGTACATATATATAGATACATATATACTTACAAAAGAGGTAAGTAATCCTACGTTAATAACCCGCGGTAGTTTCGTTAGAAGAAACTACCTGAAATTTGTTTTTTGTCTACAAATTTGTTTAGTTTCATATAAATAAATGAAGTTTATAATTTTCAATGTTTTAATAAGAAGCTTGTAATTTTAAAATCACGCTCTTTTTTAATTTTAATTTATGTTAATTTTCCCCTAAATACAAATACATATTAATATTTAAATATGAAGTTTTAGTCATGAGATTTGCAAAAGCAGAAGGTAAACAAGACTTTTTTTTATTATTATTATGCAAAAGTGACTGAATACCTGATTTTAAAAATGGTCAGTCAAAATTTACTAATTTCATTTTTCTATTTTTTGTTGACATTTTTCTAATTTTTAAAAAATATGCTAATACCAAAAAAATTTAATTTCGGGCGGGCGAGTGATTTTTTTTTATTTGAAAAAATTGGGTCGCAGTCGAAAAAAGCTTACACACTGCTGGCTTAGACTGATAAATACAGTTTATAATCCTTCTCGTACATTTATCACTGCTGATCTGAACGGTTTGGATAATTGACAGTTAGGACAAACTATTAGGAAAATTGACTGACTGAAAAAAAGGTAATAGTTAAAGTCCTTGATAATTTTTTAAAACTACAACTAGATGTATTAGTGCGTGTAATGATATGTGCAGTATGTAGTTAATCTATAATTACTATAATGAAAGTTCATGAGCAATTTCTAAATTATAACGACGTATTAGTGCGTGTAATGATATGTGCAATACATTTCCGGACAAAGTATTTTTAAGAAATGTGTCTATTTACGTACATGTTTGATAAAAATAACCAAATTATGTTTTTATTTCGTTTGAAATATTTCCCGGGCTTCTTGACCTTAATATATTAATAAAGATTGGGAAGAAAATTCGTTGCTTACGTCAGTGATGCGCAAACTTTTTTTCGATCGCAACCCACTTTAAATAAAAAAAATCACTCGACCCCGATGAAAAATTTCTGGTAGTTCTTAAGACGGAAGAAAGAACTAATAAATACGCAGATTTGAAAACTATTGACAAACTGTTTTAAAAATCGATGAAATGTACATTTTGGGTATATATTTACTTTACATAATAACAATAATAATAATAATAATAAAACAAACTTTCTTGTTTTACACTCAGAATTATTCATTCTTCTACACAAGTTTTTGACAAATTTCATGCGACTAAAACTCAGTATGCATTGTTAATTAAATAATTCAGTGTCATATAAATTTGCTTCAAACTCTCCGCGACCCACAGTTTGTGCACCACTGGCTTACGTTGTGAGAACATAAGCATTTGTACTGGGGAGCAAGAGAAATAATACAAATAACGACTTGTGAAATGTAGCGATTTCGAGGTAAAAACTGCATTGGCTTTCCAGGAAGTTGATCTGTTACTTCCGCAAATTATATAAATGCCCTAGCCTTCGGGACTTGATCGGATGTTGCTGTCGGTCAAGTGGCATAAGCAACAACAACAACATATAAATGTCTTCGATTAGCGTGGAATGGATACTCCCTGCGGATGATTTATGCTTTTGGACCAACGTCATCAACACACTTTCTTCTTAATGTTGTCTTTAGAGTTAATTTAAAATAATACTTTTTTTTGTTTGTATTTTAATGCAATAGACTTGCTTATGGATAAATGAAGAACAAGAAATTTTAGTGATTTATTAAAGATATTCCTCTAGTTCGCATAAAGAATCAGAAATGCATTTTTTTTTATTGAAGAGGAATATTAATACTTATTATACTAATTATATTGCGTAAGAAATGAACTTTTTTTGAACATACTGATTGTATATATTTGTTTTTAATTTTAAATGTTTATAGTGTCTGGATTTGTCATGTATTTTTTATGCTGGATTGAATGAGTATTTATTTCCCAATTTAAATTAAAAAATTTCAATTTTATAAAAAAAAAATTATTGTGTTATGTTTAATATACTTTTACATAGAGCATGAAAATGAAAGATTTTAAATATGGCGAAAAAAATTGAGTCTTTGTAATGTACGTGTAAAAACTGTGAATAAAAGTCAAGTGTTGTTTATATGTTTGTTTAGTAATTATTACGTATTTCATATTACGTAATCTTATACTTTGGAAAGGTGGTTGCTGTGTAATACGATATATTAGAATTAATATTTTTAATGCACAAAGTAACGAACGTAGACGCAAAAATAATGTTGTCCTGATTCTTTGAAACATCTAAACTTTAACTTACTGATTACTTGGGTAACTATCTTTGTTTCCAGATTACTATTCTAGCTTTGGAATAGTTTTTAACGATTTGCTTATTGATGGTATATGACCACTGATTTATTTTCTTTTTGTCGATAGTTAAGTTACTTATATTTTTCACCGATGGTTTTGCTTTGTTGCTTTAGAACAACTGAGTACTCGAATCCCTGTATATACAGTGATTCCGAAACTGAGGCAGTCTACTGTTGTACTTTAGGCTTCTGCTATGAATTTAAAGAGATGCTTACATTGTACAGAAAAAAAATCTTATTTAGATTACATTCCACTTATTTCATTCCCTGGGGTTAGAGTTGGAGGACCTCTCGAAATTGAAAACCCCTTCAAAATACTGATGAGCATAATTGACAATACAAAAAAGTTAATACATCGTATTGTAATAGTATGTTTTATAAATTTAAATTTATAGTATCACCAGTGTTGGTTTATACCCTCGCTCACAGAGAGAAATGGGTGGCGTAACACAGTGCACGAATATTACGTTCTTCAATGTACACTGAAGAGCCAAAAAAAAAAAGTACACCTGCCTAATATCGCGTAGGGCCTCCACGAGTACGCAGAAGTGCCGGAACACGACGTGGCATTGACTCTACTAATGTCTGATGGTATCTCACACCATGAAGGCAATTCACACCATGAATCCTGCAGGACTGTCCACAAATCATAGGAGTGTGAGGGGTTGTAGATCTCTTCTGAACAATTGGAATTTCACGCAATGCTGATTTAAAAAATTTTTTTGTTAAAGATCTTATGTTGACATTGATTACGAAAAACCGTGGCTTTAGTGTTAAATGCCGCTGAACTGAATTGACTCTACAAGTCGTGAGTATGTACGATGCAATTTGCAACTGTTGCCCATAGGCTGTCTTGTAGTTTTTCTTGTGTTAATGTCACATATACAAATTCGCATATACATTAGATAAACCTTCTTTCCATGTTGCTAATTTCTGTTACGTTGAGATGACATTTCGATCTTCTTACCCGAATATAAACCTCAATTTTTTTTCTAACCTGTAGTGGAGTCGATGGTAAATCATTTGGTTTAATTTGAATGGTTGAAATTATTTTTATCGTAAAAATATTAAACTTCTGCAGTCTATGGTAGCTTTTCGACGAGTAGCGGAAATATGTGAAAATAATCCGCGGGAACATATATCCTCTGATCTCTAGTATTTATTATTTAAACAAAGAAAATATTATATTAGTAGATTGTAGAAAATACAAGTATCGTTATAATATTGGATTTTTACAAGAGAATGATTTTGAAGTAAATATGAGAATATTGTTCTATTGACTATTGTTCTATTGATTTAAAAAAATGATGAGAAACTCTCCAGTTTACAATTGTTATAAAATAAACACAGAAGGACTTCGAAACAGCATGTGCATTTTGCATAGATATAATATACAAGGTGCGCCCATAAAGTAATCGGACAAATTTAAAGATCAAACGATAAGATAAAAAAAGTGAAAGAATAATCGCTTGGCTAAAAAGAGTGACATCTCAACTCTTGTTAAAGCCAGTTTAAACTAGTTATTTAGTCGTTTGCATATCAAAACGCCGTAGTAATTTTCATTTACTGAGAAGGCATTGTACAAAAAAATTTGCTTCAGAATGGAACAACGTTCTAACACTAAATTTTGTTACAAATTAGGTAAATCTGCTACCGAAACTTTAGAGATGATTCGAACAGTAAATAATGATGCATCGTCATCAAGAACACAAGTGTATGAGTGGTACAACCGCTTTAAATGTGGGCGAGAAAGCATTGAAGATGAACCAAAGACAGGGAGCCCTTCAACTTCAAAGAATGAGGAAAATGGGGAGAAAATTCGTTCTTTGGTAAAAGCTGATAGACGTAACAACTCAGCAACTTTCAGACATGCTTGGGATAAGCAAAGGCAGCTGTAGATTAATTTTAATTGAAAATCTGACAATTAAAAAGTTTGTGCTTGATTTGTGCCTCGGGTTTTGACAGAACAGCAAAAAGAAGAGAGAAAAGCTTGGTGTGAAGATTTGCTGAATATTGCGCAACAGGGTAACAATTTCTTTATTACAGCAGGAGATGAGACCTGGTGTCTACAATTCGACCCAGAAACAAAAAGACAAAAGTGCACAGTGGAAAGGACCGTTTTCTCCCATACAAAACAAAGCACGGATGTCAAAATCAAAGACTAAGGTGATGCTGATTGCATTTTTTGATTACAAAGGACTTATTCACCACAAATTTGTTCCTGAAACTCAAACAATCAGTACTTTTGCAAGGAGGTGCTTTTTCGATTAAGAAACAGGATAAGGCGAGTTAGGAAGGAACTGTTTGATTCTGGGCAACGGTTTCAGGGCAGATACAGCAATTTCTGTACAACAGTATCTTGCTAAGCATTCAATTTCATCTTGCTAAGCATTCAATTACAGTGATAAATCACCCACCATATTCTCTCGACTTATCGCCAACTGATTTTTTCCTTTTTCCGAAGGAAAGGTTAAGATGGCCACGAAAGGACATACATTTAAAAACGTCCCGGATATTAAATCAAATGTTACGCGTATTTTGCGAACGGTTAGTTCCAACGCCTATAAACAGTGTTTCGATGACTTGAAGAAACGTTGGAAAAATTGTATAGACTCCTTTGGCGATTATTTTGGAGATAAATTTATTTGAAGGTGAGTAATATTTTTCTTATTTATAAAAAACTGTCCGGTTAGTTTATGGGTGTAATGTGAGTCGAGTTAACTAAGCATTCCTTATATTTAAACTTAACATAAGCTTTAATCAACATTAACAACACACATAGAGCACAACAGACATAGCAGCCATCTTACGATGATAAAACATTCGGTCTTGTTGCCAAAACGACCGTTGTAAAAACAGTGTTGCTACTGTGATAATGATATACTACATTCACCCCAACCAAAAAAGTTAATTTACAATATAGTCAGACAGGTAGGCAGGTTTTCGTTTCAGTCTTCCAGGACGCGTTGGTCCATCACAAGAAGTTCTCTGTTCAGGTTTAGATAGTTCAGGAGAGACATCTTCCCAGGGCAAAGCACCTTCTTTAGAATTCCCTTCAGTTTCTTCCAAACTCTCTGTTGATTGTTTCAAATGACCATCAAACTCCTCACCACTCTGGTTAACAAGCAAATCTCTCTCACTGTCACTCTCATAGGTAGGTTCGATGATTTTCCCTCTAGGAGCCAAGTGTCGTATGGACACACTAGTCTCATGTCCATCTGGAAACCTTACATATGCATATTCTGGATTAGCTTCCAGAAGTTCAACTTCTTGAACAAGTGGCTCATACTTACTGGTTCGTGAATGATTTTTCATCAATACTGGACCAGCCTGAAAAAGCCAAGTAGGTAAAGAGTTCCCATTGTATGACCTCCTAGGATGGGAGAACATGCGCTCATGTGGAGTAACGTTAGTTGTCGTGCATAAAAGGGAACGAACAGAATGTAATGCAGATTGTAGGACCTGTTCCCATAGTTCAATTTTCTTGCCTTTAGATCTCAATACCAACTGCTGGCAATTCCCACGTGGATTGTAGGCAGTGGTATGACTGGTCGCTATACCAAGAGATGTTAGAAACATTTTTAACTCTCTGGACATGAAAGACGGCCCTCTGTCTGTATGAATATATGCTGGCATGCCAAATATAGAGAAGATATTCTTTAAATGCGAAATTACAGTAGTTGACGAAACGTCTGAGCAAGGAATTGCGAAAGGAAACCTGGAGTACTCATCAACTACAGTAAGAAGGAATCGATTTCTGGAATTTGATGGCAAGGGGCCCTTAAAATCTAAATTCAATCTTTCAAACGGAGAAGTTGCTTTTATCAATTTTCCTTCATTTTTAAGGAATCTAGGTTTTACTTCACAGCAGATGGAGCATGAATTTGTAAGTCCTTTAATATCTTCCAAGGAAAAGGGCAAGTGTTTGGATCTAATCCAATGATGCATCCTAACAATACCAGGGTGACATAAGTCCTCATGCAATTGTTTTAAATCCACTTCAGGTTTAATTGATGCAGTTATTCTTGAAAATGCATCTGCAGTAGCATTTTTACTTCCAGGGCGGTAGATGATATCAAACTTGAAGCATGACAGTTCTAGTTTCCAACGCATAATCTTTTCATTCTTGATTTTGCTGGAATGAGATTTGTCAAACATGAATGAGACAGACCTTTGATCGGTGAATTCCTCAAAAGGTCTGCCAATCAGGTAATGTCGCCAGAAGCGCAAAGATTCCACGATAGCATATGCTTCTTTCTCAACAGATGAATGATTAATTTCTGACTTGTTCAGTGTTCTGGAAAAAAAATGCTATGGGTCTATCAGCTTGACTGAGAGTTGCTCCTATAGCAAACTTAGACGCATCAGTCTCAACTCTGAATGGTATGGTATCATTTATCGCGGCTAATGATGCTTTGACTATATCTGACTTTAAGTCATTGAATGCATTTATAGCCTTCTCTGAACTAGGGAACTGATGGTTCTCTAGGGAACTGATGGTTTGATAGCAATGGGCTTATCTTCTTTGAGAATGCTGGTATCCAATGGCAGTAATGAGCGAACATACCTAATGCTCTTCGGAGAGATGCAATATTGTTAGGTATAGGCAAATTCATCAAAGGAGCAAGTCTGTCGGGATCAGGCTTGATGGTTTTGTTTTCGACAGTGTATCCTAATAGCTTAACAGATTTTGAAGAAAACTGACACTTTTCTTCATTTAAAGTTAAATTGTACTTCTCGGCAATTTTTAGGAATCTTTTTAAGTTCCGATCATGTGCATCAGAGTTTCTTATACAGACAGTAACATCATCCAGATAAGGAAATGTACCCTCTAGGCCTTCATCTTGAATGATCTTGTCAATGACTCTCTGAAAACATGCAACACCATTAGTGACCCCAAAAGGAACCCGAAGGAAATGGTATAATTTACCATCAGCTTCAATAATGTATAATGTTTTTCAGCATCATTAATAGGGAGTTGGTGGTATGCACTTCTCAAATCAATAGTACTAAATAAGTCATACCTGGATATTTTAGAGATTAATTCTTCAATTTTTGGAAGAGGATAGGCATCAAGCATCGTGAAACGGTTAATCGTTTGAGACTAGTCAATTACCATACGTGGTTTGTAATGTTCTCATTTCACTACAAATGCTTGAGCACGCCCAGGTGAGTTGCTAGGTTCAATAACTCCCTCTTCCAGCAACTTCTTTACCTCTGCAGCAATTAATTTTTGGTCTTCCTCAGTTTGGCGTCTGGATTTGGTGACCACCGGTCTACAATCAGAGGTTAAGTTTGCAAACAGTGAGACTGGAGGTATTTGAACAACAGCTAGGGAGCAGATTTTAAGGGGTGGTCTCTCACCATTAAATTGGATCTCAATTAGAGAATGGTCCTTCAGAATGTCATGACCAATGAGAAAATCAGCACAGAGATTTTTCATGATTAATACTCTTACATCATTATACACATGTGATTGCAATTTCAAAGTGACATCACAGCAACCCTTGACATCTGAGCTTAGAGAGGAATTAGCCATAGTTATTTTACTCGAGTATGGTTTCATTTCTATGTTACACCTTTTAACAAAACACTGATTTATAAAGCTGAGCGAACTGCCGGTGTCAATAAGGGCATTCAATTCTATCCCATTAATTTACATTTTAGTCATGGACTTTTGCAGACAACTAGGTGAGACCGACACTGTAGCTAAGGTGTGAACTGGTGCAACAGGATTGGGGGAGACACGCTGTGGTTTAGATTTGCACACTCTTTGATAGTGTCCTTTTTTACCACATCTTCTACACAGTATTTCCTTCGCAGGACACAAACTTAGGTGGCGATCATTTCCACAAAAGAAACACTTCCCAGATTGAAACTGCGTAGCTGCAGCCGAATGACTATCCTCAATATTATTGTCAGAAAAATCAGTGGCAGCCACAGGAATGGGATGCGAGGTATTCATGTACGATGCTGAATGATGTTTGTTAGAAAAACCAGTTGCAGTCACAGAAATAGGACGTGAGGCATTCAAGTACGATGCTGAATGTGATTCAGCTAGTTCCAACACCCTAGCTTGATCGAAAGCATTTTCCAAGGTAATCGTAGAATTTTCCAACAAACGTTCTCTGATACGTGGATTTCTTAAGCCGCGGATAAACGAATCTCTGATGTACTCACTCTTGTATTGATCGGCAGTCACCACTTTAAAGTTACAATCCTTGCTTGAATGTTTGTAAAAATTCAGTAACAGACGCACTAGTTTCTTGTATTCTAGAGGCTAGGCAATGTCTTTCAAAATTTCCATTTCGTTTCGTAACATAGATTGAGTCCAAAACAGTAATTGTAGCATCATAGTCCGTCGAATCGTTAATAAACAGGAACACATTTGAAGAAACGTAATTGCATAGGAGCGGGAATTTACTTGTTTCCGTTATGTTAGGAATTTCACGTAAGAAGTTTGAAAAAGTTCGTTTCCAGTGTTTCCATTTAGCCTCTGCGCCAACACTCATGGAATCGACGTCGAACTTTTCAGGTTTCAAGAGCTGATCCATCGTAAGGAATGAAGAACAAGTAAAATTAATGTTGATTAAATTGTAATGTCAGTCGAGTTAACTAAACATTCCTTATCTTTAAACTTAACATAAACTTTAATCAACATTAACAACACACGTGCACAACAGACATAGCAGCCATCTTACGATGATAAAACATTCGGTCTTGTTGCCAAAACGACCGTTGTAAAAACAGTGTTGCCACTGTGATAATAATATACTACAATGGGTGTACCTTGTAGTACACTTGTAGTACCTTGTAGTACCTTGTAGTACCTTGTAGTACACCTGTAACTACAGGAAAAATGTATATAATGTAGTGTAATTCGTAAATATAATGAAAATCTTTCAATTCCTTATGCTGACCACTGGATATGGACATTTACTGAAAATTATTTATAAAAGAGAGAGAAATTGGAGATTATAATAAATAAATGATCTTTACTGATTATATTCAGTATGCTTATTTCCCCTTGTTTGCTTTGTAGCCAGGTGCCGATCAAATTTAGGACCTGAGAAACATTTTTTATCAGAAAGTTCATTTAACCCCAATTCGCATTAAATAAGATGTAAACTAGTCCGTAAATCAGATTTTCTATGATTTTTGGAAAATCCAGGGAAAAAGTAAACTTAAAAATATATAAATAATGTAAAATTAAAAAAAAATTACAACTGTATTGTTTTATATATCCCAGTGTTTACTTTTCCTGTTAGAAGGGAAAAAAATTACAGGTTCAGTTTTTTCAAAAATGAAAGCATTTTTTCGTACTTAGTCTCCAGTGTCGTTAAAACTTTTTCAGTCTTCATGGGAGAGTACATTTTCCACTCTAAATGTATTTTATTTCAATACTGTTTAACGATTACGATCCTTTTTACTAACATTTTACTTCTTATCTCAGTATCTTTAAAACTAATAATGTAACGCTAATTGTTAGACAAGACTGGATGCATATGTCTGAAAAAGTGAACTTTAGAGTGTATGAGGATAATGAATAAGACTTCCTTACACCGACAGGATTTCTTGAATTTGCCAAAGTATTCATTTCAAGGTGCAAGACATGAGACTCAGTCATGGCAGAAATTTGGTAAATTGGCCTCCGACTGTCGCAAATGAACCGTAACGGACCATTATTTTAATATGACATAAATTTATTGTGAAAAAGTTTGTGAATCACTGAAATAAACGAATAAATAATTTCAGTAAGGCCACTATGCTATGACTTAAATGGAAAGAAAGTATAATGTGAGGAAAGTGATTCTAAAATAAGACTCTCTGTTCGAGGATCGATTTTCTGCCTTATTAGAAAGAAATTAGTTACAAGTGACAAAACATTTGACCCCTCGCTAAATATATTTTTATAATAATTCTAAGTGTTTTTAGTTTGCAACTGGCGTGAAAAAAGTTCTCGTAAGACCCGAAATATTTATTCCTCATAAATTCAGTGAATTAATAAATAAATAGTTGAATTGACTTTTTAAATCTTATTAATCGTTCATTTTATTGAAATTTTCTCTTCAAAGAAGTATTTAGTTGTAATTCGTTATTTTGAAGAAAATTTATTCGTAATTAGGCTCTTTTATCAGCCTAATTTTTAATACTTCGTGCAGTAATCATCGATAAGTTTAAAATAGACTCTATTGCACTGAAGTGAAAGTTGGGGTGATCGTGAGGCATGATGAAATATTTATGAATGAAACCTTTTAATCTATGAATGGAATCTCACGAGAAAGGCTTAAACCACAACAGCAAAAAACAAAAGCAAAACTTCAAAACAACAACTTTCAAAATTAAACAAAACAACAACTTTCACAAATGATGTCGTAGAAATCATCTTTCTCATAAATCTTCTACTGTTTAGTGTACTATTTTCTTTCATGTTTTCAACACGAGATGCTTTTATGCTCTAAAAGATCTTTCACGAAAGACTGACTTGTCTTTCTTGTTTGTACTACTGTTTAAACATTGCCGCACACAGAATTTTAAAATTGCATTGTAATTTTGTAAATAAGGGGTTACTGGGTTTTTGATCAACTTAATTCTTTTTCCTACTATGGTCATTCCAGGAGAAACAATTTTTTTATGAAAAAAAAAAGAAAAAGTAAAGGACTTCAAACTTTATGAAGTCAAATTTCAAACACTTGAACTTCAGTTACAAGTTAGGCTCGTTACAGCAACCCGGTGCTAATAGATACTGTAAAGGGACGAGCTGCACTCGTTACAGTGTGGCATCGTGAAGGTCACATAATAGAAGTGAAAGTTTGGATAGTATCGGTTCCTACTATGACAAGAGAGAAAGATAGGAAGAAAGACAGAAAAAAAGAGCCATAGAATCTGGCCCAGTTCGACAGATTACTACTGCTTAACTCACCTACAGCGTTTGCGATGGAGGTCATCCCAAAGCAAGTAGAGCATTTGGTCTTCCGCCTTAGTATTGGGGTTGTGGACACCGATTCGTTTCTGAGCGATAGGTTCATTAAAAAAGTGGAGATTTCGAGAAATTCGAGCGACGGATTCCAAAGCAAATAGATACGCATGTAATACAGTAACAGACATGCATCGGGTCCATTTATTGTGAATGTAATGGTATTTTATTTTATTTATAAAAGAAAAAATTAAACACTAGTAACTTATTTATAGATGACGCTCGATAAACGTTGAGCTAGTAACTAGAGCTCAGGAGAAATAGCTAAATAGCCCCCCTGTCAATTTCAAAACCAGCAGATACTGGCATATTTCACACATCTCTTGAGCACACTCTGGCTTGGCGGAAAGTGATGCAAACTTTCTCTTTGCTACGTTTCTGAATACCACAAGAATAAAAAATAATGCCACTAACAGTTATAGTTATTGTTTAGCAAGGCCAGTTGTTTACTGTTTGGAACATTATGGCAATTTTTAGATACATGAGGGCTAAATACTTCGGGACCCCCAGTTTAAAGCCGATTCTTAACGTCTTTACACTAATGCTAACTGAAGGACTCGAACCCACAATCTTGGGTAGGAAGGTCAGTATAGTTAATAAGGATTTATCTCATTGATTTACTCCTTCAGTCTATCCCCGCTATAAGAAAAATACAAAGAGATCGAATATTAATTTCCTATAATAGAAACAGACTTAAATTAATAAACACTTGAGAAATATTTAATTTTATTGTCTTGTTACAGCCCAATGCGATTTCACGAGCCCACGAATATATTAAAATATGCATATCAATCATATAAAAAAATTCTGTAGTAGAAATCTGCTTTTTTACACTGTTTATACCTCAAGCTTTTTATGTCTTTGGAAAAATTGTTTTACTGCTGTCTGCTCGGCTATTACATGTCCATGGGTGGTAAAATCGTCTCAAAGGAATTGAATCTTCAGGTATTAAATAGAGGGTTCAACATTCGGTTAATCAAAATTTTACTTCAGTTACTCATAACTGAAAGTTTCTTACTATCGAGTTTCTTATAATGGCAAGTAGAGCATTTGGTCTTCCGCCTTAGTATTGGGGTTGTGGACACCGATTCGTTTCTGGGCGATAGGTTCATTAAAAAACTGGAGATTTCGAGAAATTCGTGCGACGGATATCAGAGCAAATAGATATACATGTAAAACAGTAACAGACATGTATCGGGCCCTTTTATTGAGAACGTAATGGTATTTTATTTTTTTTATTAAATAAAAGAATTTTAAACACTAGTAACTTATTTATAGATGACGCTCGATAAACGTTGAGATAGTAAATAGTGACCAGGAGAAATCGCTGAATCCCCCCCCCCCCCCTTGTCAATTTCAAAATCAGTCGATACTGACATGGGGTAAAATCATTTCAAAGAAATTGAATCCTCAGACAATAAATGGAGCATTCAACATTCGGTTAATCAAGATTTTATTTCAGTTACTCATAACTGAAAGTTTCTTATTATCAAGTTTCTTAAAATGGCAGATGACTGTATTTTGTATTTTGGGAACCTTTTATTTTCACAACTGACTCAATTTGAATAATATTTATTCAGGTCTAGATAGAACTTTTAGATTTGAAATCAATGCATTTAGTTCATGAACTAGAGTAATACATAGAGTTTGTTTAGGTAATAACTGTTTAGCTGTACTTCGCTTTAAATAAAGACTTGCAAATTCAAACCTTACGGACTTGATTTGTTTTCATGATGACTGAAGAATATATTTTTCTCTTTCATTTTAGGCAGTCCAAAAATAAAGGCCTGTTTCAAATTGTAATATAAAACAGATCACAAAAGAACGTAGTTCATTCTATTCTATAATTTAGCTAAACAGGGAACTCTGTTCAGTGTTGCATCTGCGTGTATTTCCCATTTCTTCAGGGTCTGATTTAATGCAGGACATTTAAAACACAGATGGAGGGGGGGGGGTACAAAAGTCACTAATGAGAAAAATTAATGCCTTTATGTGATAAAAATGATCAACAATGTTTGTATAATGCGTAATCAAAAATCTTCACAGGTTTAAAATTTTTTCGAAGAGGTTAAGTTGTATCTATAATTTCTAAGCAGAGCCATAACAGGGAATAATATTATATTGGATACTACTTAAGAAACATTTTGAAATTGCACATTGTCATTTAGCTTTATTTATTTAAAAAAATTTGTCACTTGAAGCGATTAGTTTAATTTCAACAAAAATATTTTAAAATCAAAATGATGTATTAAAATTTTAAACATTTACAATGTGAAAACATGAAATTTATATTATATTGCAGTTTCTGTATGCAATTTCTGTTCCAGGTATTATGAACTGATTTGTAGGAAGAATGCAAATAATATTAAAAGGCTTTTTTTTTTATCTTCGAGAGGTACATAGGACCCAGTAAGTTTTAATCCCTTGGCCCCTCAAATTTACAAATCGGTCACTGAATCCACCCTTTTTATTTCCATGATTATTTATCCATTTGGCTTGCTTTTAAGATTCGCATCCATTATCCGTCTTTACATGGAGGCCTGTTGCGTTAGTTTACAGCGAATAACTTTAAAGTGACAACTGACAAAATCATCAAATATTTTAACGTTGTCACGTTAATAGTGCCCAGATATCTTAACGTAGTAATATTTTAACGTAATATTTTAACGTAGTAACGTTTATGTTTCTATGTTTTAAAAGACCTAGAAACATAAAAAATATTTAAGATGGGATATGATGTAGACAATATTAAAGGTTTTGAAACACAAAAGGAGCTTTAAACAAGAACTTTGGAATGTAAACAAACTGTATTTGAAGCTAATCCAGGGAAAATGTAAAATATTTAAGTAAAAATCTGTGACCCATTCGGACATCCTACGAACAACTGTTTCCACAGACTTCAGGAATCAGTTGAGAAACATCCCTTTAAGAAGATCTACGGATTTGAAAACTGTACCGATATCGAAATCATTCTTTCTGTAAATTCAGAGAGAGATAGCGAATTATTCATGCAACCTTACTGTTTTGTTGAACGAAAAATTCTATGTAAACAATGGTATAGTTTCTAGGATTTAAAAGGATTTAGAAGCTGACTCAGATAAAAAGTATTGCCCAAAATGAAAGATAAAACAGCAAGACAGTAGTTTTTACAGAATTTGTTCGAGTTGGATAAATAACTAATATTGATGCAAAGATAGCACCTAGAGGAAAAGGTGACTTGAGGATGAATAACCATTTCCAGTTTACTTAGTAGCCATAGACCTAGGATTCATTTTTATTACGAACTTCCCAGTATGGCAAATCCCAAAAGTACTTTGGTGGAAAAACAACTCTAAATTTTGTTAACACTTTGGCTGGAGATTCTTAAATAATTCCCGTCAATACACCACTCACAGGGGTAAGAAATTTTCCCCTACTTTCGATTCAAAATATACACACACTGGCCAATGAATTAGAAACCTAGGATTAATATTTTATTGGACCTTCTTTTGCACCGATAACAGTCCGTATTCGGGAAGGCATCGATTCTACAAGCTTCTGGAGTGCATTTACATCCAGGGAATACCACGCATTGGCTAGACAGATCTTAAGATACAGTGAATTAGATGGAAGAGGAGATTGCTGTCGGATACGACTTTCCAACATGTCCCAAACATTTTCTATTAGATTAAAATTAGGACTTTGAGGTGGCCAGGAAAGCTGTTGGAAGTCTGTTTGATGTTCAATGAACCGATCTCGAACGATTCTGGCATGATGTATAGCGATGTATAGTTTCATTATCGTCCATGAAGTATCCGTCACCTGTGGAGTAAAAATGTAACATTGCAGGATGCACTTGATCTGCCAGTATGTCCAGGTATTGCATGGCTGTGTGTTTACCCTCAATGAACACCAGGGGACCACTTCCATACCAGCAGAACATGTCCCACACCATGATATTCCCACCAGACCCTTGCACAGTGCTAACAAGGCAAGATTGGTTCATGGCGTTATGGTCTTCTCTCCGAAATTGACGTCTTCCATCAATGCAAAATAAGGTATAGCGTGATTCATCTACCCACATAACCTTTTCCAGTCCTCTTTGTCCAGTTTCGTCGTTCCAGACACCACTGCAAACGAATTCTGACATTCCGGGCAGAAATGAGAGGTTTCCCCACAGTCATCCGATTACATAATCCCATCCTCTGCAATTCTCTGCACATGTTCACCCCGTGATCGGTTGGGACGAACTTTGGTTGAAGATTTCTGTCAGTTGAAATACAGCAGAGTCCCTTTTCTGCAGTACAATCCATCGGAGACGACACCAACCACGGTCTTGGTTGATTGTGGTTGAACCACAGTTACGTCTTTTGGACAAGGACTGTGGGTTCTGCTTCCAACTGTTGAACACCTTCGAAATGGCTGCTTTTGAGAACCCAAGTGAGTTCTGCTGTCTTCACAATCGTGGCTCCTGTTAAACGGGCCCCAACAGTAAGCCCTTTTCCAAATAGTGAAAGAACTGTTGTTTTTCCCATTCTTCTGTGTTTATCGTGAAAAGAGCAGAATATTGAGATGAATGGAGTTCCTTGGCCATGTGGTTTTATCTCCAGTACGCAAGATGTCAAGTAATCAATGATAGTGTGCTCAGTAGTTAAAGTTTAAAGGCTAATAAGGTAATTAAGAGTGAGATTACTTCAATAAAATTAATAGTAAATTAAAGTTAAACCTTCAATAATTAAAGGGTGGGGGAAATATAAGCTTAAGAAGTTAACAAGTAATAGAGAATAAAAATTAATAAGTTAAGTTTAAAGTTACGAGGCAAGATAACAGGAATAAGTTAAGTGGCCCTCATCAAAAGAAAAAAAAAGGCCCTCTTCAGGGTCATACAATTCGTAACGAGTAGGATGCAGAATTCCACGGGGGAAAAAAGAAATATCAAGATGGAAATTTTGGAAGAGGCGATACCACCTGGGATACACACCTTATTTATATTAGCATTATGATGACGTTTCATCCACGTCGTAAACAGGTTTTACATATGCACGCCACTAGCGAGCATTTGTAGAAACTCTCACAGGTTTCTAATTCATTGTCAAGTATGTGTAGATAGGGCCTTACTGCTGTGGGCAGGGTTGACTGAAATTTACCCTCACCGGAAAAAAAAAATTAGTGAAATTTTGCTTTTGAAATTTTATCGCCTTTAGAGTATTTTTGGGTTATGCTATGCTAAGGAGTTACGGGCAGAATCTAGGTTCATGGCTTCTGTGAACGATGAAGCATCCCATATTTTAGCTAATATTGTGACGCAAAGTTATATATCAACTTTGAAGCAACAGTTTGTGCGGTTTTTGAAGCATGAAACTTTTAAATACGAAGTAACTAATTTAATTAAAAGGAATGATAAGGAGATGGAAATTGAATCCCTGTTACTCAAATGTGTGGTTGAAAATACAAATCGATCAGATTTTTGGTTGCTCTTTACATAAGTTGCAAGCCCCTACGAGACAGAAGTGGTGGGAGTGTTGGTAAGACTCCTCCTACCGTTGTTAAGACCCGAGAGGACTGATAAGAACCACTTATTCCGGCCGGGTGTCGTCTCTCGACGCTTTTGATTAGCTGAGCAGTGCCAGCAGATAAATTTGAAATAACAAGCTAGTCCTGTCTCAGGTCAACAATTTTCCTATTATCTCATAAGAATGTTAAATTAGTTAACTTTTGTATGTTATCATTTACAGTAATTTTTAATATCTTGGTTAAAATTAAAAGATTTAAATAAAATGCTTTAAAAACAGTGTCTGATGATAGAAATGCTATGATACTGCCCTTTGAAAGGAAAGCTATGCACAAACGTAAGATGCAAGAGTGAAAATTGAAGGTACAGTTTTCAGACAAACTCAGTTAAACATTTAATGTTTCTGAAATTCTATTTACTTTTGCCTCAAAACCTAACAAATAAATTATTTCCTTTTATCTCCCTTCATACACGAGAAATATAATTAAAATAGCATCTTATGGCTTAAAATTTCAGTTAAATTTCGTTTCAATAACATGCTTCATAATTAGTGTCAACAATCACAATTAGTGTCACAATCTTGCTCAAACTTAAGAGACAAATAAGTTTAATAATTACAAGATAAAAAGAACTGTTTATACACCACGTTTTTAAATATTTAATATTTTTGTAAATAAAATAAATTCACATGTATTCTGTTTTCAAAATCGTCAAATGCCGTTACGCAAAAGTGAAAGGCATTGAATTCATTCGAAGCGCCACCTTGCGGATATTTTCCGAACTAACTTTTCATACAAAATAAAATTAACTGAAAATGAATTCAATTCTGCTTAAAGATGGCTAAAAGTATTAAAATAATGCATTGTCATCGTGTTCTGAGCTATTCTAAAAGTTTCAAATGTCTAGCTAGTCAGGAAGTTAGTTACAAATCGATTGCAAAATTTGTACTGGACAAACACACAAACAAGAAAGCGAGTTAATAAAAACGTGGTAATAAAAATTGAGGATACAATTTCAGCCAGCATCCATTGAAAGGTTATTTAAATGATAAGTCTGAAAGTTCAACTCATTTCTGTATTTAAACTTGATCGAGGTTTTATCTCCAAATCTTGTATTTAAGGAACCCATTAGAATCGATCAGAACTTTGCACTGTGATCTGCATCTTATTTTTTAAATTGCAGTTAAATTTGTTTTTAAAATGCTTCAAAATGAGTTAACGACGGGATGAATACCACAATTCAGGGAAAATTAGACATGAGGCGTAGAAAAGTTTAAACAAACAAACTAGAAAAACAAGTAATATAAAAACAAAATTTTTTAAAGTCAATTCCTACTTAGGTCAACAAAGAAAAATTTGAGTGTGAACTAATAGTAGGAATTGAAAAAAAGGATTGCCTGCCAGAACCTTGCCTACTGTGCGAGATTAGGAGGGGGGGAAAGAGAGAGAAAAAGTTTGTCATGCTGGGGATTCGATCCCGCAACCTACATGACGGGAAGAGCCCGCGCTACCGCAGTGCTACCGTTTACAGAGTAAGAAAAGGGAAATTATTAATCAAGAGCAAGAGACGCTCTAGGTTTAAAACTAAAATCGATTAATTAAATTTAATTAATGAATTAATATTTGAAAAACTGTATTAACATCAAGTGTCATCCACTACAAGTTTAAAAACATGTATTTGAACTTGAGTGGATGAATGAAAAGTATTTTATTAACGATTGAAAATTTGAACACGATATATATAGGGAGAGTGTGAACTAATAGTAGGAATTGAATAAAGGCTAGAAACTCAAAAATTACATAATACGTGCTGCATTTTAAATCTATCATGTAACTAGGGAACTAAACAGAGCTAAATAGCGTAAATATTTCTATATTTTCCAACGGGATCGCAAAGAGCGATTCTAATATAGCAATGTCTAGGATTCAACTATGTCTAGGGTTATACACTTTTCAGTTGCACGAAGCTGTTATCGCGAGGAAGAAACAGACAGTGAAGTGCTCTGTTATGAAGAGCTATGAGAAAACATTTCAAAAGAAATGAAATTTTTTTAAATTGTTTCTCATAATGGTACTGATCATATTTGATCATGATATTTTGTCTTTATTGATCAACTCGCCTGTGGTACGAAAGATAGAAAACTGCGTATATTATATTCCTGACAATATAATTCCAAGTTTCGTGTCATATATATATATATATATATATATATATATATATATGGATTTTTTGTCGCTATATACACACGCATTCATTAAACGGAATTTACGCCCCTTACAAGTAGGGGCAAAGGATTTATGTCAGACATGTGAGGGTGCTCTACTTGAACTCTTTCCAAGTGTGTTCCATTATATGAGGCGTTGAAAGGCAAAGCGGTGTAAGTCACATTTTCAACTTTTTTCATTTGGGGGCAAATATGTAATCTCCATGTTCCATTTATAGTGTAATTGTAAATAGTTATTATTTGCAATATTGTAATAATTGTTATGAATTATAATTTGTTCAATTTATGGTGGAATTTTTTGTAGTTTTTGCAGTTAAACTCTTTTGACTTACACCACTTGACTTACTGACTTACACCACTTTGCCTTTCACCGCCTCAATGTTTGAGATGTAAATTATGCGACGTGTGGGAAGTTAGCACTGAATTTGAACACATACCTAAGATCCTACACCCCCTCCAATATAAATTCTTATACATAAAGGTTCTTATACATATATTTTTATTCATGTCTCATGTAGAGAGAAATAAAAAGAAGGGTAGAAATAACTGTAAAAAACAACAATTAGAAACCACTGGAACTGGGCACTAGCTGTTACAACTGATCGTTTAATAACTCCGATACATGCAATTGTCTGTGCTAGAGCTTTCACTGTTTTCAGGTATGTAACGTAAATAGATGATCATGTTCAAATCACAATCTCTGAGAAAAGAAAGAAAGAAAGAAAGAAAGAAGCAGAGCTAGAATTGGAATACCAAATAGGATTATTTCATTCACGCTTAGCTTGTTGTAGATACGTTTAATCAATGCAATTTTTCGAATACCGGTGTGAATAAAAATGAAGCTCTTAATTTTGTAAAAGAAATTTTTTTTGGGACCTTTAGGGTCGTAACTAAAACTGACATGAGTCTTTAATGTTTGGGGGAGGCAAATACGTGCGCTCACTCTTATGACGGAATAGATTTTTAGGAAGCTAATAACTTAATATAGTCAAACAGTTAAAAAAAATCAAATCAGTAAAATTCAAGAGCCTATAAAACTCTTGCAAGGTAAATTGAAATTCTACAACAGATCAGCATGACCATTGGGTCAATAATGATTAAAGAAAAGCTTGTTTAAATAAACTACGCAATAGAAAAAGATTAAACAAGCCTATCTCAACACCCATTCACCTGTACCAAACTTGTACGAGTATATACAAGTACAATAACTATTATGAGTGGAGAAATCTGGAAAATCAAGATTAACATTAGTTAGAGCAACATTGGCTTTTTTTTAGTTAAAGCCGACAAAAATAAAAAGGGGAATCATTGATTCGTAAAATAAAGGCTTTCTCAATAGGAAAGTTCAGTGATACTGTGTTGTACTCATTTGTGCCGACATCACCAGGAAATGTAGGAGTGAATACGAAATATGTGATTTAATGATAATTATCTCTTGGCACTACGCAATACTCAAAATTAAACATGGAAAGTTTGCATTTTAAACCGAAGAAAGATTATAAAAGAACCCCGCGTTATGCTACTATTGTGGTTTTTCATTTCAACCCCTATTGAAAAGACAATAGTACAACAGTGTGCTACTGTCGTAATGTTTGTTTAGTTTTTAAAGTAGTTGTTATCCAATAATGCATAGTTGTAAAGTTCTTTTTGTCTTTGTGTTTTTGATGGCACTTTTTAGTAACAATCCTCCGTTAATGACGACGAGAGACTAGTATTAAACTTTCCTTTCTTTTGCCGTTTCCTGTACTTCCCTTTGCTTTTACTTTGTGGATTACAGTTTCAGTTTCCCAATATTTATACAGGCTTTAACATCAGTACTGTTATAATGAAATTTTAGATTTTACTTTTCCTACCCACGCTTTACCTCACTCTTTAAGCAGACGTTTTTTAGAGCATACACCGTTCTGCAGCTACGGGTCAGTGACGCAACCAGTAATCGCTAGGTGGCAGCACTAAAAGATTTTCCCGCGGGTTCATCATCAGTCTTGAAAGTTTAGCGGTAGAGTTCAGTTCTCTGTACAGTAGCAGTTATTTAGGATATAATGGATATGAAAGACGAGGATTTGGTTGACCCACAGGTAAGGAAAAATTAAAACAGGAAGAATTTTATTTGTTTTATATGTATACTTTTTATGTAATTTATAAATATTGTTTAATCTGTATACATACATGTATACATGCTTATATCTATCTATCTGCAAGTAGCTTTAGAGCTATTACTGGTTTTCTCTTTCATCTTATTCTTATTTATATATATATATATATATATATATATATAAAGAATATAAAAAAGGGGAAGAGAAATGAATTTTAGGCATTCAAAGGCCTTTTACTCTACACATATTATCATGATGCTGTATTAACAACATTAGTATTTCTGCAAAATAACTATGTACTTTAGCTTGGAATACTCAGTAACATAGGACATAATTAGATTAATTAGTATTAACTATAGAATTTTCTAATTACTTTTCATGATAAGAACTTTTTCCAACTTTGACATTAAATATCTTAAATATTTATGTATTGTAACATTTTATACCTTCTGCAGTGCTAAAATAAATGTTATAATAAAGTTCGTGTTTCAACATGAACTCTACGCGGGACATATAGTAAAATAAGGAAAAGCTGATTAGCTTAGAGCAGAAGCATACAAGATTCTACCCTCAAAACAAAACAAACAAGCAAACAAACAAACAACCCCCCCCCACCCCCAGAAAATACTTTTGAACATTTTTCAGTCTTAAAATATCCCTTGAAAACTTTTCTAAAGTGAGAACATTTTAGAAATTCGAAGCTTTTCCTATAAAACTTCCCCTGAAGTTTCAAAACTTAAATTAAGTTGCAGTTTATATCAAATGTATCTGTTATTTTCTGATTACTATTTTAGTAATTGCAGTGGTGCTTTTGTTTATATTGTAATGTAGAGGGCAACTAATCTTCTTAAAGGAAAGGATAATTGATTTTTTAAAAAGATTTTTCTTTATTAAATGATTTCATACAGTTAGTAGCATGTTAACCTTATGTATATAAAATCGGAATTTGAACTTTTTTTTAAACAGTTTTGTAGAATACAATGAAGGAAAATATTTCAACCTTTAGAGGTATACCGACATCTACAAGCTGAATATTATTTGAGAAATCTATATTTCTGATAATTTTTCTAATCTCATGAAATTATGACATCGTGGACTAACTCTTTATAATTATACATGAACCTCGTGGACCCTCAGTAAACGATGGGATAGAATTAGTCAATCAATTATGCAAACTAAACATGTTATACCCATTCCTGTTTTACCCCTTTTTGGAAAAATTACATCACATACCGGGAAGCGATAAGCATTAAAAATTTTCATGTAACAAACCATGCCCCTTATTTTAATTGTTGCTCGATAAATAAATTTCAACATTAAAGTAAACGAGGTTTTTATTCTAATCACGAAGTTTAAAAAAGGCTATTACAATAGATTTTACGCTCTCAAAAACTAAGAGGTTTGATAATATCCATTAGGTTAAGAGAAAATTCTTGCATTCTCCCTTTCATTTCAGTGTTTGAATAAAAGTCTAAGTTAAGTACTAAATTAGAATGTCTTAAATTGAAGGAAGTTTTCTTGAAAACTAAATTTTTTCATAACATTATTAACTGTAGAAATAAAGATATTTATAGAAAAAAGTAGCCAAGATTTTCAAAACCCTCAACCAAATTTTTCCAAATCGAACAATCGAATATGGTATGGTTGTTAACGAGACAGACATCATGATCCCTATGAAAATCACTGTATATTTTTCTCTCTCTGGTTTGCAATTCTGATGTAGTTATTTCGATGGCCCTAACACTTCAATATTTTAGATGACTGAAAGTTGTCAAAATTTGCCCTATTTAGAAGTGATAAAGAGGTGACCAGTATTTAAGCAATTATATAAACTAAGCTGAGGATTGCCTAAATTCTATATCCTTTGATATCTTTACTAATCTCTCTCTCTCTCTCTCTCTCTCTCTCTATATATATATATATATATATATATATATATATATATATATATATATATACACACACATATATATATATATATATATACAGTGGAATCTCGATCGATCGTTTTCGGATCCATCGTTTTTCCGTATGTTTCGTTCATTTTATCGAGTCCCAACGATCATATTGCTTTGTTATGTTTCCGCATCTATCGTTTTCCCGCATTTATCGTTCATTTTAATCGGTCCCTTGAAAAACGATAGATCGAGATTCCACTGTATATATATATATATATATATATATATAAACCGTTCCGTAACTGACTGACTGACTTTCGTAACTGACTCATTCACTGACTGACATACATCACACAGACCAAACCGCTGGACCTAATGGGCTGAAATTTTGCATGGTGATTCTTCTTATAGTGTAGGGGTGCATTAAGAAAGATTTTTGAAAAATTATTATTTTTCAAAATTCAATTTTTAAGCTGTTTTTATAACTTTTTTAAAGTTTGCATTTAAAATAGTAATCTGAGGGTTATAAAATTTATATCACGAGAAAGATCATAAAAATACTTTAAAATGAAATCTTTTCGAAACTTTACTTCCATTTTCTGATTTTTGGTGAATTTTTAAAGATTAATTTTTGGAATTTAATTTATTAAACTAGGGGCTTTGCCCCTAGGCTCGCTACGCTCGCTTTTCGTACGGGGCCTTCGGCTCCTAATAAGGCTTACTCGTAATCTCTTCGTTCCCTCTGTGCCTGAGCACTTCGTCTTCTTTCTTTATCACCAGTTATACCGCGCTTTCTTTTAGGCATTTTTTTCAATACACGTCTTATAGTAGCAAAATTAAAAAATCAATGCTGTAGTAAAAACGGATAAAAGAATATAATATAAATTGAAAGTAAAACACACTGAATGTAATATAAACTGAATATAATGTATTATAAGAGGAATATAATATAAACTGAATTTGATTTTAGTTTCTTTTGAATTATTTTTACATCTTTTCTCTGTTAGGACTAATAGCGAGATACATAGGGGTGATTCTCGGGAAATGTAACAGCTTCCATCCATTTACTGTTGTCACCCTTATGTGAAGGGCTTTTCATCACTGTTGAATTATCAGCTTTAAAATTCAATTAAAAACTGAAATTTTTAGATAGAGACTTGAAATGAAATTTATATGAATAAGAAAGCTTTCAGCTTCTAGATGATGTAAATATTTTCTTCGTAAGATAAAAACTCGAGGAGCATCGATATTACATCCACATATGGGACGATATTTCTTGAAAAACTGTGTTTCATTTTTTGATGAAAATATTAGTCTGTTTTAAAATATTTTTAAACAAATGAGGTCTAGTTTGAAAGAGAAATGTCTGTAGTCTTAGATTGTAAAAAGATAAAAATTCTACGATCCTTTTTTGGTGAGTTATCGTAATCTGAAGATGAAAAAGTTAATATTTTCTCACAAAACATAAAATAAAAAAAAACTTTCAGTCCGTCGAAGATAAGACATGTCTTACTTTGGTCCCTCCATTTTTTTTGCATCCATTGGTATTGCTCTCGACCCCATACCCCCAGCGGTTTCGGAGGAGATAACGTAAACTAATTGAAATGGAAGTTTTTTAAGAATTTAATTAAAATTAATATGTTTTATGGATATTAAACATACAAATTAATTGCATACATTGACCGTTGTATTTAATTTGAATATTTTCTACTACATTATTTTGTCTATAAAAATATCCGTTACGATTTATATATATATATATATATACATAGGCACTAATTGCATACATTGACCGTTGCATTTAATTTGAATGTACTCCGTAGCGAAGCACGGGTATTCAGCTAGTAATTCATATTCTTAGGCCCGTAGCTACATTTTAGAGGTCAAATTGGTAGGATCATATGAAAATATCTCTTTTATGATCCAAAATACGTTACCTCCGAAATCAGAGCTGGAAACATTCAACAAGTTTAAATTTCTTCTCAGAAATTTACCATGCATAAAATTGTGAAAATTCCTTAAATTAAAGCTGGGATACTAAACACTCTCTAGAAAAGAACCGTAGAGCTAAGCAAAGAAATTTTCGAAGTAGGATTGGAGTTTAAAACTGTCCGCTGTCAGCTAATCAAGCGTTCATTTCAGTGTATGAATTTGAGGGCATTAAATTTTAATCATAACCAAATCTATTTTTACACTCTTTGTATTACTATGCTTAAATAACCTACTTTCGTAGCCCACAGGCATATGAATATAAATACGCAAAGACAGAAACGGATTTAAATACTTTAATGGACATGAATAATATAAATATTACACGGTAAGATGCAATCGTCTATCTGTCTGACAGAAGAGGATAAGCAAGGAAATGATTTATTTATTCTTTTGCATATGGGAAGAAATGTTTTAATTATGCAGTTATAATCATATTTAACTGAGAACCAAAATTTTAAAATACGTATAATTAGTATAAATAATTAGTTATAATATGCAAAGACAGAAACGGACTTAAATGCTTTAATGGACATGAATAATATAAATATTACACGGTAAGATGCAATCGTCGATCTGTCTGACAGAAGAGGATAAGCAAGGAAATGATTTATTTATTCTTTTGCATATGGGAAGAAATGTTTTAATTATGTAGTTATAATCACATTTAAATGAGAACCAAAATTTTAAAATACGCATAATTAGTATAAATAATTAGTTATAATATGCAAAGACAGAAACGGACTTAAATGCTTTAATGGACATGAATAATATAAATATTACACGGTAAGATGCAATCGTCGATCTGTCTGACAGAAGAGGATAAGCAAGGAAATGATTTATTTATTCTTTTGCATATGGGAAGAAATGTTTTAATTATGTAGTTATAATCACATTTAAATGAGAACCAAAATTTTAAAATACGCATAATTAGTATAAATAATTAGTTATAATATGCAAAGACAGAAACGGACTTAAATGCTTTAATGGACATGAATAACATAAATATTACACGGTAAGATGCAATCGTCGATCTGTCTGACAGAAGAGGATAAGCAAGGAAATGATTTATTTATTCTTTTGCATATGGGAAGAAATGTTTCAATTATGCAGTTATAATCACATTTGACTGAGAACCAAAATTTTAAAATACGTATAATTAGTATAAATAATTAGTTATAATATGGAGCATATGATTTAAAAAATTATTTGTATGGCACGTAATTTACATAATTAGTAAAAACAAATCTTTAAAAATGAGGAGCTATAAGTATAAGGGTATATTTTTCATCAATTGGAGCATCGTGTGTCAAAGACAGTAAAATTGCTGGAGAATTATCCCTCTTTCACACTCTTCATTGAGACAGTTGTTTCCGTAGTGGAACTTAACGGTGCTACAGAACAAAGAAATTTTAAGATGAAAGATACATGTTCCATTAGTAATCTTTTCCCTCTCAGAGATAACAAATCTCTGCTTTTTCTCTAATAACCTAAGACATCACTTTTCGACTTTTATCATGCATATATTTTATTAATTGAATTATGTTCGCATAATGTATCAGTAGCTTATTCCTTAAACAGTCGCGGTCTGGTTTAATATCTTTGAGGCACCTTAGCTTGTAATATCAGAGGAATACACCAGCAGTAAGAATAAAGTAACCAGAATTAATGTTTTTAATTTTGAAGGTAATCTTCATACATTATTTAACGCTGTACAAATAAGCCTTCTAAGTTTCCTCAGACTACTGTAGTAAAAGGAAAAAGTTAACATAACTGCATAAATTCTACCTATGTAGATTGAATAAATATATTCCTGCATGAATGGAAAAATGACAAATTTTTTACTTAATTTCCTGTGAAAATTTCACTTTAAATCTGTTAATTTTTTCTATTTCTTGTATTTTATATCACAGTTTGCAGGAAAATAGAATGTTTCCGTTAAAATTTTTGTAATATCTCTACAGAAACACCCTATTTTTTGCGTTTACTTATGTAGTAATAGTTGAAGGCGATATACGAGTGAATGAAACGTGTTTTCCTTATACATGTTCTTTAACAGTGTTAGGTCTAATGTCTGATGATTCATTGAGTCTACTAGTCTTCAGTTATTGATTTATGAACTGGAATTGAGACCAATAGTTTTAATCCTTTTTATTTGTTACATTACACGTTTTTCTCTTGTTTTAATATCGGAAAAAATCTATTACATAAATATCGGAAAAAATCTATTACAATCGCTCTAAAAAAATAAAATAATCCCTATATGTAATTCCACCCTGAGGTAGTTTATCGGCTTTGTTACGTGTAGAGTTTGTTACGCGAAACCTGTTTGATTCAGACGTATGCACGGCGACATGCTTGTGTATAGTATTTATGTGCGAGTATATCAAGCGTTCAGCCGTGAATTATGTCTTTGTTGAATGATATAGTTTATAGGCGGAAGGACCTGTTAAACGAGTTTTAAAAGAAAATAAGCTTTTGTAATGGTTTGATGTAACTAGCTTTTACTTTTATATTTTCCTAAGCGAAATGCCTCTTGTTTCTTTGCTTACTAGGAAGACCAGGAAATCGTACCACATATACAGCGTAAGGGAGGTGGGAATCAATATACAGCCTAAAACATGACCGCAAATCCATGCATTTAAATATCATAAATACGTCAACACCTTTATAGATCCTATCTGTAACATTACTAAGTAAATCTGTAAGTACTCTTGGATAAAAATATAACAGATGAGTGCTTCTCATCGCCACTTTTAATTTGGTTTATAAAATCCTAAGGTATGGCAATAATGTTTAATAATCTATATAAAACAGTTTCGTAACTGACTCACTGACTGACATACAACGCACAGACCAAACCGCTGGACCTAAAGGGCTGAAATTTTGCATGGTGATTCTTCTTATAGTGTAGGGGTGCACTAAGAAATATTTTTCAAAAATTCTTCTTAGATTTTTAAAAATGGAATTTTTCAGCTGTTTTTTTTAACTTTTTTTAAGTTTGCATTTAAAATAATAATTTGATGGTTATAAAATTTATATTACGAGAAAGATCATAAAAATTCCTTTAAAAGGAAATCTTTTTAGAATCTTTACCTTCATTTCCTGATTTTTGGTGAATTTTTAAAGATTAATTTTCAGAATTTAATTTATTAAATCCTGATCACGTGATTTCTTTTTCTGGTACTTTAAATAAATTTATCGTCACGTGCATAACAACTAAATAGACAAAATTATTTTTTTTCTTGATAATGCAGCAGACGATTGGACATTATCCAAAAAAATATTAAAATACAGTAAAAGAAATGTTCTACAAACTGTACTATATTCTTTAGTATTCTTTAAATTAGATTTAATTTGAATATTTTCTTCTACATTATTTTGTCTATAAAAATATCCCTTACGATTTTCTTATATATATGTATATATATATATATATATATATTTTTTTTTTTTCATCAATTGTATACATTGATCGTCGTATTATATATATATACTAGCGGCCCGTCCCGACTTTGTCCGGGTTGAACAAAATATTATACCAATAAATTTCCAGTTGATAGCCAATAAATTGTAAATCTTTTTTTACCTTAATAATAACCTAAATAATACCTTAAATTAATTTTATGTTAGTTAATAATTAAAATAAATTTTTTTAAAGAAAAAGGCGTGCCTGAGAACGGCTAGGTTCGAACTGCTAGCGTCAGAACAGAAGCCCACCACGATAGCACCACGATAAGGATCGTTGAAATCTTCGGAACAAAAAGCGGTAGAATACAGTAGCGGAAACAATGGAGATTGTTAGGATTAAGCCCCTAACTTTATTTCTACTGATCAGATATACATAATATATAGCCTATGTCCATCTGGAATAATGTACCTTTCAAACAGTGAAATAATTTTTCAAATAGGTACAGTGGTTCTGAAGATTACTCTCCACGTACAAAATCGCTCTCTCTCTTTATATATAAGTATAGATAGCACCACGCTAAGGATCGTTGAAGACTTCGGCACAAAAAGCGGTAGAGGACAGTAGCGGTAACAATGGAGATTGTTAGGATTAAGCTCCTAACTTTATTTCTACTGATTAGATATACATAATATATAGCCTATGACCATCTGGAATAATGTACCTTTCAAACAGTGAAAGAATTTTTCAAATAGGTACAGTGGTTCTGAAGATTACCCTCCACGTACAAAATCGCTCTCTCTCTTTATATATAAGTATAGATATATATATTTATTTTTGGCATTAATTGCATACATTGACCGTTGTATTTACTTTGAATGTACTCCGTAGCGAAGTGCGGGTTTTCAGCTAGTCATATATAACAGTATTTGTATCTGTGACAAAAATATATTACGCCACGTACTATTCTATACTTTCCTTTCAGTTCTCCATCATATTCCAACTTACAAGAAGAAGATTTTTAGCATTGCTGTAAAATTTTGAACTTACATTTTCAGTTTTCGATTTAATATAGTGTTGATAGTGCATTGTAATTAATAACCTGCTTAGGATTCCCAAACTAAAAAAGAAATTGGAGCAGTAAAGATAAAAATTCTATTCTGAGATGAATCTCAAGCTTTTTGAATGGGCGAAAATGGAGGGTAATCAGTTTAAAACTGACCCCCCCCCCCCTCATTTTCGCCCTTTCAAAAAGCTTAAGATAAATCCCTAAGTAACTGAGCATATCCCAATATTTACTTGAAAGACAGTTGTAAGGTATTTTTAGGAGTAAGATCATTTGTAAATTTATTTTTTAAAATCAAGTAAGGCCATTACCCCAGTTTTTGAAGCTTTTCTACTGTTCATTACCATGATCGAAGGCTTTTTACTCAGTTTCAGTTTGCTATTAATCCCAATATAATGTCAGTTTAAGTTTGGAAGATGCCGATGGTGCTCAAAAACCAAACCAACAAACTGACACAACGAGGGCATACTCGTAAACCAACTCGTAACTGTTAATGATGAAATTGTTCGTTGTTTTGTTTACTTAAGCTGCAGTAAAAGGAGGATTCTTCTGTATAAAAATATATGACATATTAAGCAGGATGCACTGTTTCCTTTTAAAAAAGGCTTTAATTTTCCTTTTAGAAATTAATAGAATCATTGTCTTAAAGTTACAATGGAAACTCGTCCAACCCTATTGTCTATAAAATTTTGGCAGGTAATGATAGGTTTGAGCCTCCATTTTACTAGCAAAGTAACTACCAAATATGATGTACAACTAACTCATTTATCAGTCTTTTCCACGCATGGTTTCAGTAAAATACAGATTTAGACTCAGAGGAGGTCAGTCTCGTATTAAAATTTCGATCGCAACAAAACGCTTACAGAGAGGCTCATCGTACCGGAGGGAGAAATCGACGTAGAAATACTAATTAATAGAAAATGATATAAAAAGTAAGCAAACCGGATTTTCCTGAATCACTCATGCCTCTGAATATTACGCGTACCCCATTTCCTTAGATGAAGTAATTATATTATTATTCCACTCTAAATAAGTAGTCAAAAATATCAATGTTACATGATGCAGTTGAATACATATGCCTCCAAAAATGAACTGCTTCGAACATTATTCTAACGTTAACATTTAAGAATATTTTGATTTTTTCGACACTATTTCTGGGCAAAAAGTATGTTTCAAGTGCAGTTTATTCTCCCAGAACATGAACTGCGCTAACCTTTCCATTACAACTTATATTTCCCTTCTATAATAATTCAGCTTGTTAATTTAAGCTTCTGCATTTCTGGACTAAGCTGTTATCGAATTAATCGAGCGGAATAATAATACCTATAAACTCCAAAGAACACGTAATTAAAAGTTTAGTTCGATATAAGAAATCCGCTTAGATCTTTCAATATATTGATCTAATTTGGGTAAAAGAATTATTTCATTCTAAATTCGAGTTGAGGTGATTTTTATCGGGGAAAAGGGCTTTGTCCATGAAAACATTATCTATTCAGGATGCCCTCGATCTTTTATAGAGCATAAGTTCATTTTGTCACGAATACAGTGCATATAAATTGTATTATAAGACAAATTTCCTCAGTCCTGATATGAGCACACTTAGCTTGCGAATCTGCTCTGCCGGCCTATGTACTTGAAGAAAACAAAAACCATTCAACCAAGAAATTGGCGAGAAACTTAAATGTAATTTAATGGAGTTGTTTTTGCCTGATAGTCCTACTGTGGGAGAAATAGAAGGTATGATAAGAGGTAAATTCAATCATGAAAAACATGGATAGTCCATCATGAAAATGATGGCTGTCACACGTTGACCTGAAAGGAATCATCATCTAATCTTTCGATTAGAAAAGAGATTACAAGCAAAGACAAAGAATAAAGAGGATAACCAATAAAATTTGTAAACATTTCCTGATACTTTTGATTTCAAAATCCAGAACTAACTCTAGATTTTGAAAGACATGTCTTGCGCCATGGATCTCTACAATCGTATATCAACTTTAAGAACAATGCTATCTTAACCTTTTATTATGGCTAGCGACCTCTCGAACTCTGCAATTATACATTTTGTTTTTAAGGAAGGAATAAAGTCCTGCGGGGATGAAATTTGAAGTATGAAAGATACATCGTAGCAAGCAATCAAAATGTTTAATAAGTACGAATAACATACCTACCACGTTGGATCTAAAGTCACTTCCTTCCGTCCAAAATCCGTAGAGTATTACAGATGACCATATTGAAATATATGTGTTGAAAATTTTAAGTAACATTTCTGATAAAAATTACTGCAACTAAAACTTTGTTTATACATTAATCTATTTGTAAGATTTTAAGAATTAGGAACGTAAGATGATATCTAACCCCTTGAGGTTGAATCACATTTTTTTTTTTATGACGTGGGATTTTCAGCATGCCCTGACAAAATAGTTGAAAATTTTCCTGCTTGTGTATACACATGCACTCACATACACAGGGAACATGCCAGAAATGTTGATAGACTTTTTAAAAAAGTGTCTAATTTATTTATCTAAAATGGAAAATCTTCATTTAAAGTTGGACTTAATGAATTTTCTCCTGCGAGTTTTCTATGTTCATAGCAGGATTAAAAGTCAGTTTCTGTAATACACTTTATAGCAGGCGGTTTTTAATTTTTCAGGACCGAGGGTTATCTAAACGATCTCGTATGTTTTAGCGGGCCACACATTAGTTCAATAAATTGCCGTGACCAATTAATCTGTATTTAAGAAGACAACAACAAGAACAAAAATTACAGAATTTGAATACAAGTATATTAGAAGCAAAACTTATTATCAATAAAGTGTTTACGTTGCATCATGGTTATCATTACAGTTTTATTGAGGAACTTTAAAATTTTTTTATTTGATTAAATCCACACAAAGTTTGATGCGCAGTTGGCGACGTTTTCCTCACGTTTTTCTTTTAGAAACTCTTTTTTGTTAGGTTTTTTTTTGTTTAAACGCTTTGTATTTAGTATCAGTTCAAACACGGATTTCTTTCTTGGCCCGTAGATTGTAGTTTTCCTAACACTTCCTAAAGGCCCTAAAGGGGGATTTCTTTAATTTCTTCTCTTTCTTATAATTATAAGAACGACAATCTATAGCAATAAATAATTTAAAAGCACCTTACATTTAATCTTGTTACTTTGAAGGGGTTAAAATTTTGGAGTAGTAAGCATACTACCTACTTACACTAAGTGGAAAATTTTCAATGTACCTGGTGATCATTCAAGCTGGTGTTTTTTTTTTTTTTTCAACTGGGGATTACTTTTCCCTTTGCGTATTCAGCCTGAGGATCATTAGGTTGTCATAGAGCTTTTTAGATTTTTAACTTCTATTTTAACTTAAAAGGATATATATATATTGCTGAAACCCACACATGACATGTGCGACGCGAGTTGAAGAACCGTACTTTGGAGTGTTTATAACAGTCTCCCGTATACTGTCTTCAGTATCAAATTTATTATTTTTCACCATCGGTTATAACTTTGGAGAATTCCTTGTTTCGTCCACTGTATCACAATAACTGAGTATTTCAGCAATCGGTTGCCATGTCTAACGTTTATCTCGAAATATGAAAGCCTTCATAGATATTTTTTTCATTTGCTCCCGCACTATAGTTTTGATTATAGTCGGGGACTCCTATAACGCGAACTCATGGTAGCATTCTCGGATACAAGACTTAGCAGACCTTGTCAACCTCAATTTTATCGAGCTATTAAAAATAACCTCCTTTCTCATCCCGACTAACTTCTTCAGTATCTTTTCTCACACGTGTTTAATTTCGTGAAGACTAGATCTTTATACTTTCAAGTTCCCATATGCCGCTTAGATACAATTAGAGGCACGCTAAGTTGTTGGCTTGAATAGTTATATAGTTATATGGATCTTAATCTAATAGAGGAGCTGTGCTTTCCTCTTGTTAAAGTTCGAAGCTTTAATGTTGCCCTACTTTAACAATGCGCCAATTAAGTTAAGATTCTGAGTATTCTTTACATTGTTACATACTCCTGGACTTAAAGAGAAAAAAAAATTCTACGCTAACATACATATCCTTTCATTATATTTACCCGAGTCATGAAAAGAGACGTATCCACTTTCAACTCTTGAGATTACTCCAAAAACATCGTAAGGTAAATCCCAGATTTTAATCGGCAGCAGGGTTGAACTTGGTCTTTCAGAACAGTTTCAGTAAATTCTCAGGGGACAAGGCCTCATGAAGTACACGATGAAAATAGTATGAATGTGTGTATTATCCTTCTCATCATTTATTGGATGAAGTATCCTTTTCGAGCATCGTGACAGAAATAGAAAAAATACACGAGGATAAAACTTTTGACTCGAGAGGCCCGACCTGGTGTTCTAGGAGAGTTTCGAACAAACTGTACTCAATTTTGATAGGAATGATCTTCCCTTTACAGATATTGATTGGAAGTTAGCAGTTCATTATTGCCTTTATCGCTTTGCCTAAAGATATTTATATAAAAAAATTAAGAAGTAATTTTTAGACCATACCACAAAATCAGAGGTTAAGATGGGAAAAGTGGTTGTAATTAATTTTATGGTAATGGAATTTGAAGATGAAATTACTATGCATATATCAAGGAAATGTATGCTCAGTCTTGAGTACTAGGGATTACAATTATAAAATAATTAAGATTGATTAGATTTTGAATACGGCATGGTTACTCCTACTCATGTATATGTGTGTTTATAAGTAATTACAGTACAGAAAAGACATTACTCCTGAAATTGAAAAGTTATAGAGGTCATTTAGATTTTTTTAAAAATTGTACTGTTTCTTTAAATAATTTTAAGATAGAACTTATATTTACATTTTACTTCAGAAAAATTCCAAATAATATCTCGTGATGCAAAATTTTTTTTAATGTCATTACATGATTTTACACTTTTCTGATTTTACACCATTTCACTCAACTAAATCGACAAAACTGAAAGGGGTGACTCGCTGTAAGAGAGTGAAGTGAAAAATAGATGCAGGACGGAACTTTCAGCTTTGAGAGGAAGCTATTTTTTCCAGCATAATTTAGGAACTCTTTCAACCGTTAAGTTTTAACAGTACTCCATGACAGGATCTCATTAAAATGGGAGTGTTTGACGGAAGAAAGTTAAATATTTACACGCTCTCTGTTTTTAAACAGTTTAAAATGATGGATGCATATAGTAATTATACTTGAATACACGAAGAGTCTTTTTTTACACCTTTTTTTGGTTTTGGACAGCAGAGTAGTTAAGCATGAAAAAAGGAGTTTGACAAGTTCTTTTAATTTAGTGATAAATGAGTTTCAAAATTTGTTTTGTACGATACAATTCGAAGCAAAATGTTCGGCATGATTTTCGAATAGAGCCTCATAAATCAGTATTTTTCCTGTAGAATTTTCATTTTTCCCGTATGGATTGAATGATTATTTATTTTAATATATTTAAGTAGAACTTTGAAATAGATCATCTTGAATTTTGCAGCCATAAGGTGCATGTTTTTTTAGTATTAGTGACTGTTTATTTTGTAGTAGAAAGCCCTCAAATGTACTCTGAATAATTTAAGACTTTATTATTGTTAGAAAGGGGATAATATTTTTAACTTTTTATACTCTGAAATTAAAATATGGTTTAAAACAAATTATTTAAATTATAGCAATATTTGTTATCAATGATAACAAATATTGCTATTCGTTTTCATTTCAATGAATTTCGTTTCAATGAAACGAAAAATATTCTGAAATTTGCTTCTTGCGATGTTAGGTAAATTTAACTTAAGGCTTCTGTGTACTAGCTCTATTGGATTCAATCCTCAGTGTTAACCTATGGAGAAATTGTGTCTAAGGATTTCCGACTTAGATTAAAAGATTTTTTAAAAACTGTACTCCGTAATAGAGAAAGAAATTTGACACCTTCGGGAAATTTTTCGTTTTTAAAAAAAAATGCAAATAATATTTTAAAATTTAAATTAGTGTATTTTAAACGCCCATAAATTCCTTTGGTGGAAGAAATTTATAAAATGAACCCTTTTGCAAGGTGCAGAAAAGTTCAAGCTATCTGAAAATACCATTTTTATTGCATTATCAGCATTTATATAGCTGCAAATAGTACACAAATTTTCTCCATAGGTTAACATTAAGGGGAGCGAATTCAATAGGGTTAGCACACATCAGCCTCAAAGCATATAAATTTCTTTACAAAATATTTTGTCTGCTCATATATAATCCCACGTGATGTGTTGCCAAAAAATGTAAAATTAGTAGGTACATTCATTCATTAAATACCGTAATGTGAAATAAAAATTGTCTGTAGAGGAATCTAAATATATAATGATTCTTTTCCAGAAACTTAACCGTGAAGTTTTTATCATTGAAAAGGCTTTTTTAGAGCATATTTCGTTGAACATATCTTTGGTTATGTTATCAAGATCAACTTTAAAACTACTTTGCAGGAAGTAAAAAAAAAAACCTCTTTTGATATTGGAAAAAAGAATGAAGTAGATAAAATTTTTATAGGCAAACTCGTACGCACTTAATTACATATAACTACCTACTTGTATATTTATGAATTTTTAGGTATATAGCTTGATATATACGTTATAAACAGCGATGTTATAAACAGTAATGTCTGAAATTTTTTAATCAAATTTTTGATAGTTTAAAATCATCGAGACAAATGCATTAGATAAATGTTCTGTTAACTGAAGAAAATCTGAATACTTGTTACGATTGATGCTCAAAGTCACTGATTTGATTAAATTTGAATATGAGTGTTAGAACAATTATTGAGAATCCATTGATTAGTCGCCAAGATTGCAAAGTTTATTACTGAAGATAGCATGTTAATCGTGTCATCAATATAAAGCAGCAAGTTTTCAGTATTAAGCAGATTCTATCTTTCTCTTTTATCGAGTTTTTCGACGCTTTCTTAGATGGTTTTACGATGCATCCTTATCCACTATTGACCTATTTCTAAAAAAACTCCAGCTTGACCTTGGCTTTGAATCGCGTATTTTACTTCCAACTTCCTCTTCATATCACCTTCCTCGAGGAAATTGTATCCGTTTTCGTATTTGACAGCGCCTTAACAACGCGGGAAAACCGACTTGTAATAGCCTTGCATTCAAATTCTGAGCTGTCATTTTCTCAAGCAAGTAATATATACGATTACATGACGGTAAAAAATAGTAAAATCTTCTTAAATTGCATATTCGGTTTAAAATCAGTTTCAGCTTTATGTATTTATGTAATAGGAATACTCTTAGCACAAAATTAGAATTCGAGGCTCTTGTATGTTAACCAATGATGCTCCTTATATAAGACGTATTTTTTGTACAGGGTGCGGCAGAAAGAACGTTCTGATTTGGAACGTCAATAACAAAAATACAAAGCAAGATAGAAAAAGAAATCTTTTATACCTGAGAAAAATAAAAAAATTTATTTATTTATTTAATATTAATTATTTTATTATTATTATTATTTATTTAATTTTATTAATTAATTAATTAATTTATTTATTTATACCCTCGGAACGTTCTTTCTGCCGTACCCTGTATAAGTTTAGGCTAGCTTATAAAGCCTAACTTATTTTCTTTTGCGATTTCGTTCAGAAATAGGTGTTTTATTCACTGGTTAACTTTTATCGAGAATGTTTTGAGTCGCATGTTATGTCCATTAAAGTAGAAGGGGAATCTGAATATGGCATTGTACCTTCAGGTTGTTTAGATATTTTAATAAAAAATGTATATTTTCCTTGTTAAATGCTAAGGAAAACACAGACGACCTAAAACATGTAGCAAACACTGGGATTAAACTTCCGACTTCAGAAGTCATAGTCTCCAGGGTCCAATAACGATCTGACCACTCAACCACAAATCAGCTAGAAAATAATCAATCACCACTGGTGGTGCTGATAGTGGACACTTTGTTAACCACCATTATATTCCCTCATTCCTTTTCAAACACTGAAATATGATCTCCAACCTCTTAAAAATACCTCTTTGTCAGTGTGCCCTACTTATTTTGCTAATTTTCTAATTTGGACAAGATCTTTAAATGGAACTATTATTGTGTCACAGCGCAAAATTGATCACTGAAAAAGCATACGTATAATTAATTGTGCATTAAAATAAAAGAAACTATTCTTATCACATTTATTGAAAATTAAAATTCTTTTGCTATCAGGTAGTATAAACTTACTGCCGACACAAGCGTTTACACTTTTTCAAAGGCCTATATTTGGGGGACGAGTTGCTAGCCGATAGTCTTTGGTAACTGTTCTGCTTTTACAATAGATAGTCAGTCTCAGTGTAGGCATATAATTCAGTAACCGTATGGAATAGGCTTTAATCTACTGTTTAACGTTTGTACAGAATCGCTGACAGTACCGGATGTGCAAAAGATGACAGTAGCTCTAAAAAGACCAACCGACAAACTCCTAATTTCCGCTCGGTAAGAAGAAATTTAAAAATAAAATGTTTTAATTTTTTTCAAGAGAAAACTATAAAAACTTGGCGTGGCCCCTATCAGTCATTCGATTAAGCTGTTTTTGTTTTTGTATTCGGGCAAAAATATACGATCATAAAATTTGAGGAAAGCCTATGTAACTATACATACCATAACCGAAACAAAAAAGTTTTACACTGTAAATATCAAAAAGGACCATCGCTCATTTTAGATGTATGAGATCATAATTATATTTTTGCTCATTTCACAAACATTAAGTATGAAGGTTATTATATATTTTTCAAAATAGTACGTAAACAAAGTCACTCTAACAATTTGCTTGGAAATGCGAGAAATTGCTGACATTCAGATATGTAGGTTTGCCCAATTGAAAATAAATAGAGCATTCATTCAGAAAATTGATGCAGATGAAAATGTTTGAAACGATAAACAAGGTATCTATTTTTCCCCTTATGTATAGTAATTTTCTGCTGTCAAACCGATGCTATAATGTCTCATACTATTTTCAAAATTTTCGAGAAAATTCTGCGATGCTATTTTGACACTGTAAATGCTTTCTAAATGTAGATTATTCATAAGTAAAATTTCTCTGAGAAAAGGATGATCTAATTACAATTACACATCTTAGATTCAAAGAGGACGCGTTTACAGGGCATGACTTTTTTTCCGTCTTAAAGAGGTCTAAAAAAAGCACACGAAATTCATATTTCGAACGAGTTCTTTCTGCCTTTGTGTCACTCGTGTTAAAAAAAAGAAAAAGTTAACGACTTTTATGACATGCTGAAAATACGATGTGAAGAGCTTCAGAGAAGTCAAATGACGGAAGAAACTGATTGCAAGCATTCCCTGCAGAGAGTAAAGTCTTTCGCTTTCCAGAAATTTCTAAAAGTAGGTTTGGCAACACGATGTTATTCCATCTATCAATCATTGCAGTGGAACAAAAGATATATTTTAGTGGTTTCTGAATGCCGGAACTGCGAGAGTTGTAAATGGCAGCTTTCGAAGTCAGCAGGGCGCATTTAATCTCTTCTTCTATTTTAATACATGGAAATGTTTATCTACTAAATTGTACGACCTCGATTTTCTTTTACATGATTATTGGAGAAATGGTAAATTTTTGTGTTCGTTTTTAGCTTTATATTATTGAAAAATAATACGAAAAAGTTGTCTGTCAAAATCTTGAGCTGATGGAATAATGCTTTTCTGAGATTCAGCAATTAGTTCTTCAGCCGAAGCAGAAAAAGTGTTTATATTTAAACTTGCATTTAATTTTTTAATGGTCTACTTATTGTTCATTTTAATTTTAGAGCACATCGTTGATTTAAAATATGAGGTACTGAATCTCATGTTAAGAAAAGGAAAAATGTTCTGGACTTTACACAATCGATTATTCAATGTTCTTCAAGATTTGTGGCTAAACGTAAACAATTTTGCGATGTTACTTTGTAGTTGGGAGCAGAAGTTGTATACCCAGCGTAACGAGCCACTCCTCTAACTGACGAAGAATTACGAACACGTTTGAAACACGTTTGAGAAAAACCTTCTTTTATGAATGCATTTCGAACTGCTCTAAGAAATAAGCCACTCTTATTTTACATTTTTGCTGCAAGGTGATAGATGCGATTACTTGAATATGCTTTTTAAAATTCCGCACTCGAAACTATTTGTCGACAAAGCAAAGGACAGGTGGTCGCAAGAGGAAACATTTATTCTGCTACGTTTGATAGGTAATTTATCTTCCAGTTATTGACTGTAATGGAGATTGAGGTCTCAAAACCAAAACTGAAATTCAAATTAAATTTTTTTTCTCCTGCTTTACAAGCCATTAAAATTATTCTCTCTAGAATTACTCTTCATAAAAACTGGCCTTTTTTAGCTATATGATCCATTTTGGACTGTTTCATTCCATCATCAAATCCGTATTGTGTCCTAGATATGCAAATTCTTTTTTTAGCGCAGAATTCTCAAAATCCTTGATGAAGTACATTTTTACAAAAGGTACAAGTTTTTCTGGACCCTTTTTTCTTTAAAAAATATTTTGATGCATATCTTTAGAATTTTCCCTTTAACGTGGATTTCGGATTAACTTTTCATGGTCCCAAGTTGTTATGCTGCAATGAATATGTTGAAATTACTCCATTGACTCGAAAATCGGCTTTGTGCGCTATCATCTACACTCACGGTAGAAGATCTAGGTAAAACAATTCTTGATTCGGAATTGAAAAAGAGAAACAACTTCAGGTACCTGAAACTAATTTTGTCAGGTCAAACAGTCAACTTAACTTTGCTTCCTATTATTATGTAATATTACGATCAATGTTCAATATAAAACTCCACTGATAATTTTGTAATATTGCGATCAATGTTCAATATAAAACGAAATTGATAATTTTCTTACTTTAAAAGCAAAGAAAATTTCAGGGAATGTAACAAATGCTACTTGCTGGTGAGGAAATTAAATAATTTTAGTACAAAAACTTAACCAATGTTTTTCCTAAATTAGAAATTGAAGTATTGCAGTGGGGCAGCAAAAACACGAACAATTAGCATCAATTCTATTATTTGAGAAACTGATATTGTTCGTGACCATGAATATGAGACAAATAAGCATCGAAAATACGAAGGAAGATTTATATTGTATAAACTTTTCCTTGTCATTCCCTATACATTAGTTTATGTATTTCAGTACAGTCTAAAAGTATTATTAAGTCTTCTTTTCCGGGATAAACTGAAGAAAATAGCTTCATGTCTAAGGTGCTTTCATCACGCTTCTTTTGAGACAGATATCGGAATATCTAATATTTTGTTGATCACCTTAGTTGATATTGTTTGGACTATTTTCCTATAATACCATTCATAACTCTACGTGAAAAACTGATAAAAATAAAAGAAAACAAAGGATATTTTTTAAAACATAAGGTTAAGCTTAATACAGCAATTCTTATAATTTTGCAATTGAATGCACACAAATGTAATACGAAAGTAAGACTTCATCGTTTGTACAAAAAGTGTAAGTTTTACAGAGGCTTATGAGGTAGATTTTGTTCATGATTATTTTTTGATGTTTTTGCGATTTTTTTAACACTCCAAATACTTTAAACTTTAAACACGCATATAAGAGGGAAATGAAAATGAATCAAAGGGCAAATCCAGAACTCTGTGTTGTCACTTTATTTTGAATGAAGAAGATTTGTACATTTTCCCCCCACAAAAGAGAAAACTTGTGCAGTTTCGTAAACTCAGTTTTTTTAAAAAGTTTTAGAGAGTAAAATTTTAATCTCCTTTGAATTTTCATCTTTAAAACTACCATGATAAATGTGATTATAAAAGAGGCATCTTTGTAACGAATGTAAATTTTATGAACAATTTTTAAATAGGAACATTTTTTAAAAACAAAAAGGAAATTTTTAGATATGTCCGTTTAAACCAAATTAGATTAAAACAAACCTTATAAAAAGACATTTTTTTCTGAACCATATTGAATCAAAATCGTGTAAAAATATCCATATAAGGAAAGGAAAAAGGGTTTATAGTTGAACGCCGTTTATAATTTCCTCAAGTAGGTATATCTCCTAACAGGGAGTGAATTCTTAACTACCGGGAAGTTTATATAGAAAATAACACTAAATAAATTATCATACTTTACTCATCTCCTGTTGAATTTCATTTTTAGGTCTTTTTCGAACTGCAAAAAAGGAAAAAGACTTATTTTCTTCCGTTTAAGCTGTTTTTTGTTTTGCTAGAGGCAAACTGAGTGCCTTGTCAAACAAGTAGCGTTTGCCGTCCATATTTTAAAACGGATACTGTCGCATGCAACTTATTATCCGTGGGACTGCGTTCAAATCATAGTCAAAGAATGGGTATTTTTGCTATCCCCTCACACGGAGCAGTGCTATTTCACGTATTCGTTTTAAGTACTCTCTTATTTTTTTTCCCAGTGCGGCAGGCACTTGCCTTGACGACATTCCCCCATCAAGACCACTAAATCTTGTTGGCTACCTTATTATGGGTGCACCATTTAGGGGAGCCAGCGTCGTTCCCTATGAGAGGACAACATGTTGTCGTGTTGTCCTCTAAACCAAGCCTTTTTCGGGATTTGAACCCAATCTCACTGCATGGAAGGTGCCGACGCTAACCACTATACCATGCGGCGACAGTACTCTCTTATTAACGTAGCCATAAATGTCCATACGATAAAGTGCGTACCGTGCTGAAAAAAACAGACAAACAAACAAAATCACTTCACTGGTGCGCTGTGGTGTATTAGAAGAGGATGTAAAGGACAATTTACAAATTTCGATGTTATCACTGGTACCTAAGAGTATTAGGAATAGCATTCGGAAAAGTAGATGTCCCAAAACAGCTATGCCGGGTGATGATCGAATGGCTAAGGCGCTGGAATTCCTCAGTCTGTGGGTACGAGTTCCATTATTAGTATGGATGTTTGTAGCCTTTCAGAATCGGCTTTCAGCAGTCGGTCCCGATATAATTATCCCTCGTGTAGCAAAATATGACCTCAGCGCTCTAACCAACTAACCAATTAACAAATCAAAAACACGTGCTGATGCCCAGTCGTTGCAAAGACACTCGACCCTTGAAAAGCATGATAAAAGACAATTAGGTAGACAAATGATGCATTGTAAAAACAAACTAAAGAAAAGTGATGGATGTAATTGTGTATGTAACTGTGATGGCTGTAAAGTGATGGCTGCATTCTGGGCAGTTGGTTTCAGAGATAAAGGAATAAAAGATAAATAGGAGGAAATGAAGTTCGGAAAATACTCATGACAGCTCCAGGATGGAGCTTTTTATAAGGATACCGCTTTGGGGACGGATTCAAACTGTCCTAGTAGACGACAATAGCAATTGTGTATCAAATTATAGAAGACATAAAAGAATGCCGAGTAGCATTGAAATGGAAGAGTAAAGCATTCTCACTTTGCTGCAACCTGGTTTAGAGTTGACTCTTAACTCACTTAATGTAATTTGAATGAGAGTACTAAAATAGGGTTAATAACTCTGAATCATGGCATTTTCGAAAAGTATGCTAAGCAATCTCCATTAAAAAGAAAAATAATTTTAAAAGTATTTAAGGACAATAAGATTTTATTTTCCAATGATTTTAGCCAAGACATTATTTAAGATAAAGTTAAAGACAAATACATGCAGAAAATTTTGTTTAAATTTTAAAGGAAAATTCAATCATGTAATACAGAACAAAAATAATAAATCTGCAATATAAATGAAATGTTTTATTGGTCAAAGGCACACATGCGAATCGAGTTTATATGTCAGTGAAAAATCTCGATGATTTCATGCTCTCCATACTTGAAACACTTTTAAAATATTAAAGGAAGTGCATTTTCTCTTTTTAATGTTACATCAAAATTCCGTAACACACTAACCTTCTAGAAAAACTTTAGAATCCCCTAAGAGTCGATTTTCTGTTTGCTTAATATTTAAGTCAGTCAGCATGATAAAAGGTTTAATCAGCAGAAAAGAAGAAGGTTTTACCTTATCAAGTGTAAGAATACAAACGAAATAACTTTAACCTTAAAGAATTAAGGTCTTGAACTGCTTTTAACATTTCTCAATTGATTTTCGAAAGAGGAATGGGCAAACAAGTGGGCAAACAATTCCCAAAACCGACCCTCAGAGCTTAACTTCAAACTGACCTTGATGTAAAGAATAAGTAACATTTTAATAGAATATCTAATCCCCAGTCCAAACGTTTAAAACTTACATCCAATCAGAGAAATTCCTTTAATGTTGAAATTCTCAGGTTGTATCTGCATGATTTTCTGATTGTAAGTTTCCACATTGTGTTCATATTACTGGAGTTAAGAAAAACAAATTCTGAAAAAAAAGAACAACAACAACGACTGGATACCCTTCTTACTTAATATTCAAAGTGATGCTCCTTTCAGACTAGCTTTGAAATTGCAAAATAGTTTCAAGGTAATTCAACGCATTTTGTTGAATCTTTTCCCCTTTGATTGAAAGTAATAAAAAAGTTTTGTAAGGGAAATCGCATGCTGTTTTTGATTATGATGAAATTAGAAATTTCATCATGGACTATAGAACAAATACCTTCAACAGATAAAATTAGAATTTCAATACAGAACATAACCTTTTAGCCCCAGGCCTATTAGCCTTGCTCATGAAGTATTTATCTGTCTTTTCACAAATTTTACAAATCTACAATTAGCCTCACTGAACTCCAAGGATTATACAACATTAGACTAAGGAACCCGTTGTTGTTTCTAATTTCCCCTGACTGGAAGTTCCAAACGAGGTTCATATAGGCTTCGGGCTTGCGTGTGCGGCTCCGGTTTTAAATAGCAACACAAGGGTCGGAGTCCGTCTCAGCCAGTTGCCACTTCAATTTTGACCCTGTAACACCAGGGGTGACATCTGAGGAAACGTACCCTCTCCCAACCTCTCTGATCTCATAGAGGGTATTTCCGGTCTACGGATTTAACGTGCCCATATTCGGCATAGACACGGAGGTATTTAATGGTGCGTGTCGGGATTCGATCCGAGCGTACTCAGCAACGAAAGCGAGTACGTTACCACAAGGCAACCTCGAGCCCAGAATCCTTTGTAATGGATTCCAGAGTTTTCTGCTGTGTAAATTGAAGAGAATAATTGAATCTACCTGGAGCCTTTAAACAATGAATCGGAAGCATTGCAAAAAATCCGTATGCTGAGAACTGATCGATCAGTTTTCAGCATACTGAGGCCCTGTGACTCAGAAAAGGAAATAACTTCAAGAAAACTGACGAATAAATAGTAGTGAGAGAGGGGATACGACTAAACTACCAAAACGATTCGATTTGAAAACCGAAATTCAGAAAGGGGATTTAAAGTAATGTACCGTAAGTTGGGGCTTCTTGGACCCTAGGGAGTTACTTGGACCCAAACCGAGAAAGTGTTTTAAATTACACTTAGGTCTCCTATCAATAATATATAGATATAATTCACAATCTCTCCAACAGATAGGAGCATTAGCTAGGTCCTGAGGCACTTTACCACGTCCCCGCTGTTCCCACCTTTTTTTAGTTCAGGTTATGTTGCTTTGTGATAAAAACACGAATTTTTGTGACCGTTTAACTTCCACTTTCACTTCTTTATACACTGCAGTCCCACATTAGGTAAGGATAAATTTACATTTCAAATACAGTCTTTAAGAATATAACAATAGTTTTAGATGAATAGAGAATCAATTAACCCAGTAAAATTTAAAAGTATTAACTAGTGTACTGATAAACTAAAAATGGGGATACTTGGACCCAAGCAAGGAAATGGGTCCAATTAACCCCTAGTAACACTTTTGATTAGATATTATCAAATTTCACTGCAAAAATAATTAATATCATTACTTCATGTCGGGTTCCTTTTATTAAATGGTTAAACCAGTTCATGTGCATTAATTCGCAGATCTGATACAAAAATGCCCCAAAATTACAAGAGCTCTCCTGGGAGCAGAAAGTATGCGGATTTTACAGCTGAAAAATTAGAGAATGTTTAAATGCTGTGAGGTCAGGAGAAATGTCTCAGAGAGATGCCTCAACCCACTTTAAAATTAGTTGAACAAACCTGGACATCCAGTCATATTTACTAGTAAAGAAACTTTGGCCTGTGCCAGTCATTTAGACAAAATTTGTGATTTTGGATTTCCCGTAGACGAAATGGACTTTCGATTTATTGTCAAGTCTTACCTTGCGATGCATGGAAGATCAGTGAAATGTTTCCAAAACAAACTCCCTGGTCGTAATCCACTGTTAACGCATCCACTGTTAACAAACAGATTTGCAAATAAAAATGGGCTTGTTTTCTATTTTAATGTAAAACAAATTTTTCATACATTAGCCTCTATTTTTATTTCAAGATCCTAGGTTCTACTTGAGCCGACTACCTATTTGAATTGTATATTTCATGTAAAATGTAGGTTGGGAACAAGTAACCCCAATCAGGGGGTTACTTGAACCCAAATTTCAATAATTTATTAAATATATATATAATTAAAATTTTGGTTTGAAAAAGACCTAAAATTCTGGAGAATCTTCAAATAAGTTGTTCAAACCAGGTTATCAGCACAAATATGTTTTTAAGGCTATCGTTGGGTAAGAAATGAACAAAAATCTTCCCTTTTTGGGTCCTAGTAACCCCAATCTACGGTACAAATGCAAATAATAGTGTAATAGAATATTGAAGAATATTGGAGAAATTGATAAAAACTTTATAAATTTGGATATCAAGGCATACATCTAATGAGAGAGAAAGAGGCAATTACAGCACTCTTGTACGAAGATAAGAAGAATTAGTTAAAATCATATCAATTAGAAACAACCATTCTCGCACATATGTGTGGATATATATATATTTGATATAATCGAACATATAAATATATTCGATTTGAAAACCGAAATTAAGAAAGGTGATTTAAAATAATTTATATGTACAAATGCAAATAATAATTTAATAGAATATTGAAGAATAGTTGAGAAACTTATAAAAACTTGATTAATTTGGATAACAAGGCATACATCTAATGAGAGAGAAAGAGGAAATGGCAGCACTCTTGTTCGAATGCAAGCAGCATCAGTTAAAGTCGTATCAATTAGAAACAACCGTTTGACACACATATGTATAGATATATTTTTATAAATATATATCTTTAGATAAACATACGTCTATACACTGCATCTATACATACGAGTGTGTACTATGAACACGCATATATATAGGCTTTTAAATATATAAACAGAAAAAGGGTGGACAGAAGAAAAAAGAATTTATAACTCTTTTGATTTCCACAAAAGTTTTATAGTAGATTCACAGTTCAAACGAGAAAAGCGTAAGATAAATTAATGCTATTTTTTCTTTTAAAATGCATTTTTTTTCTTACTGTATTCTTCTCATTGATCAGCTACTTCCTGGAAAATATCTTCGTTCAAATAACGCATGAATAGTTTTGTGGAATATTTCAGCAGACGGGATGTGAAACAAATGCGATTAAGCATTTAATGAGAACACAGATCGACGCTTGAAATTAAAATCACCCATTGAATGGTAAATTAGAAAAGTAAAAACCAGACTTTAGAGGATTGTTCTTTTGATATTATAAACTTATTAACTATTATAACATAATTTCCTCTAACTATGCTGATACTTAAGGGGGACTTTTAATCTTTTATTTAACGATACCGTTATTATTATTAATAATATAGATTTCCTTAATGTTGAGGTAGAAATGCTAACAGGACAAAGTTCTGAGTTTCGCTATCTTTAGAAAAATAGGATTTAAATCTTCGACAAACTCTAAGAAGTTCAATTGTTTATTTATTCTGTCTTCTATCATTGTTAGTAATACTAAGAAATCAGGGGCATGTCGGACATTCCCTTAGTGCCGTCATTATAACTGCTTGATTTGTAATGTTATTTTATTTCCTTCCATCGATCGGTATCTTTGAACCCTTTAAACCATATTTTAAAAATATTTTTCTCTTTGCGACAAAATATTAACCACTTAAATTTTTCAGCAATATAATTCAATACTTCCATTAGCCATTAAAACTATTGGTTGGGGACTTTTAGTTCATGTAATAGCTCGCTTTATACAGTGTGTACATAAATGAATATCCCAACTTTGCGGGGATATTGAAAGAAAACTAAAAGTACAAACTTTCTGTTCATCGGAAACCAAAAGCAACAGTTGAAAGTTTAAATTCGACACAGTTATAAGTGTTCATTGTGAGCCCTTTAGTAACACGAAGGATATCGAGGTGGTACGATAACTCATCCCACACTCTTTTCAGTATGTCTAGTGTTGAAACAAACACCTGATGTTTGATGTAGTCTCAGAAAAAAAGTTTGTACTTTGTTTAGTTTTCTTTCAATAGCCCTGCAAAATTAAGATATTCATTTATGTATACACTAGCTGAAAACCCGCGCTTCGCTACGGAGTACATTAAAATTAAATACAACGGTCAATGTATGCAATTAATGCCAAAAAAATAAATATATAAACTTATAATAAATGCGACGATCAATGTATACAATTGATGTTAAATATATATATATATATATATATATATATATATATATATATATATATATATATATATATATATATTTATATTTATAAAAAATCGTAAGGGATATTTATTTTTTATTTTTTTATAATATCCAATCGTCTGCTGCATTAGAAAGAAAAAGAATATCTTTTTGTCTATTTAGTTGTTATGCACGTGACGATAAATTTATTTAAAGTACCAGAAAAAGAAATCACGTGATCAGCATTTAATAAGTTAAATTCTAAAAATTAATCTTTAAAAATTCACCAAAAATCAGAAAATCGAGGTAAAGGTTCGAAAAAGATTTCATTTTAAAGGAATTTTTATCATCTTTCTTGCGATATAAATTTTATAACCCCCAAATTATTATTTTAAATGCAAAGTTAAAAAAGTTACAAAAACAGCTTAAAAATTTAATTAAAAAAAATCTAAGAAGAATTTTTCAAAAATCTTTCAATTGCATACATTGATTTCAAATGAATATCTTAATTTTTCAAAAATCTTTCTTAGTGCACCCCTACACCATAAGAAGAATCGCCATGCAAAATTTCAGCCCTTTAGGTCCAGCGGTTTGGTCTGTGCGTTGTATGTCAGTGAGTCAGTTACGGAACTATTTTATATATATAGACTATATTTTACGTAGGTTAGTCGGTGTCATATTTCGCAGTATTTTTCGTAATTTAAAAAAAAAATTATAGAGTAACCATCTTTTAAAAGTAAACCACTGTTCTGAAAAAATATTCGTTTCACAGAACTTTTATCATGAAAGTTTCAATTTGGAAAATTATTTAGCTTTAAATTATTTGGAAAATTATTATTATTAAAAGTAGTTTTAGCTTTTCCACTTTGGTGGTATTCTACTCGTATTTGGTGCTTTTATGTTTAGTTTAAACACACACTGAGTAATTTAGGTGAGAAAATTTGAATGCACACAAAAAATAAATAAATAAAACAACTCTCTGTACAATGGGAACGACAACTATAATTTAATCCATAATGGAAACTTAATAGAGTAATAATGTGGAGTGTTTCAAAGCCTTAATCCTTTTTTGGAGTGAAAAGTAATTGAAGAAATTTTTATTGCAGTTCATGCATGACTGCTTAAATTTCAATATCTGCAGAGATCTCTCCTTGTAAGCACCCGAGGAAGAAGGATTAAATAATTCAAAATGCTGTGTTATTTTACTTATGATAACTAGAATTTTTTTACACTTCACTGCTGCTTATTTATTACTTGACAAAAGGAGAGCAATACATATGTAATGTATGTACACTGGAATAAGAAAATTTTACAGTTGATTCTTATTTTTTTAAACGATGTGCCTTATATATATATATATATATATTAGAATGTTAAACTACTGTATTTTAAAGACCGATTGTATCAAATTAGTCATCTTAAGGTTATTAAGAATTACTGAAATTTAAAGCCCCCTTACTCTTTTCAACAGTTAATTTTCTTGTGTTCTACAAATAAGTACGCTTCATACTTTTTCTTTGTTAAAAAACAGGTATTGGTAGAAATTTAATTTTTTTACACATCTACCCCTAAAAGTATGTCGCCAATATTTATTTCACCAAGACCAACAAACACGTATAATTTAAAAAATTCATAATCAGTAATAATTTTAAATTACTTCCTTCTTGGCATGAACGTTTGTAGCCGTTTGGAATCGGTTTTTAAAGCAGTAGATCCCGGTCTAATTAGCCCTTGTGTAGCAAAAACCGTAGCGCTCTAAATCAAAGCCAAACCAAACCTAAAATGCTTTTTTCGAGTTTTAATAACTTGATTGATGTTGGAAGGGAATTAAGCATGTAATAAACACTATTTAAGAATTAACTGAACTCTTCAGAAAATTCACAATATTTATTTTGATCGATTTCTGTGGTAATATTTATCTCGCTTTAAATTTGAAAAATTTGTCATATTTTCATTTATCTGAAGCTTGCATAGCCTTTTCTACACGTTAGATCAATTGTTTTAATACCTGTTTATTAAGAACTTGAGTAAGCAGTTTTTTAACATGCTTATATGATGAAAAGCGTTCGTCAGAAGCATTACTTATTAAGAAATAGCCAATTACAAAAAAACGCCTATAAATATAAAGTAACTCCATTTAAAAAACATTAAATACACTGCTCAAAAAATTAGGGGAGCAAGCAAAGAAGTTAAGAAAACCGTGCAAGACAGCCACGTATTGGCATAAAATGGATAGTACACGCGTATCAATGCGCAATACAGAAAAAAAGACGTAAAAAAAAATTGTAATTAAAACTTTAATTCTTTGAAAATAAAAAAAAAAACATGAAAAGATGATTTAGAGCAACAATTTGGTTACATGTAAACGATAAAAAAAGTATTGTTTAGAAATGATGCAAGATGTTTAATATGGCGTGTGGTCTCCTCGAACAGCTAAGACTGCTGCACACCTGTTTTCAATGGATGCGATGATGTTATCGATAAGACTTTGGGGAATACTGTTCCACTCCTCAAGAAGTGCAATCTCCAAGTCTCGGAGAGTAAAAGGAGGCCTTGGTCTCGCAGCATTGCGTCGTCCGAGCATGTCCCAAATATGCTCGATTGGATTCAGGTCAGGAGAGCACGCTGGCCATTCCATACGCTGTATTGTTTCAGCTTCAAGCATGTTCTCCACAAGACGAGCTGTATGCGGTCTGGCATTATCATGCTGGAAAACAAAGGAATCTCCAATGGCTGCAGCGTAAGGTATGACATGAGGTCTCAGTATCTCGTCTGCATACCTTCGGGCCGTCAAAGTACCATTCCGAATGATATGCAGGTCCGTACGTCCATTTATGCTGATTCCACCCCATACCATAAAACCAGCTCGTCTGTATTGTGACCTTTCACGAACGAATGTGGGGTTATTTCGAGTGTCCCTTTCCCTCCATACCAAAACACGTCGGGTGTCACACTGCAGACTGAATCGGGACTCGTCTGTAAACAGCACTTGGCTCCAATCATGTTGCTCCCAATCTCGATGTTCAGCAGCCCATCTTCTTCGGGCCCCACGGTGGTGTGAGGTCAACGGAATGCAGACCATTGGCCTACGTGCATAGAGACCTCCCTGATGAAGCCTATTACGTACTGTTTGGCTGGACACCCTTCGTCCTGTTGCCAAGAGCAACTGTCTTTGCAGCTGAGTAGCATTGTCTGTTATGTTTCGACGAGCTGTTAACAGTATATACCGGTCATCAGTTGCTGTAGTGGCGCGTGGCCGACCTTGCCCTGGTCGACGCCTAACATTCCCTGTTTCTTGGAATCGATTCCACAGCCTTGCAACGACACTTCTGGCGACTCCAACAGTGTCCGCGACACTACGTTGTGTTTGCCCGGATTCAAGTCGCCCTATAATACGCCATTCCATGGATTCCGGTAAATCGCGTCGTTGAGACATTTTCAAGTCACCTTTTCTCAAAAAGAATAACCGAGAAATCGAATTTCACAGTTAAGGCAGTGAAACAGACGTTTCTGCAACATCCCGATTTCCGCCCTTATGTTCTTTTTCTGGTTTTTGACGTCATGAACTTTGATTTGCATATGAAGTTTTCTTCTTCTGTTTTCTGCTAGGCTTTAAATTATGGATGATTTATTTTATGTTACTTATCGGTGTAAGTATATGCGTAATTTTGTTAAAACCCCCCTAATTGTTTTGAGCAGTGTAGTTTGCACATTTGAAAAAAATATGAAAACATTGAACTTATCCATCAGGCATTGACACATACTAACAGCGAATTTTGTTTACAACTTCATTACGAGAGTACTCTATTATGGTCAACTTACATTACAGTGTGGGCGGTGTCATCAGTTATTAACTAGTACCTTTTCCAACGTTATTATTTTGAAATAAATAATATCAGCTTTAAAATACTGAACTTTTCTATCTTTTATCGTATTCAGTTGTTGACTTTTCCCTTATCTATCAATACAATCATCACTTATTTCTGTATAAAACATCACCCTAATTAATAATTTTTTAATAAATTGTAACTGTAAGAAGAGCAAATTGGGATATAATTTTGAAATTGAGGACATCAAAAATTACATTAAAGATATGGTCTATTTTCTTGAAAGTTATGACTATCTATAAGTAATATTGCTACATCCTTAACATCCTAAAAACTATTTCTACTTTTCAGAACAAATGTGGAAATAAATTTAAACAAATTCATTGCCTGAAGTTGATTGAATGATATGTCTTATGATGATTCGTTTCCTCTTATTCCCATCTGTTTGAGCTTAAAATTTATTCCGTAAAACTGTTAATAAAATTTTGTGACAAAATTATTTGAGAGTTTTCTCCGCTTAATTTGCTTTTTGTTTTCTCATTTTCATTTGATTCAATAAATGAATTTGATTTAATAAATGAATTTGATTTCATTTGTTTAGGCATGTACGGTATTTTTATACTATGCACTTTCATGGTCGGAACAAATGCCTCTGATTGGCGTTCAGATTAGTACTGTGTTGCTATAAAAGAGTTAACCAGATAGCACTGTGTTAACTCTGATGTTTTGAATAATACCGCATATTTTGAATTTCACAGTGATGGAATCAAAATGATTTTAAATCCTGGATGCTTTTGTACTCCGAACAAAGACTGAGTGGCTTTTAATTATGCATATGTATTTCATTAGTGATTTTGCAGTTTGTTTGGAAAAAGACATTTTACAAACTTGTTTCGGCAGTATATACATATATGTATTAAAAGCACACTATGTGTCGAATTCTAAATATAAATACATTTATTTTGTTTTCAAAGATGTGCGGTTGAAGGATTTGACGAACCAAGAGAGTATAAATTCTGCTAATAAAACTTTTTTCATAAAACCTTGGAAAATAAATGGAACATAGGGACATCTTGAGAAATAATGAACCTTAGATCTTCTCTAACAAGAAATCTAGCACTTTGATTGTAATAAGTTAGGGGCCTTGAAGTTGGTGACTGTCATTTTCCCTTTTCGAAGTGATTAGCTCTGACTTCGTGAATCAGATTGATATTTAATGAATTTGTTTTTTCAATTCGGGATATTTTATTCCTTTTGTGAGGCCGGGTCCTGAAAAATTCGGCATTGCTGGTAGCCATGCAAATAGTATTCCGAGTTTCCGACATGCATGTTTATGCCAACACAAACGGCATTCCGAGTCAAAAGAATGAATACGAGGGCGCAATAGCCCAGCTGGCAAGGGCAGCGAGCTTGTGATCTGAAAGTCACTGGTTCGATGCTCGTCGATGACAAATCCATTGCCTTGTACACTAATGATGGCTGGTGCACGTAAAATCTGTCGTGGCTGCAATGCCCTCCAAGTTCTCAAAATTACCTCTGGAGTTGCGGGGTCAAGTGTTCTGGTCTCGTCCCTTGACTCGGTTAACAATTACGGGACTGGTCCTTTGGCCAAATCGGACTTCGATCCTTGTGGTGCTAGTCAAAACAGGAGCCACACCTTCATCACCCATATCCTTCGGGACTTGATCTGATGTTGCTGTCGGTCATGTGGCATAAGCAACAACAAAAGAATGGATACTCATTCAATTGACATTCTGAAAGTTTAGGTTTAAAATGTACGTAAATGATTTATATATATTTATTTTTTTATTGAAGCATTGCTGCAGAAAACATTACAAAGAGTGATCAAAGACCGAAACATTTTGAGTAAGTTAAAATCGAAAGTCGAAAAGGTGAAAGGAAAAATTCTGCAACAAATAACAAAACTAATATTTCATACTTGATGCACAAGATTATATTACAATCGTTTATGAAAGTTACCACACAATTATGCCCTTTTAACACGTTATCCAAGATTACATATACTCTTTTTCACGAAATATTTGTTTTTATCGTGTCGGCTAGAGTAAAGTTTAGGAAGTTACACTGAAGTATGACCCGACTAATTGTTCTAGTTTCGAATCGGAGGATTTGCAGAGCTTTCTCAGAAGAATGATTTGGAACAGAAGGTGAGCTGACCTCAAGTAAATGCAGGTCACTTTTTTCTCCGCTGTCGTAAAAAGTAGAAAATTAGCGGAAGTTGAAAGTAAAGAAGCAAACAGAGATTAAGTTGCCGCGGTTGACATACGAAAGAAAATATTTATTTCACCAAGAGACTCAGACACAGAAGAAGTGATTTTAAATCGAAATATATGGATGAACAAATGAAATGTTCCCATTGAAATCTGTAGAGAAATTTCTAGAGAAATAATTAAGAAGGCACTATATATATATATATATATATATATATATATATATATATATATATAGATAGATAGATTTGTATGTATGTTGCACATATCTCGCTATAATCTATCAATCCAGCGTCAAAAAAGAGCTCTGGTTAACAGGAACTGGTGTCTGTCTTGAAAAAAAAAGTGTTTTCCAAATGTGTTTATTCTGTCGATATCTAGTATGTTCCGCAGTGGGTATATGTGTTAGTAATCCCTTAGAATCGGCTTTGAAATGTAGATTATGGTCTGTTTAACGCTCATGTAGATCAGGCAGCAGGTAAACACGAAGATATTGAATTCAATAGTCGAAATTTTATTCTTTGTTTTAGGATTAAATTAGTTAATACATGTAGTTTTCCAAACCGGTAGGAACTTTGTCGATTATACGACATTTGCCCATTCCCACTGCGAATTTGTTGGCTTCATTATTATGGGAGAACCATAGAGGCAATCCAAAATAGCTCCCTAGTCACAGCCTTGTGTTCGAGAAAGCTGGAATAGAACCCACAACCTGGCGGTGAACGAACGCAGAGAATGCTCGTCGGCCAAACCACTGCGCCACCCGGACTGCATTTAATATATGAGTCATATTGTATTATTATTATGTTCTTCTGGATTAGTCCTTCAAGGGGTTCAATCCAAAGGTTCTCAGAAACTTCGCGATTAATTTTAAAAGGACAATTTAAATGTAATAATCTAAGTTTTATAGTAATTTTTTTAAAAAGAAAATTAAATTAATCTGTTAGAGTTGAATAGTTTCCTTTACAAGCAATCTTGATTTCTCTTTTAACTGATATTTTCTCCTAAAGAAATGTTATAATTTCTTAAGTAGGTTTGGCTTATTGAAATATTAAAGTTAGGTGCGAATTATGAGATTTTCTATTTCCAGAGCTTTAGAGGGTTACCCCCCCCCCCCCTCTGAGAGTTACGAATTTCTAAAATGTATTATCATAAAACATACATTTACTATTCCAACTTGTTGTCACTTCCTAGGAGTCTAAATCTAATCGTGTTGGGACATTTAGTCTCTAATTCGGATGTTTTAGGAATCTCTCATAAATTTAGGAATGTCCTGTTGTTTGTATACGATTTTCAGTTAACATAATCGGTGCTGAAAACCTTATTGTAAAGTCAAAACAGCAATTAAAGTACTCTTAATAATACCGTAAAATCTTACGTATTATACACGTGTGCGTATCATAGTCAAGATTTTATGGTAGTAGTAAGAGTACTTTAATTGCTATTTAGTATTTAATTGCGTATTATAGTCATGCTTGATTTTGCACGAAATTTTCGGAAAAAATTAAAATTCGACTATAATACGCACCCATAACTTTTCAATATTTTATTTAAAATTTGTACATATATTTATAAACATAAAGGAAATTTATAATAAAAATAAACGAAAATGTCAAATTCGGTAGAAAGAAACTTAAATTTTAAATTCAAAACAAACAATACTGTGAAATTATCAGTCTTAATCACTTTCACTAGAATATAGCTCATATCTTGTTTGTCGTTAATTCAATGTTTAAAACTACGCTTTTTTGTACGCGAGTATAATACGCACCCTCATTTTTTCGGACCTCATTTTTTCGGAAATGTGGAAAAAAAAGTGCGTATTATACTCAAGATTTTACTGTATATCTCGACAAAAACTGAGCAGTTTGAATGTCTATAATGCAAATTCAGAGATTTTAGTTTTCTCTTTCTCTTTAGAAAGCTCCCATGTAGTATTTCTAAAGATAGTAAAATTCGTCGTGAGTGCCCAAGGAAACCCCCCAAAATACTTGTACCAGCAAATTCAGCAAGAACATAAATTTTCCAGTCTATAATGCATGCAAAAATTAGTACTCTAATTTATCTCAACCTCTTTAAAGCTCGTTTGCTAAATATACACTCCTCTGACACTCTTCGATAAAGACTGTAGCAACCATTTTCCACTCTCCAGCAGCATGACAGCCTAAGAAGGTTCTTGACCGTAAGTCGGTAGATTCTTGTGACCTCCAAGTTAAGTAGAAAAAGGGAAGGGGAAGGAGTGGTGGGGGACAGGAAAAGCGTTCTCTCCCTCCCTTAATCACGCAGACCTCAAGCTACCTGTGGATATGTAGGTCACTACGATTGAGACCATTACGTGCGTACTCACTTAGCATTTTTTTTTCCCCTCGCCATTCTTCCTTGAAGATTTTCGAGTCACATTGTTTCGTAGTACGAGATGTCTCGTATTCAGATTTCAAGGTGGAAAAAATATCAGACAAGATGGATATCTCGGTTTATGTAATGGGCTGCACGATTTGTATGCAAATGAGTTGAATTGAAATCACGAGTAATCAAGATGAACTTGGGGAGTATACGGCAATGCCCATATTTTATCTTTATAGACTGCAATTTTTAAAAAATCTCATTGTAATGCATCAACATACCTTATTTAATCAGACAAATAGGTCTCAAATGTAATTCTTTATACTTGCTTTAAAACTGTAGTCAATAAACGCTTGTCGATAAGATTTTTGAATCTTCTTAGAGAAAATTTTTATAAAAGTAATTCAAAAAGCTTGTAAACCGAGCAACATGTCTTATATAATATTATGTCTTATCTATATATATAAAACAGTTCCGTAACTGACTCATTCATTCACTGACTGACTGACTGACTGACATACAACGCACAGACCAAACCGCTGAACCTAAAGGGCTGAAATTTTGCATGGTGATTCTTCTAATAGTGTAGGGGTGCACTAAGAAAGATTTTTCAAAAATTCTTCTTAGATTTTTTTAAAATTAAATTTTAAGCTGTTTTTTAAACTTTTTTTACGTTTGCATCTAAAATAATACATTGAGGGTTATAAAATTTATATCACGAGAAAGATCATAAAAATTCCTTCAAAATGAAATTTTTTTCGAATTTTTACCTCCATTTCCTGATTTTTGGTGAATTTTTAAAGATTAATTTTTAGAATTTAATTTATTAAATGCTGATTACGTGATTTCTTTTTCTGGTACTTTCAATAAATTTATCGTCACGTGCGTAACAACTAAATAGACAAAAAAAATATTTTTTTCTCTTTCTAATGCAGCAGACGATTGGATATTATCCAAAAAAAATGCATATCCCTTACGATTTTTTTATAAATATATATATATAGATAGATATATATTTTACATCAATTGTATACATTGATCATCGCATTTATTATAAATATATATATTTATTTTTTGGCATAAATTGCATACGTTGACCGTTGTATTTAATTTGAATGTACTCCGTAGCGAAGCGCGGGTTTTCAGCTAGTATATTATATAAGACAAAACACCCATGATATTACCATGGGTATTAGGCTTGCCCGAACATGATTGGCCGATTTGCTTGGAACACTGCCGCCATCCTCTGTAACAGAGTGACCGCGGCCGAACATGGTCAAATAAATAAATAATGAAAGCGCCACCTAACGTTGGCAGGCAGAGGAAAATAAAAAAATTGATCATGTTTATAGCGAGTGGAAACTGATATTGGTCGCCTGTGCCCAGCAGCGTAAACTTTGAATGAAAATGGTAATTTTTAACAATGCATATAAATCTGTTGAAAACTTTTGAAATAAATCAAGAAACAATAGAGGAGTACGAAGTAAGTAAAGTGCCCAATTTTAAATTTTGGTTGGTCAAATTATGGTAGAGAGCTTCAAATGGGAGCATTTCAGATAAAAAAGACAGATGTTGATTACAGACACTTCAATTAAAGTCGTCTTCCAGTTCTTTCTTTGTATATAATTTCCTTAAAAAAAAAATAAACGAAAATTGCTTTGGAGGAAAAAATAAATGAGAGCGAATGAAGGATTTTTTGTTAAAATAAAATTAACAGTTTTTCATATAAGTTCATATATATATATATATATATATGTTTATAAGCGAATAAAAACTATTTTAAATAATTAAGTTGAGGAAAAGACTTGCTTACCACGCATATTCAAGAAATAATTTTCTGCAATCCCTCACTCCAAATTACTTTAAAAATTCTCTTTCCCTTTCTAGCTTCTAAGGCTATATCAAAATAAAATAAAATTATTAGTTTCCTCTTTATAATTAACGCTCCGACTATTTTACAGCCAATATCTAAGTATAAATCTCATTAAGGTCATCAATGCTATTATTAATTTTAATTGCTGTATACCTGTCTGATGTCAATTGTACGCATTCCCATTAGTTCCTTATTCAAAAGAAACCAGCATTTAATAAAAACAAATACATGCTCATTAAAAGCTTGTCAACATTGGCGTACGCCATCTTTGACACGTGAACAGCATAACGAATATATTTCAGCATTGTTCTTAACTTTTAAAGAATACATTAACTGTGTTATTTTTATTAACACATTTGTATTTTATGGATATATAACTCGGGTATACAACAGCATTCATCTGATACTAAATAATGCTTCTGTATAAACTTATGGATGCTCGAAGGACTTTCTAAGTGTGTGATTGTCACATTACCCTAGTATTAGATTGGGCTGTATTACATTTTAGGAAGTAATTAAAAGAGAAAGTGCTGCGTCTTATTCATTGCAGTTAACGAAGTACAGGAATATTTTTAAGAACAGACTTCGGGGTGATATTTCATCCAGAGACACTCTTAAGGGTTATTTGCTGATCTAAAAAAAACCAAATGTAGTAGGGGATGACGCACCATATACGATACATCAGTGTTTGGGAGCGTTGTAACCTGTCGGTAACGCGTCGGCTTTCGGTACTGAGGGTGCTCGGTTCAAGACACCCTCCGACAAGCGCCGTTAAATACCTTCGTGTCTAGGCCGGATATGGAAACGTTATATCCGTAGACCGGAAAACCCTTCTATGAGGCCAGTGGGTGGGGAAGGTACGATCCCTCAGATGTCGCCCCTGGGGGTTAAAATTGTGGTGGCAACTAGCCAAGTTAGATTCCAACCCTTGTGGTGCTATTATAAACCGGAATCGAACTACTGAGCCCGAAGCCTATATGGACTTGGTCTGGAACTTCCGGCCAGGGGGTATTAGGAACAACAACAACAACAGTCTTTTGTAGCGATTTTGCTGTGACTTCTTACCGGACTGAAAACGCACCGTTTAGATGCGTTTTTCACGTCAAGAGCAATGATGTAAAGAAAAAGAAAGAAAATAAAAAGATTCTGTAGTTAACTTCAGAAACCAATTACCTCTTTTCAATATTAGGGAGTTATAGAATATCTTTTGGAGTAAGTTTTCCAACCGGAGCATTGCAGTAAAACGTGATTTACCAAAATCGACTATAAGTGGTATAACAGTTGAAGTAGCTTGGTATTAATAAAAAAATACATGGCTGTACTAACTGATGGGAAGGGATTAAAGAAACCTGGTGGGAAAGGTTAATTTTTTTTGTTCTTCTTCTGTTTCAGTCGCTGCCGAGGCAAATTATTCTTAATATATTTCAGTCAGTAAAATGACTCTGCAGAGAGAAGCTGGAAGGGTTTTAATTCCAAAGAGGCTCCCCGCAAGGCATACGTATGTACTACCATAAAAAACATCATTTGAATTTGCTTGGGAAAATTTGGTGGTTGGACGTAGGTGCGTCGAGTAGAACCAAGGACAATGTGTTTATTTAGGCTCATTGAAGGAATATGTTCTCATGGTTCTAAATATTTCAGTTTCTTTTTCAAATTCGGGAGGAAAAAAGGCTAAGTATCCAATTCCGGACAAAATACCTCATTTGAGCTTTAAAGTGCTATTAAGAATTTTAAACTTCCGTTTTTTTTCTTAACTGTAGAGCATATGCCAGTTGTTTTTGAGAGTCTTCGTTTTTCTTTTCACTCTTCCAATCTGATGACTTTAGATTTGGCAACAACCCGAAGAACGGTTTTTGTCATACTGCGTTCTTCCAAAAGTTCGCTGGTAAATCTTACAAACACCATTAACTAACTCTAAACTGCATCCCAAAGTTCAAGACAATTCGGCTTTATAAACAATACCACAGCAATACATAGATTGCTGTTGTATACTCGCATTCTAATACGGAAGAACTCCCTGGCGTGATGGACTGGTTTGTCTGAGAAGAGGATGAATTGGATAACGTTTAATCCGCAGAGTTCTGACCTTTATATAACTGGCTAACTCTGGGATGAATCAGAGAGATGAATGAACTGAATATTCGTTGATGACGCATGGCATTCTCCTCTGTCATGTAGGCAAAATATAGATCATGTAATTATGGGCTGGCGAAATGAAACCTTTTTCCCCATAACATTGAGACCATCTGTAAATTTTTGATTTTGTATGTATTTTCAAAACATATGACTGAGGGCTTATTTTGGTTTCATACAATCTGCTTTATTAGGTAACTAAAAAAGGTGAAACAGGTCACTACTAAAGTGTATCTGTACTTAGGCTATTTTTAAAACTGCTTAGTTCATTATCCAGAGTTTTGAAAGGATATTTTAAAGCTGCATTTCTTAAAAAAATATTGCTGCATACAGCAGAGATTCTTCGATATATTTATTTCTTTCGTTTCCACCTGAATGACAACCGTAACGTAAAATCTTGTGTGCTCACGCTTGTGGAAGTCCATGCTGTAATGATCTGAAAAAAATCGTTTTTTGGAGCTGCTATTTAGGTATTATGACATTCCACTGGCTTGGTATTAAAGAGCACTTTCCTAATGATGCAATTATTTATAACGCTAGAGTAAACATGCACTCACGGATATTGTGTGATTACACCGTTTAGTCTTTAATATTTCGAAAGCCGATTTGAAATACGTATGCTTAGGTAAATGGCTTTTTATTTAATCACGAGGCACAAAGGTTAACGACTTATAAACAATCAAATATATTTTGTTGAGAATTAGAGCTTCAGTAAACCTTTAAAATTATAAAAAACTGTGTGAGAAGCTGAACTCAGTTTCTACGTGGCTTCTTTCATGTGGAAACTGAGATTTAGATCTTTAGTGAGAAAGGAATTTAAACATTCTGGCATCCAATAAATAAAATTTGAAATATGGCCTGGGCGCCCCTAAAATTAAAAATATATTCAAAATCTAATGACATGAGATAAGATATAGTTTCTTATTCCCCCCAACAGAAAATTTTTTGTTTAAGGGGGGGGGAGATCACCTTAAAACTTCAAAAAACTCAATTTTTTGTTATGATTTAATTTTTGAGAATATAATGTAAGGAATATTTAAAAAAATTAAGTCGATACTGCAATTAGAACCGATTTTATGGCCAAATGTATAAAGCTAATAGTAAAGTACTGTATAGAAACTTTAAACTTTAAGTGGCTTTTTCTAAAAACTATAATTTTCAAACTAGTGAGCACTAGTTCTTCAAAACTAATGGTCACAAATTGCTAAAATATTATATACATGTATATCTAGTATGTCTATACAATTTATACCTAAATTTAGGTAAGTGCATAATACTAATTTTTTATATCAATTTTTTGTGAAAAAATTTTATGATATTTCTTGTACATTACAATAAATTTGCCTGAAAAAAATTTTTCATGTGAAATATGGTAATTATTTTAGATGTAGATTAAAGTATAACTATGGATAGAATATATACAAATTATTTAATATATATCTCTTAAAGTTTTTGATAAAATCTCCACGCAATGCACTGACCTAAGATTCGTTATACATAAAACATTATTTTTTTTTACATAAAATAATTTCTAGTAATCTACCAATAATTCTGCTTTTGTTTTCTAATAGATAAAGCTTTGTACATTTCACTCTAAAAATTGGTTTAAATTAATTACAAATTAACTGTTTGACAACATATTAAGCTTGGTAGTAAAATCAGTGTATTTTTGCGAGAGCAAAGGTGATCTTCCCCCTAAATAGCATAGCGTTTTATAGTTTCCAACCAACAAGTATAGTTCATTGTATGTTACATTGTATATAACATTGTAAAAATTACAAAGTAAAAAATATAAACAATTCAAATAAACAAAAGTTAAAAATCAAGAATAGACTGCTAAATCACTTTAACATAAAACATATCCTGCAAATAAAACATTTTCAATAGAGGATAGCACAGAAGCTTCATATCCCCATAATGAAAAAAATACAAATAAATAATCCAACAGAGATAGATAAAAATAATACGAATATAGACAAAAAAAACAAACAGAAATCAAGCACTCTGGGCATCCACGCACCAACGGCAAGATTCTGTATAAGTGCCGGAACTGAACCATAAAACAACATAGAGGTAACCAACAGGTCTCGTCATCAGGGAGCCTAACCAAATCAGTTACCTCAAGGGGAACTTTCTGAATAGGAGGCAGGTAAGCCCAAAAGACATCCCAAGGCCCCGAGTCCCCCAAGGAAGCAATTAGTCAAAAGAAAATGAAAAGACAAACACAACTACAGTGGGCTCAACGCACCGTACATGCAAGCACACAAATAATCCTAATGCAAAGTAAAAGATGCATACACACCCCAATTCCGTAAGTGACGGTTATGGCGAAACAGCAGCCAATTCTATCCTAGAAGTTACGTCATTGTAACATTACTACAGCGCCACCCCCCATTACAGCTTAACCAAATGAAAACATAAATACTATTCTAAACATCTTTAAAAATTCCTGAGTCTAAATGCCATTTTTTAAAACTTTTAAATTGCCGAAATTTTTAGGGAAATTGTTTTTACTTAAGTTTTCCTCGAAAATGTTACATGCCTCCAAAAAATCCCCAGCGTTGTTACATATGTTTTTTATTCTGTAAAGTTGTGAGTAAAAATATTATAATAAATTTTATAGTTTAAGTTGCTATGGAAATTGGTAAACGTGATAACCTCAAAGTTAAAATCTAACCTTTTATCAACGGGGTCTTGGGATGTCTTTTGGGCTTACCTGCATCCTATTCAGAAAGTTACCCTTGAGGTAACTGATTTGGTTAGGCTCCCTGATGACGAGACCTGTCGGTTACCTCTATGCTGTTTTATGGTTCAGTTCCGGCACTTATACAGAATCTTGCCGTTGGTGCGTGGATGCCCAGAGTGCTTGATTTCTGTTTGTTTTTTGTCTATATTCGTATTATTTTTATCTATCTCTGTTGGATTATTTATATTGTAAAAATTACATTTCTCTATAAATTTTACTCTGACATTCACAATGATTTGTAGATTATCAGTTGCTTCTACTGTTACAAATTTGAACGATGGACGGAATATCGGGTACTGGTCATCAGTTCGAGACCGGCGATTAGCAGATAATTTTACTGTCTTTCAAAATCTATTTTAAACAGTAGATCCCAGTATGTCCAGTCCTCTTGCAGCAATTGAAATTTCACAATTTAATGTTGTATAAGATTTTGAGACAGATAAAATTTCGTAATAATTTTTAATTTCATAATATTAAATTAAGCAAATACTCAACATAAACAGTACGGAAAAATGTGAAATTATTAACATTTTTCTAAGATTTGATAGTATTTGACAACCAATGCGTGACACCCGTCTGGAGTTGTTGAAGCGTGGTTGAAGAAGGAAGTACAAGAAGTGTTATGAATATACATTTTTTTCGTTTTTCTTTCTCTCCAGAGTTGAATGACTCTCTTTGCCAAGGTCACAAATTCATTTCTGTATGCTACGAGAGTGATAGGATTTGGGAAACTTGTCATTCCCAAATGTATGTAGACATGCTTTAATGAATGTTTTATTTTGGTTTATTACCAGTTGTGGATTTTTCATTGAAACTGAAAGAAAATAATTTATTTACTTTCACTACTGATACTCGGTTTCATTTTATACATTATATTATCACTTAAATGAAAAAAAAACATTTTTTTTTTTACCCTTATCTAAATTTTATTACACTTTGAAAATTCCTTGCTCTTAACTTAGTTGAGGATTACAACTACTTTAATCTGTTGTTGTTTCAAATACCCCTTGACCTGAAGTTTCAGACCAAGTCCATATACGTAGGCCTCGGGCTGAAGTGTGCGGTTCCGGTTTATATAGTACCACAGGGGTTGCAGTCCGCTGTAGCTAGACTTTAATCTTCTCGTAGAAAATGTGCATTAATTTTGACATTCGTCTGTTAAAAGAGATTCCACACTGGATATGTAGCATATTGGGTTCTACAGCTTGGAAACGAAATTCGAAGTACATTTTGCATCTCTTAAGTATTGGGCAACTTAAGTCACAGTATGAATTCGTGTTGTTCGATAAAGTTACATAAAAGCATATTCTTAAAGGTATCTGTTGTTCACCCCAGTGGCACACCCAGAATTTTTTCTTGGGGGGGGGGCGAGATGAACGGATAAAAATATTTATAATGCAAAATCAATATTCATAATGCAATTTCTGTTTCTTTGAGGGGGGGGGGGGACAGGGCCCCTTGGGCCCTCCCCTTGGGTGCGCCACTGGTTCACCCAATGTGATGTGTTTGGAATTATGCCGAACAAACTATTAAACAGATAATTCCCCAAAGAGCTAAACTGTTGGAGGGCAGAGAGTGGTATTAATTAGAACAATTTATTAATTTATTCTGAAGCCATGAATGATACTAACTGATTGCCATTGATCATACTAACATACTTTTTTCTTAATACTATTACTAAAATTACTAACATTACTCTGTCAATATCAAGCATTTTAATCCGCTACGTAACATTTCATAAATGTCGTTTCTAAGTGATTGATGAATAGACATAATGATGCATTTCTTTCTTACATTATATTTTCAGTATACTGATTACATGTGCCGGGGATTATGAAAGTCGGCTAAGTCATATATTTTTCGTTTCATGACATTTGAGGGTTTAAATTTGCACATGAACTGAATTCTGTGTAATGACGCAAGAACCAACCAAATCTAACGGTTCAATTTTGACAATTTTGCAAAGATTGCTCCAGATTACGGTAATATAAAATAATGCAATATGAAATAACTGATAATCTTATTTTTTTAGATTCTTGACTTAGGCCACTTTCAAAATCACCGGCACATATATGACCGTTTAACTTTAGTTCAAGTTTAAATTGCCTTTTTGCTTGTGCGGCAGCACTTGTTTGAAAGCACGTAAATAAAGAAAGCATAGCCCAGTCAGTGGTAGTGCATTAAGCTTCGACAAACGAAATTAAATACCTCCGTGTCTGGGCCGGATATGGGCACGCTATATGCGTAGACCTTTCCGTAGTCGTTTCTCGACGTCGCTTAGTGGTAAAAGGTGCGAGTCCTTCTGATGTCGCCCCTGAGAAGGGGGGGGGGGGGGACTCGTTCGATATTGAGGTGGCACCAAGCTAGCAATGTTGACTCACTTGTATGGTGCTCCCATAAAAAGTAGTGATCAATTTCCGTGGTTTTGCGTAAATGTCTCCGATCAAGTGCCTCCGCATTAGAAAGACAAAACAACAACGACAAAAAACAAACAAGTTAAACCTTTTTTAATGCATTCCTCTAGATATTTACAACCCCGTGTTAAAAAATTTGCAATACTGATCATGCGTAGGAAGAAAGATTCGGGTAATTCTAAACAATGAACCTCAACTAGAGTTTATAAAGATTAGCAAAATCATTAAACTATAAAATTATTGGAACAAAATAGTTTTACATTATAGTTTCAATATGAGTGAATGGAGTTTAACTAAAATTTGATAAAACAAATGTTTTATTTAAACTATTAAAATACACTCTGTCACAAAAAAATATATGCACCCAGAAGGAAACGAGCTACTATCACGAAACTTAACATGTATGTAGTGTATGAGGAGATAAGCAAATGATTACAAATTCAGAAGAACAGACCGTTTTATTAAGAAGATATGGCATAAAAAGGATACAAACAAGTAAGTAGTAAATCCACCTCTGGCAGCTATACAAGCCGAAACACGGCGTGACATCGGATCATTGAGGTCACCTATGACCTCCTGCGGAAGATCATGCCATAATCTTTGCAACTGGGCAGTTAATTCACCGGTATTCCGGCTGCAATGGACGGCTGCAGCTGCCTTCCAAGCACGTCCCAGACGTGCTCTATTGGCGAGAGGTCTGGTGACCTGGCAGGCCATGGGAGTACGTCATATCCTTGAAGATATTGTTGGGAGAGTCGCGCACTATGTGGACGAGCGTTGTCTTGCTGATAAAAGGCACCTGGGTGACTTGATATCATAGGGAGTACAACTGGCGTTAAAATCTCGCCCACGTAACTACGTGCCGTCAAAGTGCGTTGAAGGACGACTAGAGGTGATCATGTGTCCCAACAAATCGCTCCCTACACTGTCACACCTTGTGTAATAGCCGTATGCCTCTCGACAACAAATGCTGGATCGGACCGGTCGTCTAGATCGACCGGACCGTCGGCCAGTCGTCTCCGAAGGGTTTTCCTTGATACCACCGGTTGTCTGGAAGGTGGTAAATGGCGTCGAACCGATTCTAGCGACGTTGTTGGTGCGGACGTGGCCGCTCTTATGATTGCGCGATCCTCGCGCGCATTTGTGTTCCTGGGACGCCCTGATCCTCCGCGACGGTAGACTATCCCTTCCGTGATCCATTGTTGCCAACACCCAGCAACTACCATATCGCTCTTACCGATACGTCTTTTCGACCAACCTGCTTCTCTGAGAACTACTTATACGCCCCCTCTCAAAGTCCCACAATTGTTCGTACTGTAGCCGGTTACGTCTCAGAGGCATCTCTAGCCACAATACCGTCCATCCAAGTGGACAGATTTGTTTGAATAACTCTATGGCACGAGCAATCATGCTTTTAAACTCTCCCATCTACACATCTCATATGCGTTGATAATTTTAATCCAACGAACTGAGAACTTATAACTGGAAGCAATAATTTAAATAAATATTGACCTAATTCTAAACAAATATTGCAAAATAGATATTAACTTTGCAAGTGATGCAAATGAAAGCAGATGCCCTTATATTGATTTTAATTTATTCTAAAAAATTTTTTATGAATAAGTTTTAACATTATGACACCTGCTTTCATACATCTATTTTTAATAATTGCTATTTTTACTCCGTAAAAATCAACACATCCTCATTAATAGATTATACAGTAAAAGGTGCAGTAATATAAAAAGACATAATTTAAAAATTAAATATTTATAGCTTATGTGTCTAGGAATAGAAACATGATATATATGAAATGTTGTCAAGTGATTATTATCCATAACGTTAGCCAAATGTGTAGTAGAAAATTGTAGTTTTACAGACTAGTAATTCTTTTATTGTTTACTGTATTTTATTTTGTAATTAAATTATGTATAAATTTTAATTTAAACTACATGTATTCTTATTATTATTTTAATTTATATTTTTCTTAAATAATTAATTTAGTTCATGCTGATTTTTCCCTAACTGATATTCAAGCTCTACTTGCTCTTCTCGACTGATTTGTTGAGCAAGGTTCGGTAAGAGAAGCAGGTTTAGGAGTTTTCAGCCCTTCTGACAAGTACATCTGTAATTTTGACTGAATCTATAACAGTTCCGCGTGTGATTTCGTCACGCGTTTTCATGTAGCTTAGAGATGCGGTGACACACAAGGTTTGCCTCTTGCAAATGGTTAATGATGTGAATTTTAATTATTTTTCGGCCTGTAAAGCACTTTAGGCAGTTTGCTTTAAAGAGCAGACAGGGCAAAAACATATCTTTTACTTTATTGGTAATGTCGTTGCTGCTGAAGAAGAGACATTACTAACAAATTCTATCGTTTGATACATCTATCTTGATATGTATTCTAAGTTTGCTATGGCTTTCTTGACAAACACATATATAGAAGCATACGCATATTACCACACATAAATATGCACACACTGCGGAAGTACAGAGATAAATATAGTCCATCCTTTTACGACAGGGGTGTCATACTCAAAGGCTAACTTGGGCCAAACAAACAAGGTTTAACTATAGGTGGGCCTCAAAAAAATCAATATTAATACAAACGTATGTTTATTTACCTAATTGCAGTATATTCAACATAAATATACGCCTTTTGTTTAATAATAGCAAAAAATGAGTATAATTAAGAAAACATTTAGTGAATTCTTCCCATCTTATTATAATTCTGCGTCGGTATTTTAATGTATATTATTGTGTGCCAATATATTGACCGGGCCACGAGTTTGACACCCCTGTTTTACGATATATCATGTTTTCAAAATTGTAAACTTCACACGTATCTTACATAATCAAGTTTTAAAATGCAATGTTATCTTTGATTATCCCACACAAATACGCCTTTAAGACAATATGTTTAGCTTCCCTCACATATCATTGCTTCAGTCTTTTGTTTTCAGAGCTACCTCAAACAAGGAAGCTTTTTCTGGCACGATTAACCTACATAGGATCACGCGACAGCAGCTTTTTGCCCCGTGGCCCTTAACCGTAAAGAAAAAAAAAACCTTTACGAAGCTGAAAGAAACGAGGACCCTCTTGCAGAACATTTTCCAGAGAGTGGTGCTCTCTCGTCGTCGACCTCACCTGTTGTATAAAGTTCAGGTCAAACGGTTGTGTTAAGTTAATGTTGCAACATGTTAGCGTAGAAAGAGCATCAGTTACGCAATAATTGCGAAATTGAAGGTTGGACATTCAAATAACATTTTGCTTTGTAATCTCGGGTCACGAATGAAAATGCAGGTTGTTAACCAGAAAGTTCTAGAAGAGAGTTGTTACACAGTGAGTTGGCGAAATGATTAACCCTACTCAATCCTACAACATAAGGGGATTATTTTACGTATGCTATATTAAATTGTGGTCTAATGCAATCATTGTTTGCACGTAGTTAGAACTGTGGCATTGAAGTTTGAGTTGGGGGTTATTTTAAACTTTATATTATTAAAATTACTAATTAATGAATTGAAGGTAGGAATAAATCTTACTAATTAAGGTAGGTTTCAGTTAAATTTAAGTACAATATATGCCATTAGCCATTAGGGGTTAGTACATTTTAAGTTAGATGGTAAAGTTGCGTTGTGTTTTTTTTTATGCAATAACTCATAATAATAATTAACATTTACCCTAGGTTCGATGCACTGTTGCATCACTGTGGTGATTAATGAGCCAAAATGAAATAGAAAAATTAAATCTAATAAATTTACTTATCTAACCTTGGAGAACACCTAGAAATAAAATTACTTCACCTAAAAGAAAAAGCTTCATATCTGCTGAAATAAAAAAATAATACCTAAGCTGAAAGTCAGACAATTAATTAAAAAGGCAAGGACCGACATGACACAACTTTACAAACTAATAATAACAATTTATTAACATTATAACCATCAATCTGGTAATCAATTCTAATCAACATTCAACATATTTCCAACATACCAAATTCAATTATCAAATATGCAATTGCTGTAAAACCAACATCTATATCCTCACAACACAATCAAATAGATACAATGAAAATTCCATTAACTCAAAAATGAAGTGGCTGGCGAATAAAAAAAAACTAAATTATTCTATATGTAATTACTAATCATTAATTAAATTTAAAATTTAAATTGATTCTTAATGATTCTGCTGCAGCTTCAAAAAGGAGAGAGTTTAAGGATAGAATTTACAGAAAGGAAAGGAAAGAAAAAAAGGGAAATTCACCCGTGGCCATCGTCCCTTGGGCCGGGAGGCCCTCAGCTTGGGTCTCAAGCTCTCCTCGCCACCAGTTCAGGATCCCCGAATCAATTTTTTCGAACTACCGCGCTCCCGAGTCACCGCTCCATTATCCCCACTTCCATCAGTAAAATCATCTTCCACTCAAAGTAGTTCCCCGGCGCGCCGTGAATTCTGATGGTCGAAATGAGGGGGAAGGCTACAAGTAGCATTCTTGCACTCTGCAAATCGTATACAATTTATTTTTTCCACCCCTCATCTCGTTTTAGTTGATTAATTCAATTTCACGGCGCCCTGGTCATCCACCTGATGATGTATCCTTGCGCGCCTTCCATCTCCTGTTATTCTGAGATTTCTTCCCATTCGAAAAAGGCGCGCAGCGGAAGTATCGGGTTACAGATAGCGGAGGTGGCTATGAGAACTTGTTGCTAGGCACAGGGTCATTTTTAGGGAAAGAAGGAAAACAATGAATATTTCTAAAACCTATACCATTTAACAAAATTCCTTCAACCTTTGAATTAAAATTCTGCCAGCCAAAAACCGTACCAGCCAACTCACAATGTTTATAATTAAGACTTATTAATGTATCAATATTTTTAACAATAAGGTGTAACATGTGATGATCTATTTCAACTTAATTCTTCTCAATGTCAAAACATTTAGAGAAATTTGCGCACACTTCTCCAAATGCGATGACATTAATCAAATCAATTAATATTTGATCACCACAAGTTTAACCCTCACATATATTTAGCAGAGGCTTAATAAATTGATTAAAACAAAGCACAACCGTTACTAAAATTTACTTACTTACTTACTTACTTTATTATCTCAATCCCCGATATTAATATAAACGTTAATTATTTCTAAAACTATTAATTATCATCACAACAGGACTAAATCAATAAAAAAATCCATATATATATATATATATATATATATATATATATATATACACACACACAGGTGGTTATCAAAATAATGGAAACACTGAATCATGAAAACCTTTATTAATACGGGACAGGATCACCTTTGTCATGTAATACCACCTGATTCACCTTGGAATTGGATTATGTAAGTCATAAATAGTGGTTAAGAATATATTATACCATTCTTCAGGGAAAAATCACGAAAGTTCCTGTAGAGATGCTGTGGTGGATATCGATACCTTTATCTATCTGCTTATACAGATCACAGTGGTTGGATGATTTATAGTCAGGGGGATTGTACAGGACAAGATAAGATATTTGACTTCTTTTTCATGCTCTTCAAACCAATACTTGATAGATTAAGCTGTATGTATAGGGGACTATCATACCGGAGAACGTCATCTCATGCAAGAAACATTGTTTGCATAATAGGATGGACTAGTGAGCTAAAATTTCGACATAGGTCTTCTCATTCAATCTCCCTTTTAGGGTTACAATAGGGCCTGAAGAAAACCATGAGATGCCATCCCAAACCCTGATAGATCTTCCTCCATGATAGACAGTTGAGATGATACAGCCAGAATCTTACGCTTGCGTATGTGTTCTCCAGACATACGCTCGTCCTATTGCGAGGAACAATGTGAACAAGGATTCGTCGGACAAATGCCGTTTCAAGAAAATTTACTCGATTAGGATTTGCACTCGTGGCACCATTGAGGACGATATTTTGTATCTGCATCCACTACATGTGGCTTGGGAATAGCTACTCTTCCGTAAATGCTTTGTTTGAGAAGTTCCCTTCTACCTCTAATGGTTGATACCAGAACATGGAGATGCAGATTGAGCTGTTCGGTCATTTTGATTGAGTTGTTGTATTTCTTCGTGTCACAATCCGCTTCAATACCTCGTCCGTGTCTTTCACTCATCTCTCCCTTTCGTCCACTATTCTGTTTGGCAAAGGATGTTTTTCCGTACACCCTGTATGCTATCATGACTTTCGATACCATAGCTCGAAAAACACCCATTAGCCTGAGGGCTGCAGTAACAGATACTCCGATTTAAACGCGCTCCAAGAATTTGCCCTTTTTGCAAGGTCTGCAAGGTTTAACATTTTACGCTGTTTCCTCCAAAAGCACGATGCCCTTAGCTTCATTACAGCTACCTGACAGTAGAATAATACATACCCTATATTATATAAAAAAATATCGGTGGCCAGACTTGTTTTTTAAGGAATATGAAGCGCATTCATAAACACCACTAATAATGATTGGTGTTTCCATTATTTTGATAACCACCTGTATATGTAAATTGTTTTGATGGTTTGAGTAGGTACCTTATGCAACAAGCGTGGTTATCGCGTTAAACAAAATTTAAAGATAAAATTCATAACCTGTACAAGGGATGGAAAACTGCACGAAATAGTTGCTTAAAATTTTTTTGGAAGTCTACAACTTTTGACGGAGACAAAATTATTCAAGTGTTGACTGATAATGTTATTGACTGATAATATATAAGTTGATTGGTCGATAAGAGCACCCCTTCTACAGTGTTAGGGAGAAGTTCCTGCCTTTGGAAAGGTCTCTGAAATTTCTTACGGAAATTGAATGGATATCTATGTTCAAATATGAAAACCCTGTGAGCTAATACGATTCGGGATATTTTTGTACTGTTCGAGTAATTGAAACAGTGAAGCAAGTGAATTTTTTATGACAATAGAAACAAAAGAATGGAATATTAATAATTTAAACTTAAATATGATTTTTCTCTTTTTAAATTTAAATATTCTGGTAATTTTTTTTATCACTTAGTTGTTTAAGAACCAGAAAGCAATCGGGAATTTTCGTTTATGACAGAACAAACTAAAAGAAGAATTCTTACTCGCATATTTCCGAATTTATTTAAATAGTCCAGGTACGTTAAAATTAAAAAGTATTTAAATTCCTGATTACTAAACACTTCTAGGAATCCGGGTCCAAATTCAAGTTTTCTGTCGCTAAAATTTCTCGTTATTCTAACTCTATCACTGGATTAAATTTTGTAGCAAGCTTTCCTATCTATATTAATTCCTCATTATTAATATCTCACATTTGGACAATGGCCTGTCTCTTACATCTTTATTATAGAACTAAAAGGCATTTATGAACAAATATTTTTATTTATATCCCACTTTCAAACTTCTAATTTGTCGATCACATCACTTTAACCCATTCTTAAATCCATTTTTTCCTATTTTGTTTAAATTCTGTCCTGCCTTTTCCTCCTTATTTTGCTTCATTTGTTTGTGCCTTTTCTGGCTGTGTCCAATTGCGAAGGCTTGGGAACATAAATTTTACTGTCCATTTTTTTCAGATAGATGTATCCCTTTCCTGTCCCCGTCCCCAAATACTTGCTTTTCCTGGAAAATTCTATTTAATACCCTATTAGTGCCAAAACACTTTAATGGCACTTCCCTTTGTGAATCTCCCATACATATAATCAAACCTAATATTCTTCAAGCCGAAGAAGAGCTATACATATCAGCTAGAAACTAATTGCCTTTTCTTATTTCTATTTTCGATTTTAAGATACTTTACACCCGGTTTCTGTTTTTCTCTACAAACTTTATGTTAGTAAAAATATGCTAAAACTCGCGACTGGTACTAAAATTTCTTGTCTATCTTCTTTGTCAAATATCTTACGATATTTACGGGCAAAAGATCAATCAGATTTTTCTTAGCGAAAGTAGGAGATCAATTAGGTTTTCCTTGCCAACTGTAAGTTTTGAATTAAAAGTTATTAATATATATTTCCATGTGCATATAGCAATAGTATGTCTACACCATTTCAAAATTATTCAGATAGAGGACGCCTTGGTTTTTTAATTCCTATATTTTATCATTTTTTTGTGTTCCAGAGGTAGACGAATGGCCTCAAGAGAAATTATCAACCAACCAAAATCATCAATTATATTATTTTACCTATTTTGTCTTGACTATAATATCATACTTAAAGTCATTTTCATAATTTAATATGCATGAATGGATATCATAATTTGTAAACAAGGCCATTAAAATTATATTATTTTTCTACCCTCCGAATGGCGTTATCTTATTCGCCAATACCGATATTCTAATGAGCTATCAAACTCTCTAAAATAAAAACATTACTTAGACAGCTCTTATGAACGCTCAAGTCGTTCACAGAGACTAACACAGATATTAATTTTAAAACTTGTCTCAGATCGAGTAACAAAAACAACATATCGTAATTAAGGATTTATCATTAGAGATGTATCTACTTCCTGCTGTTTATTTGAAAGTATGAAAGAGAAAGGGTTGAAAAATTCTAAAGAGATTGTCTCAGTTTTATTTCAGAATTTCCTGGTGTCTGTGTTTGGATTTGATAATTTTTTACCTAGCTAGATTCAAGATCTGTGAAAGGTATTTTAAACACATGGTGGATAATACTTTAGGTGTAGAAAATTTAAAAAAGAATGATAAGGGCCATTGAAATGTGAATACATTGAATTCTGTTTGAGGATTACCCGTTTTGCGCTTTATTTGTATCACAAAAAAGGGTTAAACATAAAAAGTAAGTTGTTCTATTGAATGTTTGGTAAACAAAGGATTGGGACAGCTTTTTTTTTCAGAAGAAAAACCGAAAGTCTATGTAATTTTTCTAATAGTCATAATCAAGCCTAACACATACATACAGGGGCTCCCAAAAGTGTTCGCACACTTACAATTTTCAATGAAATAGGGACTATCCATTAATTAAAAGGAATATTTCAGAATGGGTATTTAATAAGAAGATATATAATCTATTCTTAACAAAACTACATGAAATATTTTCAAAACATAGTAAAACTTTATTTTTAAGAAACCAGTAATCAAAAAGTAGCAAAAACTTTATCTCACAAAATTCATCGTACACTGAAATATTTTCGGCTAAACTCATAATTAAAATTATCATCTGGCGCTTTATTTTTATTTTTGAATTGGGGTGGCATTTAAAATATCGTTTGGCTTTAATTTTTGCTTGACTACTCCGTAATATTCTATTTATTATTTAAAAATGGCTCGTAGTCGTAAAGAAACAACAAACCGCATTCGAAAATAAATTATTTTTCATCATAGTAGTGGTAAATCAGTTCGGAATATCGCTAAATTACTTAATTTATCCCATTCTATTGTGCAGTATGTGATAAAAACACTTTAAAGAAGAAAATCGGATCGAAAACAAGGTAAGAAAAGGTCGTCCGGCAAAGTTAACAAAACGTGATCAGATATATATAACTAATAAAATTGGGAAAAATCCACATTTTAGTGCTGTAAAAGTTTCTGCAGAATTTAATGAAACATTTTCTACTTCAATTTCACCTGAAACTGTTCGACGAGTTCTCAGAGCAGCTGGATTACATGGGCGTTCTGCCCATGCGTAGAAATTTTTTTGTGAGTGAGAAAAACAGAAAGCTTAGGCTTTCCTTCGCACTATTAATGATAAATAAGCCCCAAACGTATTGGAAGACGTTTAATGTCTTCCAATAGATTTGGCAATTAATGCCTTAATTGCCGATGAAAGCAAGTTTAGAATTTTTGGTTCCGATGGGAGTATAATTGTATGGAGAAGAAAAAATGAGGAACTTAATCCCAAGAACTTAGTAGGAACAGTTAAGCATGGCGGTGGAGGTGTCCCTGTGTGGGGGTGCATGTCAGCATCAGGATTAGGTAATTTGGTATTTATTGGCATAACGAATCATGCTGTTTATATAAATATTTTAAGAGACAATTTAAAATTATCAGCCCAAAATTTGGGTATTGGAAACAACTTTGTTTTTTATCAAGATAACGGTCCTAAGCACACGGCGCTCAACGTTCACCTCTGGTGTCTCTATAATTGTCAACAAGTTTTGAAAACGCCATCTCAATCACCAGATTTAAACCGAATAGAACATATTTGGAGAGAACTGGCGGTTCGAGTACGAAAACACGACATTCACACGAAAAGTGAACTAAAAACAATCATGATGGAAGAATGGATGAACATTGAGGCAGAAATTACAAAAGAACGAGTGAAATCTATTCCCAGATGTTTAAAAGCTGTGGTGGATGCTAAAGGATATCCTACTAAATATTAATTTAAAGAAAAATTAGAATATTTACTAATATGTAGAGATTTTTTACAAGTGTACGATGACTTTTGTGAGATAAAGTTTTTGTTACTTTTTGATTATTGGTTTCTTAAAAATAAAGTTTTACTATGTTTTTAAAATATTTCATGTAGTTTTGTTAAGAATAGATTATAGATCTTATTATTAATTACCCATTCTGAAATATTCATTTTAATCAATGGATAGACCCCTACTTCATTGAAAATCGTAAGTGTACGAACACTTTCGGAAGCCACTGTACGTATACATACACACACACATATATATATACACACTTAAAATTTTGCAGGAGGAAAAGTTTGCATGTATGAGCATGACTAGATAAAACAGTCGAAATCTATTAAGAAAAAGTAAAAAGTTGTAAGGTATCGAATTTAGTACAAATAATTCTATAATATAAAGCACGAATTCAGTACTTTTTTTGTGAGAGAGGATAAATGTAAAGTTGAAAATGGAATATAAAACATGAAAGAAAACCAACAAACAAAAGGAAATAAATCTAATGTTGACGTCTCAGAAGTTTTTATATCCAGGATCAGAAACAGTCCGTTGTTTTATAATAATGTCAGCACAGTTGAGAAAAAAATTTGATCATTCAACTTTTACCTAATTTTCTCATATTTGGCCTTCTTTTATGTTCAGAAATCTGAAATATAAAGAAGCATAAAAGTTTAATATTTTAGATTTCACTTTCAACTTTATATATACATACACACACAGATGAATGCTATTCAGCATTTTTTAAAGTTAGCAGCATTTTAAATTGTAGCAAAATGGGGTTTTTGCTAAAATATAGAGTAAGATAGGTTAAGATAGATAAAGAAATTTTCAGCTCCGAATAAATGTTAAAAAATGTTCTGATATACTAATGAGCTATATAATTTCGAATTTCTTCCATTATACTCTGTTTTGGAAACAAAAATCTTTTATACTGTTTTTCCTATCTCATCTATTTTTAATTTTACTTTATCCCCATTCGGTTGCTTCTTTTTATGGGTTCCATAGTTCATTTATTAGAACTGTTACTTTCTATTTTTTCTACGATTTTCCTCACTTAGTTTCAATTTGTAATGTTTTTTGAGTTTGAATTTTGTAAATAAGCGAGTTCAGGATTTATCCTAACAATTTTTAGTTTGTTAAACTAATTAGCTGTGATATTTTTAGATTTCATGGCGTAGGTTTTATACTTCTTTATCAATTTAAACAGAAAGAGTTAACTGTAGCGTTGATTTGTGTTACTTAGCAGTTTAAGGAATCAAAATTACATTTTCTAGAAAAGGAAAGTTTAGGATCTGAAGCGTAGAATCTGTGTGTGCTTAAGAAAAGATGAATCCTCTCTAAAACACTTCTACCTCAATGCAGAAAACGCAAAATCCACAGTTCAATTGTTCTGATGGCAAAGCTAAAACGAAAGTTGGAATTAAGAAATCATTAGTGAAAAATCTGAAAGATTAAGAACGCATCTAACATGTTGAGAATTATTTCACTTTATATTTTGCTTCATTCTCCTAATACACTTGAGACTATTGTAAGTCGGCTTAATTACACAATCCTTCAAATTCCATCACCACGCCATATAGTTGCGATGCAATATGTTTATCTGAAGCTGCCTTAATTAACTCATTTTTAAGTAAAGACATCGGGAAAAGGGAAATTACTGAGTTGTTTGTGTTGGGGCATAAATCCAGGAAAGTCTTAAACAATAGCGAAAAATAAAATTATAGTCAAAATAAAGAGAAATATTTTCATTTCTATTTCAAATATGAGATGTATAACGAAAACATTAAAATTTAATGTATACAAAAAATGCTAAATATTAAGGAATTATTTTCTTTTTTTACAGTTGTTTGAAGATGTCTGGGAGTGTGATCCTACAGAAGTGTAAGTATTATTGTATTCTTTGAAGAATTTCTATGTTGTTATTTCATAAATATAAAAAATTCTCTCCTGAAATGCTTGAAGAAATGATTTCGACGATGAATAACAAATGAATTTTTTATGAGTTTAATAATTATTCTTATGTAATAATAGACGAGTATAATTATGCATATAAAGTTGTTTATAAATGTGAAACTTTGAATTTTGAAACTTTTCTTTGTGTAGAGATTTAAAAATACTCACCAATGAGTTATCAAAGTTCGCCTGTGGTGTGTAAGTTCGAGTGAATAAATGCAGAGAAACGTACTTTAAAGAATATGCAGAGAAACGTGCTTTAAAGAATATGCAGAGCACGCCAGTACCATCTGACCGTTAAAATACCAATATATAACCTAAATATGAATTGAAACCACATGTAATTGTATTTATTCTGTTTCGAAATACCTAGATTTATTTTCTTCAATAATGGAGGGATAACTATTACTTAAATACCTATTTATTTAACACAAAATACTCGTTCCTTAAAATGAGAAGGAATCAAAAGTTTGATATGATATTGAATTCAAATTTCACCTAAGAATGGAGGCAACACGTAATATACAAGGTGCGTCCATAAAGTAACCGGACAATTTTTCATAAATAAGAAAAATATTACTCACCTTCAAATAAATTTATCTCCTTCAAAATAATCGCCAAAGGAGTCTATACAATTTTCCCAACGTTTCGTTAAGTCATCGAAATACTGTTTATAGGCGTTGGAACTAACCGTTCGCAAAATACGCGTAACATTTGATTTAATATCCGAGACTTTCAAATCTCTGTCCTTTCATGGCCATCTTAAGCTTCGGAAAAAGGAAATAATTAGCTGCCGATAAGTCGGGAGAATATGGTGGGTGATTTATCACTGTAATTGAATGCTTAGCAAGATATTGTTGTACAGAAATTTCTGTATGGTGTCTAGATTATCGTGTAAAAGAAACCATTGCCCAGAATCAAGCAGTTCCTTCCTAACTCACCTTATCCTGTTTCTTAATCGAAAAAGCACCTTCTTGTAAAATACTGATTAATTGTTTGATTTTCAGGAACAAATTTGCGGGGAATAAGTCCTTTGTAATAAAAAAATGCAATGAGCATCACCTTAGTCTTTGATTTTGACGTCCGTGCTTTTTTTTTTTTATGGGAGAAGACGGCCCTTTCCGCTGTGCGCCTTGTCATTTTGTTTCTGGGTCGTATTGTAGATACCAGGTCTCATCTCCTGCTATAATACACTTTAAGAAATTGTTGTCCTGTTTCGCAGTATTCAGCAAATCTTCACAGCAAGCTTTTCCGTCTTCTTTTTGCTGTTCTTTCAAAATCCGAGGCACAAATCAAGCACAAACTTTTTAATTTTCAGATTTTCAATTAAAAATAATCTACAGATTTCTTTGCTTATCCCAAGCATGTCTGAAAGTTGCTGAGTTGTTACGTCTATCAGCTTTTACCAAAGAACGAATTTTCTCCACATTTTCCTCATTCTTTGAAGTTGAAGGGCTCCCTGTCTTTGGTTCATCTTCAATGCTTTCTCGCTCACATTTAATGCGGATGTGCCAGTCATACACTTGTGTTCTTGATAACGATGCATCACTATCTACTGTTCGATTTACCTCTAAAGTTTCGGTAGCAGATTTACCAAATTTGTAATAAAATTTAATGTTACAACGTTGTTCTATTCCGAAGCAGATTTATTTTTGCAGAATGCCTTCTCAGTAAATGAAAATTATTACGGCGTTTTGATATGCAAACGACTAAATAACCAGTTTAAACTGACTTTGACAAGAGTTGAGATGTTGCTCTTTCTAGCCGGTCGATTATTATTTCCCTTTTTTATTTTATAGTTTGATCTTTTAATTTGTCCGGTTACTTTATGGGCGCACTTTGTATATTCGAAAATTTGTAACTTAAGTTATGTTTTAGGCTTTGTCCTATCCCATTCCAAAGGAAAACTATACGGGAGAAAGTGGTCTGACACAGATATCCTACTGGATATTGGTAACTTTAAAAGAAACCTACGAGAGCAGCTAGAATGTGAACTAAAAAAACCTGAGATGAATGAGAAGTAACGAACAGGCACCGAAGTACATAGTTATCTAGATGTCCCATTCATTTATTCTTAGGTAACAAAATTAGTGAACACAAATATTAGTGATTGTATATAACTGTTAAAATGATAAAATTATAAAAGTATTACAGTGGGAAATATAGATTGTATATCTGACAGTAATTGGACAATCTGAGTATCTCTTTACTCAGAGAACAATTTGTGTGTGTATCTTTGCCCCAACATAATGACAAATAAACTACAGAACACGTCTATCATTACAAAAATTTGCCTCCCCAATCAGTAACATACTTCTCCAATTGATTGATTACAGGTTCAGAAATACTGCCCAATAGGAATGTTTGAGACACTGTTATACTCAGAAAATTTTGCTGTGAAGCTTGCCAAATTTCGAGCATGAATTTTTATGCGCATGTTGTCCTTAAGGTTAATGATTCTTTCAATTGCTATCTGTAATATATATCTGCAACAACCATCTGCATGCATGTTGCTTACTGTTCTCTTTATGAGTAAGCCAGATGCTACCGATTTTCAGAATCGTGTCCGCCAAGTCATTTACCAGTAATACTAAGTAAAACTTCAAAAAATTTAAATGGTTTTAAAATTACTGAAGTATTTCTCTAAAAATGAATCTAGAAATTTGGTACTGTTACAACTGCTGAAACTTCGTACGGTGTCTTTATATGCACTCCGAGCAGTACTTTAAACTTAGGAACAATTTTGTATGTTCTAGCTGTTGATTTGACAAGAGGAGTAATGAAAAATTTTCTTTCGCCCGTAAAATTAGTTTACATCAATCATGCAATAAACTGCCATAGGAAAATCGTGTAAACTGTTATATGCTAGGACCGAAGCCATTGAAAATAACACTTTCTTACATCTAGACAATTCAGTCAGTTTTATACCAGCCTCGAGAATTGAAAATCCATCTTCTAATCCCGGTTTTGATGGCAAGTGGTCATTATAAAGGTGATTTTACATGTGTTTTACTCTGAGTTTAAATTTCTGATTGTTTGTTCCATTATGGTCAATGAACTTGGAAGAACGAATTCAGATTAGAGTACAGCAAAAAAAAAAAAATTAAGAAAAAGCCCCCCCCCCCCCAAACATGCAAAATTTGTTGTTATACATAGCTATAAACTTTTAACAGTGGAAAAGGAAAAATAATTCTAATCTAGAACAAAAAGAATTTTAGATGCGTCTAAGACAGTGAAGTTTCTTGTGAGTAAAAGGAAATTAGCATACATTCCTTCAGTAAATATATTTGAAAGCAAGAACATAAGCTTTTCCATTAACGAATTGAATGTATTTTACAACTGGTGTTACCATATTCATTCGAGTCTAACATGAACATTTTATTTATCAGAAATTTTAAGCAATATCAGGTATGTTTTGCAACTGTGAAACAGCGAGCAGGATTCAATTAAAACTGGGGAGGCTACGAATTTTCTTTCTTTCTTTTTTAAACTTTGCAAAATATAAGAGCTGTTAGTGACAGTGACTAATGACTCCTTTTTTCTAAAGTGTAATTTTTTTTTTACTTTACCTGCTTAATAATTTTTTTGTTACTTGAAGAATGAATAGGATTTCAGAACCTGGAATGAGGTAGTTCGCATTACATTCAAGTCAATGCGTTTTCTCTGCAAATTGCAAAAGCATCAGTAATACATTTCAAAATTTTAAAAAAACGAACATCCCTCAGAATAAATCGGTTAAGTTAATCTGCTTTTCTTAATAACAGATTACGTGAGACAAGACCGAAAAAAAATAGAACGAATCTGTCACGGATGAGGTATTTACACGTTGTTGTAATGCGAAAGACGATAGCGCTTTGCTTAAAAGCGATTGCTTTTTTCAGAGTATTAACTACATTTAAGCACCATGCACGTGACGCAGCAATAGTGTTAGTTAAACTAACCATGAAAAAATCAAGATTTACTATTTAAATGTAGTAAAAAGAATGTTTGCAATTTAACAATTGGTTAGGCTTCTGATATCAAGGAAAGAAATAGAGCATTGAAAACTAAATGCATAATTAAGAATAATTATTTAGAAATATTAGAAGTTTTACATATCGGAATTTAACGTACATTTAAGATTTTGTGAAATGTCAGTAACTGAGTAAGAACTGTATTAGGTTTAAACCTTTTCCATGATTTTCTAAAATTCAAAAACCTTTATCATTGAAATGTACTTTAAAGATAGACAGGAGATAATCTGTCAAAAAGTATTACGAGTTTATAACTGTTAACATTTTATCTGCCATTATCGACTTTTAAATAAACAGACAGAAGTTCAGTTGTTATATATATATATATATATATATATATATATATATATATATATATATATATATATATATATATATATATATATATATATATATATAGAGAGAGAGAGAGAGGTGGTTATCAAAATAATGGAAACAGTAAGAAACATCATGAGAACTTTTATTAATACGGGGCAGGGTCACCTTTATGTAATACCACCTGATTCACCTTGGAATTGGATTACACAAGTCATAAATAGTGGTTAAGAATATATTATACCATTCTTCGGGGAAAATCATGAAAGTTCCTGTAGAAATGCTGTGGTGGATATCGATACCTTTATCTATCCACTAATACCGATCACAATAGTTGGATGATTTATAGTCGGGGGGATTGTACAGGGCAAGATAAGATATTTGACTTATAATATTTGACTTATAATATTTGACTTCTTTTTCATGCTCTTCAAACCAATACTTGATAGATTTAGCTGTATGTATAGGGGGATTATCATACCGGAGAACGACGTCTCCTGGAAGAAACAATGTTTGCATAATAGGATGGACTAGTGAGCTAAAATTTCGACATAGGTCTTCTCATTCAATCTCCCTTTTAGGGTTACAATAGGGCCTAAAGAAAACCATGAAACGCCATCCCAAACCCTGATAGATCTTCCTCCATGATTGACAGCTGAGATGAGACAGCCAGAATCTTACGCTTGTGTAGGTGTTCTCCAGACATACGCAGGTCCTGTTGCGAAAAACAATGTGAACAATGAATCAACGGATCAAATTTCATTTTTTGACATATTACTCGATCAGGATTTGCTCTCGTGGCACTGTTGTGGACGATATTTTTTATTGGCATCTATTTCAAGTGGCTTGGGAATAACTACTCTTCAGTAAATGCTTTGTTTGTGAAGTTCCCTTCTACCTCTAATGGTTGATACCAGAACATGCAGATGCCGATTGAGCCCTTCGGTCATTTTGGTTGCAGTTGTTTTCTTTCTTCATGTCACAATCCGCTTCAATACCTCATCCGTCTCTTTCACTCAGCTCTCCCTTACGCCCACTATTCTGTTTGGCAAAGGATGATTTTCCATGCACTCTGTATGCTATCATGACTTTCAATACCATAGCTCGAAAAACACCCATTAGCCTGAGGGCTGCAGTAACAGATACTCCGATTTAAACGCGCACGAACAATTTGCCCTTTTCACTAGGTCTGTAAGGTTGGACTTTTGCGTTGTCCCCCCCCCCCCCCCCAAAGCACGATGGCCTTAGCTTCATTACTGCTACCTGACAGAAATATAATACATACACTATATTATATAAAAAATGCCGGTGGCCAGACTTATTTTTAAGGATTGCGGATCACATTCATAAACACCACTAATATTGATTGGTTTTTCCATTATTTTGATAATCACCTGTGTGTATATATATATATATATATATATTTATTTATTTAAATCAGAGTGATGATAGCTTATGTATTCAAGAGTATTAGTTGCAGGATTGCTCTTTGAGATCACGTTGACTACTAGAAATTTGAAAAATAGTTTTCTGTAAAAAAAAAACTTCCTCAAAATCTATTTTAACTTCTCTTAACACATGGTTCACATGGCCAAAAATATATTTAAGCATGGTGCATCAAATGATAAGGACTTAAAATATGGTTTGTCTGTTATAATTCATCACTTTAACTGTTCGCTCTTAGTTTTCTATGTTTTCTTTCTTCATACGGGCACTTAGAAGATTTTTTTTTGCAAGGAGATAAATACTTTAGGATTTTTGAAGTGACATGCGCTTCATTGAGTAAAGCTGAAACCATTCATACACACACACACCCATATATATATATATATATATATATATATATATATATATATATATATATATATATATATAATATACAGGGTGTTTTTTTTAAAACTGACACTACTCAGAGCCACCTGTAGTACGATGTATTAGCCAGAATTTCACCAAAATTGATAGAAGGACTAAGAACGACATGGGAAAGAGTTTCCGTGAAAAAAAAAATTAGTTCCAAAAGTCGCCGATAGGGGAAGATATGGCGCTGTGGTTGTCGGAGCACCTGAGAATTTGCATAAAAGGCAAGTAAGACATCAAAATGCAAATTCATGACTACGTAGTCGACAGCAGCGCCAGTATTTTGGGCTATAAAGTGCGGAATCTGTTGCGTCTTTGCTTTACAGTAAAAAGGGTCATCAGTCGTTTTTTTCCACTTGCATGGCCACCTCGCTCCCATGACCTAACCCATGTGACATTTTCTGTGGAGTTATTTAAAGTGTAAGGTGTATCTTGGTGGAGTCTCGAACTTGGCGGCCCTAAAGGACAACATTTCCCGGATTTTGATGAACATTCCTGGTGACATGTTACGCTTGGCCGTTGAGAACATAGTGTTCAGGATGCAATGTGTCGTCCACCAGGACTGTAGTCACATTGAAGGAGGGAGAAGTGAATTTTCTGCATTAAGTGGTGTTGCAGTGAAATTTCTTTGTCATTCATTTGTCTACTTACGACTTTTTTCGGCGTTCATCCCTTATCTTTATAGCCCGAAATACTGGCGCTGCTGTCGACTACATAGTCGTGAATTTGTATTTTGATGTTTTACTTGCCTTTTATGCAAATTCACAGGTGAGCCGACAACAACAGCGCCATATCTTCCCCTATCGGTGGCTTTTGGAACTTTTTTTTTCTTTCACGGAAACTCTTTCCCATATCGTCCTTAGTCCCTCTATCAATTTTGGTGGAATTCCGACTGATAGATCGCGCTACAGATGGCTCTGAATAGTGTCAGTTTAAAAAAAAAATCACCCTGTATATCTATATATATAATCTCTCTCTCTCTCTCTCTCTCTATATATATATATATATATATATATATATATATATATATATATATATATATATATATATAACATAAACAAACAAATGTACGTAAGAGCGTAAAGAAATGTAATGGAAATAGTAGAAGTAAAAATAATCTAAAAGTAATAAATTCTTATTTTTGAAGTAATAGTGTAAAATAAAAATTTCTTTTAATACCATTATCGCCTGACAATTCGCCTTTCTTTTTCGCAAGACAAGCATAATGCCCAAAGTATTGAATAGAATAAAATGTTTTCTTTTTTACTTATAAGCAGTATTATACGATACGTTTGCTACTTTCATAATTACTTTTATATCATGCAAGGAAGGTTTCCTTTGTAAAATGGTTCACACAGAAATTGCGACATAAAATTTACACATTGGATTTTTAGGGCAGTTAAACATAACAATAGTTGAAATATTATTTCTTTGCATTGCAGAATTCAAAGCGAAAAATTCTATATTCCCGCACCACAGATCCAGGGTTTCGAACCTGCGACTGGGCAAGGTCGACTCATTGTCATACATCCAAACGCTGAACAATCACACCGCGTAGCAAATTATCACCTCCAATGTTCACACAACAACAAGTTTATTACAAGACGATTTGAACACTTGACATTGCTTGATTATACACATACATATGACACGTAACACCCACCAAAAAACATATATAACGCCACGAACGAAATTCTCTAAAGCCAATTTAAATGGCTACTACCCTTCTTAAACAACTTCCGAGGCAGGCTCCACAAGACCTCCTCGCTTCCCCACTGCCTACGCAGGACCCTCTCTTTCTCTACCCTTCTTTGCACTTTGAACTCTATGAGCAGGCGCGTCAGCTGATCTGCTAAAAAAAAACGCCTTACGCAATACGAATGGCGTCGCCTGACATCACATCCCCCATCCAAGATTGAAGATAGGGTTTTACTTCTATCTACAATATGAAATTTAATTCAGGTGACGTCAAAAAATTTTCCTCTCACCCTTAAATGATTAAACAGTGAAGAAAAGAAAAAAAAATATATCAGCTACATAAAATACTTAAGACTCCTTAAGTCTATTAGCTCGAACTTCTAACCTTCGATCCTGCTCTTACTCTAAAAAATACAAGAATAACATTACAGACTAATACAATTACAATACCAAAATATAACATACAATTGTAATAGCAAGAAAATCAAATCAAATATAATACTGTTAGTAAAATAAACACTAAAAGTTTTTGAGTCCTTGTTTTTCAGTCTGCTTACACTGCTGGATCAACCGTCTCTAATCTCGATAATGCATCCGCATTATTCAGCTTGGCTCCCGGGCAATGAGTAATAGAAATGTTGTACTTCTGTAAAGCAAGGGCCCATCTTTGCAATTTAGACGATTGTGGGGCATTCTTCGTGATAAAAGTCAATGGATTATGGTCCGTTATCAGTTCCACGGGTGATCCGAAGATCCATGTCTCGAATTTCTTCAGACTCCAAATAACAGCATACGCCTCTCTTTCAATAGTTGGCCAAGCCTGCTGTGATTTGGTCAGTTTCTGGCTCGCATAACTGATTGGATGTAATGCTCCTTCTCTTTTCTGAGATAGACACGCCCCGATGCCTGTTGAAGATGCATCACAATGTATAACAAAAGATTGTCCAATAACTGGGGTATTCAAACTAGGTGCCTCGACAAGACACTTTTTTAATTTGTGGAACGCTTCGTCGTGTTCGTCTGTCCACGTCATCTCTTCTGGTGCTTTCTTTTTCGTCAGTTCGGTTAGACAATACGCTGTCTCTGCATAACGAGGAACGTAATCACGATAATAATTACATAGTCCCAAAAAGGTTTTTAACTGCCTTTTTGTATGAGGTCTGGCCAATTTTTGAATGGCTCCTACTTTCTCTGGGTCGGTCTGGTGACTGCCGGATCCAATGATGTGTCCAAGATATTTTATGTGAGATTTCGCAAAAGAGCATTTCTTCAGATTCACTGAAAAGTTCAGTTCTGCCAATTTATTAAATATGTCGTCGAGATGTCCTAAATGTTCCTCAAAGTTCGATGAATAAACTGCTATATCATCAATATATGCTCGCGAAAACTCTCTGTACTTAGAAAGTGCCTGGTTCATCACTCGTTGAAATGTGGCTGCGGCATTACGCAAACCAAATGGCATGACTTTGAATCTATATTGCGCTCTATGTGTTTTAAAACATGCTAAATCTTGACTTTCCCTTTCCAAAGGTATTGCCCAATACCCCTTGAGCAAATCAATTGTAGAAATCACATTTGCTCTGCCAATGCAAAACAATAGTTCTGTTTGATTTTCCATCGGGAAATCATCTGGTTTCGTTACCGTATTTAACTCTCTAAAATCGACACATAGACGGAGAGCTCCATCTTTTTTCATAACGCACACTACTGGATACGATATTTCTGCATCACACTCTTCTATAAGTCCTAATGATAAAAGTTCGTCAACTTGTTTATCTACCTGAGACTTTAATGCTTCTGGAATTCTATATATATAAGGCTTCTTTCTTTCTGTTTCAATTAGTCGTATCTTGTGTTCTCCTACTTTTGCAATTTGTACTTTATTTAAAAATAATGCTCTATACTTCTTCAACAAATTCTCGATTTTTTTCCTTTGAATTTCATCTAAATGGCTTAAATTCACCTCATCTACACTAAAGAAGTTTGCTTCATCCTTTCTACTAGGCGTGGGATGGACTTCCCCTAATTCCTGTTCATTTTCAAATATAACCCCCACAGCTTGTACTCTAGATATAAATTTCCTAATTTTATTTACGTGAACTGTTTTAATGTTCCCATTTGCCAATTTAACTTTGTATGAGTCGGTACTACAGCGAGCTACTATTTCTGCGGGTCCCGTCCATCTAGCATATAATTTATTATTTGAATCTGGAATCAAAAGATATACTTGATCCCCTGTTCGGAACTCTTTATACACTGCCCGTCGGTTGGCATATTTTTTGTACGCGTCTTGTTTAACCTCAGCAACTATTGATGCCTCCTCCGCGGCTTTTTCTAAATGTATTTTTAGCTCCTGCAGATACTCAATTGCGTTCTTACCAATATTAATAGGAAGGGGAATTTCGCCTGCCCACGAAGATTTCAATACCGCCAGTGGTCCTCTGGCTTCTCTCCCATATAGTAATTTAAACGGTGACACGCCGGTAGTGGAATTTGGGATCTCTCTATATGCAAATAACATATATGGAATATGTTTATCCCAATTTTTAGGGTCGCTTCGTATGATATGGTGTAACATGCGCTTTAAAACCTGATTATACCGTTCCACTAACCCTGAACTTTCTGGATGTCCCGGTGTTGCAAATCTAGGAGTGGCGCCTAACCTTGCATGAAACTCTTGAGTTAATTTTGATATAAAGTTAGTACCTTGGTCGCTTGCGATAACCCTAGGTATCCCCGTTCTCATAAATATTTCTAGCAATGCGTCGCATGTTGCTTTAGCTGTAATCGTTCTCAATGGAACCGCCTCCGGCCACCTAGAATGTTGATCAACCAAACATAGCGCATATTTGTGCCTTCGCGCTGATGGAGTTTCTATAGGACCAATTAAATCAACTGTTACTTGCTCAAACGGAAATTGTGGTCTTTGAAGTGGAGTTATAGGTATTCGATCACTTGCCCTCTCCCTACTCCGTAACTGGCACGCTTCACAAGATCTACAATACTCTTCAATATCGCGCGACATATTCGGCCAAAAAAATGAGTACCGGATCCTCTCTTTTGTCTTTTTCATTCCTAAATGATTAGCAAAAATTGACTCATGCGCTAATTTTAGAATTTGCCCTCTCCTGATCTTTGGAACTACTAGCTGACAAACATTTTCCCCCGAAACCTTTTCTTTATGATATACTAAAGAATCCATTACAAAATACCCATTTTTGTTTTGCTCTGCATCTTTAAAAGCTTCGCGTAATGTATCACACTTTCTTTGCTCTTTCTTGAAAATACTAGCATCCGACAATTGACCTACATTCGTTTCCCTTTCTGCCTCATGTTCACTTTGAACGCAGCTAACTATCAATTTCTCCTCTCCGCTCTGTACCGTATTTTGTATAAACAACCCCTCACATTTCGCGTCTTCCCTTCCTAACTCAAGATTTCCTCCCCCCGATGTTTCCGTGTGACCAACTTCTTGTTTACCATTCTCTTGCGCAGTTAAATCCATGTGGATACCCCTTGTCGCTCCCCCTTCTTTCTCTAACGCTGACTGAAGCACTTCATAAATCACTGGGGTGATTATACAAGGAACTACAAGTCTATCCGTGATTGAAAATAAGACGTCAACATGACCATGTGAAAAATTGGGAGTATTAAATTTTAATGATATCGGCAACGTTTTTAAATCCGCTACAACTTTGTCTCCAAATGCAGATATCAACTGAATTTTAGAACTGTCCTCATTTTGAAAATTTTGCGGTATCTGGTTCGAATTAATTATCGGCATTTCTGCCGCACTATCCACTAATGCTTTAATTTGCTTCCCCCCTAACCAGATGTATACGTACTGCAATGGTTGAGTATCGAATGCATTACTATCGAAATACGCGGTTTTAACTTTTGCAATTAGTTTATCATCCTGATTGCTTTTCCCTGTCGCCGAATCTTTTTTCGTTTGATTTTGCGCAGCTCCCGTTTTACTCTTTTCTCTATTATGGGGACAAAATCGCAAATGAACTACGCGTTTACAAAGTTTGCATTCTTTTGAATTTGTATTTCTTTCATTATAGTTACTTCTCATATGAGGGGGTAGGTATTTCCCGCTACTTTGATTCCCAAATCCTGTTTCATTCTGATTACAAAATTTCGTTGGTTTGTCATATAATTCCGAAAAGGATCTACCCTTAGAGGTAAACCAATTGTCACAAAGTTCGGCAATTTCCCTCGGTTTTTGCCACGTATTTAGCTGCTTAATCCTAATATAACTTCGCGTTTCAGAGTCTAATGTACTCAATAATCTATCACTAACTATCAACTGGTTCAGCGTTTCAATGTCTGTTACCTTCCTCAGTTCGCAATAAAAATCCCAATTTGCCCTTAATCTACTTGCAAATTGTATATGGTTCTCATTTCTCGCTCTTTTCGCCGACAAGAAATGATTTAAACACGCTTCCGGTGTCGGTTGAAATTCTTTTAAGATTATAGCTTTCACTTTCTGATAATCTTTCATATCTTCCGCGTTTACATAAACTAATAAATGCGACGCTCGTTCCCCCAACAAATTAAATAATATCTCAACCTTCATGTCTTCCGCGACCTTTTTCATTTCGAATGCTTTTTCGAGAGACGAAAAAAATAAATTCCACGACTCTGGTTTAGTCGGCACCGCAAGAGTTAAAGTCCTAACACTTTTTATTAGCGCCTCTAACGAATTAGAATTCCCGCTTAACGAATTAGAATTCCCGCTAAGTCCATCCCCGCCTGTATTCAAACTCCTACCTTCAGCTTGAATTCTAGATATCTCTAACTGTGCTTTAGCTACTTCTAATTTTGTTTTTTCCAGTTGGAGCAACGTATCTTGCTCTTCTTTAAATCGTTCCCTTTCAATTTTAAGTAACTCCGCGTCTTTTTTCTCTTTTTCTATTCGTGCTCGTTCCCTTTCAATTTCTACTAATTCTGAGTCTCTTTTCTCTTTTTCTATGCGTTCATTAACTGTCGATATCAGAAATTGTTTTACAAATTCGAAATCTTCCTCGTATGGCTTACTAGCTTCTATAAGAGTTTTTAAATCTACTATTCTGTGGTGTTCCTCCACATTCTGTCCTAGTTCTTTGGCAACCAAAACCAAATCTTCTTTCTTTAAACCCTTTATGTTAAACATATTTTATTTATTTTAAAATCCTCACTCTCTACAATTTATATACTGGTCAAATTTTAATAACACTCTTTACTAAAATATATTTCAACTCATCAATCACTAAATATTTTCTTTCTACTCTAACATCAACACATATCAGAAATATTTTTCATCTTCTTAATTACTAATTTAATCATTCACAAGTTTCACTAAAGAACAAAAGGCTTCCTACCTTTTTAATGCTCTGGTTCTGGAAAGGGAGCGTGTCATACATCCAAACGCTGAACAATCACACCGCGTAGCAAATTATCACCTCCAATGTTCACACAACAACAAGTTTATTACAAGACGATTTGAACACTTGACATTGCTTGATTATACACATACATATGACACGTAACACCCACCAAAAAACATATATAACGCCACGAACGAAATTCTCTAAAGCCAATTTAAATGGCTACTACCCTTCTTAAACAACTTCCGAGGCAGGCTCCACAAGACCTCCTCGCTTCCCCACTGCCTACGCAGGACCCTCTCTTTCTCTACCCTTCTTTGCACTTTGAACTCTATGAGCAGGCGCGTCAGCTGATCTGCTAAAAAAAAAACGCCTTACGCAATACGAATGGCGTCGCCTGACATCACACTCATGCTTTTCATCTCTTGAGTGGGTTGATAAAATGAGGACCAAGCATGCTTGGGAACTATCTTTGTGGGTCCCGCATCAGGATGACCACCTGACCGCGACATATGCTGTATGGCATCCAAAGCCCACTGTCAAGAAAGTGGAGATGGGCACCGCCGGCCTTGGTCCATAATGGACTGTTGTGCCATTGGTTGGTTAGTTTGGAATTTTAAAAATATTTGGTATGAACTCAGGAAGCCTAAAGGTACCACATTATTTGATATCGCGTAGTTTTGTGCAAAGTATTTCGTAAGCAGCAACGGGACAAAATATAGCCACATAATATTAATTAAATACTGAATAAATATAGCAAATAGCGGTACATAGATAACACTGTAGGACGTTGACTTTTAAACAAATGTGTTACACTGTATTTTGGGATGTATTCGTCATACATATCAACTTAAGAATCAATACTGATTTTTAATTTAGAAGCAGTTGATTAAATTCCTCACTAATTTGAAATTTTTTTAATTTCCGTTGGAAATATTTACATGTATTCTCCAGTATATTTCTCTAATCTTAGTTTTTATTGAATGTTTTTTAAAAAGACGACAACAAGAAATTATTTTACGAAGATATTTAGGAAGTATTTTTGCTTCCTATCGGAAGCATTTCCATTTGATTGCCGAAATAAGGTAAATATTGTGAAGAAATTTTTAACCCTATGTTGAAAACAAATATTTTATAAATGTCGTCTTTTCGTTAAAAATATTTTCAAGCAAATGCCAAAATAATACTGATATATACTGGCTATATTTTTGCTAGCAGTCTAATTTTTTCCTCTGAAAAATCAGCATGCACTATATGTACTAACGTAATTTTGGCACGATAGATTTTACTGCCACTATACTGGTTTAACACAGAGAATCTCAACTTATTTAGAATTTGCGGTATGACTCGAGTTGTCTTTCAGTTATATGCAGAAATACTGATAAGGACACAGCGGATTTATATGCTAAAATTATGTAATGTAACTTCCAAAATCTATGGCAACTTCTTACCATCCTCAGAGATACAAAGAGTATTCTTCAAGAATTGCCTCTTGAGGGTTTATTAGCGGCTTCACTCAACACACCGTATGGTCTTGTTTTGTAAAACATTAAAAAATGCTATCTCTGCCAAGAAAAGCCTTGTGACAGTTCTTTAAAAATATTCTCGTAAATTAAGAATTTAAATTGAAGATATTAGGTTAGTATTAGGTAATTTATATATGTATTTTGTTTATACTTTTAAAATGCTTAGTGCGTAATCAGTGTTTATTTCAAGAAACTTGCAAAACTAAGCGATCGAAAGCATTTCTTTAAAGTCGATTTGTAAATTTTACAGGGAAGCACCCGAGGAGAAGCCTGATATTAATGAAAGTATCAAAGAAACACTTCAGACTTTGGATTTGTTTATGAACAACAAATTTCAAGAAGCACTAGACCTCATGCAGCCTTGGTAAGTGTCCAGTTTCGTTGCTTCTTTCATTTTTCTCTCTCATATCCATATAGTATGGTGAAAATTGTAACTTTAATGGTGGTGAAAATTTTCTTTCATTTTTGATTTAAAATACACTGCTGGCCACCCAAATTGCAACACCAAGAAAGACAAGAGATATCACAACAAAATTTATTTTGTAGATAACATGTTGACCAAGTATCAAATGATTAAATTTATAGACTTCTGTGAAGTGTGGTTCCTGCCAAAATCAGTAGCCAGAGTAGCCGCCATTGTTGGAGATCACCGCTGCCACACGCCTCGGCATTGATTCAAAGAGACTTTGGATGAGTTCTTGGGGTACAGCAGACCAAGCAGCTTCCACACGTTGCCAAAGTTGATCTGCTGTGGCAGCTGGGGATGGAATCTGGGTCAATCGTAGAGCAAGCATGGACCACATGTTATCTATCCGTGAAAGATCCGAAGAGCGAGGCGGCCAGGGAAGCAATTCAATCTGGCGATTGACGAAGAACCGTTGGACAATGTGTGCCACGTGTGGTCGCGCATTATCCTGTTGAAATATGGCTGTGGGCAAGCCCTGAAAGTAAGGAAGGACAACTGGCTCCAACACCTCGGAGATGTAACGCTGGCTGTTTAAAGTACCGGTAATGCGTACTAGAGGTGTGCGAGAGTGATATCCAATACCGCCCCATACCATAATACCCGGTGCAGGACCAGTGTGGCGGTGCATAACGCAGCTGTTCAGCATCCTCTCTTCACGGTGTCTCCAGACTCGAATGCGACCATCGTGGTGTTGCAGACAGAAGCGTGACTCGTCAGTAAAGACAATTTCATTCCATTCTGCCGTCCACATCCTTCTGTCATCGCACCATTGGCGGCGGAGACGTCTGTGGTTCTGCGTCAAGGGTAGACAAAGCAATGGACGTCTTGCGGACAGACCACTCTGCTGTAAACGGCGTCGAATGGTACGCGCAGACAATGGATGATGCGTAACAGACTGCATGTGCTGTGCTATGGTTCGTGATGTGACTGAGCGATCCGTCACTGCCATGCGCACAATTTGCCTGTCATCACGTGAAGTGGTGCGCTGAGGTGGATGCGATCGAACACGCCGGTCCGTCGTACCCTCCTGCATCCAGCGATCACATATCCGCATTACAGTTGTTTGGTTTCGTCCAACACGACTACCGATTTCCCTGAAAGATAATCCACAATCTCGGTAGGCCACTATCCTTCCTCTGTCGAACTCGGATACTTGACCAAAAGATGATCGCTGTTTTCGACGAGGCATAATTGATCGTTTTTTTTGTAAAAACCACAAGAAAAACACAATTGCCGAACTTCAAATCGTCGAAATCTCCAAGCCTTAAATAGCGCTTTGAAGTGGCGCCACAGGCGCGCGTGATGTGCGTCTGCGCTTAAATTCTAATCATTTGCATATCTCACCTCCGCTAATGCATGTTGTAAATTTCATGTTATTTGCATGTTTCCTTCAGGGTGTTGCATTTACAGTGGCCAGCAGTGTACTTTTTGACTAGTAGAAGGTACATATGTTAGTATTAGGTACATTAGGTTAGTATTTTGGATTAGTTAGGATTTTTAAATACTGTTCACAAAACTTTTATTTCCTTTTCCTCATTTTGTTGTACGCTTTATAAGCATTTAACCTTTTTTACTTCACTGGATGTTCATGCTCCCGGTAAATCTCTGATAATTTGAAAAGTTAACTCAATTTTAAGCCTGCGGAAGACTTAAACACTAACGTTTTGATAAAGTTGGCCTTTTCTTACTGCTCAGTAATGGCAATATTTGCGTAATTAGAGGTTGGTTAGGGATAAAGATAAAAATATTACATTTATTTCTTTGAATTCAATTTATGCGGAAAGTAATATAAACTAATTCACTAACTAATGATGACTTAACTAATGATGTATGGCTACGATGCCAGAATCTAAGACAACGGGGGGGGGGGAGGGACTTGATATTCTTTTATACATCAATTAAGGAATTATTTTGTGGCGATACTTATGCAGAAATGCAAATTTTAATGCAATATGAAAATTTGAACACTTAACACGCCCACGGCACGTGTGTATTTCTAGCACATAAAAAGGAGCTTCCAGCACAGAAGAGAGAGGTGCAGGGATTAGGCCTTGCCTATGTTCCTGCACTTTAACTTTGGGTGATTCGTTCACCTTTATTGTTTACTGCTTCTAGTCATGTATTTATTGTGTAACCTTGTTACGCAATAAATAATACATGACTAGAAGCAGAAAGCAATATTAGTTTATTATAACCAAACATTAAAACCACAAGTAGTGGCTTTAATGTTTGGCTATAATAAACTAATAATGTTTTTATCACGTTTATCTCTATGATTATTTTATCGCCATTACTGCAAGCCTGGACAAGTTAAACCCGGCCACAATTTTTTCGGGGAAACTTCCATTTGGATATAAATATTTGTGAGCTTTATTAAATGGCGCCGTAAGATATAGAACAGAAGAGACAAAATTTGTGACATACTTTGCAAAAGAAATCTGTCAGCATTTAAAATAATACGTATACCTTTTAAACGCACGTAGTTCATAAAGAAAATGTATCATTCAATTAGCAAGATACATCAATGACATTAAATTGGAACCTTTATAAACTGTAGATAATCCAGAAATGTCGTCATCTCCCAGCTTAGAACACTTAAAGAGAAGAGAAAAAGCTTGGAGATTTTATCTTTTGGTTGACGTATTAACACTGAATTTGTCATAATAAAAAACATAATTAAAAATCGTATGAATCATTTTGCATTACTATTGTATTTCGATTGTTAGTGCTTTTGAAGGACACTACGTAAATTTTGCAGATGTTATCAGTAATAAGGTATCGGGAAAACTATCCTGGAAGAAAGAGGCGTATACTTCCATTGTTTTTTACATCTCAACAACTGGCTGGACTAGCGTGTTTACGCGTTAAAATTTTGTTCATAGTTAAGTTATATACGTATAAAAAAGTTTTCTCTCTAAGTTTCGTATTACACATTTCCAACTTTTCAAATGATTTACGGTTAATTTTGATCTTAATTTTATTTCAGCCTTTCAGTTTTCAAAAAATCGAATAAAATTGATCATTTATAGAAGAGGGAGGTAGGATGGTTGAATTTTCTTTTTCCTCTAGGACCGCAAAATATCAAAATATGCGGAAAATTAATTTTTGAAATTTTGTACAGTAACGTTAATATTTGGTCTATGGAAACAAATAAATCTACGAAACTGTTAACTTTATAAGGATTGCTCTCTCACACGCTCTCTAATTCATTTAGTTCATAACAAGACATAGTTCAGCACTTTCCACAATCGATTCCAGAACTTTCAATATTTTTTCGAGTGAATGTGATAGCAATTACTCTACCACGATGTATCATGAACGTTTTGGATAAACCTGAAAAATTTTAAAATTAGAAAATACCTCTTTTGCAATAGTTAATATGCTTTTATGGGGATTAACATAACTAAAATCTTTCCTTTCACGTACTGTGATAATCAGTATGAAATATCTTATGATTAAAAAATAAATTTTTTAATGTTTTTTTAGGGCACACTGCAGCTGCTACCACGCTTTAGGAAAAGCGGCGGTGCACTTTATACAGACTATTTTGTCATTTGATCCAGTAAGTATTTATTGACAAAGTAATGAAGATTTTTAAGCTATTTTTTTCTAACGTATGTATATTCTTTTTAAAAATACTTGAGATTATATCTTTTGCAATGAACTCTTAATGGTTTGTTTCACGTGGGAGAATGCACTCAAGTGTAATCTTTTGATGTCAAGATGGCTTGAATGTTTCGATGCTATTCTAAATGTTACGCGAAAAGTTTGGACACCCTGGGGTATCCATAATTAAAGTCCCATATTAAAAAGGCTACAAAGAAAAGAACCACTGGTCAGAATGACTTCAAATTTGAAATGAATATACTGGAAGAAGGGGGAAACGATTTGGCATAATAAAAAAAAAAGTTCCAAAATGTTACAGTGCCATCTATTGATACATTTTGGAACATTATTTTATTATGCCAAATCGTTTACCCCTTCTTTCAGTATATTCAGTTAAAATTTGAAGTCATTCTGACCAGTGGTTCTTTTTTTGCAGCCGTTTGAAAGTGGGACTTTAATTATGGACACCCTGTATATATATATATATATATATATATATATATATATATAACCCCCTTAATGGCCGTTCTTACAAAGGGGGAATGGAATTTCCCGTTCTAAAGAGGGAATTGGAAAAATGGGCCCTGTAAGCAAAAGGTTAACCCCTGTCTCGAATACTCAAGTTTTACGCATTAATTGCATTCGTTTTCAAGAATTACAATGAGTTTAGTTGTAGGGATATTTATGCATTAAAAACAATACAATGAGAGCTAAATATGTATTTTAATAAATAAATTGCTACGTAATACAAACATAAATTAGCGAGATTCATATCACTAAACAGTTATTTCTAATGAATAATTTGATAAGTTGCTTTTAACCTTAAAATCATTAGTTATGCTAAAGGAATTACCATTCTTGTTATTTCCATTATCCTCTGCTTCTGTGAAACAACTCATTAGTTTCGATTTAAATTGTCGGTTCGACCTTAAATATCCTAATAATAGTTCTCCGAAACCATTAAGAGACAGATTGATTAATATTCATGAGTAATAATTATAGAAGTATAAATTATCGTTAAGTAGTGGGATACATTCACGATTCCTGGGCAGCGATATTTATTACTACTTATTTAAAAGATACCTCCTTTAAATGAACAGAAAACATTCTAATATTTTAAAAAAGAAATAATTTTCACAAATCTCTAAAAATGCTATTTTTAAATCAAATAAAGTAGTTAAGAAATAATTTATTTTTTGGTTTTCAGATCGGTATTGTTAATATGGAGAAATATATTCAGTATTATTTCTTTCTTTGTGGTGGGGACTGACGGTACTTTCCGGAGTACATAAAAACGAAAAATGTAATCTTTTAACTTCTCATTTCTTTATTTTCTACTCGCTTGGGGAAGGGCACAGAAAACCCGAAAGTCTCTCTTACCGTCAGGTTTATTAAGAAATACTTACCATTGATTCTCTCTTACGTGTGGTGGCATATGAGAAACATGATAAAAAGAAGAAAATTTTTTTTAGCAAGCAATACAAAGGACATTCCATAAAAAATGAGAGTATATTTTTTTCGAGTTAGCAACAATGCGAAATAGGACAATGAAACGGACGATATTTTCCTGAATCAAAGAAGAATACTTACCATTGGTTTTCATCATTACGTGTGAATGTGGTGGCACATGAGAAACATGATAAAAAGAAGAGAAATTTTTTTTAGCAAGCAATACAAAGGACATTCCATAAAAAATGAGAGTATATTTTTTTCGAGTTAGCAACAATGCGAAATAGGAAAATGAAACGAAAGATATTTTCCTGAATCAAAGAAGAATACTTACCATTGGTTTTCATCATTATGTGTGAATGTGGTGGCACATGAGAAACATGATAAAAAGAAGAGACATTTTTTTAGCAAGCAATACAAAGGACATTCCATAAAAAATGAGAGTATATTTTTTTCGAGTTAGCAACAATGCGAAATAGGAAAATGAAACTGAAGATGATTTCCTGAATTAAAGAAGAATTCTGTGGCAAAAGATTTTAAACGTGGTAGATGATTCTGTTTTCGCCTTTGAGCAGCTGTTTAAAGAACGTTTGCACAGCAATGGAGGTGGGTGATTTAGAGTAGGAAATAAAAGGCGGTGCGCATTTGCTACTTGAGCTCAGCAATTTCTTAAATGCAATATTAAAACCTAAATGCAATATTAAGAATTTTTACAAAATGCAATATTATGACCATGCCACAACGACATTACAGTCTTGACCTCGTTCCCTGGGGTTTCTGGTTCTTTTCGACAGATGCTGACGCTATTTCGCTGTACGGAATTCACTGAATCAGCTTCCACAAAATGCCTTCGCCACATACTTTGAAAGGTGGTCTGAACGATGAAACCGTTGCATATCATCCGAGGGAAGATATTTTGGAAAATAATAACATATTTTTCGCTGTACCTATTTTTCTTTATTTTTTTGTGATTTTACTCTCATTTCTTATGTAACGCTCTTTGTATAAAAAGTCGTACAACAAGTACTAATCAAATGTACTTATGTCCTAGACAAAACTCAATGCGGAACCCTAGAATTTTGAACTTCCGTTATCCATTACACTATCCACTCCTCTACTGGAAATCCATAAACTTTCTCATTACTTCTCATAAAGTTTTTATCTTCCGGGTTATATACATTTTGCAGAATTTGACTCAGTGAACGCATATGTAGACGATCCTAACATTTCTTTGGTTGTGAATACAAGTACACCTCTGATTTTGATACATGTAAAACTACATCTAGTAAAGACATTTAAGCGATAACATTATTCTCATTTAAGCGATAACAGGCATCACGGAATGTATTCTTAAAAAAAAATTCTCTATCAGTTAAAACCATTTAGACTATATATGCAGTAAAATGAGGGCAGCAATTTATGTTGATCTGCATTAATATTCAACGGATATATATAACTTATTGTATAACTTATTGCTGTCATACGGAAAAGAACGCGGTACGAGTGACTTTAGCGTAGATGTTATCAATAGCTAAGCAAATTTTTGTAAGAGGACAAATCAATACTAAGTTAATGCATCATACCTGTGTCTTTAATGAATGAAGCGTGAGACTGCTCATGGGTTTTGTGGGGACCGAAGCCTTTACTGTTTCGCGGTATATTCTTTCACAGCATGGGTATTTATGACCTTCAAACTTTTTATGGCATAAGATGTGACATAAGGTTATTGACGAGTTCATGATGGTTTAAGACACGAGAAGATTGATTGATGATAGCTTATGTGATATATCACAATTCAATATATGTAAATGTACTTTCTAAGGAAGTTTCTCTAAAAAATGCATTTTCAGCAGTTATGTGAGTTTTCAGTTCATTAACCCTCAGTACTTTGAAAGAACTTTCTCCACCGCAAATTCCTAGATAGGTATGCATCTTGTTTTTATCATTCAAACCTCTCGTTGACACTTGTTTACATTTTTCTCTCTCAGCTATTCTTTTCTATGACCCAGCATAACGCTCAGGTGAGAACTTTGATACAAAGAAAATCAAATCAGGAAGTCAAACCAGACATTCATTTTTCCCCTTGAAAGATAAAATAAAATGTATCTAATAATTTTAAAATCATTTCGCCAGTAAGTGAATATTGTGTTAAATTTTAGCCTGAAAATTTTAAGAGGATTGTTGCAAATAAAGAGCTCTAATTAATGAGTACCGATTCAACGATTTTTTTTGGTTTCAATTGATATAATCAAAAATACGTGCAAAATAATGTTCTTTTTTAATTGTCATTGTTTTCCGAAAGACTGACTGCGAATTCCAATGGCAAGTTATCTGTTTATGAAATGCAAAAGGACTGACCAAATTTCTGATCATCAAAACTAGGAAATAAAATTCGTTGAAATAGATAAAGTAGATTGACCTATTAAAAAGAGGCACTTTCGTTGGAGATTTTGTGCAGTTGGATCCTTAAGGGATACATTTAATGTGTGTCATTATAGATAATGACGTTTTGAAAGCGTTTCAGAAAATTGATTCTGCCACGTGTAGCACAATTCAATGAGAACAAAAGCTTTTCCGCTGAAATTTCTTTTTACGAGATTGAAAGTTTGTGTCTTGAGCTGAATTGAGGAACTCATCACAGCGGTACAAGTTATTAGTTTTCCTTCTTTGACAACATTTTACTTTTAGTAAAAAACAAAGTAAATTTATTTTGTAAGCTAGGGAAAATGTAAATTTAACGCCGATGGTTTATTTGGGATTATATTACCATTTAGAAAGATTACAATATCTTTTTTCGAAAACTAATTATAAGGGTCTAATTTGACGAATATTTTCGCTATTGAATCGCCATTCCTTAAATCAAAGTTCTCTTTATATGATTTTATTTTAAACCACGGCTCTTGAAATGCTGGTGACTAAGAAGTTCTAGGTGTATTTCAAAAACCTTATACAAAATGTCAATACGGGATAGGAACTAAGCACTGACAGGTTTTAGATGTTGTAAACTTACCGCTAAAAATTTTTATCTCTTATATTAAAATAATTAATCTATTTAAATTAGGGTCTTTTTTCTACTTCAGAATGCATAAGATAATGGCGACTTGTGTCATAAGATTGTTGACGAGTTCATGATGGTTTAAGGCACGAGAAGTTTGAATAATTGAATGATGACAGCTTTAATTATGACATGTTCATATTTCATAATTAAATCTTTGTCGATGCACTTTACGAAGAAGTTACTCTAAAAAATACATTTTCAATAGTTAAGTGAGTTTGCACTTCATTAACCATCAGCACTTTGAAACAACTTTCTCTACCACAAATACCTACAACAAAATGTAAAAAGAATGGATGTTCGTAAAAGTGTTATAATTACACCCGTTTCATCATTCTATTTGGTCGGTAAGTTTGTTGACGGATTTTTTTGAGGGCTAGGGTCATCTTTTCACAGTTGGGAGCTATACAGACCACTTTTGCAGTACAAAAATAAATGTTTAATTACTGCTTGACGTACTACTTGCAACTAAAGCTACATACTATATTAAACTCCATTAACAACTTAATTCCTTAAAAAATCTTTTCGAAGTACATTATCGTATTCATGTCCTTAATCCGTATAGCTTTCTTATGATCAATCAAAATGAGTCAAAGATTCATGTGAGACTCCCCAACTCTTAGAACGCTTTTATTTTATTACAACTGATATTTCTTCTTGAGCCAACAAACTTTATCTTAAAATATAAATCACATGAGTTTTTAAAAAATCTTCACTCTTATGTGAAGAAAACTACATAATAATGTGATACTATATCCTAATGTAATTTTATTTCAGGATGATATAAGTCACACAATGGAAGTCTTGAAGGAAAGTGTGACTGTCTGTAACAGGCTGAGAAAGAAAGGCACTCTACTATATATAACAAGGCTTCTGAAGGGAGTAGATTACAACATGTACACACTAGGTAAGCGATTTCAGGGCAAAAAAGTTGAAATTGAGGACAAGTGATAATCAGATAATAATTCTTCCCAATAGTGAACTGCATTGCTGTTGCTTAAAACTTGATATCGGTTTACTTCAGACACACAAAATATAATGTTAAGTGTAGCTTACAAATCCATTAAATCAGTTAAGGAATTATTTGCAAAAGATGCGTCACTATTTTAAAAAGTATTCGTAAAAATTGATGATGGTTTAATTGCGCATCAATGATAATAATCTTAGATAATTTATTGATTCCCCTAGACAAATACCTGCCTTTACTACCTGTCCCTGGAAAATTCAACAACAGAGATCTAAACGGCTTAGAAAGAACCTATGATAGGAATTTAGTAAATTAAAGTTAATTTTATAAAAGAATTATGCCCTGTCGGTTTTGATTTGGTTTTGATTCTTTGATTGAGGCTTAATTAAAAATGCAAATCATTAAGAGATTTTTTGTATGAAATATATTTTTATTTTCACAGGGGAGATTCAATATCAGATAACTTTATTTAAAGCATGTAGATTTTTAACCAAAGAATTTTAAATAAAAGCATTTCAAATTCATAACCAGGAGATATTAGTTTATACTATAAGCATACTGTTAACATTAAAGATAATAGAATAAAGATAATAAAAAGAGTAATAGAATATTAAAGAGAATTCAAAGTACCACATAAAATTATTGTCAAATCCTTTACACTTATCAAATTTTACATTTATCAATTCATCTTTACACCTAACCTTTAAATTTTCCGTAAGAGGGTTCATGTACTGTCTACTAATTTCTTCGTATGTTTCGTAAGAAAATCTGTTGTCTCTCTCAAACTACAGTCAGAGAGGTGCCAATCATTCATATTCCAGCTATTTTTACAGTAGATGCCAACTTGATGAAGATTAGGAAGTTGATAACTAATGAAGATAATTTGTATTTATATAATTTCCTTAAAGGTCGTTAGATTCTTAGAAATGCGATAAAAAGATCTCAAGGGATTATCTCACCTGGAGGGCAAAAATTTATGGGTCATGCATGTGTTCTATATGTTATGGAGGAGTCTCGATATGTTTATCGAAGTTCAAAGATTAAGAAAAGATATTTTTGGATGGCATCAGTTTGGAATATTAAGGATGAAGAGTGTGCTTCCTGCTATATAGTCTTCAGTAGTTTAAATAACATATGCTACCATATTTTTTTTTTGTTGGAGAACTTTGAGATTTGTGCACGAATTTCTTCCCAGACTTAATGTCTAAACCATTTAACTGCTGACTTTCAGTCACCAGCAGCATAACTATATTTATCTAAATAAATTTAAAGCAGTTGTATCTGATATGTTTCTATGCGTTAAAATTTCAGAGGAAGTGCACGCAGAATTGTGTTACGCCGAATGCTTGCTTTTAACAGCCCTAATGACTTTTGTGGCAGATAACTCCTTCGTCAATTTCATCAAGGGAGGACTCAGGATTAGGGCCTGCTACAGAGCTTACAAGTAAGCAACTTTCAAGTTCATGCGATTCATAATTAATATGATATGTATTTAGTTAAACTTCATAAAAGTAAGTTATAGGAATCGATAGGACAAATGTTTCACGAAATAAATTCTTTATAAATTCCTCGAAATATCAAATGAATATTATATTTGCAACAATCTCGCTATGATTACAATACGCATTATACACGTTATAGCTAAAATATTTTTCAGGTGTTTTCAGTCTATGGGCAGAGATAAAAAATCAAAAGTAGTCAAAATTTTCTGAATGGTAATCTAATAATCCCTGTCAGTAAAGAAATTTTGGTATTATCTATACATTCATAGACGCTTTTCGGGCGAATGATAATGGTGTTATGATCTGATAGTTCATATTATTAATTAAATGATTAAAGTAAGGAAATTTAATCCAGAATTTAAGTAGAAATTTTAGTAGACAGCTGAATATTGTATCAATTCATATACACAGTTCAGTCACATTAATGTGACCACCTGTCAAAATCCAGAATAACCACCTTTCGCAGAGCGGACCGCTGCGAGACGTGCAGGAAGAGAGTCAATTAGGTTCCTGAAGGTGTTCACTGTAATGTTGAGCCATGTCGACTCCAGTGCCGTGGCCAGCTGCGCTAGGTTACGCGGGTGAGGATCCATGGTGCGAACAACCCGATCAAGGTGGTTCCACAGATCCTCCATTGGGTTCAAGTCCGGGGAATTGGCTAGTCAAGGGAGTACTGTAAACTCATCCCGGTGCTCTTCGAACCACGCACGTACACTGCGAGCTTTATGACACGTCGCATTGTCCTGCTGGTAGATGCCATAGTCCCGAGGAAAAACAATTCGCATGTAGGGGTGAACATGGTGCGCAAGGATAGATGCATACTTGTGTTGATCCATCGTGCCTTCCACAATGATGAGTGAACCCAGAGAATACCACGAAAACATTCCCCAGACCATAATGCTCCCTCCTCCAGCTTGGACCCTTCCGGAAATCGTTTCAGGGTGTTTGCTTTCAGACGTGTCACGCCGTATACGCCAACGTGCATCTGTCCGATGGAGCATAAAACGTGATTCATCGGAAAAAGCCACCTGTCTCCACTCAGTGGAAGTCCAGTTGCGGTACTGGCGTGCAAATCCCAGCCTTCGTCGCATGAACAGCGGTCAGCATAAGTGCATTAACCAGGCGTCTGCTGCGGAGGCCCATATGCAGCAACGTTCGCTGAACCGTCGTTGTGGAGACACTGTTGGTAGCCCCTTGGTTCATCTGGACGGTCAGTTGCTCAACGATTGCACGTCTATTCGCCCGAATGCATCTCCGCAGCCGTCGTTCACCTCTGCCATATATGGCCCATGGTGCACCACATTTGCCACGTCGCTGATTTTGGATAGTGCCATTTTCCCATGCACGGTATACTTTTACCACGGCGACCCGCGAACAGTTTGCAAAATTAGCCGTTTCGGAAATGCTTCCACCCTTGGCCCGAAAGCCAATGATCATGCCCTTTTGGACGTCGGATAAATCGCTCCGTTTCTGCTTGACTGAAAGAACTGAAATGTTTTCCGAATGCCTACAACACACTTTATATATCCAACAAATTTGCTGATGACATGTGCCTTCTGCGATTGGTTATTTAACGTTGACGTCAAAAGTAGGCGGTGGTCACATTAATATGACTGGACTGTGTACATAAAATATAGCTCTAAAGTATTAACTGCAAATTTAACAATGGAATTTTGTGATAGAGGTTAATTTTTATGTAGTTGCGGGACAGTTTTTTAATATTATAAAACCTTTGGCTGAAATTTCTATAATAATTATTATAGAAATTTCAGCTAAAGGAAAAAATGAATTAGTTATAATGAATTCATTTTTTGTATTTACCATAAAGGTAATAGTTGATTATGCTAAAAAAACTTATGAATTAGAAATTAGAAAGCTTTAAAGAAAAGAGACAAGGATATGTATTATTTATTCCTTATTCGTAAAGTGATCCTATTGCAAAACTCATCTTAAGTCTTAACCTTCAAAAACTCAACGATTCTTTAAAAACTGTATTCAAGGAAAAATCTTGAACGTTATAAGAAAATTATATATCACAAGGATAGTTCTCAAAGTAAACTTCAAAATTTACTTTTGCTTTGACTAACGCAGTTTTTTATTTTCCTTTTGTCATTTCAGGAGTGTTTCGTTGTTTCTTTACATATTTAGTTTGCTTTCAGAGGCAATAAAAGATAGTTTTCATAAATAACATACTACATTAGAAAAAATTGCTATTTAAAGGGCACTTAAAACTCCTTAGCTAAATACGTTCATTTTTTTTCTTGGTAAATTACTAAGTAGAGCTATTTACTGTAATTTTGAAGTCTGTTGTTTAAGGGCCTTTCAAATGAAAAACAAGGAGCTTTTCATTTATTTCCCATAAATGTTTTTTATTCTATGTGTTACTGGTTAGTGAAGAATACCTGGAATAGTGAAAATATTGGAAAGGAGCTTGCTTTTGCAGTAGAGGATTTATGTTCGAAACCTTCTGAGTACTTCAGTTTATCCCTATTTTCACTTAATCTGAATGTCATTCCTGTAACTTTCTACAGAATAAGACGGCGATGGGAAAGTTTTTGATATTTTTATATATATAACTAAAAATTTATTGAATTTATTTTATGACCATACCTCGAGTTACTGAATCATTCGTAGAAATAATTTTAACAATGCAGAAAGGAGAATTTATCAGAAATAATCGGTACTTATTTTTAAAGTATTTAATCTAAAAACTTGAAATTAAAGTGGCGGTAGTTAAATTTACTCTAAATAGAACCTATTGAACTTGATGAATATCGAATTCACCCACTGCGTTTATTTCCCCTGTGATTCTACTTATCATTAAGTGGTCCTTGGCTGTAGGAAATATTCTTTTTTACCAATTTCACGTCGGAATTTTCAACACAAACTCCTGTAAACAATCTAATTCCTCTTACCACGTTGGGGTCAATAGAGACATTCGCTTTTAAATTTAAAAAATCTAAAATTATTAAGATGTCAGATATTTTTGCAATACACCGGCGTTCAGTCTTCATAAAAGACTTACTATTTTTATTTTAATTTTTTGAATAATTCATTATAGTAATTGTTCAACATATTATAGTAATTGTTAGTATTATAGTATTGTTCAACATCATTATAGTAATTGTTCAACATATTGCTTGTAATTTCTATTCTAATTGTGTTTCTGGTCAATACATGGCATCACTATGTAACTTTTTTTTTACCTCAAGCTAAAATGTTTTTTATTCCATTGTTGTTGCACATTCGATTCTGAGTAATGGTAAGAAAATGGCTAAGAAATGTTTAATCTGCTGTGGTGTATATTCTATTAAAGCAATGCCATGTAAGAATTGAAAAATTGCTATGATGGATGCGATTCCTTTTTTCTTTTTTTTAAGATTTTGTACAGATTATTGTTTAAACTGTTGACATTTTGCAGTCAATTATTCCTTTTGTAAAACCTAATTCCGAATGGTTATTCTGTATGTCATGAATTCAACAGTTATGTGTTAAAATGAAGTCAATTATTAAATGCATTTTAAGGATACATGAATGGAACTAAATTTCTTATTGTTGACTTATTCAAGTGTTATTCAGATGATGTTAAAGGTAAGCCATTTCAGTATTACCCTATTTAAAAGAAGTAAGGAGATTGACTAGTTGCACTTAAACAAGAACATTAAATATTTTTGTTAATGGATTCTTATACAGTCCACTAAGATGCAAAGTTATATTAATAAAATAACTGACCCCACAACTGGTAAACATTTTATCAAGAAAATTCTCACCATATTTATGAGCCTGGCGGTACACGATCTTTTGGGGGTTGTGATCTGTATTAAAATTGAACTGTGCTCTTGATAATTAGATAAATTAAACACATAGGACAAGATTATTTAAAATAAATCTGCATGTTATTAAAAACTGATCAATTAATATGGCATTTTTTATTAGTTAAACATCAGCGTGTAATTCATATTAGGTGTTTTTTATTTACGATGGTTAATTACTTTAAAAATTGTATCTGCTAAATCTCAAGCGACCATAAACGAACATTTTAATTTGGTTAACTTTGATATGTATATCAGAACGTTTTAATTAATATTAATTGGTGCGGAAGCTTTCTGCGTAACCTCTGCATTAGAGTAGTTAACTCCTTAATTCCGAGATTTTAGGTTTTTCAATTATATATATATATATATATATATATATATATATATATATATATATATATATATATATATATATATATATTAATAACTGTATTTTACCCATAAAGCAAATGCTTGGCGAATTTTTAACGAATTATTTTGTCTATAAAATTTCTGAAAAGTGAAGCGAAAATTGTTTGAATCATATTTCAATAATCAATGCAATGGCTAATTGTGTCGAAGAAGGAAAAAATGTTTTAAAAATGTATGTTTTAAAAATATGCCAATATAAGAAAAAAAATCTTATGTTTAATTATAAGTTAGATTAAAACCTTATATTAAACGTTATTCAAATGGTTTTGTATTCTCGACATTTTCGCACCCACAATGATTTATATTATGCAATACCGAGAATCTATAAATTTTTAAAATGAGTGGGATATTATTTGGGGTCATAATAATTGTAGAGATTTATGAGAATTGCCAACATTAATGTGAGAGCTTATACATCTTTACTGACTTTCGTTGACAGGGAAGCATTATTGATATTAGAAAACAGGAAATGGGAAGACGAGGACAACAGACGGCATTTTGAAAGCGGCGTCCGGATGGGACTTGGAATATTTTATTTGGTGAGTAAGCACGAAATGGCGACATTTTATTGCGACAAAGATATAAAGCAAAAGTTTGTCGGTAGCCCTTTTATTAGCGTCTGTAAAGTATTCCTCTCTGATAAATGAGCGTTCATAAGTATAATATGCGCCATTCACAAACCAGATCGGTTAATTCCCACTTTCAAAAATTTTTGAAATTTTACTGTAAAAGCATTTGATTGATTTCCTACTTTTTGCATTCATAATAAATTCCCTAAATAATAAGGATTAACATCACTAAATGACAAAATTTGTTTTGGGCGAATAATAAGTAACTTTTATCAGAAGCCAGTCAGGGTAAGTCCATACTCTAATGTAAATCGTTGCAATAATGCAATGTAAGCGCAGATGAAAGTACTTGATGATAACGGTAAATCATTTAGTGTTGTTTCATTCCCCCAGAAAATTAAACAAATAAGTCCGTTACAGTCCAACTGCTGCAGAAGTAAGTACTTGTGAGGTATAAAACAGTTATTTCAATTTGTTTTTCTGTAGTAAAAAAATTATTTGAAGACTAAATTGGATGTTATTCCTTTATTATCGCGAAGCATTGTGGAAAAGAGCCCTTTTTTCCTTCAATGGAGAATTTTTGTTTTAATTTCAGTATTCAAACAATCCAGAACATACATACTTGTACGTACACGTGCATATATTAAGTATATAGTAAGATTTACATGTACAAAGAAAGCATTTCATTTGTGAAATATAAATCCTTTCAGGAACAATTTAATGATCTCTGGACACTGTTGACAGAGACATATTATCATTAAACAGTTAAGATCTTGTTTTGTTTGATTTGATAACCTTCCCGTTTTGGTTTCCTATACATACATACAGTTCCACTGTTGGCATGGATGTTTGTAGCCGTTCGGAATCGGCTTTAAACTATAGGTCCCGGTATATCTAATTAGCCCTTATGTAGCAAAAAAGTTGATCGTACCGCTCCAAATTAAACCAAACCCTTAGTCACGCAAAAATTGTAATAACAATAACAATTACTCCAAGGATATTCTATCTTATAGATTTTATATGTCGTCAGATGAAAGCTACATCTGCAATAATACATTCTACAATGTTTATTTGAACTTATATTTTCAAAGGATTAAAAACAAACAAACAAACCAACGTATATAATTTATCACTTTTCTCCACTTTTTGTTTATGGACCGATTTGGCAAGTGAGCGTCTCATATGCGACGAATCCAGATGATATAATGCTTATTTTTCCCGATATTCTTAATAACTCTTGTCCAAACTAACAACAGCTATTAATATAACACATTTTTAAGGTTTATATATCATTACTCCCAATGACAAAAATAGATTTTCTTAACTTTTTTAATTTACTCGCTATTGTGTAATTCTGAACTATTGTTTACAGTGCCCGTATGTGATGGTGTATACATTTTATCCAGTCCCTGTATCTTAATTTTTAACTATTCTTAAATTTTTCTAATTGTTCCCGTTCATACTTTATATAATTATTCATTCTAGTTTGCAAATTTCTATTTTAACTGATAGAGAAAATATAGAATAATAGCACTTGAGCAGTCATTATAATCCCGAAATCACTCCAAAAGGGTACAAAATATATTTTAAAGTTAAAGCTCATTTCAAAGTGTGCATTCTAAATACATTTTGAATACTACAGAGAAAAAAAGGCAATTACGACAGCAATTGCTTCAAAGACGAATCGATTGTGTTTTTAGAACAAATCTATAATACAAACTTATCGCTTTATACCTTTAATTTTAACAGTAAAAATATTGGTTTTAACTCTTGAAATACCATATTGTTTTTAACATTTTTAGTGATAAATCTTAATAAATAATTCCTTAATAAAATTAATCTCGTTATCAGAATAATGGAAACACTAAGAAACACAATGAAAACCTTTATTAAAAGAGAATCACCTTTGTCATATAATACCACCTGATTCACCTTGGAACTGAATTATGCAAGTCAGGAATAGTGGTTAAGAATATATTATACCATTCTTCAGGGAAAAATCATGAAAGTTCCTGTAGAGATGGAGATATATATAGGTGGTATATCGCGTCCTATAGGTGGATATCGATACCTAGCTCTATCCTCTTACACAGATCACAGTGGTTGGATGATATATGGTCGGGGGTGATTGTACAGGGCAAGATAAGACATTTGACTTCTTTTTCATGCTCTTCAAACAAATACTTGATAGATTTAGCTGTATGTATAGGGGAATATCATACCGGACAACGACATCTCCTGCAAGAGAAAATGTTTGCACCCTAGGATGGACTAGTGAGCTAAAATTTCGACACAGTCCTTCCCATTTAATCTCCCTTTTAGGGTCACAATAGGGCCTGAGGAAAACCATAAGATGCCATCCCAAACCCTGATAAATCTGTCTCCATGATTGACAGTTGAGATGACACAGCCAGAATCTTACGCTTGTGTAGGTGTTCTCCAGACATACACATATCCTGTTGCGAGAAACAATGTGAACAATGATTCGTCGGACCAAATGCCGTTTTTCGAAATATTACTCGACCAGGATTTGCTCTCGTGGCAACATTGAGGACGATATTTTGTATTGGTATCTATTACGAGTGGTTTGGGAATAGCTACTTTTCCGTAAAGCTTTGTTTGTGAAGATCCCTTCTACCTCTGATGGTTGATATTGGAACATGCAGATGCAGATTGAGCTCTTCGGGCATTTTAGTTGTAGTTGTTTCCTTTCTTCATGTCACAATCCTCTTCAATACCTCGTCAGTCTCTTTCACTCAGCTCTCCCTTTCGTCCACTATTCTGTTTGGCAAAGGATGTTTTTTCGTGCACTCTGTATGCTATCATGACTTTCGGTACCATAGCTCAAAAAACACCAATTAGCCTGGGGGTTGCAGTAACAGATACTCCAATTTAAACGCGCACAAACAATTTGCCCTTTTCGCTAGGTCTGTAAGATTTGACATTTTACGATGTCCTCCCCAAAAGCACGATGCCCTTAACTTCATTACTGCTACACGATAGTACAGTGGTGTAAGAAATTAAGAGAATTTGCAGACTTGGTTGATTATCTCTAGAACTACTGTACCGATTTTAATGAAATTTGATATGTATATACATTGATACAATACAAAACAAATAACCATTCAATAATTGTAATACACACGCATGATCGTGCGTAACACTCATTGGAGTCGGAAGGTATGAAACAGCGGTTGCAGAAGAAAAAAAAGGGTTAATAGATGGGTTAATAGGGGGTATGGTCCCCTCTTACAGATATACAGGTCTCGCAGCGTGATTTCATACTTGAAATAAGGCAGTTTATCATTTCCTGTGGCAATTGGTCCCACTCATTCATCAACGCTGTTTTCATTCCCTGGATGGTTCTCGGAGGGGGGTTACGAGTTGCAATTGCCCTCCCCAGAGCGTCCCAGGCATGCTCTATAGGGTTAAGGTCTGGAGATCTGGCTGGCCAATCCATCCGGCGAATATCTTCACTCTCTAGAAATTTGTCGACCAGAAGAACTCTATGTGGCCTCGCGTTATCGTCCATTAAAATGAACTCAGGGCCAACTGCACCCCTGAAAAGGCGAACATAGGGCTCCAAGACCTCATCCCTATATCTCACACCAGTCACAGTGCCTCTTTCAAAGACATGGAGAGATGTGTGGCCATTTAACATGATGCTTGCCCTGACCATTAAACCTCCTCCGCCGTTATGGTTGATTTCGCGTACATTGGAGCGTAGGTAGCGGGTCCCTGGTTCTCTCCATACGAACGTACGGCGAGAATCGGTGTTTAGGCTGAACCGGGATTCATCAGTGAAGAGAACGGTCACCCATTGATCCATACTCCAATCGCTATGCTCTCTGCACCATGATAAACGGATTCTCCTGTTCGTAGAAGTGAGCGGGTCGCAAACAGCAGGTCTTCTTGCAAACAACCCTCTCTCATGAAGTCTTTTGGAAACAGCCACCCTTGATACACGGGTTCCTGTGGCTGCATACAAGTCACGAGAGAGCTGAGAAGCTGTAGCACTCCTGTTACGCCTCGCTATAATCGACAAATGGCTATCTTCTCTGGCCGTCGTGGCTCTTGGACGACCTTGCCCATGCATTCTCTCGATGGATCCGGTATCCTGGAAATGTTTCCATAAGTTACGCACGACGCTGGGCGCTAAATTGAACTCTCTACAAATTTGGACTTGAGACTGGCCTGCTTCTAGACTCCCTACAATTTTTCACTTCATTACATCATCTAAATGTTGGTGGTTACTCATTTTTACTGTTACAATTTGAAATTAACCGATTACTTCAAAATAACACCATCTATTAACCCATTTTTTTGTTTATTCTGCAACCGCTGTTTCATACCTTCCGAATCCAACGAGTGTTACGCACGATCATGCGTGTGTATTACAATTATTGAATGGTTCTTTGTTTTGTATTGTATCAATTTATGTACATATCAAATTTCATTAAAATCGGTACAGTAGTTCTAGAGATAATCGGCCAAGTCTGCAAATTCTCTTAATTTCTTACACCAGTGTATAATAATACGTACACTATATTATATAAAAAAATACCGCTGGCTATACTTGTTGTTTAAGGAATACGAAGCACATTCATAAACACCACTGATATTAATAGGTGTTTCCATTATTTTGATAACCACCTGCATATATATATAAATATACACTAATGTGTAAATTAATTGGGACAACCTTCATTTTTCATAAAATTCATCCTTTCCCAGGGATTTCCTGTCTCAAACCGGTTTCAACTGTATTTTGTTACGAAGGGAGGTTGGCCTTGGCTAATCTAAACTGGTTTGACCACATGATCATCACGCGTAGAACATTTTCGCGTCAGTTGCGTTTCAGCTGCTATAAGAAGTGGTCAATTGTGTGAGTTGCATCTGGAGGACCTGGGAGCTCAGTATCAGTTGAAGGAAGTATGAACTCCAAAAAATACATTTCAATACTAGAAGACAAAATTGTGCCTTTAATGCAAACGTTCGCTGACGATGTTGGTGTGTTTCAACAAGAGCTTGCTCCATGCCCTAATTCTAAGGTACTAAAGAAATTTTTTCAAGAAAAGAAATTAACAGTTTTTGATTGGCCTGGTAATTCTCCAGATATAAATCTCATCGAAAATTTGTGGAGCATTGTGAAGAGACATGTAAGTAAGATGTACTGCTCAACCAAGAGAAAAATTATTCATAATGTCATAAAAGTTTCGTGATAACGGCGTCAAAAATTTATGTTCTAAATTAGTGGAATCCATGCCAAAACGTGTACAGGATATCATTAAAGCTAGAGGAGGACATATTTTCGACTAGATTACTATACCATGCATGTGAGTGAACTTATACTAATTAAAATACATGCGTGAATATTTTTGTGTTTGCCCCAATCAATTTGCACAGTACTATATATATATATATATATATATATATATATATATATATATATATATATATATATATATATAAATATATATATATATATATATATATATATATATATATATGCATGTATATATAATCTTAAAATCCTCATATTTTCTATATTGTTTGTAAAGTATGTAACCAACTGGCAAGCTTATCTTGATTTATTATGAATATTTTCGCTTTTTAATTAGGCATCAAAAAGTGAATAACATAATAGAAACTAGGATGTTTTGTATACTGTTTTATATACTGGATTTTTTAAATGTCACAACATTTTACAACAAAAGGAAAAATGAATTGATGACATTTTTTTCCTACTTAATGATCTTAATTTTTTTTACAGGTTGTGGCCCACTTACCAACCAGAATCATTCGAGTTTTGGAAATGATTGGATTCTGTGGTGACAAGGTAATGTGTACAGTTCTGATGAAAAATAGTGCAGTAATATTAATTGCCAGTTTTAAGTATAAGAATAAGCAATATTTGGCTAACTTTGGATACAAAATACCGTATATCTGTTTAGGAAGAGGAGATTTTTCTTTTATAAAATAAATATAGTTCTGAAATAAGGAATTATTGAATTCATGAACAGAGTTAGTCGAGATTTTAGTGAATTTCTTTATAAACAAAGAGGAACATATTGAAGGACATTATGAAATTATACAATACTGCTGTATAATTAAATATTGGGTATTTATCATGATCATACTTTTAAATAAATACCTGGTGCGAAGATATTTTATAACTTTAGCCGGTTATTACTATATTTTACGGGGACAGGTCTCTAAATTTTAGATATATGTATGAAAATTCCTATTTTGTGAATATCCTACATATATCTTTTTCTACTCTCCACTTCCCCATATATATATATATATATATATATATATATATATATATATATATATATATAAAATCTTAAAATCATCATATTTTATACATTGAATATGTAACTGCTAGGCTTATGTTGATTTACTATGAATATTTACGAACTATAAATAGGCAGCGAAATTTAAAAAAACCAGTAATGACTTTATATCTAATAAAGGCAGTTAAAAAATTTTGTACTATTTTCGAATGAGACAATGTTGACATCTCGTTGCTAAAGAAAGTTAAATACATTTTGCATTTTACCAAATATTTATAAGCATCCGGAGTGTTTGAATATTTTTATTTCATAGCTCCCATAAACTATGAGGCAATCATAATTAATTTCGAAAGGGACGACTTTATTTTATAATTTTAGGATTTTTGACTCCATCGCAAACTGAACAAAATCTTCAGCCCGCTATACAGGGTGATTCCAAATTCATGGTATAAACTTTAAGGCTTGGTACAGGACACTGTAACAGTCATATATTGCATAGGAAGGTATGGGCGCAAGTGTTGAGTTGAGGCACAAACACAGGAGAGAAGCATGAAAAGAATGAAAAATGGAGGTTCCGTTGCCGGTAGATTGCAGTATGTGGCGTGCCGCCTATTAACGTTATGCATCTGTGGGAACATGCCATTCTCAATTGTGCTGTCGTCCGTGATGGAGGGACTTCACGCATGCCGAAAAAGCAGACATGCATCTCATGAACGGCCGTGCAAATGGTAACGGCGGAGCTGCGAATGAATCAGGAGCGCTTTCCTAGTAGACGAATGCCGGACCGACTGTGGTTTCAGCAGGATGGACATGTGTCTCTTACCCTTTTTGCGCCCACACATTCCTATACAATAAATGATTGTCACAGTGTCCTGTAACAAGCCTTAAAGTTTGTGCTATGAATTTGTAATCACACTGTATTTACAATTATAATTTAGTACAACTTCTGAGTAGAGTCGGAAATTACAGCAAATATATGTTGTGCAACTTATTTCTTTGATTTCAGGAAATGGGTTTGCAGAATATGTACGACTCCGTCGCTCTGGAGGGATCTCTTAGAGCGCCTTTAACTGCCCTTTTTATACTTTGCTATAATACAATAATCACATATCTTTTCGGTAAGTGTTTTCTTCATTAAATACATTTATGTTTTTATTGAAGATTTTTAAAAATGTTTCTCCCTCTAGCAACAATTTAAAATTGTTTGAAGAAAGGGAAGCAACTTGTAACGACGTGATTCCTGCATCGCGTTCACTGGTATTTTTATTTTGGCTGATTAAAGACCAACTATGGCCAGGGGAAGCTTCTCCGACATATTAGTCTGATATTTTAACAACTAAACTACCGTGAGACGTCGGTGAAATTCCTTGCCAACTGATAAAACTGAATGATACAGAAAAACAGCCAGGGGTAGCCTAGCGGTAGCGTGTTGGCTTTCGGTTTCCCGACAAGCAACGTTAAATACTTCCGTGTCCAGGCCGGATATGGGGACGTTAAATCGATAGACCGTTACGTACTCCTTTGAGGTCAGTGGGTGGGGAAGGTACGACCCCCACCAGATGTCACCCCTGGGGGTGCTAAGTCAAAATTGAGGTGGCACCTGGCTAAGTTGGACTCCGGCCCTTGTGGTGCCATTATGAACTAGAGTCGCACCCCTTAGCCCGCAAACCTATAAGGACCTGGTCTGGAATACATCCCGGCCAGGGGCACAAACAACAACAACAACGACAACAACAGCAACACTGGTACTATGAAATAGGGCAATTTGACAATTACTGTGAACAGGAAAAATTGATAGTGTGTAGTTCTTTCAATATTCCTGTACCTAAAGCTGCGAAATTGAATGAGGTTCAGTACGCATTACCGTATGCATTACCGTATTCACGAGTTTAGTTTTTTTCTTCCGTATTGAATTACGTTGTTCTTTTCCCACGTTGACTCAAGTGTTTTTTATTCTTTCTAGTAATTCTTTCTTCTAAGTTTGTTGAAGTGGCTATTCTTCTTCATTTTAATTCCTTGAGTATTTTACATATCACAGGTTTAGAAGACAAATGGATTAAATAATGAAAAATCCGACAAAATCTATTAAGTGTATTATAAAATATTAGGTTTAGCTTGGAGTACTTTCATCAATATTATAGCCATAAGAAAAAAAGGAAGGGAAAATGACATTATAGTAAAAAAAAAGGAATGAGATAATAAATGAAGTTACAACATCTTTCTTAAATAAATCTCGCGTGATGTGTTTTATTATTACAGCTGAGAGCAAGCAGTTATCATTTTACATGTTTGGAATGAAACCGTAAAAGAGGAATAACGCGTGTTTCCTTTTCTGAATGACATCTCCGCTAAAACCAACACACTCGGTTTAATGATTCCATCGAGGAAGATCCAGAGGCGATGGCTGACCTTCTAAATGGATTATCGCATGCGAAAGGCGAGGCTAAATGGTATTTCCGTGTTTCAGAAACAATGAAATCATTATGGCCGCTTTATTTTTGTCATAATTATATTCTGGTGAACTATTTTTAACAGAAACTCCTCTTTTTAAAAAAATGCAACCAGGTTATTACTCGTCTCGAGTCAGATTTTGAAGATCTGTGTGACATAATTTAAATAATAATGTAATAAATAAAAAAGTTATAATGGGTTTTAAATGAATTAGAGATATTGTTGACATATGTGTCATATATGCATAATTACGGCACCTTATCATATAGACTAAAAATATCTTGAAAACCCCATGAATGTTTGTAACCGGCACCACATTCAGAGAATCTGATATTTATGTTTTTTAATTGTAGTGAATGCGCTTTAAAATTGCTCGACAAAAGTGTATGGAAAGATATGCATTTTTCCTCATTGTAGTAAATTTTTGTGTATTTAGCTAACGGATTTATTATATTCAGGCAAATGCAAAGAATCCCAATTCGTAGAGTTTGGCAAGAGACTGTCTTAAAAAGGAGGATCGGAGTACTATATATGTATCATATTTTACATATTATTGTTTGATTATTTTTCTTATTAAATTTATTTTAATTATTTAAATTTGACAATGGTCTCTCTAGGTCCTCAATTTTTTTTCAATTAAAATTTGTTATTTTTTGGGGTGGTAGTTTGTAATAATCAGTTGGCTCGCCTGTTTTAACGTCATTTTGAAAAGCCCATTAAAGAGTCAGTGTTTTACGCCGAAGTCAAATTTTAACCACCCATCTCATCTGCCACCTTAAAGTATGTGAAAGCTATCTCCGCAGGTTGTTTGTTCCCAATTCGTCCAATGCGTATTATTAAAACAAGTCTCACAATTACTACTAAAATTTGTGGAGATAATTTAAGTATTACTGATTTACGTATTTAGAGGGGCGCAGTATTCCAGTTGGCAAGGAAAGCAGGCTGGTGATCTGAAAGTCACTGGTTCGATGCTCGTCGCTGACAAATCCACTGCCGTGTACACTAATGACGATTGCTTCACGCAGAATAGGGCGTGGTTGCAATGTCCTCCAAGTTCTCAAAACTACCTTTGGAGGTGCGGGGTCAAATGTTCTGGTCTTGTCACATGACTCGGTTCAAAATTACGGGACTGGTCCCTTGGCCAAGTCGGACTCCGACCTTTGTGGTGCCAGTCAAAACAGGAGCCGCACCTTCATCGCCCATAGCCTTCGAGACTTCATCTGATGTTGCTGTCGGTAAGGTGGCATAAGCAACAACAACAACAACGCATTTATAATTCTTTTACGTGAATCTAGACAACACCAGACTATAGCTCTTAAGATATTTTTCTACACTTAACATATTTTCCTTGGTTTAAAATTTCAGATATGTCTGATGCTAAAGTATGTAATACTACAAAAAAAACTACATTAATAAATACGTGTACATTACACTTACTCAAAATTACATGTAAATGTGCTATATATGTTTCTCTCTCTATTTCATCTCTCTATGCGTTCATTCCTTAAATTTCAAAAGGTCCTGCATCATCAGGACTTATGTCTCACTGATTTCTAAACCCTCTAAATATCCCCTGTTACTTGGGTGGCGAATTCTTTAACTGGCCAGATTATGCAACGTAACACTCACATGCGATTTCAAAGAATAGTTATTTGGCATTTTTCTTTAGTTGTTCATTCAAACTAATCAAAAGAAATTGCTCACTATTTTATTTATCATTATGAAACAGTTAACTTCTACATCATGGAACATCTTATTCTTGCAATTTCGATGATGTTACTGTGAATTTTAAAATTTCTTATTAAGTAATTAAGCAGAATTGTTAAGGATTTCCTTAATCTACCTTGAAATCTACCTGATCTCTCAATGGTCTTTCCCGTCTGTCTGAAATCCATCCGAAAAAAATCACTTCTTTCGTTTACGTAAAAAAAAAAAAAAACTTTCCTGTAAGATTCAATTCATAATGCTCACTATTTTAGAATACTTTTCTTTTCGAGCTGAGATCACGAAATAAATATTAAATTACCTTCAGAAATATCTTGAATACGTGTCGTCCACATGGTAGAGTGGTTCGCGTCTTGAGCGTCCACGCAGTGGGCTTGGTTCAAATTCCCGATATTAATTCAAATCCCGAGTAAGGCTTGGATGTTACAGTTCTGTCCCCTAATAGGAAGCAATGTTGGCTGACCTAAATGGTGCTTCCGTAATAAAGAAGCCAACAAAATGCCATGGCATATTGGAAGAATGTATTACAATAAGTGCCTCCTCACTAGAAAAAAAATGTTTATAGCACGCAGCAAAATAACCCAACTGCATCGTTACTTTCATACTATTAGGGCCTGTTCACATAGGAGTCAGTTGCGTTGCGTTAAGGAAAAGATGACGTTCAGACGAAAATAAACCAATCATAGGCGTTAAAAATTTCATTGCTAATCGTTTCGAGGCATATGATTGGTTTATTTTCGTCTCAACGTCGTCTTTTCCTTAACGCAACGCAATAGACTCCTATGTGAACAGGCCCTTACTCTTTGCAAAAAAAGATTGGGCAAATCTGTAATCAAACAACTTATGAAGATTTTTGAAGGTGGCAAATAAGATAGGTAGTTGCAATTTAACTTTGGAAGTGAAACACTGATTCTCCGTCTGGATTTATAAAATGCAAGTGTTTCACATATGGATCGAAGGGAAGCAGGGATAATAAGCAAAGCTTTTGATGCTGTTAAACTTAACAAGGAACAATTAATAACTGTACCTTAAGAGTAACTTCTCGGAAAATTTTGTGTTTTTCATAATCTACTAGTTCCTGTTATTGCTATCATGTGAGTGGAAACTGACTGATGGGTTGAATGTTGTGCTAAAGTATTGCTCCTACATTTTTTAACACTTAGACGCTTCTAATATAACATACATTTCTAATAGGATTAATGACGTAATTTGCAAGTTGAATGGTTGCATTGTTAACAAGAATAAGAATAAGATGGACTGGATACTCCCCCTGCCATAGTTTATCATGATTGAGAGAAAAAAAAATGAATAACTGGGATTTAGAGAAGGAAGCGTTGCAGAGACACACGTCAGAAATTGAATGATTTTCGACCGCATTTTCTCAGTTTTTGGTTGGGAGGAAAGTCCTGTAGATGTGTGGTATAATCCACTCATCTACCTTCATACTACTCATTCCCTCATCAGTCCATAGTGGTTATAATCCTCCAACCAAGGAAAGAGTTAGCTTTGATTCCTGCACCCGGCCATAGTTGATTTTTAATGACCTAAAGAAAAGCACAAAAACTTTTGAGCTCTGTTAATCTGAAATTTAAAAAATATCATAAGTTCTTGCCACACCGCCGCTAACCCAAATTCTACAATGTATGTAGCTTGATATCTAGAGGTAAACTGTCTGAAATAGACATTTAATTGTTGAACGCTATTTATTAACTACGCATGCTCTTACATTACTGGAATGGACCTCCATTTCTACATATTTTACACAGAAACATATCTCTATCTGTACGCTTGTTAAAATATTTCAGGACTGGCAGATGGAGATTTAGAATCATCTGAGTACATTATCAAGAGCATGTTGAACCGATACCCCAGGGTAAGCATTTATTATTTATTTTTAAACTGTAGTTAACAAAGTTATATTTTAGAATTACACAGGAATGCATGAGCTCTCGGAGGTGGATGATAAAACTACTGTAACTTACTTAGCTGTTGGGAAACTTCAGCATTCCAGAATATCTCGTCAGATGTTGCAAATAGCCGATTTAATAATTTTATGTCCCGCGTAGGGATTTTCCAGACTTTATTACCTAACGCTTGGGGAAAAGGTATGGATTTCAATGACCTGAATCTGCTGCATTAAAAATCTTGTTGCTAGGAACATACAAGGTGAGCCCATAAAGTAACCGGACAATTTTTTATAAATAAGAAAAATATTACTCATCTTCAAATAAATTTATCTCCTTGAAAATAATCTCCAAAGGAGTCTATATAGTTTTTCCAACGTTTCTTCAAGTCATCGAAACACTGTTTATAGGCGTTAGAACTAACCGTTCGCAAAATACGAGTAACATTTTTTTTTAAATATTCGAGACGTTTTCAAATCTCTGTCAAAGTTTTCGCAAGTTGTGGGGAAATATTACATTGAGAAAAATTTAACCAATGTCAAATATGGTACTTATTTTTAGAAATGCTTTTTCCAACGTGGAAGATACTTTGTCTAAGGACATTAACCTATAAACACCTTTATTTTGTTAACTACTTTATGGGTGTACCATAAAGGTGGACCAACACTTCTCCCTATGAGGGAACAACCTAGAAATGTTCATGCCTTATCTTGGAATCAAACCCCTTCCCACACTGTGGAAGCTTGACATGCTAAACACTGTACGATGTGGGAAGCCCATGTAAGTAGAAACAAATTAGTTGTCCCAATATCTTGACTCTCATAGAGCCAAACATTTCTATGATCCGAATCTCTCGAGTTGAAAATCTTGTTATTAAATAAACATTCAGTAAAAAAGGTAAACAATCGATAGGTAATATAGAAAGCTAAGTAATAGCTCATAGAAAGGTAAACGATAGCTCTAGGGTAAGTATATCAACCGTTACTTAGAAGAATAACATCACATCGCCAAATGGACTATTTTAAGTAGGAGAGAGAAGACCGCAGGTAACATCCAGGTAAATATAAACAAACCCGTTCGCCCGGTCATTAAACTCAGATTTTTGTAGTGCTAGGTCCTTAAAATCCTTACAGAAGGAATAGAATTCACGTTAACCTTTGTTTTGTCACGATTTTCACTTATCAGAAATTTATATATATGCTACAAAGTTTGTGAGGAAACATATGGTTTATTTAACTTGTATATGTGTATGCAGTGCCGTAACTAGCCGTGCTTATGCCCTGGGGCAAGAATTTACATTTGAGCCTCTTAATTAATTAGGTTTGGGAAAATAATAAAACAAATACAGCATTTTGAGCCTCCCCCTTCCAAGTGGGCCCTGGGCGGGTGCCCCTGTTGCCCCTGTCTAGTTATGGCACTGTGTGTATGTATATGTTTGGGCCATATGTGTATGTTTTTTATAATTAAGAAAAATATTACTCACCTTCAAATAAATTTATCTCCTTCAAAATAATCTCTTTGATATTCACATTAAACAGCACAAACGTGCTGTTTAATGCGAATATCCAAGTGGTTTTGACAGCATTATGTATCTGTTACATCGTCTGTATATTATCCATTTGAAACCAAAAATAAAAATAAATAAATTTCGATGTCTATTTCTGCTTATAGAGTACTATAATGCCGCGGTATTCCCTCACGGGACGGAATTGTATTTAAGAACTTTTAACTAACGTAAACCGATATTAATTTTTTAAGCCAAATTCAGTCTTCCAGGTCACCAAGTCGCTAAAATATCTAGCCGTTCAAAGAGCCATGGATTAATTACAATGATCCAAAACTCCTCAAAATCTTGTTCTTAGGAGACAAAACCTTTTAATTTTAATTTTTTATCATTAGAAAAGTATTTTCTTAAAAATGGACGCTTCTCAGCTAATCAACTTAGCCACTGGAGTTGCAAAATACCATTTACACAAGTAATATTGATATTGGTACAGTGTTAAAGTTTATGAATTCACTCTAAACTGTTGATATTCCATAAAATATGCTAAATAAAATTTGAGAGCAATTTTATTAATGTTAAGATTAAACTTTATGTATTACAGTAGAGATTTATGGAATATACATTTTTTATATTTTAGGGTGCTTTATACCTATTCTTGCATGGACGTTTGTTGGAAGTCAAGGGAGAAATGGACCAGGTATAATTCACAAATCAAGATAAGTCTGGCGGAAAATAATGATAGTTTATATTACTTATTAATTATAATTAACATAAACACTAATTTAAATTAATAGTGACAGAGAAAAAGAGTTGAGCTGTAGTTATAATAATATCACTTTGCAATTTATTATTTTATATCTACCTGATGATTTTATATCTACACTTTGCAATTTATTATTTTATATTTAGTAATATCACTTTGCAATTTATTATTTTAAAGCGCATAAAAAGAGTTAACGGAAAATATCTTATTCGTATCTGGTGTAAAATATGCAAAATTTGATCCAAAAATTAGAATTTTGAAAAAGCATAATGAATTAACTAAATCATTTATTTTTCTTTTGATGTTGAATTTAATGGAAAAATATACATCTTTTACACTGCCCCGTCGATCAATTTTTGTTTAATCAAGAGAAATTAGTCCCTTGAATTATAAAGACGAGATTTTATTCCCTAACATATATGCAAAAATATTTCTCATGGGAAGCAATTAACAACAAATTTAATTTTATTGAAGTAATTCAGTCACATAAAGTACATAATACAGTCAGTACAAATATTTAGAAAGTTAAAAGTGCTTAATTTGTGTTTCAGAACTTTTAAAGCTTTCTTTTATTGAATAAGAGTTTTATAAAATACTTTTTCAATAACGATTTAAAAAAAAAATAGGCTATCAATTTGCTGTTGGACTCGCTAACAGTTCAGGACACATGGAAGCAGATGAGAAATCTAGGCTCCTGGGAAATAATGTGGTGTTACAGGTAAAGGATTATTTTATTTTGAAAATTTACTCAGTTTATTTTGCTAATATTCTTAAAAGGAGAATGTCAAAGGAATGATATATGATAAAAATATTTCAAGCAATTGATTTCAACAATTGTCTTTGTTGTGTGATCCATGATCCATGACTGAGTTATTATGTTAAAGCAAAATATGGTTTTAGTAATGTAAGAAAATATTGACTAATTTCTTAGTAAATGAAGCAAAAGCTATAGAGGTTTACTTGCTGATTCTAGGGACGAAGAAAATAAATTAATTAAAGAGAACTACCAAATGACTGACTCTACATAAATCTGGGTTTTGCACTTTAAAAGTTTATATTACTTTCATTTATAATAACAAAATATGGGATGAGCATAATAATTGGTTGTTTATAATCTAGAGTAGGGTTCGATAACCACAGTACGTGGGTGAGTTAAACGTATGATGCAACCCTCTACCATCCGAATAGCTATAAAAAAAGTAAGAAAGATTATGTAAAATATTTGAGGCTTTCGAAGCATTTGAAGCCTGTTACGAGGTTATCTCCTAAATAATCTGCATAAAAATTAATATATTTTATATTCTTAACTAAGTCTAAGTAAAATTTTAAAACAACCAGGAACATGAAAATGTTGTAAAATAAGACATTAATAAAAACTAAAAAGAATAAGAATTGGACAAAGAGTTATAATGTGACAGCCTTGTCCCATTATAACTCTTTGTCCTATTCTTTAAGACTTGTTTGACAGCCCGTTTAAGGGCCTGTTCACATAGGAATCCGGTAGCAGAAGCGTTAAAGGAAAGATGGCGCTGAGACGGAAATAAACCAATCATAGGCGTTAAAAATTTTGTTGATAATCATTTGGAGGTTTGTCATTGGTTGAATATATTTCAATACTTTAACGCTTCCGCTACCGTACTCCTATGTGAACAGGCCCTTACTAGTTAGATCCTTCGCATCTTCTTAAACACACTTCAACTTCCTAAGCGTAATAATTCACCATAAAAGTTATGAATGGCAACTAATTTCGAACTTAGTACTTCTTCATGCCGAAGAGCATTGCGTCTGATTGTCTCTTTAAACAATAAACAAACATCCAAAGGCATTTGTGAATGTATATTTTTGTTAAAAAGGGGAACGAAAACGTTTCATTTGCATTTCGAAAATAAATATGCTTTGTAAGAATCTTTCAGTCTAGCCAACCCGTGTCAAACAGCCCAATCCCCTGTTATTTATTGCAAACAAATACTCTCTCTTTGAAAATTTCCCTCATTCTACTTAGTAAAAAAAAAAGAGAAAATTATTCTCAGCATTTGAGATCTGTCCTGGGAGACAACTTTGCCTAAAGCTTCCGGCCGGCCTGACAAAAGGCTACACTTGTCAATTGCATAATTTAGAGCTTTTATCCTCAGCCATGCCAGCCATCATATAAAGGTCTCTTTTCTACGCATTACCGTGCAAAACAATTCCATACTCACTTATGTTTGTGAGAAGAATTTAGAAAATTATGACTAATGGTAATTCAGTGCATAATAATGATTTCTAGAACATGAATGATTCACTTAAACACTTAACTAATTTTTAATGTTTGACCGAAATGTATGTTTTCAGTTTTAAATTCGAGTGGAAAAACGCCCAAAAGTACTTAGAATATTTGAGGAAGGAAAGCAGATGGTCACCAGCCATTTACACATATGCGTTATCACTCAATCTGTACATGCAATATTTGGAAGGCGGAGAGACAGATCAGGAAAAACTGCTAGAGATCCAAGACTTAATGAAGTATGTATTACTCACGTCTCCTGGTTGTATCAATTAGCAACGTGTTGTTACTTTTAATTTGTTTACATGTTTGTTAAACATATATCTTCCAAAGTATGAAGCTTAGGAAGATATATATTTATGTCAATATATATATATATATATATATATACACACAATATGTGTGATACACATATTGTGTGTGTTATGTCCTTTTTAAATGCTATATTTATTTTTTAATGTTATACTTTAGAAACATCTCACTGAAATATGCAAATTGTAGACGTTCTTTTCAATCAGAAAAATGCTAAAATTATAAACATAACTGATAAAAATGTCGCTAAGATTTTATTCAAAGTGTTAAGAAAAAATTCAAAATATAAAGACGTTAAAGCAAAAGAATTGCTTTAAAATTTAAGCTAACATTACAAGAGATAGCTGAGAAACTTTGAAAAATAGACAGATATAGACAAAATTGAAGCTTATAATGTTTAAATTTGAAAAAAGCTAAAAGAAATACAAATATGCAGTTTAGTTTTCTTGCCCAATGAAGTGAATTTTTAACTTCTTTCTAAAATTATACAGTTAAGTTTGCTAAGTTAAAGATATTCTGATAGAAAAGAGGATTAAGCTATTATTTTAGCGTTTCCTGTTTATTTCCTGTAACAGCATGGAATTTAGTTCTATCAATTAATTCCTGCCGACAATGTTCATATCGGATAAGATCACTTGTAATATGTAATTTGTAATTAGATTAAAATGATGTCTTGATATCCCTCGAATAAATGACCTTTGCCCAAGACGAAAAATAAATTAACTTTGAAGTTATAAATTAACTTTGAAGTTATAAATTGACTTTGAAGTTATAAATTGTGTAACTGATCACAAAACGTGTTAATATATAGAAATTTCTGAGTATTTGCGGAAATTTAGGTAAAACGACAATAATTTCGAATAAATTTATTATTCTAATTTAATGATATTTTCTTAGTGGATGATTCTATACATATATATGTTATTCCTAATGAATTAAGTCATATTTATTTCTTTAAAAAATGCCCATTTTTAACAAGTAGAAATGCTATGTTTGAGCAAAAGGTCGGATTGCTGAAATGTATGAGCAAGAAATATTTCTTTCCCAGAATCAATCATAGATGGCAGCACTATCAACGTTTCAGTGAGTCTGTCCTTATGAGTTGTCTAATATTAATTCAAATATACCAGCTGATGAAAAAAAAAGAGGGAAAAATTAATATTGCACATATTATATTAGGTAGAAAAAATTCCTAAATTCTAAAAAATATTTTTTTTTCTTTTCGGGAAGGAAGTTATATTACTGTACCTTATTTGTTGGGACTACCAACGTAAGTGCTATGAAGTTCCTTCGCGTTATTCATTTATTTGAGATGGGTGAGTTAAACAAATTTAATTCGGGGGACATTGTAAGCCCATATATTCTCCCACTTTTGCTTCTTCATTAGAAAAATGAGAACATTAGTATTCATTAATATTCTTATTCTAAACACTACCATTTTTGAGTGTGAAGAAATTACAAGTATTTATGAGGATGTAATCACAGCCCTACTCGCAACAAAATTGTTAGTATTTGTTAACTTTATGAGAAATGAATATACTTTTTATAGGAGCAGGACTGACAGGAAATTCCTGCATTTCTATCTGCATCTTAATGAAGAAGTCCGTTCTTCGGTTTCTTAAGATAAGGAACAACATTTATATACAAATGCATATTGTGCATTAACAAGTTCCTAAAATTTAAAAATTTGGATCACAAAAAAGACGTATAAATAATTTTAATGATATTCGATAATGAGCTAATTATATAACTAAGGGACTAATTTTAAAACCCTCCCAATCCTTTATCACCAAGAGGGACCTCTCTCTCTCTCTTTCATATATATATATATTATCATCATCATTAAAACTGAACATATATAGGGTCATTCCATAAATAATGCGATAGTTTGGTTTGTCTAATACCGTCATAATTCCGCATTATTTATGAGATGACCATATATATATATATATATATATATATATATATATATATATATATATATATATATGTAATGACATGGGAACCCTGCCCCGGAAGAACGAATTAAGAAGATTTTTGGGTTCCCCATGTCACCGCGAAGATTTAAAAATTGAGGTAGTCTTGACCGAGGAAAGCCACAATACAGAAGAATATCGAATTACATTTTTATTAATAAGAAGCCCGGAATTACAGCTTCTCGGGGCAGTGTGCAGAACGAAAAAAGCCTACATGTACGTGATACCAAACATTATATAAACTTATCTCGTCATGTGATCGTAGTAGGGTTTAATTGGTTAAAAGTTAGGGAAAGGCGTGACTAATGCGCTAAAGTAGTTAAATTGGGTACCCACGCCACGCAGGACAAGTTTTCGAATAATAAGCCGCCATTTAATATTTCTCGCTCGAGGGCTATTAGAACTTAGAATCAAAAGCGAAATTAGTTCGAACGCCGCCTGGAATTTAGAATAAATTAGAATTTAAAAGAGTTATAGGATTTTTAATGTTATATATATATATATATATATATATATATATATATATATATATATATATATATATATATATATATATATATATATATATATTATAAAATCCTGTAACTAACTGCATTAAATGATTGACAAACAGCAGGTGCCTAAAGACAACGGGCCTATAAATGCACACTGATATGGAAGATGATTTTCGTAATCATATATTTTCTTTTGAAGATTATGAGCCTGTTCACATAGAATCCGTCAGCGTCAGCATTAAAAATTCCGTTGGAGCTGATTAGTTAAATAGGTCAATGCTTGGTATATGATTAAGTAAAATTTTTTAAGCTAACGCTGACGGATTCTATGTGAACAGGTCCTTAGAATAACTTTAGTTCCGGACTATATAAAATATACAAGTGCATATGCATATATATGTTTATATGTTCCTAATTTTTTTTCGAATGACCAAGTGTAACAGGAAATTTTTTTATGGAAATTTCAGATGTTCACGAATAGAGCCTTTGAAAATCGCGGCTAAGATAGAATAAAATGTCTTTATCGAACTTTTTTTTATCGAATTTTGTATTTCATATGCAGATGTTTCTTTAGTAAACTTAAAAAAATAACTAAATTTATAAGAACTGGTCAATTTCTTTTTTTATTTGTGCACTGTAATTTTATCATATAGTAGTTGCTTTTAAAACACAATTTCAGCCACATCTCTTTCTAACTTCATCCTTGTCAAGTTTTTTAGGCATTGATTGACAATCTCTATTTTTAAGAGATAAGGCATGCTTAATTATTTAATGAGATATTTCTTAAAATTTGTCTGGCCATCTTTTCATTTATCTTATGTCTGAATGTTGAAAATATAATTGTAAATGATACGAAACTCTTGAATCACCTATGTATTTCGTGAAATATCCACATTTTTAGACTTGAAAAACTCTGACGTTTTACAAATTTGTATTATTTTTAAAATTTTTAAAAAAGTTACATGATTAATTTTTAATTGGGCACATTCTAAATTGATGTTGTACTTACAGAAAAATCCCCGGACTAAAGCAGAAATTAGCTGGAAAGTCTTTTCCGTTAGAAAAGTTTGTTGTAGCTAAAGCTAAGAAATTTATCAGACAAAACAACAGACTACTTTTGCCATTCATCGTAAGTATAATTTTATCGTTATCATTTATAAGTATAAATGACTTTAGGCATATGCAATATTACCGACTAATGAACTCGTGCGTATAAAAATATTTCAAAAGGAAAAACTGTTAAATTAAAACACAGTGAAACTTCTCCATGCGGCCACCCCTCTAAACGCACATATTTTGTTCAGAACCGATTAAAGACTTCATAGAGCCGATGTTATGGAAGAAATGTCTTTTCCCCGGGTAAACCTCAAAATTGCCACTTATTTTCGAAACCATAATTGGTCATCATAGAGAATTTCTCCAAAAGACACATAATGTGAGAAAAATTCTTCAAATTTTAAGATCTATTTGGTTCCATTGGAGGTTATACTCATTAAAACTGAACATATCTTATGCAGGTAAAACGAATGGAAAGGGATCGAAAAATCAACGTTTTTTTCGCCCTAAGTTATTTATTGTGTAGCATCATACTCATTTTTTTATCTTACCCTGGTAAATATATGTATACATATTGTAAACAAAATTATTTCAGTGCTGTTGGGAAAAGACATACACTGCTGGCCACTGTAAATGCAACACCCTGAAGGAAACATGCAAATAACATGAAATTTACAACATGCATTAGCGGAGGTGAGATATGCAAATGATTAGAATTTCAGCGCAGACGCACATCACGCGCGCCTGTGGCGCCACTTCAAAACGCTATTTAAGGCTTGGAGATTTCGACGATTTCAAGTTCGGCAATTGTGTTTTTCTTGTGGTTTTTTCAAAAAAAAACGATCAATTATGCCTCGTCGAAAACAGCGATCATCTTTTGATCAAGTATCCGAGTTCGACAGAGGAAGGATAGTGGCCTACCGAGATTGTGGATTATCTTTCAGGGAAATCGGTAGTCGTGTTGGACGAAACCAAACAACTGTAATGCGGATATGTGATCGTTGGATGCAGGAGGGTACGACGGACCGGCGTGGTCGATCGCATCCACATCAGCGCACCACTTCACGTGATGACAGGCAAATTGTGCGCATGGCAGTGACGGATCGCTCAGTCACATCACGAACCATAGCACAGCACATGCAGTCTGTAACGCATTATCCAGTGTCTGCGCGTACCATTCGACGCCGTTTACAGCAGAGTGGTCTGTCCGCAAGACGTCCATTGCTTTGTCTACCCTTGACGCAGAACGACAGATGTCTGCGCCGCCAATGGTGCGATGACAGAAGGATGTGGACGGCAGAATGGAATGAAATTGTCTTTACGGACGAGTCACGCTTCATATTTCAACAGGATAATGCGCGACCACACGTGGCACGCATTGTCCAACGGTTCTTTGTCAATCGGCAGATTGAATTGCTTCCCTGGCGGCCTCGCTCTCCGGATCTTTCGCCGATAGAAAACATGTGGTCCATGGTTGCTCTACGATTGACCCAGATTCCATCCCCAGCTGCCACAGCAGATCAACTTTGGCAACGTGTGGAAGCTGCTTGGTCTGCTGTATCCCAAGAACTCATCCAAAGTCTCTTTGAATCAATGCCGAGGCGTGTGGCAGCGGTGATCTCCAACAATGGCGGCTACTTTGGCTACTGATTTTGGCAGGAACCACACTTCACAGAAGTCTATAAATTTAATCATTTGATACTTGGTCAACATGTTATCTACAAAATAAATTTTGTTGTGATATCTCTTGTCTTTCTTGGTGTTGCAGTTTGGGTGGCCAGCAGTGTATATTAACCCTTTAGCGGGCGCGCCAATTTTTGGAACACCAGCAGGCGCATTTGGTACAAGGTGCAACGTCTCTTTCAACCTTGATTATTCCTTTTGTAATAAATTTTTTCTTTTGAAATTGAAAATAATGATACTGAGTTTTATGACAAGATATAAAATGTTGATAATATTGAGATATATTTATAATTAAAGGCCAAAGAATGCAAATACAATCGCCTTATTTCAAACCTGTTCGGTTTTTTGGATCTGAGGACAACTTTTGAATTAATTCCTATTATGTCCAAAAAACCTAAAAACACATGAAATTGTCAATCTTCGTGATATGCGGTATAACGTGTAATAGCTGCACATTTGATCGACTACATCAACTCCTTTTGCCGTATTGGAATCCAGTATAATCGCTTGTTTACCACGGTTAAATCACGATTAACAAATGAACGGAAAGGAATACATGGGTCAAAAAATCAGATCTGCATTAGAATGGGTGTAGCTATAAATAGAAACTGCTTAGAACATTAAAACCTTGCATGTAAAAACAAACCATTCAAAATTACAAAATGTTGCACTTTACACACGGGAGCGCCCGCTGAAGGGTTAAAGTAATTTACACTATGGGAATGTTTATAAAAAAAACATTATTTTGGTGAATACTGCGTGACCGCATTAAATTTTTAAAGCATAAGATCTACTTAAACATTTAAAGCTTAAAAATATCTATGGCGGTGTACCCATTACGTCAAATGATCTTTGTCTACACACACACTCGCACACAATTAGTTTCAGAATCAAAACGTCTCTATTACACAATGGGAATGTTTATAAAAAACACATTATTTTGGTGAATACTGCGTGACCGCAGTAAATTTCTAGAGCATAAGATCTACTTAAACATTTAGAGCTTAAAAAGATCTACGGTGGTGTACCCATTACGTCAAATGATCTTTGTCTATTAACACACACACTCACACACAATTAGTTTCAGAATCAAAACGTCTCTATTACACAATGGGAATGTTTATAAAAAACCCATTATTTTGGTGAATACTGCGTGACCGCAGTAAATTTTTAGAGCATAAGATCTATTTAAACATTTAGAGCTTAAAAAGATCTACGGTGGTGTACCCATTAGGTCAAATGATCTTTGTCTATTAACACACACACTCACACACAATTAGTTTCAGAATCAAAACCTCTCTATTACACTATGGGAATGTTTATAAAAAACACATTATTTTGGTGAATACTGCGTGACCGCAGTAAATTTTTAGAGCATAAGATCTACTTAAGCTTAAATTATTTAGAGCTTAAAAAGATCTGCGGCGGTGTATCCATTACGTCAAATGATCTTTATCTATTAACACACACACTCACACACAATTAGTTTCAGAATCAAAACGTCTCCCTTTTTCACAGTGACTAAATCAACGAATTTTAACAAAAGACCAACAATCACGTATTTACACGATAAAAAGATTCCGGACAAATGCTTCGGGACTTGGTTCACAAGGCGAGTAAATAAAAAATTATATACTTGCCTATGAAACTGCTGTGCTAAGGATGTTTCACCCTCTATTCGTAATTAAAGATTTTTTTTCAAAAGTTACAAAGAAATATTTAAAAAACTTTTTACAAAATATATAATTACAGTATTTTTAGCGTTTCGATTCTCGACAAATAATTTTTTTTGAGTAGAAAGGGATGCAGCATCATAATAAAAAAATAAACATTAAAAATTATATTTTTTACTCTACCAGTCCTGATATCGAATCCCTGACATCAGAAATATCAGAGGCTCAACATTCTTAATTCATGGAGTTCATGAATCAAGATTATCAGAGAGAATATTCAATTCATAAGCGAAGTAGATGTAAAGGTTGTAATACATATATGTTATGCATATATCATATTTAATTTAAATTTAATTCATATTAGATCATCAGATGGCGCATCAGTTAGTTGATAATACTCCCGTGAAAAAAAAAAGTGAAACCCACATCTTTACGCTTTAATTTCAGCCACCAAACCGTTTTTCTTCTAAACAATTGTTCATTAAATTTCGTAAATGGGCTATTAATATAAATGCCACGCTTCAGTAGGATTTTCGGGGAGTCGAATCGTAAATGAACCAATTAAAAATACCCAAATCGATGCCTTTTTAGCGCTTAAAAATGGACGTTAAAACAAATGTAAAATGCACAGTACCTAGAAATACGGTTTAATTATTTCTGAACGTTGTAATATGGTTAACACACAAACACACGCAGACATATATAGATATATACATATACATACATATATAGATATATACACATACATACATATATAGATATATACGCATACACACATATATAGATATATACATACATACATACATACACACATATATAGATATATACATACATACATACATACACACATATATAGATATATACATACATACATACATACATACATACATACATACATACATATATATATATATATATATATATATATATATATATATATATATATATATATATATATATATATATATATATATATAACATAAAAATTTCCAACTTTTTGGCAGATTTTTTTCTTTTAGTTTACAAACAAAAAACAACAACACCAACCCCTCCAAACAATTCAAATACAAACACATAGCATTATATGCAGTTTTATGTTTGCCATAGTTGAATAATTATTGCACACCACTGCATCCTACAACTCTTAATTACCCAGCGGTATCCTTTAGAGTGTAAAGTAATGGCTATTAGTTATTCCATTTTCAAAATGGCGAAGCAGATTTAAAAACAAATCTTTTCAATCGAAATATACAGCACAATTTAGAAGTTTCACGAATATATAGTTCGATTTTTTTTAAAAGAAATAAACGTTTAAAAAAAAAAAGCAAACAAAACTTGTCTATTGAGTTACCGATCAGAACATTTTTTTTTTCATTGCCAGCATGAAGGTAATCTCACATACGGAACAAAAGCAATCTTTTATTCCTTTTTTTTTGGGGGGGGGGAGGTATTAAATATTGAAATAAAAAAATAAAACTTAAAATATATTAGGGTTTTTCGAGTGACATAAAGGGATGGAATTTTTTACGCTCTCTAGAAATTTCTGAACTAGCTTCTAAATATTTAAGTTGTTTTATGTCGTAATTCTAAACAAAAGTTCACATTTTATCTTTCAGTTTGATGTTTTCTCGGAAACAAATGTTTTCTGAATTTTCATTCGCAGTTTCTTTTATAGTTAGTTTCTGTTGTATTGTTCCCCCCCAATCTTGAACATTTTTTTTCTTTCATTGGGAGATTTTTTTATTTGCTTGTTTTCTGAAGCCCTTGATCTGCTCCGTGTCGAAAATGCATTATATAAATTACTCGAGGGTAATATGTGATCTACTAAGAATATCTGTTTGGATGAAGGAAAAAAATGTGATTTTTTTTTACCAAATAATATTTTTATAATATAGTACTAATAGTTTTCATTTCAAGTTTAAAAAATAGTTTGGGGAAATGCCGATGTTTTTTCATGATATTAAATTTTATTTCCTTCAAGCTTTATGAATCAGTAATGTGACTGGAAAACAACTGAAGGTAAATACAATTCTCAAAATAAATATATCAATGCCCACGAATATTAACATAATATTACTATTATTGTCAATATTTGCCCACCTAATATGCGGTGGATAGGATAATAGGACGCCTACAAATTAAAAAAAAATGAATTAAACTCTATAACCCCCTCCAACCTTGAATCTTAAAGCTTTTAACCTCAACAAATACATAAAAGTAACACAATGAATTTTACTGTTAGAGTATTATTTCAAAAACGTAAAAATATAATGGAAAAATGTAGGGTAACACTCAAACTAAACAAAGGAGTAGCAATTTAGACAGAAAATACATGATATATCTTATTGAGCCAGAGGTAACCTAGTGGTAGCGCGTCGGCTTTCGGTGCTGAAGGTACTCGGACCGAATGCCGAAAAGCGCCATTAAATACCTCCGTGTCTAGGCCGTATATGGGCACGATAAATCCGTAGACCAGAAAGTCCCTATAGGAGGTTAGAGAGGGGGGAGAGGGTATGATCCCCCCAGAGGTGACCCCTGGGGTTGCTCGGTCAAAATTGGCACTCTGCTAAATTGGACTCCGACCCTTGTGGTGCCATTATAAACTGCACCCGCAACCCTCAGTCCGTTAGCCTATGTGGATCTGGTCTGGAGTAGTCCCGGCCAGAGGGCATTAGAAACAGAAACAACAACAACAACATATCTTATTGGATTTATTTTATTCAGTGTCCTAATAAGACAATCTGAGGCCATAAACACTGGATTATTTCAGGTACTCCTTCACTCGATATTAGTATTTTCAAATTTTATTTTTTCTAACACGGCAGGAGTTGTCTTTTCGACATTTCCCAATTCTCCACCGCGATTTAGTTGGTTTCTTTGTCATGGGAGAGCCGCATAAATTAACCAACATCACTCCGTATGAGGGGACAATAGCGCCCTTTATGGTGCATATACATTGATGCAGAGTTCTCTGCATGCAGACCCCCGACTCCTGTCATCACATTAGTCACGGTAACATTAGTTACATTAGTCACGGTAAGCCCCCAAGGTCCCTCGTGTTTCTTGATCTAGTGTCCCCCGCCCCCATTGTCACCATTGACCCCCGGACCCCGGTTCTTTGATGCTCTGCGTCCGGACCGCGATGGGAGGCGATCCACGCATATACAGAGTACGGAGTGAACATCAATCACTGGATTCCCCAAGGCACAGCAGAGCAGAGTTCATGAATGCAAACGCAGCATTACACGTACGCTCTTCCGCGAATGCTTGGAGCGTACGGGAATGCGCGCAGGAAAACTTGCAGTACGCTCCAAAGCAGTTTTCCCTTCCTCTCCGATACTTTCACACGTGCACTCAATTGCAAGGGATTGTGGTTTCACGCGGGAAGGAGCGTACATGTAAAGGGCGCTAATGCAAGAACATCCATGCGTTAGTGAGATTTCGAGCCCGCGCCAACCCCAAAAGAAGCTCGTGATGCTAATCAGTATACGATCAGGGCGACATTTTTTCAGACGTATAAAAGGAAAATAGTTTTTAACTGATATTTAGTTTTTCAGTATGATTAAATATATGTTGTCAGAAATTACATGTTAAATTTTTTTTTCAAAGCTTTAAATATTGCAATAATTTCAGTTTTAACTTACCATTATTAGTATAGTTATACTAATCACCATTATTAGTATAATTACCCTTATTAGTATAATGAAAAGATTTTTACTTGTTATATTTAATGAAATGATCATAGCAATAGAACTATACAAAATTACATTAGTTTTAAGGGGATTTAAGAATATTATAGGATAATTCTAGGGTACTTCGAAATTCTTGGTTAGGCTGAGATGTTAATAATTGCATGACCTCATTATTACCGTAAAATTTATATTAGTATTGTTAAAATTATCTCATTTGGTTTTAAATTCTTTTTAATCTCCTCTCAGCTCTCGATTACTTGAAAATATAGTTGCAGTATTATAAACTATTGTGTTTTGATTGAAACTTTATTTAGATACTTAAATTGATATAATGATTTTCTCTGTTACCTAAATCAAACAATTGATAGATGATTGGCGATTGATGAAACTAATAGTAATTAACTTGCAAGAGAAATATTAAATTAAAAAACTAGCGAAAAAGAAAGATAACAGGCTTTAATTTATAAATTCACTTTCAAAGTCAATGCATCTGTAGTGTTGACTTTCAGCTAACACGAGAGGGCTTTGCCGTATAAATAGATATTTTACCTGTTTATTTGGAGTGAAATTACCTTTAAATGCTTTTCCTTCTTTTCTTAACCTTTGGAATTCAACGTATTTTGTATGAAATCGAGTATTTTTGAATGGCAATGGCCCGTACATAAGTTTCTCGGAGCTGCACCGAGAGGACGATGTATAAACCAACCAACCAACCCTTTAGATATTTTTTCTAATTTATTGTTTTTTTTCCCACTTGAAACTAATCTACAAGGTGCTGCCATTAATTTCTAGGACTGACCTAATAACTCCAGATAATATTACATGAAATACATACCCATTTAATATGTTTCGAAGCAACTCTCACCTGCCGTCACCGTTTTCTTGATGGCTTAGACGTCCTCATATCTTGTTCCCGTCAGCAAATCTTTCAGTTTTGGAAACAAGAAAAAGTCTACTGGTGCTATGTTCGGAGAGTATGGAGGATTCTGCCTCTCCACGACCTCATGTTGGGCCAATTTACTGAAGGGAACAAGATTTGAGGATGCCGAAACCATAAAAAAAAACGGTGACGTCCACATTAAAGAGCATTCCGAAAGAGAACTTTAAAAGTTGTTTCCTGAAACTTATACAGCCGAGCACAGAAGTGTATTACGGCAGCTGGGAGTTACTTCGAAACATATTAAATGGGTATGTATTTCATGTAATATTTTCTGGAGTTACTAGATCAGTCCTGGAAATTAATAGCCGCACCTTGTATGATGATATAAAAATTGCTAATTGAATGCCTTGACTCAGAATTTACGCTTTCCCATCTGCAGCTTTTACGCAAGTACGTTTTAATACAATCGCACGGTCTGTGAAGATTGGAGCAAACATTAATTACGACGTTTAGCTTAAACGTATGTGTATGCAGAGTTTAAGTCTAATCCTACGGCATGCAAGGTTGCATAGCTGGTTCCTGGTCGACATACAGTAGGCTTTTATCTTAATTTATCTGTTCTACAAGTAGGTGGCCTTTGCAAGCCTTTTAACGTTTCAGATATGAATAAACAAATTATCGATCTGTTCTAAGAGTGGTTAGAATCTGAAAAGATGCTGCATAAAAACAGTGGACTTTCGGAGCTTCTGTTGTTGAGCTTGAAATTAGCAATTATTATCTTATTTAAAAAAAATAGAATTTATTATTAGGTTTTAGGTCTGAATTGTTGTACCAAGCAACCAAACGTTATCTGACCTCTGACAAGCGAATGCTTAATGTTTTGACACCTCGCCTATAAATGGTTATTATTCAGCAAAAATTTTGTATTAGAATAATAAATTAAACTAAGTTATCGTTAATTTCTGTCTTTTTCAGAAGTGCTGACAGTAAAATCTGTTTTGTATAAAGATTGTATTACAAGGTAGTATATTGAATAGTATTATACAGTTCTGAGCTGTTTCAGATTAGAAGAAAACAAACAAACAACAAAACAATTTTTGTGCAAACTAGTTAAGTCTCTAGTTGAGTCTTGAGGCGTTTCCAGGATGGAAGGATTTGTTCCTTTCTCTACTTTTGAGTTTGAAATATTATACCTCGGGGAACTAGTTTTCAAAGAAAAAGATTCGAAAACAAACAGTTTTGTTCGAAACGTTTTTCCGAATCTCATTTTTGGATTTCAAACTCTCGAGTGAAATAAGAAACGAAGCCTTGATACAAAACTTGGGCAATTTAAAAGAAACTTATATATATTTATTTTTAAATGCAAAAGTAGGAGCTTGTGCAACTTATTAATGTTAACAAAGTCTGAATACAGCAGTTCTGCGACAAGGAAGATTGATGATACTCTCTAGTAAAAGGAAGGTGCAACTTATTAGACATGATACCTTAAACTGTAAATCAAACGGATTTGATATTTGTATAACGAAATACATAAAACAATTGTTTTTTTCGTAATAAAAATGAATTATTACCCTTACAGCTGGGAGCGAAGCATAGAAGAGAAGGGAGGAAATGACAAATTTTATATGGAATTGAATTAGATGTTTTTGAAAAAAGATGATTTTTACAATAATACCTTTTTCAAGCGGTATTAATTCATATATTCAACGCTTTTATCCCTGGGAATAATTATAGATTAATACATTCAAGAAGTAGCATTTTGGAGTTTCATTTAATGCTTCTTTGATTAGTGGCATCTAATTCATAAAATGTAGTTGACTTTATACAACTTATGTTCCTTTCTTTACTTTAAACTTTTATGTTCCTTTCTCTACTTTCCTATCTCTTTAAAGCAATAGACACCTCATTGGCGAATCTATTGCTTTAGTACTATTACTAAGAAATAAACGTGATTACTACCTCGTCATCGTGTGGAAAAGCTATCCTGTGATAGGTAACAATGTTGGTTCATATTTACAGGACTCAATAATAAAGTAGCCAACGAAAACTGCGGTGTGAATGGGCCTTCAGGAATTATATTGTGTATTTTTATTAACGTAATAAATATTTTTGATTTTTACTTTAGACACATAACTCATGACTATCATTTGCATGTATTTTATATTTACTGCTTTATATAACGGGATTTCAGATGTTTGATTTTATTCTATACAGGTAGACAATATATACCATTGAGTCAGGGACTATAATTTCCGTCGTCCAAGAGTACTAAACATATTTAAAAGAGTAGAAAACAATTATCAAATATTTATCAGTTATCACAATTAATAACATTTAATGCTGTAGTATTTATTCAGTAAAACTAAATACTAAAGTTTGATCACGGTCTATTTTCCTATGAAATTCAAGCCGGGTGATTCCTGAATGGCCACGGCGTTGGCGTTTCGGTAACAGAGTCCGAGGGTTCGAGTCCCACTATTGGCATGGATGTTTCTAGTCGTTCGGAATTGGCTTTAAGCAGTAGGTCCCTACTTAATTAGCCCTTGTGTAGCAAAAAATGACCCTAGCGCTCTCAGCCAATCAAACAATCTATGAAATTCAAGTGTAAAAGATTATTTTCTTGCATGAAGTAATTTTAAAATCCACCAATAATTCGTATGAGGAAATGCTTTTATACAGCTAGCCAAAAATTATACAAAAGTAGTTGTATTAGCAAGAGAAAAGCTCAGTTTCTAACCAGTTTTACATTGATTATCACTTTACTTGCCACATAAAACTGTCAAATGCAAAACTGAGTGATCTATTTGACCTAAAAGGCTGTGATTGGTACCAAATATGCAAGCATTTCAAAATACTTAAACCTTATACACACACACACACAGATATATGTGTGTATACACACAGATATATATATATATATATATATATATATATATATATATATATTGATATTTATATATATATATATATATATATATATATATATATATAAAGACTCTTTGACTTTCACTTAGTCTTTGTCATTGTTGCTTAATTAATTATCCTCCGACTCATCATATTTCGATGGAAATTCTTTAAAATGCTAAATATAGTGTAATAATGTGCATGACATTTAATTTTTTATAAGTTTGTGAATTTAATTAAATTGAATAATGCTATTTTTAAATTATCATTACTAATTTTTTTTTGAGTAATTAATTGAAGATGTTTATTCATTGTTTCTACTTAAGGGTGGGAAAAATTCCTGAATAACAATACATAAAAATTGACATTGATTTGAAACATTATATATATATATATATATATATGAATTAAATATTTTCATGAAAAATTGCTTATAAAATAAAAATTTTAAATATAAATATCTTCTCTTAAAGTGACATATATATATATTTATATATATAACTCACATACTTAACATTTCGATATGTATAAAATATGTTCATACAGTATATGTACATGAATAATGCTCAATATTCTTACACACTAATCTGTATATCTTGAGGATAAATGAATCTTGCAATTTATATCTATTCTTCCATATCGCATCCAAAAGTACTTGAAATAAAATACGCCATAAATCGGAGGAAGCAAGGCATTTCAAAGCCATATAACATTACCCCAAACTACTTTAGATTAGACAAAACTTTTCGCAGAAACCAGGTAAATCTATCTGTTTTATGGCGGTTTTGGATAGAAGCGGTTTCTACTTGTCGACTTTTAACTTTTACGTTTGAAATATCACACTCGAGAGAACAATTCTTTGAAAGAAAGGCTTAGAAACTAACCTTTTGTTAAGAAAAAAATGCTTGCATTTTTTACTTGAATCCATAATTCTGTCGAGAATTTCAAGCTGTAGTCAGGCAATATGTAAGTTAAGAAAATACAAAAATCTAAATTAATGGTTATACATGAAAGGTATTAATCAATACTTTGAAGCTGAATTATTTTTACGTATTTATATAACATGTTATCAAACTGACACAAGTACTTATGTGCATGTAAGAGGAAATTTACGTCGTTATTTCCTCTTATATATTTCCTGTAAAATTAATTGATTCACTTTACAGTCGAATCAGTAGATATCGATGATTTTTTTTATTATCTAATAACCTTTTTGAAAAAAATGAGAAATACCTATTGAAAACACAGCTGAAATTTCCTTACGACAAATAAATGTTAGCTGTAGCATTACAAGGAAAAGCTTTAACAGTAAATCGATTACATTCATAACAGCCTTGGCATTAAATTTATAACATTTCTTATGAAAAGACGTCTTACTTAAAATCCTTTGGTAAAACACATATAAACTATTACAAATATCCTACTACTACTTAAAACTATTGGCTTTACCATTAAGTAAATCACATATTTTCAATCAAATGGGACTGGAATTTGAAGGACGCGGCATTTTTTTTCTGTTTTATATGATAATATTAAATAAAATGTTTAAATTACTTTTCCAATAAAACATATTGTAAATAGAGTCCAAGCTATTACATAGCCTTCTTTTCAGTGTAGGTCCTGATTTTTCTCTTATTACTATGTATTATTCTTATTTTAACTATGCCATAGTCATTTGGGAAATCTGACGTCATGGATAACAACTCTAGAACTGCAAAGGTTTTTTTATTTATTTATACACTAAGATATCTCTTGCTCCCCAATTGACTTTCAAACAATGTTATCAGGCCCGATTATGAACGCTGGGGGCCCCTAGGCAGATGCTATTTGCCCCCCCCCTTAAGAACATTTATAAAAATAAGAACTATCCATGGACTATAACTATTAGAAGTACTAGGTGCATGCACCAAGAGTGTGAGGAAAAGTTGTTAAAAATCAGGATTAAAAAAATCGTTTTATTTAAATTTTGATTCAAATAACGACTTAAAAAAACGACCCTGCAAGCGAGTCCTATATTTGCTATGACAGTGTATGGCTGATATGATGAAACATGGCTGATAAGATGAAACATTCATAAACATGTTTCACATAAAATTGAAAACGCCTTTTACCTTCTGATGCACGTCTTATACAACCTGATAGTTTAACATTTTTCCTAAAGTAGAAAGGGAAATTAAAAACTTTCACTTATCTGGCAACCTATCTATTTTAGTGTTGAAAGAAATTGTTAAAGAGATTTTGCACGTTAAAGAGGACAGTTTTGGGGCCCCCTAGCATCAGGGGGCCCAGGGCAAAGTTCCGATTTGCCCATGCGATAAAAAGGCCCTGAATGTTATTCTGATAAACTTCCCTAAGGCTTATTTATTATATTTGGTACTATAAATGCGGAATCTTTAGAAGTTATAGTGCTACGGGTAAAAATTCCCGAATCCGTAAGCTTTTTCAGGTAGCGAACATTTCACTCGTTAAGAATACAAGGTCGTTATGATGTATTTCAATTGCTAATAACACTGTTCTTTGATGGGCATTTGAAGCTTAGGGATGTCACTTTTCATCACTGAAAACCAGAGAGACCACCAAGATCACATTTTCGACAAGCGTCATTGAGAAGGTTCTATGGTTCCCCTTATAAAGGAGGCACCGGATTAGATGGATTATATGATATATCCTGCATTTATTTCAAAAGACAAGTTGCATGAGCAAAATAAAAGATTTCACCGTCAAAATTTATCCATTTTTTTCTGATTCTTTGTAGGAGATGGAGTACGTGTTCAGCATGTTTCCTATATTCAAGTCCCGCCCGGATATCACACGAAGAATTTTGGCAACAGTAGAGAAACAGACTCCAAAGATAGATGACAGTAAAGGTAAGATTTGAACCAAAATTTTTTTCAGGTTGATAGAGAAAACGAGTTTAAATGGACCTTCTTACCACATTCAAATTGCTAATTATCGTCGGAACGAGATGAATCCTCAGCTTTGCTTAAGTAGAAAAAAGAGAAAACGCAGTATTACGTAAAATGAATCCCCTAACCACATATAAAGTGCATAGTTCATTATTTATTTGACTAACATTTCACTAAAGTTAGAATAAAACTCAGTTTTAAATTTGTGGTTTCTCCCAAGATCTTGATATAAAATGCTTAACAGCTCTTGGATTTTGGGTTCGAAATAAAAAAAAACTAAAGTGAATGCATTTCACATTAAATTGATGTTATTTCAAATTCACTTTGTTTAACTCAAAGAAAAAATGTACGGCGTATGTGAAACATTTCTTTTCCTTATTTGAGTTCTGCTGCCGGAAACTGAGTGCAGTATTAGCTTTTTAGTTCTGAGTAATTCTAAACTCATTACAAATTTGATCTTACGAATATATACCGTCCAGCCAAGACAGAGGGAAGATTAGGCCTTCTCCATGGTCAGCCGTGAGTCCGGGTTGGTTCAAATAAAAGACCCGCTGTCTTTATAAACGTCAACGGATAACTAGTATGCCATTAAGTTCGATTCTATATAACCTACAGTTCTGAAGACAAATTTTCATTCGTCGTTATTTTTTAATCACATTTTTAATGTGTTGTATCTTCTTCCCTCACTGTTCCCTTTGACATGTTTTGGATCATCACCTAAGTTGAGGTTATTACTACTTTTAGTTCTGTGTAGTTCCTAACTATTTTGCTATAGTATTAACTAATTCCTTGCGAAGATGGAACTAGTTCAAGATGAAAAACTGCTAATACCTTCCTTAGCAATTTATATTTAAGATGATTTTATTGCGAATTCAAGTAAATACTACCTGAAGTTTGTTGTTTAGCTGTGAACATTATGTTTTGACCATAATAATGAAAAGATATTTCTGTTCCATGAGAGGTTTAACTGGTGAAGTTCAGAATTCGCTATCCATTATTCACACGCACAAACGCATACAACCGGCCACATGTAAGGTTCATGTCATTGCTGAACGTATACAGTTCTAAGATTTAATTCTTTTCACAGTACGTATGACCAAAGGGCTCCAATTGTTTAAAAGTTCCTCAAGATTTATCTAACAGCACACTCATACATCTCGGTGATTATTAACATTTTTTCATAATTTTTTTTCAATAATTAATAAGTTTATTAAAGATTTGGTGGTTCCAAACCCTGGAATCAATATCTTTATCAATTTTCATTATAATATTGGAATTACCTCAAGCGTAAAGTATGTATGCCGGAGTATTTGATTTACCAAAATCATGCTTTTCATTAAAATTCTATTAATCATGATTTCCAATTAAAATAAAAGTGCAAGTTTATTCCAGATAAATATTCCTATTGTTATTATTTCCTTTTTTTTCTCAGTTTGTTCTTCCTTTATTTTGCTTTCTTTCGCAGCTGAAAGATTTCCTTTGTTCGGTGGCAAATATGATAAAGTTCAGTCATCAAAAAAGTAAAACAATCATAGTTGTAAAATTGCTTCAGTATGTTTTTTATTGTGATAAAATTATGCTTTTTACAATGGCTGTTGATCAAAATCATTATTATTTAATTATAGAGTAATTGTTTTGCATAATATCACATCAGTTATACCTAAGTTAAACATACTGTAGCGTACTGGAAATAGAGGTTATTTTTCCCGAAACCCCACAAGCTCTTCGAAAACACAGCTGCGTGTTTTCAAGGAATGTGTTGTTCGGTTCCACCAGTTTCGGAACCCGTGGGGGAATTAAAGACCGTTTCCCTCACAAGACAAACCACTAAAGCTGTCAACTTAACGTTTCGAAAGGTAATAAAGTTCGGCTTCTCCAGAAGAACTGTCAGCCGATAATCTGGCGGCTCCTCCACCCCTTCTGAAAAATCCAGACATTGAGAAGAGACGCTTCATAGATCCCGCACAGGGTAGACGTGTTTTTACTAGGCTCCTGTGTTGTTGGGCCGAAAATGGGCTCTGGAGCGTGTATTTGTGAATCTGCACGTAAAATTGAGTGAATTGTGTCGAAAGTGTTTAATGTTTAATTCTTTTTGTAAATAAATCTTGTTATGTTTTGTTTTAAAAATTTGGCTTTCGTTTTAATTAGAACTCTGTCTTTCTTTGGTATGGATCAATAGTAGTAAAAATTTAAAAATGCCTCAGAGAGTTAACAGCCTTGTCGTGATGCCACAATACACACTTACATAACATCAAAATAAGAATAAATAACTACACCGTCTTTTACATACCGTCTTTACTACACCGTCTTTAAGATAGGTTATTTACAAAACTTTCATTTTTGCTTGAACAGCCTACAAATACAGTAAACTTCCTCTAATCCGACACGTTCGGGACTTGAGGCCTGCCGGATTATGAAATATTCCGGATTACAGGATGAATAGTGGGAGAAACGTGAATTAAACCAAAAATTGCAGCAAAACGAGTTTTTTATTACTTAAACAGCTTAAGTAGGATCAAAATTACGCAATAATGTAAAACAACTGGCAATGAAACAAAAACGTGCACTGTAGGCTTACAAAAAATTAATTCGAAGTTGATCAAGACGGTTGATCTAAGCCCATGGGACTGTTTTTGGTAGAAGCCATCTTAAGCAAATCTCGAATATCGATTTGTTTTTTAACTATATTCGACGACTGGCCTCCTCCACGCATGCTGAAAAGCTTTGTCCGGTATAATGTTTTTCCCTCGCGCCTTCTGATTGCAAGCAAACTTGAACAAGGCATGATTGATGTTTTGCGATCGGATAAAATTTTTTGTTTCGAAAGTCGTGCCGGATAATCCAGCGTGCCGGACCGTAGGATACCGGATTAAAGCAAGTTTACTGCACATACACGTCTTCTTCGGTCAATGATCAATTATGGTCTTTTTTCTGTGAGGCATAGGTAAACCCGAGATAGAAGCATTTTTGGGACTTGAACAAAAGAGTTGTATCGCACTCCAGGTATATTTAAAAAATAGCTCGTGACGTTCGGAAAATTTGAAAGAGAAACAAAAATTGTTGAGCCTTACAAAACCAACATAGCCTAGATTGATATGGAAAACAATGCAACTAAAAAGGAAATAAATTTAAACAGTCAGACAACAGTCAACAGGAGAAAAGAGATGGAGATTGATTTAATAAAAATAATTTAGATAGTGGGAGTTTTCAAAAATTGTATTCAATGTTGTTTTTAAATAATACTTTATATATACACTAGTTGAAAACCCGCACTTCGCTACGGAGTACATTCAAATTAAATACAACTGTCAATGTATGCAATTAATGCCAAAAAAAATATATATATATATTTATAATAAATACGACGATCAATATATATAATTGATGTACAAAAAAAAATATATATTTATAAAAAAATCGTAAGTGATATTTTTATAGACAAAATAATGTCCAATCGTCTGCCGCATTAGCAAGAAATTTTTTTTTGTCTATTTAGTTGTTATGCACGTGATGATAAATTTATTTAAAGTACCAGAAAAAGAAATCACGTGATCAGAATTTAATAAATTAAATTCTAAAAATTAATTTTTAAAAATTCACCAAAAATCAGAAAATGAAGGTAAAGATTCGAAAAAGATCTCATTTTAAAGGAATTTTTATGATCTTTCTCGTGGTATAAATTTTATAACGCTCAATTTATTATTTTAAATGCAAACTTAAAAAAAATTACTAAAGCAGCTTAAAAATTTAATTTAAAAAAATCTAAGAAGAATTTTTCAAAAATCTTTCTTAGTGCACCCCTACACTATAAGAAGAATCCCCATGCAAAATTTCAGCCCATTAGGTCCATCGGTTTGGTTTGTGCGTTGTATGTCAGTCAATGATTGAGTCAGTTACGGAACTGTTTTATATATATAGACTAGCTGAAAACCCGTACTTCGCTACGGAGTACATTCAAATTAAATACAACGGTCAATGTATGCAATTCATGCCAAATATAAATATATATTATATGATAAATACGACGATCAATGTATACAATTGATGCAAAATATATATATATATATATATATATATATATATATATATATATTTATAAGAAAATCGTAAAGGATAATTTTATAGACAAAATAATGTAGAAGAGAATATTAAAATTAAATCTAATATAAAGAATACTAAAGAATATAGTACAGTTTTTAGAACATTTCTTTTACTGTATTTTAATATTTTTTTGGATAATGTCCAATCGTCTGCCGCATTAGCAAGGAAAAAAAAATATTTTTTGTTTATTTAGTTGTTATGCACGTGACGATAAATTTATTTAAAGTACCAGAAAAAGAAATCACGTGATCAGCATTTAATAAATTAAATTCTAAAAATTAATCTTTAAAAATTCACCAAAAATCAGAAAATGGAGATAAAGATTCGAAAAAGATTTCATTTTAAAGGAAATTTTATGATCTTTCTCGTGATATAAATTTTATAACCCTCAATGTATTATTTTAAATGCAAACGTAAAAAAAGTTTAAAAAACAGCTTAAAAATTTAATTAAAAAAAATCTAAGAAGAATTTTTGAAAAATCTTTCTTAGTGCACCCCTACACTATTAGAAGAATCGCCATGCAAAATTTCAGCCCTTTAGGTCCAGCGGTTTGGTCAGTGCGTTGTATGTCAGTCAGTCAGTGAATGAATGAATGAATGAATGAATGAATGAGTCAGTTACGGAACTGTTTTATATATATAGATTAATAATAAATAAATACATTCATTCACGAGAGTTTTCCCAGAAAAATATATATAGCCAGAGAGTGTAAGACGAAGAATATGTCCAATATTACTTTAATAAATCTACAAGAAACTGTTTACTAATAAAATAAAAAAAATTGGTATAACATAAAATTAGTGAATTATTAGGCCTTAAACACTACATCCAAGAGCCAGATTTGAAAATATATCATTTGCTGAAAGTGACGAATGAGGGAATGAAATAAATTTCTTACATTATATATTGTATATGTGGAGGATTATTTTAAAGGCAGTTTTAAGTTCCCTTTATGAACTCATTTGTGTGTATTTAACCATACTAAATCATATAAAAATTATTTTTTTCTTTTTTATTAGAACTTACGTCTGAAGAAGCTGAAGATTATTGTCTAGCGTTGCTGCTGAAGGGAGGGTGCTTTAAGATACTGGGTGAAACAGACAAAGCGCTCGGATATTTCAACGAACTTCTCAAGTTGTAAGCAATTTGTTATGTCTTCCGATTTGATAGTCATTTTCAACAAAATTACTTCACCTTTATAGCTGCAAATAAGCTACAGACTACATATCTGGACACGTGGTTCAATCCACTATCAAAGAAACACACAATTTCGTGCTCTTTATAAACATGCATTATAAGTAAATTGTGTGACAGTGATAAGTTCGATTTCTTTTCAGTGGGAACCATAATAGAATTCCTCCTTGTAGTAAATAAGTATAGGATTAATTAAAGTCTTTTCTTTGCATTCGTCGTTGTATCTTGTCTTGCTTCGTCTGCGACATAAATATCCGAACTTAAATATCTTAGAACAACGGCAACTAAAGCACAAACTTGTAGAACTTTTAAATTCGCCGATGGAGTCCACAAAGTTTAAAACTTCTTGGTTGAAAACTTTCGTAATTTTCCGGTGGCAGCATTCCTTTAGGTCCTGGAATTTTCATCCCTCTGAAAAGAAATATTAGCATAGCGATCAAAAATTGAACCAACCAACCAGTGCAGCACACTCATGAGATCTCTGGAGTTTCTCTTTAAAAGCGAATTATGTACGTTGGGAGTTCAAAAATATCGATTTTAAGGGTCAATAAGCTGTGTACAAACCCCATGATTAGACACAATTGTGTCAAGCACATGATTAAGAGTCGTAAAAATCCCACCGAACAGCCCCGAATACATTTTGGAACCGTGGAAACGTGTTCTACGGAGTGATGAATTATATTTCCTCCTCTGCAATGGCATAACCACGGGTGTCGTTTTCATTCATCCCACCCAACCCTCCCTTTCACACACTCTCATATAGCGGACAAAAAGAATCTGTAGAAAATGAACTGATTACCCTCAATCAATTTACATTTCCCCCAAAACGAAGATCCCGCCCCAAAATTGTGAACACCCTCCCATGGAGTGATTCCTATTGTGCCTTAGTCCTCATTTTGCAATACGATGAGCGTATTACGTTTTGGAGATAGTGAAAGCTTGATCTCTTCAGTTCCTTAGTGATAACTGTCAAGTTTAGTTGAGGAGGCATCTAATAAGGCTTCTTTTTCATTGTTACGGTCGGGCCGCTATTGCTTAGAATCTTTGACTGAACATTTGAACCCTGAGAGCTATTCTCTAAAGATATTCTATGATACCAACATCATGGTAGCAATTTAACTAAGTTCCTATTTCCTTTATTGTCGTAATAACTTTCCTGTAAGCTATGCTTCCCTGAAGCGCGTGTTTATAAGATGGGTCTTTATAAATCAGAATGATGATTGCAAAACAGGTGACTCTTTTCATCGTCAGTTGCTAAAAACCCCGAAGTTTTTAAAGGAAAACCTGAATTTAATCCGGCTACTGGTACATCATTCTAAAATATACTGGAAAATTTTCCAAAAGAGTGAAGTCTGTTGTAGAAGCGCATGGGAAAAAATTATTCGCGTATTCTACGATAAAGCTATTTTATAAAGCCAATAACATTTGTATGCGCTTGGTCATATAACTATATGATGGTATGCAAAAAATCATTATTTTTTTATCCCTAGGTTTTATTTTGTCTCTGAGATAATCCACCTCATAAAGAAATTTAAATTTACTTTTGAAAAATGTACTTACAGTTATAAGCAGCCAGCATCGTGTAGTGGTTAGCGTCACGAATTTCCACTGAGTGGGTTTGGGTTCGACTCCCGACTAAAGCCTGTACATTCCTGACCAGTCCCCTTCGTAGGGAACAATGCTGGTTGGACTATATGGTGTTCCCATAAGAAATTAGCCAAAAAAATTTTGCAGTGTGGATGGGCGAATGTTTTCAAGACAAATGACATTGGGTATCCTGACCTGTCCCTTTCATAGAGAACAATTCTGGTTGGCCTATAATGTTGTCCCCATAATAAAACAGCCAATAAAATTTTGCAGTGTAGACGGGCGAATGTTTCAAAGACAAGTGCTTGCCTCGTTGGAAAAGAACCTAGTAATCTCGTGCCTCACTATATAAATATGTAATTAGTCTTGTGGTACATTAGTTACATTGTAATATTTGATGCCAAGTTTCAGTTCAAGGACTTATTGACAACAATAAAATTACTAAAAAATTCCGAGATAAGACCGAGCCCAGGACAAATAAGTCAATGATGCTCTAAATAAAAACATTTAACTTTAAAAGTCCTTTTTCATGAATAAGCAGAGTTCCCAAAATTTCCTATAGGTTACGTAACTTAAAAGATTGAATTTCATATCTTCTAAATCTTGCATCTGCATTCCTTATCCCAGTTTTTATGCCATTTCGGTGAAGAAAATTATAGTGCTGTTTTAATTTATTCCATGGGCATAATTGAAAGCTAAAATGAAAATATCTGCCTTAAAGATTTCACCAAAAGAGTTAACGTTTCACTGAAAATTATTTATACTTTGGAGTTTAGCAGTAATTTATCTTAATAGAATAGCAGTCTTTTAGAGCGCTATTCTGAATAATTTAATACTTTTAGATTGTCTAAGATAAATATTCAGTTATGATGTTACGTTTTAATTGATTTCAGTGAACATCACCTCCAAGATGACATCTACCTTGCGACATTTGCTATGGCTGAAATTGGATACATGGCCATGGACAGAGGAGATTTCGAGGAGGCTCTACGTTGGCTTCACAGATCATGGTGAGTTAAAGTAAACTAATAAAATTTATTCATGATGTATTACTTCACTCGCAATCATACAAATCTATGTTCGATCATTTTATCGATGGATTTTTAACCTTTTTTTTACCTGAAGTTCTGTTATTGGTAAACAGTGAAAATTCATTATGAGAAAATATGAAGCCTCTTTCAAGAAAACTAAGAGCTATTTGTACATATTATCTTAAAGAGAATTTACCTAATTGTTTAATAAATCACACTTTAATAAAAGTATGATTGTTATAAAGTTCTGGAAATCCCAGAAAGTGTCAAAATATTTCGACTTTGTGTCACTGAGAGAAAATTCGGAACTTCTTTCCAGTTTATTTTCTTCATATAGATTTTTCTCTGATACTCCATCTCAATTTTTTCAAAGATTCGAAGCCTATTTTGAATACGTTCTTGACACGATTTTCAGCCTATATTTTGATCCTACAAAACACGTTTTGTCAAAGCTTTTATTTGAATCTGCAATATGTGTCATGACATTCATGTAAAATTCTCTATATCTTACCTAAATATATAACTTACAAAAGGCCTGCTGTAGTGGATATGCAAAAGCTTCTTTCGTGCATATTTTAAGCAATGAACTGGAATAAAAATCACCTGCTTTGAGTTCAAATGAATAAAATTTTTCATCGAATACTTTTCAGTGTCGCTCTTCAGTTCTTTTACTTCTTTTTAAGGTTCACATCTCTAAACTATTTGTTCCCTGTCAGAATAAGTACTCAGGGAGCGAATTATAAATGGTTTTTTCCCTATCAATGTATGGTATTTAGCTAATCTTTGTGGGCATTTTATCTTTCTTAAAATTTTCGCATATTTTGGTTTCCTCTATTCTGGAAGCCCTGTTATTTTCTAGACACAACAATCCAATTTATTAAATAAATACCGAGGTTATGCAGTGCTATATTCAGTTTCGGACTGAAGCAGAAACTGAATATTTCCCAAATTTTCTCCCCCAATTTTCTCCTCTGGTAGAATTGAGATTTTATTTTATTATCCAGAAAATTTACTTGTGACGATACTTATACAGAAATGCAAATTTGAATACTAGACACGCCCACGGCACGTGTACATTTCTGCATAAGTATCCTGCATAAGTTTCTGAATAAGTTCTGACTCCAGATCAGAAGGTCCGATTTCGCCTGCCCGTTCTTCACATGTAACGTTCTAGCTCCTTACAATTGCTGAACTAGGGGGGAGGAATCATCGGTGGCGATACTTATGCAGAAATGCAAATTTTAATGCAATATGCAAATTTGAACACTAGACACGCCCACAGCACGTGTGCTTTTCTAGCATATAAAAAGGTGCTTCTCGTACAGAAGATAGAGCTGCAGGGAATAGGACTTGCCTATGTTCCTGCCTTTTAACGTTGGGGGATTCGTTCACCTTTATTGTTTACTGCTTCTAGTCATTTATTTATTGTGTAACCAAAGTAGTGGTTTTAATGTTTGTCTATAATAAACTAATAATGTTTTTATTACGTTAATCTCTATAATTATTTTATTGCCATTACTGCACGCCCGGATAAGATAAACCGGCCACATACTCTCCAACTGCAAAACAATTCTGGTAGTAATGAACAAACCAAGCCGTATCAGACTGATTGCAGTTTATAAACTAAAGTTCGGTTCAAATGCGTAAACGTAAACAATTCTTGAGTCAAAGCTTACATAAAAACATTAATTACTCAATTACATGGTTTAGCCTGGTTAAATATTCTAAATGAAACAGGTACCTTGAAACTTACTTTATTTCCATCCGTGACATCTGTTTGTTGACTGAAAAAATGTTGAAATGTTATTTACCGTTCTGGTAAATAACATGTCTTTTTTTTCTTCCCTAGAGTTGCTCGAAAATGAGCTAATCGACTATATGAATGACTAAATGACTGAAAAAATGCTGATATGTTATATATTGGTCTGGTAAATAACATATCAAACTATTTTTTCTTCCCTCGAAAGTTGCTAGAAAATGAGCTAATCGATTACCTTTATCCGGTATGTTAACATAACAAGAACATTCAAGAAAATTAATAAGCCTGTCTCAATAGAATACTTAGTTAAAAAAAAGGTCATTGTCTAACCAGTTTTTTCTTAAACAATTCGAAAGTTTAGATTTCGTTTTAGATCCATGCTCCATAAATCAACCCAAAATGACCAAATATCTGCGCTACTAACATCATATCAAAATTTCTAAAAACTTCGTCCTGTAAAAGACATTTCTTTTTTACTCTATCGTCCCTATACCTATTAGCTACCTCTACAAAGGGGTCGATAAAGTTATATAAACAACAACAAAAACCCTGCCAGAGATTAATTGGAGTTGCAGGTTGATTCGTTCTTGTCTGGCGTTCTGAGTCCAAAAGGAAGGAAATTTCATTAAATCAAGCAACACTGTTCAGGTATTATTCCCCGTACTATTGAACTATTTACAGCTTCACATCATCTCCAGAGCTTTTTCAGAATTATCATCTTCTATTTCTGCTAGTTTTTTCATTTCCTGAGTCACTACAAGCGCTTTGGTCAACATTCTGTCGTATTTATTTTATTCCTTCATCCTTCAGTCCATCCTTCTTGCCCAAATGATGAATACCCAAGAACACAATGATTAGAACGAAACTCTTACATAGCCAATTGTGGTATTGTATTTGTTGAAGAATATTTTACCATCATATGATGCCGATATAAAGTAGTCATTTTAAATGCTTCACATGTGATAGAGGAATTTTTCAATAGATATATGCCTTGATATGTAGCAAGGATACAGATTAAACGCAACAGCCAGTGCCAATCTGTCATCTTACAGACAACATCCGACCTGTAGGACTAAACTGTTATGCGTGAATCTGAATGCAGAAGGTTAAAAAAATGTAGTTATAAAAATTATTGTATATGAGTAAAATGTTTACCCCAAATCTTTATATAAATGTATTTTTCCCCTTTATACATTCAAAGATTGATTTGGCAAGCATAGTCCTCGAGAGGAGATTCTCAGTTTAAAAAAATACAGTGATGTAACTACAAATGGAAATCGGATATTTAAAAAAAATCAGTGAAAATTTAAATATTACTGTTTCACACACTGATACGCACAAAATAAAAAAAAAACATTATCATTAATATCCTATAAAAAACACAATGAAAAACACTTGGGAATTGTAGTTAATTGGAAATCACTCTCAAAAAGCTAAAAAATAATTAAAATTAAAATTTCATTATAAAGCCTGCTCAATCTATGAAAAAGTTATTAAACAAGCTAAATTTCGAGGGACTCTTTAAATAGCACTAAATGCCTCAATTATTTATTAAGCTTGGATTAAACTGAACGCGTAAATAAGACTTTATTCAATGAGGATAAACCCTCCCCCATTAGTTTGTGTATAAGCTGAAGGAAGTCAATTGTAGTAACAACGACTATAGGGAATTTAATAATCTCTCTTATATGTTAATAATATAGGACTTATTACAATAATACAACATTTATTAAATTCCTATTTCCCTTCCTACACTTAACTATATTTTCTTTACAAAAAGCAATATTACGTAAAATCTTGTTTTGATATACTTTATATTAGATTTGTACCTTTTACACTTGAAAAGACTGTACAAAACATAAATAAGAAAGAATAAATTTATAAGTAACATGATTCATTTTATCCCTAATTTTTGACTGCATCAATGATTTACTTTATGCATTTAAATTTTCTTTGCAGCCATGCCCATACTGATTATCATTTGGAATCTTTCCTGCATTATCGAATCCATGCTGCCATCAGACATATTCACACCCTAGAGGCTCCTGAACGAAGTCCCACCGTAGACGATCAGAATGGAGAAAACAATCTGTACAACTGTTCCATGTCCCCTGAGCCTCAGAAGGCTCCCATCAACATTTATGATGCTGCAGTATTGCCATCAGTTTCATCCTAGTCTTTGTATATAGCACTGAAAAAATATTTTGTACTTAATTTTAGATATATCATATGAAGACTTTAATGCGCACGAAACGAAAAGTAATTTTGGCGCCTGATAGCCTGTGTAATGGGTTTTTTAGATACCAAAAGCATAGGCTAAAAAAAGAGAACTATTTTAGTAATAACTTTTATATCGCAGCCGGAAATGATTCAAGGATAAGAGCAAATATCATGACAAGATTGGCTGCCTCGTTTATGATCCATAATTTTTGCATTGACAAAATGGTTTCAGATTTTTTATTAAGCCATGGTAAAACGAATGGCACAATAGTTATTTTTAATGTTATACGAAATACAAAAAGAAAAAAAATTATGCATCAGTGCCTTGATACATAAATGAAGTAGGATATAATTGACTTAATTTAGTTTGTGAACATAACATTTCTTATCGGTAAAAACTCTTATTCTTACAGCTTTCCGACGTTCTTAACCAAAAAGCATTATTTGGCTTTGGCACATTTAGACAAGAAAAACTAGAAAATAGATCAATTACTTAAACAAATGTTTTGCCTTTCTACGTGGGATACATAAAAAAGGATTCCCCATTTCATCCTTTAAGATTCTTTTGAAGATTTGTTGAGTCCCTCTTACTAAGCCATCTTCTGTATTACTTCGTATAAGATCAGTGGTTTATGATATCTGAAATTTCCAAATTTCATTTCATTTTTTGCATTGTTTTGTTGAAAGTTTATGTCAGAAATGCATACTCTCTTATGCAAAATAGATTTCGAAAATATTTTAAAGAAATTCTTCAATACGTCTGGATAAATATTTCATACTGAATAAGAAAAGCATGTTAAAGGTTAGTAAAAGACTATTACCTGTACTTCTTGACTATTAATGTCCCATATTATATGATTGTTGTCTATTATTAAATTAAAGTGTATTCTATAGTCCGGAAACTGTCCACTGAGTTTTACAACTACCTGAAAAGGCTATCAAACGCCAAAACTTCTGTTTTTACTCGAACGTTTTACCTATATACTTCAGTATTTTTTATTTGCGATATGAAAGAGAGCAGAAAGGAAAGATCAGGAATCTTTGTTGATATAGTTTGCTTTGCAGATGTGATTATTCAACAAGAAGTCTACGTTAGATTTAAAATGAAGACATTGCTAAGTGTTTCGAGAGTCAAATAAAGTTTTTAAAACTAGAGGCTTTGATAAAAAAAAACTAAAAGCCTGGAAAGGAAATTTGACATTTTAAAACTCGGTATGTCTTACATATCGCCATATACAATATTTTTATATATTATATGTCACAATGCCTTTTAAGAAAATATTCTCGATAAATAACATTCCATCATTCATATAGTACTTTCATATATTGTGATATTTTGTTGTTTGTGTAACAAATTTACTTTAGAGCATCAAGTTATATTACATTCCTATAGACATTTTAGAGTTATTACACTGAATATGCTGTAGTTTTGACATTTTTTTCTGCCTTTGTTCTCTGTGCAATACATAATTAAAAATATTCTATTGGGTTCTACTAACACTATGTTACGTTTGAGATATTTTGTTTCTATTTTACCTTTAATTTTATGAGTTTATCTGTTAATAAACTACAAACATATATTACATGTACGTCCCTTTGTACTAAACTCAATGTTTTTATATTGATACTTGTATGTTGTTAATTAAAAATAAATGTTTATTACATTGAAAACCAGTGAAATAATTTTTTCGAAGTCTTCTCTTCTCGTTTCAGCTTTGAAAATAATTCTGAAGGGATGAAAAAATATTTAAAAACTCAAAAATATTCATAGACTATGTGAGACTGTGCTTACTACATCTTTTGCTTGCTGAAAATGCTTACAAATAAAGTCCTAGAATGTTATTTTAGAACAAGGCAGCGATAAACTAATTAAGTAAGAACGAAAAGATTTAACATTTACAATAAAAGAAAATATTTTGAATACCTTTTCTTCAAAAATTCATGCTATTTATGCATTTGATAAGAGTATTAAAAACTAAGAAAAATGAAAATTTATTCTTCATGCTTTAATCTAATGTGCAATTAGTAGGAAACTCTAATCAATGATATAATAACAAGACATTATAATACCGTGAATCAATGATCAAGTGTTCATGCCTCCGAGCCTTTTAATTGTATCTTTTTATAATAAGTTAGTTTGGATTATAAGTTATTAAATATATTTCATAGATATATACATATATCAGTTTTATGTGCAACGGACTTCAAATTTTCATTTTTTTATTAAAGGGATCGATAGTAATAATTCACCTAGAGTAAATATTTTTCATTCTTACTTTCTTACGATATCTTAGTGCTTTGAGGGATATGTTTCCGGATATAATGATGTATTATTTTCATCATTATTTCTTTAGTCTTTCTTCGGTTTTAGGGTACAGTACTTTTAAAGGTCAGATTCAAGGAAAATAACTGTTATGCAATGGTAGATTTACCTTGTTAAGGGAGAACAAAGTATTTTAAGGATATCTTATGACCTTTAATAATCAAAATTTTGATAATCCTTTGAGAAACCGAAATGTTTCTCAGTATGACCTCCTTTGGAAAGTTATAACAGCCACATATGCATTTTTTATCAAAGAACTTTCAGAGTTTATCTTATTTCTTTCATCTCTGGCTTTTCAAAGTTAGTAAGGTTTAAAAGCTCTTCCCTTGTTAAGTTCTTTTCCATGCATAATCTCCTCTGCTCAAAAAAAGCAGCGGGGGAATCAGAAGAACACTTGGGCATTCAATTTAGAGGTTGTTGTATGATTTTGATCTTAAACGAATTCCAGTGTATTATAGCTGTGTAAGTAGATGTAGAATCCGCATAGAAACTCTTAACCATTTTGAAGATCTTTCCATACAGATAATTTTCCACAAAAATGGATGTAAAAGTACATTGCTCACTATACAGCAATTTCGATTGATTTCAGCCTTAAGCTCCAAGGAATCTAGGTATGTTCGCTTCGCAGAAATAATCATCCAAATTATAATGCTCTGAGGATGAACAACTGATGTTAATGGACATTTTTACATATTTTTTAATCAGGTTTTGAGGGATTTACTCAGTGTTTGATATTTGACATAAACCTGAAGATGTATCCTAGCTTCATCTATTGTTATCATTATACGCCACAAGCGAAGGAACATACCAAGAGTCCTTGTTTGTTGTTATCTTAGTTTAACGGCAATGTCCCTAGGATGATGGCATTTTTTGTATGTTTTAATAGGTAGTATTTCTTTTTAGACTTTAGAGATTAAGAATTTCTTTAAGAGCTTTAGCCATGTTTGTCTGTGTTCGGAGTCCGATTTTGATGATATTTTGTCGGAACATTGCAGTACAGGATATTGTCAACTTGCTTGCCGAACCTCCTATTTTCTGGAATTCTAATTTCTTATACTCATTTTAAGTTTTAACTTTAACTTCAACTGATATGGCTCAGAGAAGTCAAGATTTCCTTATTTTGAAGAAAATTTAAATAACTGTTTGTTCACATATTCTAAAACTCTTGAGATTGATTACGAACTCTTTGTCAAAATTCCTGAAAATGATGATTCAAGCTGTAACGCAATTAGAAACCATCACCACAGCCCCCCACGCTTTCGCGTATCGGCAATAATATACTCCAAACCAGTCAACCGACAGTAAACCCGCCGGCCCAACAGGGCCCTCAGGGAAAAATCGGCAAAATTAAAACGCCTCTCAATCTGAATCCCGTCGATAATAACAAAAACTACTCCTATTAATGACAATCGCTAGACAGAAGAAACATTTTTTCCTCCTCTTATTCTTTTCCATCCACAGAAATTCTTAACACATTGTGAAAGGGAAACAATGATGAGTTAAATTCTACACAGTAATACAATAATACAATCTACTATACAAAAAAATAGGGAAAAGCTTCTGTGAGCTTAACAATATAGTTCCCCATGACAATAATCATAGTACAATATAATTTGTAATAGAATTGTAGTGCACAACACTTAGAATTTCATTGACAATTCTAACCATAATTACAACAGGTGCCAATTATCATATAATTAATTAGACCAATAGTACCAATAGTTATATTAATTTCAAAGTGTTTCAAACAATAAGTGACAGAATTGCATCACTACTTCGACGCATTATAATAATTTAAACATTAGTGCCCTGGTGCAGCACCCAAATTATAATACAATAAATATAGGAATACCAGGAACGAGCCCCAGCAAAGCCCGGAGGAAACATTTAAATTATAGAGCAGTTGTTGTAGTAAATTAACCATAATTATATAAATTCAAATTTAAATTATAATTTTCTTTTATTTTATTTATTTATTTATTTTTTTTTTAAGCTGTAACGCAAATCATTTAAGTCAACTGCAGAAACAGCATACTGCTAAAGTGATCCCCAAAATGTTGGTTGTACATAATTCAGTAAACATTCATAGGCAATTACAAATGGTCATTAGATACGCCATATTGAAAATCCCCTCCTCCACACACAAATTTATCCTTTACTTTTAAGCCAACAAGAGTAGAGATGACGATTTTATTGAAACCAAATTATACATTAATACTCTTTTGCTCGAAAACGTCTGCGAATATTAAGCTAAAAGGTATGAACTGATACGAATTTGTTCTAAAAGGTGCAATTAGGTGGGTATATTATTTTTGTCTGTGATTAAACTAACAAGTTATGTAATTTCAGAGTGCTGTAAAATGGGATACATTATAAATATTCTCACCTTCTCGGAAGATTCGAAAAACTATCTGGTCTCTATCACTGCTACTAGAATGAAATTTTAATTTATATAACTCAGGTTTATATGGAAAAATATGCTAAAATATTTATTTTTTTGCAACTATCGACAGCTGAACACATAATTATATGGTTTTTGATAGATAATGAGCTAATGACATACTGCCGTGGGCATTTTCCTGCAATTTAGGAAGAAACTGTTTGAACACCCATCTTTCATTTGGTGTATAAGCATTTACTACCAAAACTTAGGGAAGCAATTTTAGATTTCAATCTTTCAGTCATCTTTAATTCACAACACATTCTACCAATATCAGATTTTATTCTGGTTCTAAGACGATATTCGTAATAACAAATGATGCTGAAATTGTAAACCATCATATCACCGTCATCACATATCTCCTTTTTTCATTATCCCAGATAAAAAATAGTAGACAGGCGTTATCCCTATAGCAGACAGATGACATTAAAAAAAAATAAATTATGTACTGTTTGTTTATTACTGCCAAGATGGTAAGAGGGAGTTTTTTCCCCCAAATAACTTTTAGAGCAAAAAAGAGCCAAAAGAAGGATTCGTGTATTTTTTTTTACCATTTTATGGTTATTACAAAAATCATATGAATTTTAATCCGCAGAATGGAAAACATTCTCAAGTTAAAGAGCTCTTTTAAAGGCTGTTAAAATAGAAGTGGAATTCAGTTTTTCAAAATGAACATAAAAATTTCGGAAAAGTAAAATGGTACTATAGAAAGATAATTTTTATGTGGATAACTTTTATTTCAGGATTCTATTTGAGTTCAGAATAATACTTTTCAGTGGGAAGTCTTTTAAATTGGATTAAAAATATTTCTTTTCAAAATTTAATATTTTGTGCATCAAATGATAGAGGTATGCATTGCAGGGACATTACTCTTTGTAGCTAAACATGGTTCAGTAAAGGTGTAGAAACTAGAATGCTGTAGACTCGTGAAACATAACAACTTTTTTTTCCCAAACTGTAGCTGTTATTAAGTGCCGAAACTTACTACCGAACATTACATATCAAACAAAACATTCGAACTACTCGTTCCAGCAGGTGACTCCTACTTTTGTAGCCGTCAGAGGTTGCTTTCGAACGGCCTCTCCTGGCAACGTGGAAAGAATATTTAACACTCTTCAAGTGCAATGTTTAGCAGTACTAAAATTCTATTTTTGTTTAGGGGGGAGGTAAAATGAGGTAACTTTCCTACTCGTTCGAATATCAAAAATGAGGCACGGTATACACCTTTCTTTTAACACAAGTGCATTTTGCATTCCCGTGGTTAGAAAAATTTCATTAACTCATCTTACTGCCAACTCTAAAATAACCTAAATTAAAAAAAATAATGTTGTTGCTGTTTCTAATGCCCCCTGGCCGGAAGTATTCCAAACCAGGTCCATGTAAGCTAGTGGGCTGAGGGGTGCGGCTCCAGTTTATAAGGGCACCACAAGGGTCGGAGACAGATTGAGCCAGGTGCCACCTCAATTTTGACCGAGCATCCCCATGGCCAACATCTGGGGTTATCCTACCCTCTTCCACCCTCTCTGACCTCATAGAGGTACATTCCGGTCTACGGAATTAACGGGCCCATATACGGCCTAGACACGGAGGTGTTTAATGGCGCTTGTCGGAATTCGATCCGAGCACCCTCAGCACTGAAAGGCGAGGCGCTAACACTAGGCTACCCCAAGCCCTCAAAAATTAAAGTTACAGGGCTGTAGGGCAAAATTTCTCAAGAATAGAACATTTGATTTTCTTAGCTTATTATGTAAAATAGAGGTTATAAAATTAAATTACTGAAACTCCGTGTTTCTACAATGGTTACTTGACGAGCTACAACATTTTTTTATGCTGCATTCTCTCGGCGTATCCTTTTGTACATTTATATCTGAAATTAAGTTTTTTTCCCTCGTTATGGAATTATTAATGATTTCCATGTTCAAAAGGATAATCCTTGCAAGGCATATGAAAAATTTTGTAACCCGATCTTTTATTTTATTTTTATCAAACTCGCCTCGGGATTTTTGATTTGAAATAGTTTTCTGACAACATTTTCCCTAATAAAAAAATATTGCTCAGTACATGATTTACATTTTCCCTAAATTGATCAAGAATATTACAAATTAATTTTTTTAAATTCTGAAAACAAATTATTTTTTAAATTTTCTTTGCGCAAATGAAAATATCATGCGGAATGAAGCAATCAAATTGGCAGATATTTAAAAAACCAAACCTGCTTTTAATTTTAAACTTCGAAAATTTCGAATTGGTTAAGAATTTTTTATGTGTAGTGATTTTTATAAAAAGATAAAATTTAGGAGTAGAAATCACTACAAAATTATCTGTAAACAAAGAAAAAAAGAGATAAATTTTGCTTCTCGGACTCCTTAAATATAACATATGCAATGGTCACTTTTACATATCGTTATGTACTGAACCGAATAGAAACATTTTCATTCTTCTGAAACTGATAGATGCCGCCCACATTTTCTAGTGGTTCGCATTTTTAGCTTTCTCATAAGGGGTTCGGGTTCAAACTCCGGATGGCGCTTGGACGTTCTTGTGACGTCCCCTCACAGGAAGTAGTGTGTGTTCACCTCTCTGGCTCTCTCTTAGATAAGAAGTTAAAAAACTCGCGTGTGGAGGGGTCAATGTCGTAGAAAAAATAACCTTCCGTGTTAATAAATGATCAGATCATATCTTAAATTTTTTTCTTTTCCTTAGTGAATTTCTGAAACTTAAAAAGTTTCCATATAGTTAAACATTTTTATAAAGGGAAGTATGGGCCCATTCAAGCATTATGAAAGCTCCTTTTTAATCATTTTTGACACACTCCCACCCCTTGCAAACAAAAAATAAGCAGACCCGCCCCCCTTTTGCTTACTTAAGATTTCGCAAATTTCTTGTCGCTATTATTATAGGCCAAAAAAATTTTCCAATAATTGAATTTATTGTATATTGCTAAGTAAAGTGCATAGACATTAAATCATTAACAGTAAATACATTGAACAATAAATGAAAACAATCAGAACAGTACTAACACTGTAAAGGTTTTATTAATTCTTTGAACGTATATAATATGTAGCAGCATGTACTGTGAACTCCTGACTCAATGGTTTTGTTGATTTCTGAAATATCATTTTTTATCTGAATAAATTGTCAACACTGTTTTCCCAATGAAAACGATTTTTATTCCATTTGTAAAATCAGACGGCGAGAGATGCAATAAAATACGTTCCTGTGTAATAATAATTTTTTGTGCAGTGATTTGAGTCTTTTCATTGTATAAACTTCGACGAAGTTTTATTTAATATCTAGCTAGTATTGTTGCAACTCTAATGAGTTACAAATATAACACAAAAGTAAGTAAACGTATATAAAATATGCAATACTGGTGAAGAATATATCAATTACTTTTAATCTGTCGACTAAATCCCTCTAACCCACGCTTCAAAATCATCCATTATTACATTTCTACTGTGCTGGCTCGTACCTGTACTTCTCCATCAGGTGCACATCGCAGCGCACTCTCTTGCGTGCTGTCTTAAGCATTGGGGCGTTCTCCCTTCCCCCTTGTCAGCAAAAGTAAGCATAGCCTGACCCCCCCCTTCTTGAGTGCTTACTTAATACATGAATGGCCCCTATTCCCAAAACTATCTAAGATGTATATTTATTTTATTTTACACATATAACAACCTAATAAATATCTATACAGGGCTTGTTTAAATCTGCATTGATCACACACAAAACATTTTAAAAGTGCAGTGTTCAGCAAAAATGCAATATAATCACATGATTTTTCGAGCAACTCACGAGTAATATTTGCAGAAAAAAAATATGCAATTCAACAAAATCATTTTTTTTAACGAATTAAGATCTCTTAATATTACCAGAGTTAAATAATCCCAAATTCTCAAGTTTTTCGGTGCACGTAAAATAAATTTATTTTTTGACATCATATTAGATTTTCCAAAGCAATAACTGCTCTATCCAACCCAGAATTATAAGCTTTGTCGTTTTTTTGACTCGTATAAATAATCGAACTGCTTAATGGCGTCATAAATGAAAGTCATAAAGGTGGAATGCAAATAAAAATAATCAACGACGTGCCATAAAATCTTTATTTCCTGCGTTTACACCCTTTGGAAATACACTCGGTAATATATCTTGGAGTTTTGAAAGCTTCTTATGTATTGTAGAAAACTATATATTACAGGAAGCAATTTTTCAGATACAACCTATGTTGGAAAAACATTAATGTTTGTGATTTTAAAATTACTTCGTATGTTATAACATAAAAGCATATTTCTCTTTTTTGTCAATGCCTTAGTATGATTTAAATTTTAAAGATTTCATCACCACTTTACTCAAATAAAATTCTAAATTTCACGAGAATAGAAAAGAACATCAAATGCGGCATTATATTTCCTTAAGCCATGTTGCCAAAGTAATGAATAAAACTGAATTTCAAAACGAGATTAGAATATTAATGTGCTTAACAAAGATGTGATAAAAATATGAAATATTTTTCCACTTTTAAAAGGATTTTATCAGAAGATATGAGCAAAATAATAGATAATCTACATAACAAAGAAAAAATTGGATAACTTTTTTTACGACTGGGAATCTCATAAAAATCAAACTGTAAAATTAGATACAAACTTCGTTATTAGATTATCCATTTTAAAAATCTACTTTTTAGTGCCAAAATATAAAATTTTATGGTTTCCAAGAATTCCAAAATTAATCATTCTACTTTTTATCTGCTTCAACGTTATCCTCGTCTGGATGACTGGATTATTATTTTTGAAACAAGAAATCCGAGTCGCATTTATTTAATAAAATCGCTTTATTTTAACTTTTAGCATCAAAGGATACTTAAAATGCAAATTGACTTTATACATGACAAGAGCTCCTCTAGCAAAACGTTTTTCTTCTTATTTTTTCTTTATTGAATGTTCTTTGATTATAGGGAAAAGATGAATGCATAGAAATTTCGATAAACGTGTCCTTAATATAGGTGTCTTCTCCACCATAGTAATATTTTTGCAGTCTCTTAAATAAAACAGCAAGCTTGAATTGATGTCTGATTTATATACAGCACGCAGATGATCATAATCTTACATTGACAAAATCAAAAGGGTAAGTTACGCCTTCGAAAAAATAGTTAATATGTCTGGGAGGAGGATAGTTTTCTGTTAGCGTGAATTCATTCATTTGTCATTAAACTGTATCACATATAATGTATTATGTTACAAAAGAGGATACGAGGCATTGTTGTTAACCTTTAACTTTTCCAGAATATTTTGTTTTCCATCCTTGCTCATCTGCACATGATCTATACAGCGTTCATTTTCATAAAGAGGGAAGTGTCCCCACGACACTATATGCATCAAGTATTGTTTTTTATGTAAAGGGCTATTTTTTTAATTAATGCTAAAGAGTTATAACACTGGTATTAAATACTTTGCATTCGTTTTGATTAATAGATGACTACTACAACCAAACGAAGATATTTCAATGATGTTGTAAGGTATACATAAGATTCGATTCACAAGAATCGAACTTTTGAGTGAATGAATTAAAGAAGCTGCTTGAGATATGCTAATTTCGGCATACGCGCTTGGTATAAATACCATGCAGCTTGATTAATGAAAAAGGTTGTTAAGGTTGAAAAAGGTTGTTAAAGTTGATAGATAAGCGATAGGGAGCTACGAGGTAAGCAGTTCCAGGTGTTAACCGGCGCTTGTGCTTAGCAGGCCCAAAGTTTACGTAGCAGAACTGCTGGTTTGACTCTCTGCTGGTTTGTGAGTATTTGCAAAGTGTACTTCTATTGAATGTTAATATATATTCCGTACAAGTAGTACGTGTGCTTATTGCTGTAAAAGCAAATTCTATATGTGCAACGAATTCAATAAACATTGTTTCATGTATAAACTGTGTTTGTATCAAATTCATTTAGAGTGCCACTTCAAATTATATACACCCAAGTCTGGGTAGACGTGAGCTATACTCTACAATGTTATGCGGGAAGAATATATGGACAGCTTGAAGGAAGCCAGATGAAAGGGTATCGGGACCTAAATGCGCCATCAAACGTTAACTAACAGCTGTGGAAAAAGTTATTAGAGGAAGGGATGGTTACCAGACATTTCAGCCCAGTTCCCCCATATGCCAAATTGGAAATTTAAGACATATATCTGATCATAACAGCACAACGCAGTATAGCAGCAGCACATACGAAAAACCTGTCTGCTGCAACAAGGAATGTTGTATCTCATTGCAGAGGCTACTTACACTGATGCGTTGAGCATCCACATTAGAGTCCCAAACAGTGGAGCAATGTTTTTTTTTTATAAAAATGGATTTTTTATAAAAATGGATTTTTTAGCCCATCGACCTATTTATTCATGATGCCAGTATATGTGGTGTGAATACTACGAGTACAATGCAGGCCGGAGGACATGGTCGAAAGGAGCTACCTTGAAGGCTCTGGTGTTATGATGGGATAATGTTATGATCTCGTGCCTCTCTTCATGTGTTTTATAGAAGAGTTGTTATCGGTGAAGTATACCTAGATGCTATCCTGCATCAATATATACGCTTAGTCGGCAGCAGCTTGCTCGGATTTTCGTTTAATGAACGATAATGTCCATTCACATCCAGGCATCATGATAGAAGACTACCTCGAATCAGAGGAAATTGTATGATTGTCTTGAACAAGAAGGTCACCTGATCTTATTACAATAAAGCAAGCTTTGGACGCTCTCAGACGTCACATTGCAACCTACAAATACTACGAAAGATAACATGCAGATGACAGATTTCAAAGCATAAAAGATGCACTAAATTTATCTGGTTTGAGAGGGTTAATTTTTTTCAGTATTACTTTTGCACAACATGAAGCACTTTTTAAAAATTGCTCAATATAATATTTACTCTATGAGAGACTGCGCCTCGAGTCTGCATCGATATTCATTTTATTCAAGGTACTCCTGTGTTGAGCATTACTTGACATTTTTTAGTGTTTTCTGTAATGATATTTTTATTACAAATGCCATTTTTCTTAAATTGAAGTCCATGTTAATAAGTAAAAGTGCGTTTTTGGACATGTAAATGATTTTATTTTCCTTTATACAGATAAATTTCCTTTTTTTTTCTATGGTAAAATATTGTCAAAATGTAGAAAATTATAACAGTTTTTGTGAAGATATAGTTATCACAAGTTGATTTAGTAAATAAAAAGGAGTATGGCTTATTTGATGAATGCTTATTCTAAAAAATAATTATACGAAATAGAGTACTCGGGAATGTATTAAAAAATATAAAGATTTCAAAGCGTTAACCGGATATTTATCAGGATTTATTAATTTAAAGGGAATATTTTATTTATTTTTAATAGTATCCTTTGAAATGATAATGAAGCGTTTCGCATTTCATGTAAGCTTTAGAATCTTTCCATTTACGTTTTCTTTTAGAACCAGTAGATTTAAGTCTTATATTTGCCGTTTTTAGACCTGATTTCCAGACATTCACTATTTACAGCAATTAAGAAAGTAGCACGAGAAACTAATGTCGCTGATGGCGATAAACATTTATTCAAGGAAATTACTTTTCTGCCTCTCTTATTCTTAGGGCCGTTTACCCTACCACTCTCAATATTTGTTCTTTTTTGAAAGTCCCTTAATAGTCGTGCATGAGGCAAGTAATTAAAAATTTTCCCAGAGGTGCTTATATTTATCTTTTTCCCCTTGGATGTTAAGCAGCGAGGGGAAATGTAGCACGCACGTTCCCATCGCAACTTGGAAGTTTTGTGTCCCTTCTAGCTATAAAAGACTTTAATGTCTCTCTTTTACATTTTTTTCTTTGTTCCACGGGTTGATTTTCTCTAAATGGATTAGAACAGGCTATAAACGAATGTAGTTGATACGAAAAATGAATTTTTAGGGTCAGTTTGGAGAAAATAATGTTTTTAAAACACTTAAAATGGTTATATTTATGTGCTAATTAGATTTCATAGTAACAGCATTTTCAAATGCGTGATGGATATACTTAGTCGTATACCAGCGTAAAGATTTCAGGGTTTATACATACATACACACACACACACACACACATATATATATATATATATAAGGAATCCGAAATCGGAGGGAGAGGGTAGACACATTATGGCAGGCTATTTCTTGAATTGTTGTTGACTTTAATGGCAAGCGAATTTAATTAGTTCAGTACAGTGAGGAGGAATAATAATTTTATTCACTTGAACACATTATGGTATATAATTGGTTGATATAATATAAGAGATATAAAAGACTGGACGATAGTTAAATATTTACAAAGAGCAGAGAGAATAAATGGTAGCGTCTTGCTCAACCCTTATCCAATACGCTATACGGCAACAATCAAAAATCAGTTTTACTTGCACACGTAACCACTATATAAAGTATCTTCTAAAGCGACAACCAGGCGCCACAAAAACAGAAACGGAAGTAGTTGTAGAAGGGGAAGGACAAAATTAAAGGCATAGAATTAATGAATGGTGGGGCATTATTATTACCTACACACACATATATTATATAGGGTAAGTATGCCTAATATGAGACCTTGCCTAATATGAGATCCCAGCTTATAGGACGTATAAAGTGCTGCCGCCTGGCGACTGGAGCGTAAAACAGTAGTCTATTGCATCATTCGTAATCGGTGAGTCAGTCTTGTGTTTACAAGCGCACACAAAGGTGCAGTATTTTTTTTCCTGAATGTGTCCTCGTCGACTTTTTTGCATCACCATTTTCATTGGCTGTTTTCACCTTTAAGGTAAGACTCTTATTAAAACTGTTAGTATTGGATAGGTAGCTATACATGTGGAGTGTAAACACACCTGTTTGTTTTTAAGCTAACGTCAATCCTAACCTAAAAAAATCGTTGGCGTGTTCAACAACATGGTCGTTCCCAATATGAGAGCCCAAATCATGCCTAATATGAGATAGGGTCTCATATTAGGCATTTTAGTTTTCACTCTCTTAAGCTGCAGATGCAATGACGCCCAGGCGAAATCCACAACCATGTAGCAGCAGTGACAATGGGGAAGGTATTGATTTAACAACAAGTTCAAACTAGTTTTTAGTGACTCCTGAAGAAATAATCCCTTGCCTACTTTACCTAAGAAAAAGACCTCAAAACCAAGTAGGGCCCGCAAAGCCGATACTATCACATCATCACCCTATAAAAATAAATTGATTGATAGATAGCATTAATGAAAGAACTGCAGCACATTAAAAAAACTTTGTTTCCTACAAGAAAAAAAGGAATAAACCTAAAAGATAAGAAATCAAAGGATAAACAAGGAAAAAGGGATTAAGATAAAAAAGAAAAAGATAAGGAAACAATAAAAGGAAAAGGAAATGGCAAAGGGGTCCCTACAGCAAGGGGAAAATTAAGGATGGTTGAAAATGCAACATTAGTTAAAAAACTGAGAACGCATAAGCCTAATTATAGCTATGATGATATCAGCTCATTTGAAGATGATGAAAAACTTTCCCTCCGTGACAGCAGTGATGATAACATTGATGAAAACGACGCTGAATACCTTTTTGGTATTTATTTATTTTCAGAAGACAAACGGAGAGACAAATGGTGTGTATGTAAAAGGTGCTTCAGGTGTGTCCATGAAGATTGTAGGGCTGACGTACTTTTTATTTGTAAACAATGTGAAAAGTTTGAATCTAAAAACAAAAAGTAAACAAAACCTGTAGTCTAAACCAACCAATTTGTTTAAAATGTCACTTTTCTTTTTCACCTATTAGTGTATATAGATAACTGTTATTTATCTATATACAAATCATTATGTACAGTTCAAATTTATGTACAGTATCAAATTATTATGTACAGTTTTGTTTTTACGAACTTTTCAGTAATTCTAATTCATATTTAGAGTTTTAGAATGAGGGTCTCATATTAGGACTACTTTTTTCAGACCCCAAAAATGGAACACTTGTGATTATAATTTAATGCAAGAAAATTGTAAGGATATTTTCCATTTTCTGTCATTGTTATATGTATTAAAATATATGTATTAAAAGAATATCAAGTTGGTACGATAATCCCTCGCTTCGCACCTCTCATCACTCAGGGACCCTCTGTCAAACACTGTGTGATCGAGCAACACGATGCGTGCCCAGAACATGGCACTTGCGCTGCCATAGCGGTCCCTTTCAGGGATGTTGGAGGAAAGGTAACAAGTCCCAGGTTCTCTCCAAAAGAAGCTACTTCGAGAATCAGTGTCCAGTCTGAATCGCGACTCGTCTGGGAAGACCCCACTGAAATCTGGCCCAAGGCTGGTGTCTGTACCTTGCTAAACGGCCGCACATCTCTCCATATGTTTGACAGAGGGTTCCTGACTGATGAGAGGTATAGGGATAAGATCTTAAAGCCCTATGTTCGACTTTTCAGGGGCAAAGTTTAATTTTTATGGACGAAAACGCTCATTCACATAACGCTCACTTAGTCGACAACTATCTTGAAAGTGATGATATTCGCCGGAGGGTTTGGCCAGCCAGATATCCAGGTCTAAACTCTACTGAATTCCCAAGATGTCTGGGACTCTCTTGAGAGGGCAGTTGCAGCTCGCCATTCACGTCAGAGAATCACCCAGAAGCTGAAAATTGAGTTTTTCATTAGTGGGACCGACTGCCACAGGGACTCATCAAACAGTCTCATTTCCGAGCTGCATGACTGTGAGAGGGGGCCATAAACCCATATTAGAGTCACTCCATCTTGCGACGTGGGTCTTGAACATTCTTGCGCTGATGAGCCTAATTAACGATCGTGAGTGTGTGCCATGACTGTTGTATGGTACAATTTTTTCTCTTATATAACCGTGTATCCATAAAAAATTTCATTAAAATCTGCCCATTAGTTTACCAAAATTTCGGTAAAATGTGAAAATCCTCTTACAACCTTTGAACACCAGTGTACATATAAGTAAAGTATTAGGTTAAATATGCTTCAATTAAATAATTTTTTCAATAGAACAAATAGTTAAACTACAACTAGCTTCTCTAAAAGCAAGTTATATTTAATGTAAAATTCCCAATTTGAGACAATACAAGCAACATTGTCCCACAGCTTTGTATGTACTTTTAATGAATGACTGTTACTTTGATTAGACGCATATATTTTTGGTTCACAACGCAAAGATAAATGAAATAAGTGTGTCATTATATATACATAATGAACATTTTTAAAGCGTAAAATAGCAGAATAACTTAAACGTCACTTTAGTTTTTGTCTGATAGAGAATTGAGGCTTAAGGACTGTTTGTTTTTAAGTTTTTATTTCCAGACAGTCACTAATTGTACCTATTTAGAACATGATGTGATAAAATAAAATGGTGGGAGCGATAAACATTTAGTCGGAAATTACTTTCTTCCGCTTGTTGTTAAGAACATTTATCAGGGCCACTTCAAATATTTGATCTTTTTGAACCCTCTTTGTAATTGGATGTCGGGCAAATTATTTAATTTCCTCTCCATTTGATCCATTCATTCTTCCGAATTTTTGCATTATGACGAGATTGGAAATGACGTGCGTGCTTAGAAGATAATTTGATAAGTATGTTATTTCGAAAAAGATTTCAAATAGGACAGAATACATTAAATTAACTACTTTCGATGGATTACGGTATCCGTACACCTTTGGAGGTGATTTATTTTGAAATTTTGTCTTTTTTATCTGTTTTTTTATAATGAGATGTAAGTTAAAACTTGGAAAAATATATAAAAAAATTAGCTGCTACATTAAAATAATTTTTCCAAGGGGGGGGGGGGGAACTGTCAAAAAAAAAATTGACAAATTTGACAAATTTTGGTGCAAATTTAACATTTCTGCGAAACCTGATAACTCAAAAATTAACAAATATATTATCATTTAAAAAATTGGAGAATGAAGATAATAATTTTTTCTAGGGAATAGAGTATTCTCAAGATAATATTCTGTTTGTCTCAGAAGCTGTAGCAGTTTAAGCACTGATAAATAGAAAAATTGCTTAAAATTCATTGTCATTTGCAATTCATACTATAAGGACTTTGTCTTAAATAAAAAACTGCCAGCCTTTTGTATTTACATGCTTTAATTGCATCTTGATTAAATACAGGCTATTTACAATATATATATATATATATATATATATATATATATATATATATATATATATATATATATATATATATATATATATATATATATATATATATATATATATAAATTCGTGGGTTCCCGGCATCGACGAGGAAGGTCAGACTTGAGTTGTCGCCGCGCTCATTCAAGTCCTTCTAGTCCTGGCAGATTCTCTTTGTCTCTGGCTCCAGCGTCAATCTACCTTCATCTTTGAATCTCTAAAACATCACTGAATTCGCGTTCTACGACTTATATACCTACTCTGAACGTTCTTCATAGGTCTGGAAACGCCACCTTTCTTTATTCAGTTATATTCCCTGACAACTAGGCGCTTCCAATCGGCAACTTGTATCCGATGAACTGTTCCGCGATCTGTCGGTAGCACTTTCGGCCTTTATGGCGGAAGGCGACTGTCTGTCTGCAGCCGTATAAATCAATTATGTGGACAAACCGCGCGTTGGCTGGTCTTCCCGGAATTTCCACGCACAAAATATTTGCTATTGTACGGGAGTCGTTACAATACCAATGTAAACAAAAAAACTAATTAATCTATAATGATGAGCGTAGTCTATTCCCTTAACAAACATTTGAGGAGCTACTATTCAAAAATTTAAGACATTTCATGCATAACATTTTAACTGTAGGATGTTTTGAATAAAGAGAACTGATTCATTTTGAGAAAAAACTACTTACGGTTATGAAATTCTTTGACAACTGTTGTTGAAATCGCTGTTCCTCGGCCGTTAGTTAAGACAGGAACATAAATCAAACATAATTAGAAAGATAAAAGATTAGGCTTTGATATTATTGTATAAGTGGGAAATTGATATTTTGAACGAAAATGCCTTTTTAACGGTGTATGGATATCTTAAGCAAGAAATCGCTGTCGAAATGAAATCACAGTATGCCAAAATTTAATTCTAATGATTAGAGGAATACTGACACTGAATTTCATTTGCTAATTAAAGCAGTTTGTATGCATTGTAATTGAAAGAAAGTAAAGGCTAAGCAAAAAAAAATTGTAATTAATATTCAGATTTACCATGTTTTTTTAACTTACACTGTCTATCATAAAATTTTCCTTCCCCTTCCTTTAAAATCTCTAGCCATAAAGGATACCGAAGTCCACAGTTCTATAGCTGTGAATTATAAAGTAACATAAAATCTTTTGGACCACCCAGAGCATCGACACGTCAAGGTGATATGTAAGTAGACTTTGGAGATCTTTAATATCAGTATTAAGCCATGGTGGCCTCAAAAATCAGTATAAATCTCGAATCATTTGCCTTAACACCAAAATTAATTTATATATAAAACCCTATTGCGACCTATTATACTATATGGCTGTGAATGCTGGGCAATGACTAAATCTATTCCTCTAACAGTTGCCGTGATCTGTGTATGTATCTGTAATGTAACGCTTCCGGAGAGACCGCTTCATAAATATATCAGCCTATGGCATCCATTTTGTTTTATGAGATGAGCTTAACAAGTTAAAAGTAAAGTTCAAAAAGATTATTTGCTATCTAAACCCAAATAATTTATTAGAAACAACGTAATATCGACACAAATCACCTTTGAACTAAAAATTATTTAAATTGTTAGACGGCTCTAATAAACGGTTATGACACTTAAAAAACAGCTGGCTACCGTTTATAAATGTTCTCAGCACAAAATATCCTTTCATTGTAACGTATTTTGGTTGTGATTTTCATATTCATTAGAGAATTATCTCTTATCCGCCACGTTTCGTGTTATCATAGTGTTTCAATTAAATTAATAACAAGTATTCGTTTTATATACTCAGAACTTGAAAATGTAAACACGAGTGAGTCATTCTTTCACCGTGATTCATTCATCGTCGTTAATTTAAGAAAAATTGAACCAGATAATTTTTTTCATAGTAAAACAGTTTTAAAAGTGTTTAATTGAATATTTCTAAATTGCCAACATACGTGGCTTTCAGGTGATTTTTCGTAAAGCATTCTATTACGATGATAATGTTTTTAATTTCTGTTTATTATTGTATTTTTAATATTACTTTTAATAGTACTTTTATGACGATTTGTATTTTACCGTCAAGTTTTGACGGGAACTATCTAGTTGAAAATAAACTACTGATCTTCGAGAGCAAAATATTAAGAAAAATATTTGGCACAGTTTGTGAAAATGGTGTATGGAGATCAATGTTTAATTACGAAATCTACCGAAAATACAGACGACCTGACATCATCAGGGTCATAAAGCCACAGAATTCAATGACTAGGTCATTTATTTAGAACTGAGAACACAAATCCAATAAAAATACTCACACTTATGAACTCGATGGGAGCTAGAAAGCGAGGAAGACCACCAATTAGGTGGCTATATTCTGTTGAGAATGACACAAAAATCATATATAAGGGAGACTATAGAAGTATTGCTTCGGATAAAACCGGATGGAGGAAACTGATTGGGACGGCCTTGGACTACTACAGGCTGTAGTGCCTCAAAAGAAGAAGTGAAGCCATGCGGAATTTCTCTCTCAATATTTTTCTAGTCAAAGATTTATACATCTATACTTTTGGATTTTGTTTCATTTTATAAGACGTGAAGATTTTTAAATAAAGAGAGCTTAGTTTTTAAAACGAAAACAGATTAAAAAAAGGAGAAAAAAAGAGGAACAAATATTCCATTGCTAATATGTTATTAGAATAGCCCTTTGCTCTATCGGGAGGTAGAATGTTATACAGCTTATGATAGAATGGTATACAGCTTATGATATAAGTTTCCTCAGCAGGTTATGGAAACTCCATAACCTCCTGAGATGTTATGGAAATCGGGGAAAGGGAGGCACTGCCATTATAGGGAAATTGATTCTTTCATAAAATGATTTTATTTACGATACTTGGTGTCATCTCCTTTGTGTTGTGATGCAGAATATGAAACGAAACAAATCATTCCATTTTCCAGCAAAAACTTGCGACCTCAATACGCTGAACTTCCGATTCTCCGTAGTCATATTATCCGTCTCATGTGAAATCCTTCAGTAGCAGAATATGCATATAATATACCCACGACTCTAGATGTTTTAACTTTCGTGGATTTGATTAGTATTCGAAATTTTGCCTTCAACAATTAAATAAGAAATTCTTATAAATATCATTTCTGTAAAGAATTAAGGTATCGGGATCTTGAGATTTTTTTATCTTGATAATTTTGCCTTCAACATTTAAATAAGAAATTCTTATTAATATCATTTGTGTAAACAATTGAGGTCTTGAGATATTAGTTAATTTTTTCCTACAGTAGGGGTTCGACATCCCTAACCTCACTGAATGCCAGGAGCAGACTGTACGCGTACCATGGTTACTTAAAACTCCCAAAGAGGGCTAGAGGTGGCCTAGCGGTAGCGTGTGGGCTTTCAGTGCTGAGGGTGCTCGGATCGAATACCGACAACCGCCGTTAAATACCTCCGTGTCTAGGTCGGATATGGGCACTGTGCGATCATTAGAATATTTAAGAATAGAGAAAAATTAAAAGAACAAATCAACTTGTATGATCATTAAGAATATTTAAGAATAGAGAAAAATAAAAAGAACACTACACAAAGTTTTCCAGTTAGTTAAATGAGATTTATTTTGTTAATGGAATTTTTAAATAATACAACTGCGATGCAATGGGAATTAATTTTCAATAATAAGCTAAAATTTACTTGCCAAAAATGGTGGTTGAATAGTTTAAGGAAATCCATTAGTTATTTGCCATAAATAAAATGAAATAATGTGATTTTACAAAAAACCTGGATGTTCCGATTTTTAAAAAATAATTGGAATTTCTCAAAAGAATGAAAGAATAGGATAACATAGAATAGTAGCAAAAAGCGTTTTCAAGAGAGATTCCACCATAATCCTAGAACAACTAATCAAAACAATCAGCTTGAAAATTACCCAAAATGCATCAGTCTTATTTACAATGAAGAGAATAAAATAATAAAAATTCTATTAAGTTTAAAGCATTAAATGTTTAAGCAAATTATTGCAAAAATTCTTAAAAGTCAAGAAAAAAATTTACCAATTTAAAACATTAATCTTTAAGGTATTAATTCTAATACATAATAAGTATAATTAAAAAAATATAAACAAAACAATTTTACAGGTGCTGCCATCTTTTGACATAAAGGTGAAGCAATGCTGAACAGGTACGTTAAATCCATAGACCGGAAAGTTCCTCTATGAGGTCAGAGAGGGTGGGAGATTGTACGATCCTCCCCCCCCCCCCCCGATGCCGCCCCTGAGGTTCCAAGATCAAAATTGCGGTGGCACCTGTCTAAATCGGACTCTTACCCTTGTGGTGCCGTTATAAACCTGAGCCTCAGCCCACTAGCCTAGATGAACCTGATCTGGAAGAATTCCGGCCAGAGTGCATTTGAAACATCAACAACAACAGACCACCAAAGAAGTTAAAATGCTTAGACCTCTCGCTCACCAATCCCTTTGGGGTTTTCATATTGAGATTTTTCATATTAAAATTACTAATGTCGATCATATTAAATTAAATTATTTGCTTACTCCGATTCAAAACCGGTGCATTTTTACTTAAAATGAAGTATGAAAATTCTCTTTAGTCACGTAAATAGGCTGGAAAGAAAGTGAAAAAAAAAGCATGAATCTTAAGTAGAACTATCTGAAAAGCATTTATTTGCATAAGCGTTTGAAATTATTTATATGTAAGGTGTTAAGGGATTAAACACTCTCATTGAACACATTCGGAAAGAAATTCATAGCATGAAATACAATTTTTAATGAACTAGGCTTATATGAGCAGAATTATCAATGCATTAAATTATTAAACTTAAAAGCTGATGATAGTAGGTTTACTGTTTGGTCACGATGTAAGGAGACTTATTATATAAATGCGAAAGATTTTTCCTCTAGTCAGGTATCCCATTAAGGAAACGTATTCATCTGTTCTCAAAATTAAAGTTTTCAGCTCACAGAGTTAATTTTAAACAAGAAACTGATTTTAATATATATATATATATATATATATATATATATATATATATATATATATATATATATTTGATTCATAAACCCTTAAAAGCATCAGCATTTTATTTCTCCCCAAAAATGTATCAAATACACTAGTATTATATTTAGTTATTACATCTCACTATTTCAAAACTTCCCACGGTGTTATACATTATGCAAAGCAGTTGCACAAAATGGTATTGATAAATTTTCTGCATCGATGCTCTTATCGATTTGAACGTACCGCAATTTTTATCTTTAGCTGTGTATTTATTGATGTCTGGTAATCGAAATGCATTTGCTTCCACGAACATAAAATTTTAGACCATTCTCGTGAGCGAATGCAATGATTTTACCTTTCGTGCAAGTAGTTGTTTTTAATTGCATTTGATTGCTTTAATGTGGAGGCAAGAAGAATGTTTATAAAAGAAATCAAAACAACATAAAAAAATATTAAAGGAATAATTTAACATGCCTCATCTCTCCTATCATGCAATCCATAGCGTAATTAAAATATGTGGTAGTCATCAGAATAACACACAGTTCAAGCTTGCTATAGAGGACACTTCAACGAGGGTTGAAAATTTTTAACTGTACTTACAAATGAAAATATTTGTGTAATACTTATTTCAGTTCCTTTAGTGGCAATTCATTTTGATATTACATGTATAAAAAAGTGGTTTATTCGAATACGTAATTAAGTTTACCTATTTTATCCTTAAACCTTCAAAAAATTCAAATTTTTGAAAAAAGTACACATTCAAGCTTATTAAAGCCTCAATTATATAAAGCCATTCAAGAGAAAAGATTTCTTTAGTACTCGAGACTTGAATAAAAATTTGCTTTAATAAATTACCACTTTTAAACGAAAAAATATGTTATGACATTTTTATCAAAATGAAAATTTTTTATAGCTTAAAACCTTTTAGTTGCTTTAAAATAAAATTTTTACGGTTTATCATGTACTTGTATGATTTTAAGCCTTATGTTTTCAGTGTATACCTCTTTTTCTGTAATGTTTGTAAGCTGTAATATAAATCAAAATTTAATGCTTTTCATGTTGTTTTTTATTAATAAAGGGAAGATGGAATTCGACTATTAATAGTGGTTTGTTTGTATTTCTTATATAGTGTTGGTTAATTTAAAACCAAGATTTTATTTTTTTTAGCTAAAGTTTTCGCAAAATCGTGCAATAAAGGAATTAATTTGATTAAATATTTCCTTTTTATCGATCTGTTTTGAAAATTGCCAAACTTACATAATTTAGTTTATATAAGTTTGACTATTTTAAACCTGACAATTTTTTTAACCTATTTAAAAAATATAGAGGTTCTAATTTATTCTCGCACTTGAAAAAATTTATTCGGGTGCACTATTGCAAAAAGAACTTAAAGAAAAGCATTTTCGAGTTTTAACACTTGTATGGCCCTTTAAAAATAATTTTACGTTTTATTTCAGGGGCGCGGTGGCCCGGTTGGCAAAAGCAGCGGGCCTGTGATCTGTCGCTAGTTTGATGCCCGTCACTGACAAAACCACCGGCGTGTACGCTAATGGCAGCTGGTGCACGGGAAAAAATCTGTCGTAGCTGCAATGTCCTCCAACTTCACAAAATACCTCTGGAGGTGCGGGATCAAGTGTTGCGGTCTCGTCGCTTGACTCGGTTCAAAATTACGGTTCTTAGAGGTCAAGTCAGTCTTCAGCCCTAGTGATACCTCGCCTTAAAGTAAAACTGCTTACTACCCTTCGCCAAGGACCAAGGTCCTTTGGACTTGGTGTAGGATTTCCTACACTAAGGGAATTGGAAACAATAACCTTTTATTTCAGACCTTTTATAACCTTTTATTTCAGATGAACCTAAACCTTTTATTTCAGATGTTCGTAAAACCTTTTATTTCAGATGATTCTATTTTATTTTCTGTGGTAACAAGTTTTAGTGTAATAGGGATTATTTATACACATAATTGCACCAATCTATGAGGTCTTCAATGAATCATTAGAGCTTTAAAATCTTTTTTAATCAAAAATCTCTCTCAACGGAAGCAAGCAAATTTAAAAATATTTGAGGAGTTTAAAACAAATTTGAAAAAAAAAAATCAATGAACCTTGATTATAAAATAACTAGCTGAAAACCTGCACTTCGCTACGGAGTTCATTCAAATTAGATACACCAGTCAATGTATGCAAGTAATGCCAAAAAAAATAAATAAATATATATATTTTTAATAAATACGACGATCAATGTATGCAATTGATGTAAAAAAAAATAAATTTATAAAAAAATCGTAAGGGATATTTTTATAGACAAAATAATTTAGAAGAAAATATTAAAATTAAATCTAATAGGACATACTAAAGAATATAGTATAGTTAATATAGTACAGTTTGAGGAACATATCTTTTACTGTATTTTTATATTTTTTTGAATAATGTCCAATCGTCTGCCGCTTTAGGAAGAAAAATAATATTTTTTTTATTTCGCACGTGGCGATAAATTTATTTAAAGTACCAGAAAAGGAAATCACGTGATCAGCATTTAATAAATTAAATTCTAAAAATTAATCTTTAAAAATTCACCAAAAATCATAAAATGGAGATAAAGATTCGAAAAAGATTTCATTTTAAAGGAACTTTTAGGATCTTTCTCGTGATATAAATTTTATAATCCTCAAATTTAAAATCTAAGAAGAATCTTTCTTAGTGCACCCCTACATTATAAGAAGAATCACCATGCAAACTTTCAGCCCTTTAGGTCTAGCGGTTTGGTCTATGCGTTGTATGTCAGTCAGTCAGTCAGTCAGTGAGTCAGTCAGTTACGGAACTGTTATATATATATAGATAAACAAAAAATTGTTCGAGCTGGTTAATGTAAAAATTTGATAGATAATTTCCTTTTAAGAACAAATACCCCATTCCTTTTTTTTTTAAATTTCTACCACCGTGTTTCTTGTCCAGTCTTAATCACTTGAAATTTTCGCCAATTTCATAGTCTCTCAACATCTTATAAGGAATTGCAATATAACTTGCCTATTATAAGTTAGGATTGAAACCTCTGTTTTGTGCTGACAGTACAGTGAACAGCTGGAAGTAAATTACAGATTCCAGAATGTCGCTCAGTATGTGAGTTTTAATGCATCGAGTAGACTGAGAATCAGTGGCAGTTTTCTTTCTAAATGCAATTTTAGGAAACTTGTTGGAGTCTTCTATCGTATTCAACAGCTATTTTCTTTCATTCCACTAACCCACATCGGACAGTGGTTAGTGTAACGAGCTTCCATGGAGTGGGATCGGTTTCGGATCTCGACAAAGGACCTGTTCCCATAGAGTCCGCCAGCGTCAGCGTTACTCTTATTGACATATTTTAAACCAGTAACAGATATTAACAATTTCGTGGCTAATCGTTTGGAGGTTTGTCATTAGTTAAAAATATTTCAATACGAGTAACGCCAACGCTGACGGATTCTATGGGAACAGGCCCTACGGCATGGATATACTCCGTGCACCCATATTGTAAGGCTCTGTTCAAATTGCAGACCGTAGCATCAGCGTAAAAGTATTGAAATATATTTAACCAATGACAAACCTCCAAACGATTAGCAATGAAGTTTTTAACGCCTATGATTGGTTTATTTCCGTCTCAGCGCCATCTTTCCTTGTACGCTTCCGCTACCGGACTCCTATGTGAACAGGCCCTAAAAATAAGAGTGGCAACTGCGTTAAGTTACAAAGGTTCCATAGACCATGGAAATTAGAATTTTATTCACAGTAGGTCAAACACATTACAAGCTGCAACACAGATAGACACAGACTGTATGAAAAAGAACGTGTATATATAAACTTATACAAGATCCCAGAATGAACCAATGGCAACTTTTAATAAGACATCCAACAGGAAAAGTTGATAGAAAGACATAAACAGTTGAAGAAATCAGAGAGATGGGAAAGAACTGAGATCGTCTGCGATTACATTGATAACAAATAGACAGTGTTATTGGTTTACCTATATGGGGCCCCTATTTTAAAGAAGACAACAAATTCACTGCTTGTAATGGGCGAATGCCATAATGACAAACATCTGCCCCGTTAGGCATTTCCCCCCATTCCTTGTTAACTTAAAATCTCACTAACCGTTGAAAGCTAATCCAAAACTTACCTCTTGCATTAGATGAACTTAACCGATCGGAGATGAGGTATTCCCAACTGTATCATTCGCATGCATTGGTGAAAACGCCTGTAAATCTCTTCACCAATCTTTACGAACATTTTAATGCCATACTTAAAACTTAAACTCACGGCGCAACAGTCCGATGTGGACCAGGGCCGGCGGTACCCATCTCCGCTTTCGTAACCGTGGGCTTGGGGTGCCCTACAGCATATGTCTCAGTCAGGTGGTCAACCTGACGTGGGACCCCCAGAGTTTAGTTCCCAAGCATGCTTGGTCCTCATTTTATCGACCCACTGAAGGGATGAAAGGCTGAGTCGACCTTGCCCAGTCACAGGGTTGAACCCTGGACCTGTGGGATGACAGCTTGACGCTTTTAATGCCATACTATCAAAGGAAATAATTAAACGTGATTAAATTGATCTAAATTCACCTATATAAAAAATAGGAATTTTTAGCTTTTTAAAAATATATTTTTATTACAATAAGGCATGGGTTACTGACTTCATGCAGTCGCAGAATACAAGGCGGTTGAAAAGCTTTCAACCCGCTTGTCAGCTTTCAGAGTAAAGTTACTTGCACTTTAACTGAATATCAACGACATTACAGATTATATATTATTTTTTCCCTCTCTGACTATGTTAAGAAGAAGATCTATCACGGGGAAATTATTAAATTTACCCTTTGTTGCTTGTCGATTAAAACGCTATTTTATTTGATATTTTGAAGTAAAAACCAAACGAAAGGCAATATCAATTTTGATTAACAAAAAATTACAGCTTCTTAAAATCCATGGTGTAAATTACAAAGAGCAACTAGCTTCGAACTAATTAACGCAGTTCTTTATCAGGCCAGGAAACATTAGGTATGACTATGGTCAATTCACAAATATATTTGTGAATCGTCCATTGCCGTTTAGAAGGTGTGTGTTCCTATTTTGCCCATTTCGCAAATTTTGTGCTAGTAACAATCATTTTTCTTGCTTGCTGTGCATTAATTTGGAAGATCATTCAGGAAGTCAGTATTTTATGCCATAGGTTAATACTACTCCTTTCTTATCTCAATGGCCTGTTTGAAATATGCGCAGACAATCTGCACAGGTCCGTTAACTTCTGCCCAAGTCTTATACATCTACACGCCAGCTTATGATGTTTCTCTCAACACGTGAAGTGTTGAATCAGTGACAGGGGCATCTGATTTGAATGTTTAAATTGCCCCTGATTCAGTTGTCATAGATGTTAAATTCTATTAACGTAATATTCCAAAGGAATTCCCGGTGCCTTAAGCATTCTAATACACATTTATTTTATTCACGTTTCTATAATAAACGAACTTATCAAAATATTAAGCAATGCAAAAAAGGCTTTAGAAAAACTAATCGTGTATTTGTAAGAGAATCGTATTGGAGAATTAATTTGTTCTTTATCAATAATAAACTCATCAGTTATTGAAAATTAATACAAAAGCTAGCCCATAGGCATAGCAAGTATATAATCTTCACCCAGCGAGGGATTATTTTGAGCATATATCAATCTTTAACAGCGATGAAAGTTTAAGCATATCTTTTTCACCAGTCTGAAATCATTTCTTTTAATACTTTTATGTTAAAGCGCATCATTAAACGTATTTACAGTTAGGGCCTGTTCACATAGGAGTCCGGTAGCGGAAGCGTAAAGAAAAGATGGCGCCAAGACGGAAATAAACCAATCATAGGCTTTAAAAATTTCGTTGGTAATCGTTTGGAAGTTTGTCATTGGTTAAATATATTTCAATATTTTAACGCTTCCGCTACCGGACTCCTATGTGAGCAGGACCTACGTTAGTTTTAGGGCCTGTTCACATAGGAGTCCGTTGCGTTGCGTTGCGTTAAGGAAAAGATGACGTTGAGACGAAAATAAATCAGTCATAGGCCTCCAAACGATTAGCAATGAAATTTTTAACGCCTATGATTGGTTATTTTCGTCTCAACGTCATCTTTTCCTCAACGCTACGCAACGGACTCCTATGTGAACAGGCCCTAAAAGTGTTAAAAACTTCGTCTGATTTTTAAAAATCGTATCTGTTACAACATGTACATAAGTGAACGTAGAATGTTTTAATAATCACGTGACGTACTGATTAAGAGACACAAGTGGTTCCTTTTGAAGCTGAAAATCTTCGTAAATTCTGATAATCAGATACTCAAAGAGCAGTATTTAATATCGTTCGTAGGTTTCAACTTAGTGATAATATATCGATTGGCTTCCTTAACTGGCGTTTTGTAACCACTTTATCTCCATTTTTATCGTGTTAAAATATATTTTTGTGAAAGTGATTTGAGGTTATAACCAGAATGGCTCGTGTACATAAGGAAGTTAATGAAATATTAAAAAAAAATGCATTAAGGGGACTCACGACCCTAAGTCGAGGTAATAAGGCATATTTTCATACTTTTGGACTCTTTGTAACTATTTCAATTTACTCCCAATTTTTCCAAATTTTATGTATATGATAAATTGACATATTTATTTTAATAAACAAATGTTCAACTCTCAAAATAATTTTAAATAATTTTTTTTAATGCTTTAGATACACATTGCTTTTTAAGTATTTTTATTGTGTACTGGCTTGCGCGCAAAACTATGAAATTAATTTTACATTTAAATGTATAATTCCTGTTTTATATTTAAAATAAATAATTTAAAATACAATTGAACATAAAACATCCAACATTAAAATATTTTTTCAATTTTTTTAAAACTGCTCAAAATATACTTAAAATTTCCTTAAATTTTTGCATTAATTTATCTCGAAAAATTAACAAAAAGTGCAGTGATTGTAATAATTCTAGTTCACACGCAATAAAATAACATCATTATGCAGTGATAAAAATTTTATGGAATTATATTTCATAGTTCTTGAGATATCAGTTGCGGAATGATGCAAAATTGCTTTTTGAGAAAAATGAGTTTAAAAAATTTCTTACCATAAACTTGATCAGTAATTAAATATTTAGAATATCAATATCTCCGGAACTAAGCGGAATATTTTCACGTGGTTTGCTTTATTTTGTTCAGAAATGATCAGGCCTTAACATATATTTTTTTCAAAAAATCGAATGTTTTAAAGATTTAAGAGTAGTGAGTCCCCTTAAACGAGATATGAACCACGAACATTAAATCATCGATATGGAACGCTGATACTTTGTATCGTTTCTAGTACATATTGCTGAGGCAAGGCATTCAGATGGAACGTGATATGAATGTCCTACATCGCAATTTAAACATTGAAATTTCTCTATGCGTAAAACATTCCATGTTATTGAATTAGAAGTTAGGAAAACGTCTTCATGTAAATGGTAAGTAGATTTTTATCACAGTTATTTTACACTAAAAGTGATCTTATTCATAATTGATGAGGAAGTTAAAATCCTTCATAATTTTTATTATCATTATTTTAAGTGCGTGTTAAAACTAATTAATCATTCATATCAAATTTGATCATGTATCTTATTACGGATGATTAATGCTTTCAGTCTTAAGAGTCATTTTTATTTCCAAGTCATGAATATTTAAGGAAGTCACTCGTCACCACATTCTGAAAGGGGTTTCGAATATACAACAAAAGAATGTTATTCATTAATTTATTAACTATTTTGATTGGAAGAAATTTATAGAATGTGTCATGAATTGAATGTTATTGTAGTTTGAATTTTATAAGTTCTTCAATAACTTGTCTTTGTATCCCAGGTGCATATTCTAATCCGATATAATGAATCACTTCTATTGTCTGGTCTTAACTATTCTTAAAATTTTGTCTTTACATGAGACAAGTTCGAACGTATAAAAATTAAATCATTTACCCATTGTTTTGTTGTATCTTTAGAGGATAAGTTAAAATTATTTTTTTCTATTTTTTCATGCTTATAAACACACTTTGCATTGTTAAAAAGCCAAAAACCTTAGCATTTCATTGTACTTAGAAGAGGATTCTGATGACTATTAAAAACGGAATGATTTAATATACAGTAAAGTTAAAAACGTTTTTAATTAAAATATGTGTTCAAAATTGATTATAAGTGTTTATTACATTGCGGTTTTAAGTAATCCCCCCCCCTATCTTTTGGTACTTAAATGTAAGTAGGAAATTAGTTTTTATTTTTCTTGTAACGTTGGCTTGGTTCGTAAACATATGGATGTTTCAGAATTTAAAGGGAAATTATATGGTATATTAAGAGTAGAACGAAATATTTAAAGTAATATTTTAGAATAAAAAATGATTTAAATGTCAATAGTATCTAAATTTGTTAAAATTCTCGATAAAATACTAGCAAATTTCTTTTACTACTTTGTGATTAGTTTGAAGAGTTCTTTATTAATCAATAAGTCTGCATACTTTTCAGATTATAAACACAAACAAAGGCCTGTTATAATTTGGCAAGGGAAGTGTAAATAGGTCGAAATGGGGCCCCAAAACTAAAGAGATTAATTTTGGGGAAATGGAGACTGAAGATGATTTAAGTATTTTCCGATTTATAAGAATGAGTATTAATAACTAGCTCAGGGACATCCAACTTTTATGGAATTATTCCAGCTGAGGAGTTACATAGTACATACTTGAGGAACTTATAAAAAATTTCAATTACAAAATATATTAATTTTAAAGCATTATAGTTAAAGTCTCTAATTATGCAGGGTGCACGAATATTTTTTATTCTAAAGATGGTGGTATATATATATATATATATATATATATATATATATATATATATATATATATATATATATATATATATATATATATATATATATTGTGGCTTTTACATGAAAATGAAAGTTTAAAACTCCAAAGTTACATTGAAATGTAAACTATTAATGTTATCTGAATTGCTAAGTAAACCAAAAAATCATTTAGTAGAAGTTTCAATTATTAATGAAAACTTTATAAAATTACATATTAAATTCATAGTTATATTAAGATTAAAGTTTTTAAAACAACTATCTGTGCATGAATGCTTTGTACCCTTACTGCTGATTTACCAATATTTATCAACACCCTGAAGCCTACAAATGTCAATAAAAAGAAAACTTGAGGCTAATTTCAAATTTACTTGCATCTCACTTGTGACTTAACATCTTAGTATTAGTCAAATTTAAAAAGCAACCACAGATTTAATTAATATCAAATAAATTGCTAATAAATTTCTTAATTCTGTACTCTTATTTCTTTTATTAGCTATAATTCCATTTCAATGTTTGTGAACATAAATTATCCTTTCATGACGATACAAACTACGAATCATTTTCACTTATAATGATGTTATCTTCAACCAAATTTAATTAACTCCTCAATGATGCTTTATCTCTCTATCGGATGTCGATAAAATCGAATTAAAGCGTTCCAAAATTACACAATCTCCAACTCATCGGAATCAGTCAATATTGCTTTTCACCTCGTCAAACTTTCCATCGGTCTTATATTACGAGGACCCGGAATCGAAATTTCCCGTGTAAACATTTCGATTCTGAGAGAGGCAAATAAATCAGCTGGTTCAAAGGAAATTTTCATCAAGTTTCTGGTTAGAAAAACTTTGTGTGTCTGAAAAATTTTGAAGTAAGTTATTCCTAAGCGTTATATCTATATATGACAACCTATTGAAAGAGTTAAATGTAAAAATTAAATTTAATAACATACATTACTACACGTTGGTATATTTCTATCTAGTATAAATGCAGTAGTGTGTTGATAAGTGAAATTCCTCAGCAGTTTATTAAAAATTTAATTTACCAGTCTAGACAGTAAAATATTTGTAACCAGTTACAGATATTTTACTGTCTAGACCTAAAATTTACCAGTCTAGACAGTAATAGTTCATTTTTAACGTTTTCAATACACGATTTTCGCAGCTTAATGGCTTTAATTTATTACGATAATTTACGCAATGAAAGTTTTTGACTTTACAGAATGTAATCTGAATTATTGAGGAATATATCTTGTAAGTTTTTCACCCACAACCACAAATTGAATCAAAGCATATAAAGATTCAGCGTTTAGAAAATTTTGTTCCGTGAACAATTTTCATTAATATTTCTTTTAAAATGAAATAAATTCTTTACGAGACAACTGTAATACATTTAACAACTGCAGTACATATTTCACAGCATTTTTTTACAGTAATAAAATAAGATATCTGAATTTTATATTTAAATTTTTAATACAGATTCCCCTGTTACCGATTTAATTAATGATGTGCTATTTAAAAGATGGTTTCTGACCTGAAATAAGCTTTTCATGAATCATACAGAATGAAGTAAAAAAAAAATAAAAAGCTAAAATCAACCCTACCCTCATAAGACTTGATTGATCAAAATGAGATTTTGATATTCCTCATCAAAGCCTTCTATTATGTGAAGGTTTATTCGGTCGTATCTTAGAAATGGAATTCAAATCTCGGTGGATTTCAGTGCATTAGTAGCAGGAAATTGATACCATGTGACCTTATTTATTTCCCTATCACAGCTTGAAGTCACTTTTCAGATCGGAGGCGACATTCCATTAAAACGTGTGTTTCCATCTCGTGGGAAATAGATATGGACTCACTTGCAGTATATGATGCTGAAATTAGTCAATTCCCATAGTTCCTAGCAGCAGTGGATTTGGGAATTAGTTGACAGCATGTAGTCAAGTTTCAATAGCGTTAACGTTTATGATTTTGCCTAGCAGTTATTTGTAAACAACTTTTGTCGCTAACGTTCGTTTCTATTTATTTAAAAATCCAGAGAAAGAAAATTAATATTTTCTAATTGAAAAGAGAGCTTTAATGTTTGTTTACGCGACCAAACATTTGTCATTTTTTTTTATCAAATAGGTTTGTCCTATTTGATAATTTTATTTGCTAACTCGGTTCATGGATACTTTTTTCTTTCGAGTTAAGATCGCCTAGAATACCAAAGGGATGCATTTTTTTAAACTCGCAAGGAT